>OX104067.1:66000033-66078269 GCA_944474145.2 Dicrocoelium dendriticum | reverse complement strand
CACAGACTGTGAGTAGACGGCTGAGGGCCCAACAAGAACGTCTATGGAAGCTGCAAACGCGCTGCAGATGCAATACGCCCCCACGTTTCAAAGGGTCTTGCCATCAAGCGATCTACCAAGCTTTGTATTCTGCTCACCAGGACTAACCCACATCAATTTTACCGCAGAGGCTGTATTGCAAAAGCTGACTTCTCTACGCAAACATAGCTCGCCGGGTGTCGACGCCATTCGTCCTGTGGCATTGGGAGTAGCAGCAAACCAACTGGCAGGATATTTAGCTCAGTTTTTTCGGCACTGCTTAGACCGGAACCAAGTTCCCGCCATGTGGAAGCTTGGAATAATAAGCCCGATTCACAAAGGTGGAAGCAGATCTGATCCCTCCAATTACCGCCCAGTAACCCTTCTTCCTATACTCTCCAAGGTCATGGAATCCATAGTTGCCGATGCACTGGTGTGCTATCTGGAAAACCGCAACCTCATCACTCCTGAACAACACGGTTTCCGTCGACAGCGGTCATGTACAACTAATTTACTCATTGCACGCAGTAGTTGGACCGAGGCAGCTGACGCTGGAGAAGGTGTTGATGTGATCTACCTGGATTTTTCCAAGGCTTTCGATCGTCTAGACCATCGGATACTTCTATCCAAGCTGCAGCATTACGGGATCGGCGACCCTCTTTTAAGCTGGATCGCCAACTTTCTATTTCAAAGGCAATTAGTGGTCAGAGTTAGGAGCTCTTTATCGGACCCCATACAAGTGGAGTGTGGTGTGCCGCAAGGCTCAGTTCTAGGTCCACGTTTGTTTCTGGTGTTTATTAATGACCTCGCACAGGGAATCGCTTCCAACTTCCTAATGTTTGCCGACGATATCAAGATCTGGCGCAGGATCCAGGCGAACGCCGACCAACATGTGCTCCAAAGTGTATCAATGGTCAATCCAAAACTTATTGCATTTCAACGTCAGTAAATGCAAGGTGCTTTCCATCCGACATCACGGCAGCTACTCATACCGACTCGGAACGGATGTACTGCAACAATCAACTCTCGAACGTGACTTGGGTTGCTCCAGGCAATCCGAAAAGGCCTCGAAGACCGGGAACCAACACGTTGGGCTGTTGAGGCGGGCGTTTGGACAAATAAACAGCTCCATATTTCCACAAATGGTTAGTGCGTATGTTCGCCCCCATGTCGAATACGCAATTCAAGCCTGGCATCCATGGCTGAAACATGACCTTAATGCACTGGAGCAGCCACAACGCCAGGCATCTAAGAACGTAACTGGAATGCGCAATCTGTCCTACCAGGAGAGGCTGCGACGACTAGGATTGTTCAGTGGCAGCTATCGCAGGCTACGAGGCGACCTGATTATGACCTGATTCTGCGAGACCCACATCATGTGTGCCGCCCTTTACTGCAACTCAGCAGCAATACAAAACTGAGGGGCCACTCATTAAAACTCGCAGAACAATACAGTCGTCTGGAGTGCCGCAGAAATTTCTTTTCCATCCGTGTCTGTCACCCGTGGAATGCTCTCCCAGAATCGGTCGTCTCTGCATCGACACTAACAATATTTAAAAGACGGTTGGACGATGCACTCATCCACTTACACTTTGTTACTTAACACTATGTCTCCATCCTACACCTGGAATTATTTGTTGTTAACTGTGAGTGTTGTGAATCTAAGTGGATCGCAGGACTGCAGCGAAGCAAACGATAAGTCCTTATTTTCGTATTTAAAGTGTTAACTATTTTACTATCCTTTTCATCATAATTATTATGTTGATATCCCCACCAACTATCCAACGGGGCTTGTAAAGCAACGCTTCTTAACCCGTGTAAATTCTTTGTTCATTGTTCAAGTCCTAAAATGTCCGGCCGCTCCGAGACAGCGAAGTGGCACAGTTAGTCACTTTTGTTCATTAGGCTGCACACGTTGGCGAATGCAACACGGAGGTCCTGCGGGACGTGCCTGAAGGTTGAGCAACCGGTTGATACGGGTTCGTACACCGTACTTGATAACCCGAAAATTTAAAATTTGTAAATCAGTCTCACCTTATTCTGTACGGTGTTTGGGCTCAGTGACCGCAATCTTCAAACGAGCCCTGTCTTCGGGTTCCATGTCTCGGCGGATTTGAATTTTTATGCCTTTCAGCCTTGACAAAGGAGACAGCATGAGCTGCGGCAAAGGTGATTCTCAGAGGTCGACATGACTGGTTAGTTTTCTGGCCAAGTCGGATTACTTGTTTAATTGTCACACTGTCTTCGCCCACATCGATGAAGCCCTGGAGGAACTCAACATCGTGATCATAACGTATCTGAGGGTTTTCATCTTTTGACTCTGGGACGTGGAAGACCATGAGATTAGGACGCCTTAGTAAAATGGGTGATGAACGTGTGGGAGCAGAACTAGAGGCGCTTCTCTGATTGGGTTGTTGTTTATTGGCACGGGACGCCTGAACTCGATTACGTGGCAGCTCGCGCCTTTATAGAGTCCATTGATAATCGGTGTTCAGAAATTCACAGACATGCTCTGAGAAATTCACGGACCGATCAATGAAGTAGGTAGGTACCGAATCTGAGTTTTCAATCGGTGATAAACATTGAACCTGAGGCGCGCCCAAAGTCGAAGACGCCGATGGTGGTACAGATCGCGGAGTGACAAGAGAGGGCGAGGTGACAGAGGTACTTTCACGAGGGGGTTTGACACCACATGGTGAACGGTTTGTTTCTGTCTGGAAGAGAGATTTTCCTGTAGTTGTTGGCGATCGCTGTGTGACAGCTGGGGAAAAAGCTGATTGCCAACGCGCGCGTGTTTGCCACAAATCGTGCTTGGGAAAGACCCTGCGAGCCTGTTGCCATGACCCAGCCGAAAGCTGATGAAATCGCGCGTCAGACATCAGGTGCGCTGCCATGAACCAGGTAGGCGGATGAAGACTGGGGTGCCCGAGCAAGACGGTGAACTGGACAGACGGAGCGGACAAGCGAGTGTGGAGCGTCGCCTTACAGCCAAATCCGCCTGGTGATGTTTGGAGACCGACATATAAATATGAGCGTTCTCTGTCCCAATACAACTCTGGTCTGCTGAGTCTTCTTCTGTCTTCCTTCCTGTCAAGTTGGTCAAAGCGTCAAACAGAGTAGGCGTAAGGGCACAGCTTTACCAGCAGGCGTGAATCAACCGGTCGATTGCGGGCACAGCGTTATAATACGGTGTATTCTGATGTCTTGCACCGCGACAGTTATCACATATAACTTGGAAAAACCGATGTCGGATGTCGAGAGATTTCTAAAACGCGTCAACGAATAAGCCAATGCACAAAATATGAAACAAAAGATCGCAGCCGAAGTGCATAAGCCTTATTTCCTACAACTTTCGGATACGAGCCACACGTAGCTTAAGACGGAACCATAAGGTGGAGCAAATCGAAAATGGCGGAAAGAGATTACAGTAGAGCAAATCAATGAGCTTTCCGGAATAAGCAAAACAATAGCCACCAAATTTTCACCGAATGGAAAATGCGCCAAAAGAAGAATATTGTTGTACAATTCACGAAAAAACACTGATAAAACAGTAATCCGAAGCAAAAGCAATATGCAGCACACGGCGATCCAACAATCCGCGACGTCCGTGGGCACAGTTGAGGTTCAGTGTTCGCTTGTCTACTTACGACCGGGTGTCCATCGCCTTTAAATGCATTCCTGATGTGCCACATTTCGATCCATTTTCTGTCATCAGTTTGGATTGCAATGTTATTTTCATCACTCTGATACCACTCCCTAGGTAGTTGGAGGAAAAAGGTAACCTAGATTTTGAATTGGCAATAATGTTTTTGAGTAAGAGCACTTCCTGGATAAAGCGCCGATCAACTTAGTCATGTGTTTTGAATTCTAGCGAGCTTGAAGTATGAAGCTCAGGGACACCATGAACAAGGATTGATTAAGCATCTTTGTTTTACAGATATCCACTGGATATCTGTTTGTGTTTCTGATGTTTGTTCTAAGGGACATTCTTAAAAAGGCGAACAGTGCACCGGATAGTACGGAAATGAGTGGCTGACAACAGAACTGACTTCGCATCGTCTACCGCCTGAAGCGTTATCTGGATTAGTCGCAGTTCACCGTAGTGTAAAAGTTTCGATAACTGATGATGCGTAACATAATGGCTGGCTTAGCCTGGACCCCTATTACTTGACACAGAGTTGTAGTGAACCGAAAAACACGCTATTCCGGTATTTTGCAACATTGTATTTTACCGTTGTTTTAACCATTAAAACGTCCACTTGTTTTACCGACGGCACATCCGTTGACCCAGATACTTCCGGAGGGTATCTTGCTGAACCGTTTCTCGCTCTGGTTGGTTCGCCTACTATTTTTGTAGCCTGCACAACACAAGTTTGGTTCAGTCGCCTCCAACTTCTATACTGTTCCGTATTCGACACTGCTCTTGCGTGTATTTGATTACCGACTAATATCACAGGCGCCACCCAACTATTGGTGACCTCGGTCCAGAACACGCCGTTCACCACTTTGAATTTTCATTCTGGTGGGCTCGTTACAGTGATTTGTGATTCATTACTTGTGATAATTTGGTTTTTCACCTACCACATTTTTATTCGCTTTTGGCAATGAATTATCTAGAGGAGAAACCACCTTCTGTACGTGGCGAGCGCCGTAGTGTTAGCTCTTCCACCTTTTGGGAGAATGAATCTTCATTATGGTTTCTGCACCTAGAACCCATTGTTTAGATTCGCAGCATTTCTATTGATTTCCCTATGTATAGTCACCTAATATCCCGACTTCCTCAGGGTACATCCTCGCAGGTGAGAGATATACATTCCCTCCCTCTTGGAATGAAACACGGGACTCTTAAAGCAGGCGATCATCTAGCGAATCACGCCCTCTGACAAGGCCCGTCCACAGCAACCATTAAGTGATCTGCCTCAGCCTTGCTGCGCGAAATGCAACGGCTCACAGACAGATAGTTACCCCACCCCACACATGACGGACCTTACCGCATGCTTCACAAGACAATCTTCAGCAAGATCGATCTGGTTCGCGTCTATCACCACATACACGTAGAAGAAAATTACATTCCTAAAACAGCCGTTATCACTCCACTCGACTTGTTTGAATTTTTAAGAATGCTAGTTGGACTGTGCAACGACGCACAAACCTTCCAACGCTTCATCCACGATATCACTCGTGGCCTAAACTTCGCTTATTCCTACCTCGATGATAGTTTAGTAGCGAGTTGATCGGAACAAGAGCACATCGACCACCTTCGAACTCTCTTCTAGCGCTTGACCCAACACGGTGTCACAATCAACCCGAAAAGTGCGAACTCGGCAAATCAACGGTAGAATTCCTGGGTCACCTCGTTTCCTCGTCTGGTATCAAAGTCCTTCCTGATTAGATCCAGGCAATCAAGAATCTCCCAGCTCCAATCTCATTCAAGCATCTCCGTCGATTTTGTGGTTGGATCAACTACTATCGACGCTTCATTCCACGCTGCGCTCAGCTCATGCAGCCCCTGACTGACCTATTCAGACGGAATGAACGTAAGTTCGCCTTGCCGGACACAGCACAGAAAGCCTTCGCCGAGCACAAGGATGCTATCTCCAACATATCCCTCCTCGTTACTTCCGAATCCACTGCACCCCTTTCCATTACGTCTGATGCCTCAGACGTCGGGGTGGGAGCCGACCTCCAACAACAAGTTGGTGGGTAATGGCAACCCCTTGGGTTCTTCTCCAAACACCTGCAGCCAGCGGAATCCAGCTACAGCACATTTGGCAGAGAACTGCTCGCCATTTTCCTAGTCATTTGGCACTTCCGGAACGCACCCGAAACCGCGTCTCCACTGGCCACAAGCCCCTCATCTTCGTCTTCAACTCTGCTTGCGAGAAATATTGACCAGGGAAAACAAGACACCTAGACATTGTCACAGAATTCACTGTTGATCTACGTCATATCTCACGTCTCGACAATCCCGTCGCCGACGCTCTTTCACGCGTCAATCTCACTCTCCAATCTTTGTCAACAGTCGACCTTGCCGCCACGGCATCGGCTCAAACTCAAGATGAAGACATACAACGCACTCTGCAGTCCACGTCGCTGCATGTGCAACCCGTTCCTCTCCAAACCACAGAAGGAACCATCCTCTGTGACACTTCCATAGGTGGACCTAGGCCCCTCGTGCTCGTCTCCTTCAGACGCACTGCACTCACTATCACATCCCTGTATCCACGTATCTTTGAAACTGGCCACGGAACTTTGCGTTTGGCCACACGTACACAAAGATGTTCGTGCCTGGGCTCACGCGTGCCTTCAATACCAGCGCTCCAAAATACATCGACACACTCGCCCCGGACTTTCGGTTCTCGCATGTACACGTAAAGCTGGTATGTCCATTGCCTCCTCCACGCGGATTCGTGTACATTCTTACCCGTATCGACCGCTTCACCAGATGGCCACAAGCCATTCCCGTAATAGACTGCACTGTTGAGACTGTTGTTTGGGCCTTCTTAGATCGGTGGGTTTCGCACTATGGATGCCTATCCACCATTACAACTGACCGAGGAACGCCGTTCGAATCATCACAATTCGATACGTTCTGCAACTTTTTAGACTGTCGCCGCATTCATACCACGGCGTATCACCCAGCAGCCAACGGTTTAGTTGAACGCTTCCATAAACAACTAAAAGCCTCGCTCTACACCTTCTCCGACCCTAGCTGGAGGGAAACCGTTTCGCTCGTACTCTTAGGCATTCGCAACAGCATCAAAGCTAACTTGCAATGTGCACCAGCAGAGATGGTTAACGGCAAAACGCTAAAGTTGCCAGGAAAATTCGTTTCGCTTCCCGCATCATCCGGTAAGTCTCTGCCTAACTTCGAGTCCTCCCTAGCTCAAAGCATGTGTTTACTACGCTCCTCTCCACCCCGTGAGCAGACTAGAGATGTGCAAATGCACAGCGGACTCTCTACCTGTACTCACGTCTTCCTCCGCACCGACGCAGTGCAGCGCACGGTTCAACCTCCTTACACTGGCCCTTTCAGAGCCTTGCAACGGACTCCGAAGCATTTCACTTTAGACCAGTATGGTCACCGAACAACGGTGCTCATCGACCGCCTCAAAGGGAGTTTCTTTGTTGAACCACTTGCAACCCATCCTGATGCTATCACACAAGCAGCCGCACCTGCGGTGACTTCCTGAACACTAGATATCCCGAAACCCTCCGTTTCCCTTGATCCTCAACCTACGTCACCTTAACCTCAGGCAACCGACCGACGCGGTAGACAGGTCAAACGGCTGGTCCGTTTTTCAGATGTTGTAAACGTTTGCTATTTCCATTAATACGCCTTTTTCGTCTTTAGTTGTAATCTCGCGTCTCGTCCACAAAGTTGTTCAAAATCGACAAAAATACCCAAAGGATTTTGAAAACTTAGAAGGCATATTTGCTTTTATCATGCGTGCCATGCACCCTCGCCGGCGTCAAGCCAATTCCCCGACCTTTGCCCACCCCTCTGAGTGCTACCTTCCAGAAACTCAACCACTGGATCGTCAGACAATAAGTGGTGATCATGCTCTAGGTAAAATGAGCTGAACTTATATCGATTTAACTCAACGCTTATGCATTTGCTGGGACGAAATTTGTTGGTCCGCCTAGAACAGGCGTCACATTTTATGAGGTAAAAATATGTCGGGCCATATTCAGCGTGACTGAGATAATAACCAAAATAACGGCACGAATCTTTTATTGCGTTTTTAATGTGAAGGTTGAAACCGAGAAGCTGAGATCTTTATTTTTTGATTCAATTAAGACCCCTTTAGTAAAGGCACTAGATTGACTTTTCCTAGTTAGTTAAAAATAAACAGTACAGCAATGATTTTTGCCGGTATTTGACGCCATTGAATATTGTACTCATAACATCCACAATTTTTATACCTTATATAATAAGATCTGTACGAAAAAATTCCAAGCTTGAATTTATTATTTCATGATGAGGCCGCGGGCCATTTGGAATGTTAACGCGGGTCGCATTTGGCCCGCGGACCGGATTTTGGGCATTTATGGCCTAGAATGAGTAGTCTTAGAGACACACAGAACGTGGCGCCCAGTGTAGCGTAACGGATCATAAGTATACGCAAACACCCGAACCACGTTATGGACCATATTACTCGTGATGGATACCCTTGGGTTGTCGATGGGGACGGAGACGTTTGGACCGCGATCTTCCATCGCTACCTTTAACTTAACATTTAGATTAAAAGTTCGAATGGAGCGGGGATCCAACCCAACAAGCCACACCAAACTGGTTAGGAACAATTGATACAGTGGCTCAGATACCTGGGCTGCAGTAGCTGCATCACGAGCTCCAGTCCACGCTCCCACCTGAGTTTGGTATCCAGTCAGTATTCCTGCCTGCGAACGGTCATTTGCAGCTGCATGGCAGCAGCACGGAACACTGTTAATATTTTTTTCACAAGTAGTCTTATACTATCGAAAGTGCAAACTGAACAACTATGCGGCTCACACAACAACCCTCACAATAGTGCACCGTCTTCTGCAGACATTACGATGTTTCGTTATAGCCATAAATAACTAAAACCTTGGTAGCCACTCTAGCCTGTCTGACAGTTGTAGATAGCGTCGGAAGAGTGAATGGCGTAATCGAAGCGCTTTTTAATGGTACATCACGCGCAGAGTAACCGACTGGCCCAGCCGAAGGAACCCAGTCAACAGACGTGAGTGCACGCGAACTGAGACTGAACGTGTGACTCCGTGCTACTACATTCGAGACCCAGAAAGAGAGGCTGACCGATAACAAGAGTTCTTCAACCTAATCAGCCAAAGGCGAACATGCCTTCTATACCTTCGTATTTAATTAACGATTCTTTGCAGCAAATTCTAAGTCAACTAGTCCTCCACTTACCCAGAGAAACATTAGACAGTCATCCTATCGGAATTGGTTAGTGGTGCGTAATTTTCGGTTCCATCAGCATCCGTACGCATGACCACGAACAGGTTGCGTCAGCAGCTAGAAACATGTCATTTGGAAGCTGGCATGAAGAATCTCTAACTAATTCACAAGCCTCTACTCAAGAGCACATCAAAATATTCGTCCTAATAGCTTCTAAACCATTAGGTTTTGCATAGCTGATGCTAGTGGAAGCCGTAACGTTCGGGACCAACCGTATCCATTGCAACGTTCGTAAATTAAATGACAGAGGATAAGTTGTGTCATGGTGAAGTTAGCCTGTAAATCATGACGATCCGCCGCCGGTCACTAGCATAAGCTGCTGGCTAGTAGTGCAAGCCGAAAGTGGCTACTGGTTCGGTTGCCGACGGCTGCGCACTACTAACCATTTATGATAGGACGATACGACCGTCTAGTGATCTCCGGGTTGGTGTAAAACCCGCTGACTTGGGAGATGGTGCGAAGAATCCCCGATTAATTACATTAAAAATTTCTTACGTATGAGTACCTTCGTATTTAGAACGGCGATGTAAGGCAAAACCTATAGAGGAAGGTGAATGGCAAGCGTTACCAAGTAATGGCAATCACCGAGGAGAGATGAATTGATTACTGATGAGAAGCAGCAAGTAGAGTCTGCTTTGTGTAACTGCATCTAATGTCACTCAGGGACAAAGACTCATTATGTTGTGTTGCGTTCGATATATATATATATATCGGCAAAATATTTGTCCAGGAATAGCTTAAATTCAGACACCGACTTTGCTTCAACTACGTGCTGCGGCAAATCGTTTCATACATTCACCATTTCGCGTTCGAAACAGAGTTGTTGAGCGACCCGCTTCAAATCCGGTATGACAAGCTTGTACCGGTGTCCTCGATGTCAGTCTAAATTTAGGCAGAATGGAGCCGAAAAGCCTGACAAGCGGATCAGTAGAGCGAAGTGCGCTAAAACGCACAGCTCGATTTGTCCTGCAAATCAGCGAAACAGCCAGCGCTTTGTACGACAGCGATCCTATTGCTGGAGCAAAGTGCTAACACTCCGACAGGCTCGGCTTCAAGGCCTACGATTTCCTAAGTTGACACTAAAGCTCTAATTTGCAATGAGCAAATTGGTGATAACGTATGGAAAATGCAAATACAAAAAAATCAAGAACAAAGTCCAGCGACCTGAGGCGCCGCAGTATCATGATCTTTCACGCACCTGAATCCTGTGATTCCAAACCTCAGGTGCGCTATGAACATGACATCGAGATTTTGCAAGCTCTGATCAATAGACTGCTCGACGTGGATGAGGGTGGGCTCAAATTGAAACAGATCGTTCGTCTCGGAAAGAGAACCGAGGGCAAAAGTCGACCTATGAGGGTGACTTTTGTCGAAGTGGCAAGCCCTAAGTTAGTACTGTCGTGCCTTAATAGGCTGAAAGGTCTAAAGATCCACGTGCGAGCTGACTTAGACAAAGCAGACGGAGAGAAAGTCAAGTCTGCGACGATTGAACTAAAGCGACGTATGGAGGATGGAGAAACAAATCTCCGTAACGTAAATTTTAGGGTAGTCACCCGGATTGCTCTGCGAATCCGGATCAAAAGGTTTCTGATGCTTCAGACGCGCCCAGCGGTTTCTACGGCGGCCTGCCCGTAGCCTTTACTTACGTCTGCAGTCTGATGAACAAATGCGATGAGCTGTACTACTTTGTAACCTCTCAGCGGCCAGACGTATTTGGCCTTGCTGAGACATAGTTAAACTCCGACATAACCGCCCAAGAAGTGGAAATCAGCGGCTACTCGTGCTTCCGCTGTGATAGACCATCAAATGATCGCGGTGGCGTTATGCTTTACATAAACTCTTCCTTGTGTGGGAGAGTAGTGAGCGCCTACCAAAGCGATGATGATCTATGTGAGCAGTTATGGAGTTCGATTCACCTCAGACGCTGCGAGATGCTCGTGGGCGTGGTATATCGCAGTCCACTAAGCCGCTGCTTGCCGCATGTCCACAACCCCATGAGTCGTCAGCTGTTCCTAATCATAGGCGATTTCAACTTACCCTGAATACGGTGGCCAGAGGCTGAACTTCTCCCCGGCCATTGTGAAGTCGAGAGGAAGTTTACGGAGTTGATGTTTGAAACCGGGGCCACACAGCACATTAACCAACCGACGCACATAACTGCGCGCACGACTCCATCGTGCTTAGACCTGCTTTTGACCAGTTGTGAGCAATGTGTGCATGACATCAAGTCTTGGAGCCCCTGGGAGCGAGTGACAACTCGATGATCATAGTCAGTCTGGAACTGCCGCCACCGTATTCTCCCAAGCTGGAGCCAGCCTTCAACTATTGGAAGGCGGACTTTAATGGCCTCACTAGAGCAGCGAGCCACATGGGCTAATCGTTACCAGAGAGTTCGTATACTGAAACCACTTAGATCTCAGAGGAATCATGCGCGGTTTGTATTGACGCATCAAAGCGATATCAATGAGGTCAGAAGTAACATACGTAATTTGAGCTACCGCATGGCAACTGTTGCTAAGCCTGTTATGGAGACAGACACGGGCAAATTCTGCAAAGGAGATAGAGCACAAACACTGCTCAAACAATCAAAAGGCTGTTAATCAAGGAAATCCACCTGCCAAAGGCGGAAAGTGTAGGGACAGAGGAAGCGCTCTGCGCTAGGCTACACATCTGCACAGCAACTGAAACCCGGCATTGGAAAAAAACAGCCAAGCCATATCGGCCGAGTGAACTGTACGCCTGGCTTGCAATCATAAAGTCACCGGTTCGAATGCGCGTAGGGATAGGTGTTCTCGCGATATACTCAGCCCGCGCGCGACTGGCGATAGTCGCGCTGCAGCGAAGTGCCGTCACGGTGTACAGCTGACACGTTAATTTTTCTTACCGGTCTACAAACTGACACACGTAGAGATGGGACTGGTTCATTTGCCTGTATTCGCACCGACGTGACGTGAGAAATCAAAAGCACAGGAAAAAGGTATTATTGGTTGTAAATCCGTAAACCGTCATAACTGCGAATAGCCCACAATATTTCGGTTCCCATAATAATTAATCTTAGAATATTGCTGTGAGCGCAAGCATTTGTATGGTTACAGTATTCGTGTACATAATTTACAAGTACACTTTTCGTGCCTTAGTTGCGGTAAAAGTATCAATTACATTGTCCAACTTCAGTCCATTTGCAAGTTCCCTCCATACAGAGAAAATTACCAAGTCCGTGGGTCTTGTCTTGTTCATTGCTGCCCGACGGTAAATCTGATATAGAAGCAAATGTGGGTGAATCAGGGAGTTCATTTCTTGTTACTTACGCATCGCTACAATACGCCACACACTAACGCACTGATGATGTCACCTCAACTGGTGACGAAACCTTTGCAACAAAATTGATGAGCTCAGCGAACAGTTCGTCTAACTAACGAAGGTAGATCTTTATAAGTTTGGTTTTTGAGAGATAGCGATCACAGCCAGTAATGCTGATAGCTCTGGTAAGAAAGATGCGCAGCAAGATCGCAATGTTCGGCGCACGTTTCCAAAGGTAATAGTTATGTAAAAAGTAAAGAGTTCAAAAAACCCATTGATTTTGTCGTCTCCTGAAGCTTACAAAAATTACCACGGTAGGGAGTTCCTATTTTCGAAACCTTCATCAACTTTGCTAAAGCAGACAGTCATAGTTATCAGCAAGCAGATTCGACGGTGTAAAAAAGCCTATTTGCTTTCAGGGTCATGAATTTGCTGAAATCCACGATATATTTCACAAGTCAATCTGTCTACGACAGGGCATTCGCGTTTCAGCAAGGCATCCAGACCCATCGATGTACCAAACAATTCTTCACTATCTATTCGTTTCTTTTAGCGGATTCGACACCACATGTTTGTCCCTAATTCAAAGCATGGCTTTTGATTTCATCCAACGTACTGTCCACCATCTTCTCTTTATTCTGAAGAAAGCAAACTCTTAATGTGATCCTGACAGAACTTTGCTGCAGATAAAAACCATTTGTTTGAAGACATTTCTGCGCATCATTGGTTAATGGGAGAACAGATCTCCAAAGGCTCAGAAATCAAGTAAACGAAAAGGACAGTGCGGGGATAAACAGTTATGATTACATTATGATTACATTTACATTATGATTACATTTTCTGTTTCTGTGAACCGTTCCAGAACATTGACGATTTAGGAGTATTTCTTCAGCACAACAACTGCAGCGTCTGTCCCACTACTCCACAGCCGCTGAGAAAGACTCCTCAACCTTCACTTCATTTTCACCCAATTGTACGCAGCACATCACCACATGTATATGGTTTTTGTGAGATACATCGGGAGTGCTATCGAAAATTAAGCAACGATACTCGCTTTCCTTGACCTTATCCACGATTTTCTTTCACAGCTGCTTTGCCAAAATGTTCACAAATTCATTTTGAACGTCAGGAGAATAGGATCATAGCTGGCCAAGTAATGTACAAATTCTGAAAAATTCCCTCTATTTTCCTGGCCTGCATAAAGATCCTGGAGGTATTATCATAGGTCACGCAGTGCCATGTTCTGCTTGACGAGAAACCTGACGATATCCAATAGTGTAGCTGGAATTTCACGCCACCTTACAGTTGCCTTTTCCGTAGGTGCCAGATCCATCTTGTAAAAAGCCTGCCTTTCAACTAGCCGGATCTCTAGCTCCTTGCAGTTAAGCTTGCGCATGTAATTTACTAGATTCTTGTTCACATACATTGAGAGTTAATTTTTTACCAGTTTCTAAAACCCGCAACAGTGAAAAACTATACTATCACAATTTAAAGACATTCTGCAATCGAAGAAAACAGTCCACCTGGGAAGAATACAGAATTCATGTTTGCAATCTTTGCAGACCGTTTCGCAAATCCCGAAAAAACCAGCCCGTTGTTAAATATATATATATATATATATATATATATATATATATATATATATATATATATATATATATATATATATAAAAGGCTGCATCCCGTTTCGGATTTGCCTGTCACTGTGACCAGCCACAGGACGCCTGCGCCTACAGAGGGACCATGGGTGGCTTGCGCTGCACCACCCACAGCTCCAACCACACACCCCATATCCAGTGTAAACCCGAAGGAATAAGACCGGGAGGCATGCGGATGGGAGCCAAGTTTCATCAACGGAGCCGGCCCACACTCCTGCACAGGCAAACACAAGCACACCGTATCTGGGGAATCAAGTGCACACAAGACGGTGGTTGGACCGTAGTCCGCTCCACACTGAGTGCATGGAACCACTCTTTGATCTTAACACGGCCACAAGGACCGTGCAACCCGTCCCCAGCAACAACCAACTGTCTACTAGAGCCAGTATGAACTAGTGGGTAATAGACAGGTAGGAACCTTGTCAACATGCACATCAAGCGCAGCCACACCGGGGATATTAAGACACCGCCAATTATTTGAAACGATAAGATGAAATAACAAATTGGATAATACATAGATATACGGTGAAACTCCTCAATAAATGAGTGCACAAAAAAATAATAACGAACGAATCCGCAATAAGTTCAAGAGGTCAGAAAACATATTTTGAGAAAATGCCACAAACACGAAAATGTTATCGAAATTAACTACAATTAGCTTCAGCAACGCGTGCAAGTTTGTAGAAGATAGTACAGGTAGCCACTAATAAGAGAAAATCATCAGGACAAAATTGAAAACCCACCACCTGAAATAAAGGGTCTTAGCATGCAAGCGCACAGTTGGTAAATCAAATGCAGTGTACCTACAAACGCTGCGCCGGTTCTGTCTACGTTCTCTGCAGGACCAGTCGTCGCTTCGGTAGTAGTCCCGAGTGGCCTCGCTCATGGCTCACTAAGCCTGCCTGACTAAGGCACTCGCGACCGCATGTGTTACAGCACCATGCGCTCCATGTCGATGGAGTACAACCCATCGGCGCTTGCCGCTTTTTCTCTGCATGTATGAGGGCTTTCTCCCACACTTCGGCAACTGCCTTCGTGATCGGATAGCGCCACGCACGCCGATCAACCGCCTTCGATTCCCATGATCGGCAATCAAGGTTAAAACGTGTGAGGCTCACTTTGATCATGTCCTGGTAACGTAACTTTGGTTTCCCCACATGCCACTTCCCAATACTCAGCTGACCATATAAGAGTTGTTTCGGCATCTGTGTCGAATCCATACGGCTCACATGACCGAGCCATCTCAGGTGTCTCAATAAAGTATGCAGTCCACTGCATACATCCCACTTCGGCGCAAAACTTCCGTGTCTGCAACTCTGGCGCCCCAGCCGATCCGCAAAATTCGTCGTAGACACTGCTGATGGAACCGCTCGAGATATCGCACATCCCGACGGTACATCGTCCACGTTTCACTGCCGTATAGAAGAACGGACAGTACCATGGATTTGTAAACCATCAGCTTCGTGCCAATGGTAAGCTGATGGTTGTTCCACACTCGGTACTCAAGCTTCCCGAATGCTGCCGCTGCCTTCGACACGCGAATACGCAGCTCACTGTGTAGCTGCTGATCAGTCGACATCACACTCCCAAGGTAGCAGAAACGGGAGGTGGTTTCCAATACTTTAGCACCAATGCTGATTCGCGGCAATATTGAAGATTGCACCTCCGGTGAAGGCTGAAAGAGACAGACAGTTTTGTTTGTGTTGATGGTGAGCGAATTTGGCCGCTGTCGAAGCCAGAGCACTAGTCATGTGCTGCAACTCATCCGCGCTGTGTGCAAACAACGCACAGTCGTCAGCAAACAGCAACATATGGATAGTTGTCTCACAGACTAGGGTTCTCGCACCGAAACGACGGATGTTCAGCAACCCACTATCAATACGGTGCTCCACACGAACACCGTAAGCACAAGCCGCATCAAAAGCACAAGACAACATTGCATGAAGATATATACTAAACAGGGCAGGAGCTAAGACACAGCCATGCTTCACACCAGAGACAACTGCAAAGTCATCCGAGGTCTCTCCACTCAGCTGCACCCTCGCTCGCATACCACTGTGCAGACATCCAATTAAACTTCAAACTTACGCGGGCAACCAAACTTACCCAACACCAGCCACAATGCCTCGCGGTTCACCGTATCAAATGCCTTGGTGAAGTCAACAAAAAGCGAGTACAATGGCTGGTGTCGTTCTCTGCGCTTCTCTTGCAACTGACGAGCAGCGAACACCATATCTATAGTGCTGCGACCCGAACGGAATCCACACTGCTCCTCCGCCACGTTAGGTTCCACAACCTGACTGACGAGGTTGAGCAGGATTCGGGGCATCAATTTGCCCACACAACTCAGCAAGTTGATGCCACGATAATTCGTGCAACATTGCTTGCTCCCTTTGCCCTTGTACAGTGGTAGCACAAAGGTATCCTTCAGCTCAGGAGGCACCACCTCCTCAATCCACACGCGTTGCACCAAGTGGTGCAGCGCAGTCAACAACGCGGGTCCACCGTTTTTCAATACTTCAGGCGGGATCCCGTCGGCACCGGCACACTTGCCGTTTCGCAGCTGAGCAAGTGCTCTCTGCGTCTCATCCAGTGCCGGCGTATCCGCCAGATCCGCCTTCACATCGTGCTGCTTCAGGCCGTTCAATGTAGGCCAGTCGATCTCTGAACGGTTGTTCAAGAGACAGTCAAAGTGTTTCCGCCAGACCTGCATTATGTCTGCAGTCTGGGTGCAGGTAGCGCCGGATCTACCATCTATCAGTGTCCTCAGCGGCTCCCATCTCGGTTCATACACCACCATCAAGGAGTCAAAGAATTCCTTGTGTTGACGGCGTTCGGCGTAGCATTCCATCTGCTATACGTTCTCCGTCCACCATGCATTTTTCATGCGACGGAGCTCTCGGATCAGTCGCCGTCGAAGTTTGCGAAACTGACTACTCTGCCCCAAGTCACTGGGGTCAGCAGCATGTGCAGAAAATGCTGCACTCTTCACCGACACCAACGCGCGGATCGTCGCATTGTTGTCATCAAACCAATCAGGCCGCTTACAGTTTGCGCAACCGATGGTCTCCTCGGCAGCAGCTGTCACCTGGTCGCGAATGTGGTGCCACAGGTCGCCCACTGTGGCTATGCAGTCCACATCACACAGGCGTGTAGCCATCGCCTTCTCCAGCTCAGTGTTTCGTCACAGTACCGAGGAAGAGAATGTTAAACTTACGCCGATTCACGGCGGGAGTGCAATACACAGATTTACGAAAATATATGTACAGTTTGGTCCGCACCAATTTGTGATCAGTGCCACACTCAGCTCCACGCAGTACACATGTCATGCGCACTTCACGCATATCACGCTGACGTACAATGACATAGTCGAGCAGGTGAGCGTGACCACTCCGTGGGTGCGTCCAAGTTGCTGTATCACTCGCACTCAGTACAAGCCGAGTGTTCGTGATCGTCAGGCCGTGAGTGGAACACAGTGAGAGCAGCCTGTCACCGTTCGCATTCGCTGAACCAATGCCATGCGCACCGATAACATCTGTCCACGCTGACGCATTACGCCCAACGCGCCCGTTGAAATCACCCAGCAGAAATAGTCGGTCGCGCCTCGGCACAGACCGTATCACGGAGGATAGCTCAGTGTAGAACTGATCACGCGTGTCATCAGGATAACACATGGTCGGACCGTACGTGCTTATAAAAGTAGCAAACTTACTTCTTCCGAGTTGTAGGCGAACAGACATTAGTCGCGCGCTGATGCCCGTTGGTTCACTAACCAGTTGGCCTTTGAGGTGATCGGATATTGCAAATCCGACCCCATGTTCACGTGGTGCTGAGGCGGCGTTGCCCACCCAGTAGAATGTGTAGGAAGCACCTGTTTCATGTAACTTACCTTGCTCAGCAAGCCGAGTTTCACTGAGCGCCGCAATACCGATGTTGTAGTGCGCCAGTTCCATCGCGAACAGTGCAGTGCGTCGCTCCGGGCGCTCACTCGAGTTCCGGTCCAGTAGTGTGCGCACGTTCCAGCACCCGATGCTGAGTGCTTTGCGCGCAGGCATACGATTGCATTGGTGGGCAATCGCACGCGAGGTGGTCGTTGTGCTTCGGAGGTTTGCTTGAGGGACTCCACCCGGAGCCTTTGGCTCAATAGCCTGACCCACAAGGCAGTGGGGAACAGATCCAGCTCGGGAATGTGATTGCAGAGAGTGATGGGGATCTGCTTGACGGCTGTCACACGCAGCCTTTGAGGTACTGGAACAATTAGTATATGTTTTGCGACAGTAATTGGATACGCACCTGCGACCACGGGCAGACGCAGGTGGGTTTTTGGCGGGTTTGCACCAATTTGACCAGGGGCTGCCTGGCTTGAGGCGGGTAGTAGCAAACCATTGAACAGCCGGAGGTGTCCTCCCACCGTCAGAGACAATGCGTGGCACTCATGCTCTACGCCAATCGAGCTGGGAGCTTATAACCCGTAAACCTGTTGTCTCCCATGGCTAGGTTTTACGGGAAGAGGGCCATCGACCACTTCCTAACCTCCGAAGAGGATGAACTAGGATACTGCCAGGGCGCCCATACCTGACATGAGAACGACTCGGGTCCTCAGCCAAAGCCTTCGATTAAATATACATTCGAAAGGCAGCGGGTCTAGCACATAGTCAGTTAGCTGACTCATGCGGATTGGTGTCCTGGATCTTAGCAGGGAGAAGGGCGAAACCCAACTCCCACCCAGCGGTCGCCACGTGGAGGCGCCCAGGACATGAGACGATGGCGCAACAGTAGCAGCAGTGGGTAGACCATCTGTCAGGATCTAGCCACCACCAGCCTCAGCGCACCATAGGCTCTCCCGCCTATATATATAGTACAAGCTGTGTAAAGATATTGTGACATCGGGACCATGGGGGAATAGAAAACAGGGTTAGAGTAAAAGAAGAAAACGATTTTTCGTCCATTTTTTCACTGTTGTTTTTTATTAGAGGAGGGAAGGAGAACCACCTCAACAAGCAGAGATACACGCCCGCCACTGGGTTCGGCTCTGAGCCATGACTTCCAAGATTTCCAACCAAGTGCACTCAGCATCCTTGGGACCCCATCAAGGGAGTCGGGAGGAACCAACCGGGGCCAGCTGTTTTGTGAGCTTTCTCATGCTGCTTCTTCAAGTTGTAGGCTGTCCACCACATCGCCTCGTTCAACCCTACTTTTTTTGTTAGGTTCTTAGGTATAACTTATGTATTCGTTCCGGTTCGCGCAACTCCATTGAATGCATGATCGATGTGTTGTACAGCAGCAGATCGCAGCCACACAAGCGTAGTGTGAATTTCATGGTCAATCTTAATAGGCCACAGACCGACATCCGTAAAATCGGTTGGTGTGCGTGTTATCCTAAGATATAGGATTTGCTTCTCCAAATTCGCGCGTATCTTCTGCATAAACAGTGCAGACATTTACCGCTGCATCAATGTTGCTTTCGGATACTCGGGTATCACCGACTGCAGTACAAATTTCATATTCGGTCTCAGTGAAATATTGGAACAAGTTACCTGAGACAATAGTCGAGGCGAAATCAGTGTCGGAATTTAAGAGATTCTTTGACGCCCACTTTGCGGACTACAAGTATAGGGATCGTATCGTACCCGGATAAGATGTAGTGCAACTGTAATATGCTGCCTCCGAGCAGGAATAAGCGACGTGACACAGCAAATGTGGCCGATCCACCTACGATTAAGTAACACAGATTTTTAGCTTCACGCTCTCTATTCTCAGTATTCAGTATGTTTATCGCGCTTCGTCTGCATCACTTCAATCAAGGTAGTACCCTGGGTGAATGTACACTTGGTATCGAACAATCAACTGTACCGAAAATGCTGCCCCGTGTCACATGTCACCCGGGGCGGACCACCTTATCAATGCCACGCCTTTGGTTGAAGGGGACAATGAAGACACACAAGACAAAAGCTCATTGATCAGCGAAAAAGGTAGACAGCTGCAGATATACCTATCTAGTGCAAAATGAGTGTCGGACAAGAAGAAAGTACTGAAATACGGAAGGGTTACGTTGTCGGAAATGACCAGTATCATTAAGTGATTTGACATGTAACACCACGGTTAATGTGATTGGATTTTTAAACAGGAAAAGGGAGATTGGATTAGAGAATGGAAACGAAGACAATCGGAATGAATGTCCAGTTGTTTTATAGGTAACACAAGCAGACAGCGCAACAATATCCGGCCTGGGAAAGTGCAGACCCACGTGAGTGAATAACACAAAACGATCTTCTGGATTGAAGAGTGGGTAGGCGAAGCCACAACAAAATGTTATTCAAGAAAATGATGAACAATCACTCACAACGAAGAAAAAACCAGAGGAAACAATGAGGAACATCTGGTAGGCGGTTGTGGCGAAGTACATCCCACTACGACCAAAGTGAGAAGCGAGTATGGAGGAAAAAGAATCACAGATTCATCGTACCACATGATGCCTCTGATAGGCTATAGACAAATGAAAAACGACTGCAAACTAACAAAGTCTCTAGTCATGGAGGTTCAGACAAGAACTGGAAGACTAGTTTAACTAAAAAGGCAAATATGCTGAAAACCACGAGGACAAATAGGCTGGAGATATGCCAAGCATTTCGGTGGGGAAACCTGTCATCCGCAGTGGTCAATGCGGGCCGTACGGATTCTTGATTTCGTCGGGCGGAAGCAATGACATCACGTATCTCCTGTTGAACAGTGAAAATTAAAAAAACAGTCATGAGACATAAAGACTGATAGTGACAGATTATATGGGTCTGAAAGTCTGGCGAGAAAACCCGTTACGTCCTCCGCACAAATATTACTACAGTTTAAATTAGGACGAAACAACTGATGCCTCTTTACTCCGACAAGCAAAGCGAAGATAACCTAGTTGTGTGATGAAAGAGTTGCAGTTCAAGTAATGGTAGCTATGCAAGGATAACAGGAAAAAACAATATAATAAAAACAGCTGGAACAATGTGTTTGAAAGCAATGGTCAACGCATATGAAAACAACGCATTAAAGTGAAGTAGAAAAGATGCACTTCACTGTTCAGTACAGTTAAAAAACTAACATCCGGACACTGAAGTGCGGTGGATCTAGTTGCCACGACTCACATGGCCAGGAGAATAATAACGGTGGTGAGGGCGTGAGGAAGAACGCAAACAAGGTGCAAAGTAAGGGAGATTAAAGAAAGAAGTGGATAAAATTAATAGGGAAAGCACATCAAGAGTTAGATGCAAAAAATCAGATGGAGGAGCGCCAATTACTATGCGGCTGTTTCGTATCACTGATGCAGTCCAGCTCGAGACCCCATCCAAAAGGTGCATATAAGCGTACTCAAGTCCCCAAGGTCAATTAATTCATGCCCTAATGCACCGTCAAAGATTGGTCACATCGCGCTTTTGCCAAACTAGGTGCAACGACAGCGTGCAATGCACATCGAGGAAAGCGGTCCATGGGCGCACGGAGGACATAATCTGGCAAAATAAGCGGCTCAAATTTAGCAAACTTTCTAGAAATACCCAAATGTTTTATGTCGAGCACCAATTTGCGGATTTCAGCATTACCAGAGGTGAGCAATATTATGCAAGCACCGGCGAAGAGTGGTGACCAAATGCTTTATGTCACAAACAAAAATCTGACAGGTCTCTGATTTACTCAGTAACACCGGCAGCGTTACACAACCTACGCCGGTTTTGTCCGTACGCGAGCTGACCACCAGAGATGGCATGACTATCAAGGTCAGTGTGGAGTGATTCACCACTTCTAGTGGCTGTTAGCTGACAGCAAGAACCGTTGACGTGTCGATCCAGTCTTGCAACAATACTCCACACTTTAAAGGTACAAAGCACATGTCATACCATGTAGCGTTGCGCGTGAACCTCTTCAGTAGTACTAGCATAGCCACTGGATTCAATGCAAGAAGAGTTATGTAGTCCGCATACGCAAGGTTTGTCAATCGATCACCTGGCTGAGAGGACGCAGTAGTCAGTTACTCTACGTAACCAGGATCTCAGAAGCTAAGGGGAAAGCGGGAAAATCACTCATGATCACTGCGATCGTAAAGATAAAAGTCATAGAGACATCATGATTTTGTCCAATCGTAGCAAAAAAAGGGAAATTTTTTATCGGACCCCATCACGACCACAGGAGTCGGGGATACCGTTCAGTCAAGTTGAACAACTAGGATCCGGGTACTGCATTGCAGGGGATCCAGTTGCCCCGACTCACATCGCCGGAATAACAATAATAACACGGCAAAAAAACAAGGTTAAATGCATATAGAATGTACACAAAATGAAACCAAGGAGGTGCGTTAAACCAATCAGGATGAAATGAAAATAGGCAGAAGTCAATGTCAAGAATGTTTCATGCACCCTCGAAGGGTAAATATTCAGTTCTAACACACACGCCATGGAATGGGATAACTAATGAAAATGAATAGTATTTGCGGGTAACTATAAAACCACGATCGTTAATAGAAGATTTGGCAGAGCAAATATCGCTAGAGTAATTTACTAATCAGTTCTTGAATGACTGAATTTTATCGTTCAAAATACGTGACAGGGAAGGAACAACAGATGTACCATGGGACCTTGTGCGGGCGTATATAGTTTGGTAGGTCTGTCTGGTCGAGGAGCTTGATAAGCATTCGGACAAAGCTCTGTGGAGGGGATGGTTAACATGTGTGAGTATTTTAAATGCAAACTTGCTGAAGGAGTTAACATGGCTGGCTACAATGATGTTGACAATCTCCATCCTTGAAATTCTACTACACCGGGATAGATACTTCACTGATCTGGCAATTACTTTAAGGTCCTTACTCAGGAGACCAGGAAAGATAACTGGAGAGCAATAGATCCAGTAGGGTAGCACACATGCAGTGATAAAACGCGGGATCCAAGATCGAAGTATGGTAGATGACCTTGAAGGTGTAACAGATTAAGAATCTTCTAAACTTGGCGAATTTTTCGTTCACGAGAAGGGACCACGTAAGCCTACTACACAGTGGCACTTCCAGGTATTTTAATGAAGCGGAAGAGGCCAAACATTGACCAGCAAAGCAAATTTGGGGACATTGAGTCAGGATTTGATGGTAACGATTTCCTTTGAACAGCGTAAAAAGAACATCCTTACATTTTGAGGTGTTTAGTTAGGCAACGGCATTTGGACCGAACTGTGAGGTTATCCAAGAGGGTTTGTACTCTAGTCGATGACCCTATGCTTGGATGATGGACGCCAAGGATTAAATCGTCCGCATACTTCAGTAGGAAAGTTTCTTCAGGGACGGGGACTGAGTTAAGGTGGGTAGAAAACAAGAATGGGGACAAAACGGCTCCCTGAAGAACCCCATATTTCGTGGTGATTGAAGTTGTTCCCCATTAACCTAGCAAACTGGGTACGCCTGGTAAAATAATCTTTCAGCAGAAGAACAACAGAAGTTTGGGTGCCGGAACCTAGTAGATCGCGCAATATTAGTTCATGGTCCACACAACCAAAAGTGTCGCTAAAATTCAGGAAGCAGATGCGGATGGATTTGTTTTTATTATCCAGTGACGAGAGCACATTATGCACCAAACTGAATCTAAAGTGGACCATGAGCTGCGATATGCAACTGGTGAGGGTCATTAAAATGGGTCTGTGCTCAGATTCTTTTAAGTTTAAGCCACTCAAAGCAAGTGACGTGCATGTAATCGGTTGATATTTGCAGGTTTCTTTCTTTGGCACTGGCATGATGCTTGCGCCACGTCAAATATCAGCTATTTTGTGCTGCTTGAAGCACAGCGTGTACAAGTCGCGAGGAACTCTGCCAGGTAATCTGCACACTCCTTGAGAACCACAGGAGGTAAATTATCCGGATCAGATGCTTCGTTCACCTGCAGCCCAAATAACTCTGTGTACTTCTAGGCTGTTCACGGAAGGAGGGTTATGTGAGGCTAGCTGAAACAGCAGAGGATATCTCAAAGGATGGAGTACTATCTTTGTAACAAAAATTGAGATTTAGTTTTTCCACATCAGGAGTTGAATACGTGACCTCGAGGATGACTTCGCTTAATTGCTTCAATGTTCCATATTTCACGATAATTATTGTTTCCAAGTATGGCTTGAACGTACATATAGTTGGGTCGACTCAATGCAATTTTTATAGCAATAGATAGACACGTTATGACGTAACGTCATTGCGAGCAAGTCTTCTCTTTAAGTACGTAGTCGTTTGAGATGTTGAGAGGAGAATCTGTCGGCAAGGATAAGAATTGCTTCAATTGAACTACAGGTGTCGAAACAGAAGTTTAGGTAACTAGTTATCTGGTCACAATACTTCCATATGTTCGCATCATAACATAAACTAAAATCTATGGAGGCAATGGTTTCACGTAGTCGTTGAATGTTCTGGGGAAGGCATTATCCCCGCCTGAACTTTCGATCTTTGCAATGGGTGAGATCTTTGTGGTTCGTTTGGTTATAGATAACGGGAGATAATTTTACGATGGCATGATCAGAGCTCCTAAGCGGTAGAAAACATTTTTAGGTTGTTAACAAATACCATGTCAAGTGTTGCATCTAACCTGGCTGGAGATTGCACAATGTTCTTTAGCCCGAGGCTCGCAATGAAGCAGGTGTCAGATAGATCTGTTAAAGTCATCGGCAACTACGCACAATGAAAATTCCAGGTATTCGAAGAGCACAGCTGTGGATCCGTCATAGAATTCTTCGACTTCGTGGTTTGGACAGCCGGGAGATATAAACATCAGCCAGTAAAACCGAACGATAACTGTTCAGCAGTCCTGGTTTACATTTTACGATTAAACAGCTGATGCGTTGCGAGCTTTATTGAAAAATGCTTTTAATCGACGGTTCTCTGTGTACATTGGCGGTCAACACGTATGGTTAAATCAGTCGAGTTCTACAACTGTATCCTCAAGTACAACATGAAGCCAGGTTTCTGCAGCATAATGATGTCCAGATGAGAATATTCTTGACCCTTCATAACACTTCTGAGGTATTTGACTTTTCCAAGTAACGATCAAACATTAGCACTGAGTAAAAAAGGTGGGCTCATAATTCCGATATATTCCCTTCTACGTGTAACCCGCCATCCTGCACAGATTTTTTTGTAGAATCCCTTTACTTCTTTTTATTTTGTTTCGTACAGCTTAACGAAAAAAGTGCAAAGTTTATTTGCGTGAAAGCGCGTAAAAATTTCAATGTCACGAGCGTAGATGATCCTGTTCATGGTTACGGAACAAACACAGATAAATTAAAACAAAAGAATTTTGATTCAGTGCCGTAAAGCATGTATTAATAAATGCTTTGGACAGAAATTATAGAGCACGGCCAAATTTGAAGGCCCCGACAGCCAGATGCAAGAAATCGAATGCAGGAATGCCACTGACTGCGTGACTGTCCATGTCCGATGAAGTCGCAAACTACTGATGTTGGCCATGCCGAGGCTCCCAACCAGGAAAACGGCACGCGCCAGCCTGACCAAGCCACTCAATGATTTTCTTCACGCCTACTGCATCGTCATAGACTGGCCGATTCGCGGTTTCGTCCAATTTGGTGCAGCCACTGCGTATAATACACGCCGATGTAGGCGGTCAACGGGCATACGGAGCATATGACCTAGCCAACGAATGAGGAACCAGGTTTCTTGTCAAAAATCAACAGTCATTCACCATCATATATGACCGCGGACACAGAAATATTGGAACCGGAAAACAGCTGTGATCGATGAAAAGAGAAATAAAACAGCTAAAAACCACATCGCGATTAATCAGAGATGGTGGCGACTAACTGATTATTGGTTTGTTCGTTCCATTCAGCCCTGTATAGAGTACTAAAAGATTGCATCACGAACGGCGAAAAACTACAATCATCGTTAAATTTGAAAATAGGTATCAAATGTCACACAAAATCTTTGACTTTTGCATAACTGTTATCGACTCAAAAATGCCCGAAAGCATCACGATTCCGTAAAATATTGGCCTTTAAAGAAGTCGAAGCAGTGAATGACAACCATGTTCATAGTCTAGTAGAACGTGTGGAGTGTAACCGCACTCTGTAAGGTGCTTCCAAAACGCCAAAGACCGATTAAGGGCGTGCTAGAAGTCATTGGTTAAGTTTATGATGACTCGTAGAGTGAGTCGAGGATAGTTCATATGACATTTCCGCTGTAACAGTGGCCAGAAAAATAATGAATCTGTCTGTGATGTCAACCTCCATTGAAGTGACCGACTGACAAACTCGAAATAGACGGAAGGTAGAGGCCTTTTGGAATCAAGCCTGGTCCCGACTCACTATTCATTTCGCGTGTAGACATATTAGGAATAGACGAGAAACTTTGGACCATTGTGCCGTGATAGAATCCAGTAAAGATGATAATAAAATAAATAACAGGTTTTCCATATTACCTGTAAGACTAAGACCGTGATTGGGATGGCTAACAGAGGGTGGGGGCATGTGGCATAAGGCTGGCGTCAATCACGGTCTCCAGCGGTGAAACAAGGTTGCGCGCTATCACCTTTCATTTCAACTGCACCACTGATGAAGTAATGAAAACTATGTTCATTATGCACGATTTAAGTGTAGAGCTGTTCCCAGGTGATCGATCTATTGACTTGGAGTATGCCGACGACATTGGTCTAATCGGCACAGCTCCCAAATGTGCCAGGCAGCACTGGTCGGACATTAGTATTGGCGGCTAGTCATTTCAGGCTATGCAATGCACGATCGAAATCCAAAATCCTTCTCTAAGACTGACAGGAACCCAAGCTTGCGCCGACCTTCGGTGGTGATCAGCTGGAAGTCGTCCAAAAAGTCAAGTAACTTGGAAGCTACATCATCTCTCATATAGCAAAAGCTCGAGGTACTTTTGCCAGTTTCCACCACTTGTAGCGCCGAAGCGATATCACTTGCCTTGACGAGCAGAAATTACGATGCAGCCATCCGTTTAACCTTACTGTTCGGTTACGAAGCCTACCCCATCGCACCGACAAACATAAGGAGGCTTGCTACGTCTGATAATTGCTGCCTTCTCAGTTTAGCTCATGTATGGTGGGAACGACGCGTGAGCAGAAGCGTGTTCTGCTCCGCGTTTTTGGTGCAGGATGGGCTGGTGAACACTTCAGCGCCATTATGTCACACACCATGCTCCGATGGTTGGGCCACTTGCCAGCATGCCAGCACACCGACTCCTGCGACGTGCGGTGTTTGCGCGGCGGGGTATGAATAAAATAAGAGTGGAGGCCAAGCGATGACTTGGTCACGAGATATGAAGATTCTCCCTTGGAACTTGGCGTCGGATGGTGTCTCCCGATTTCCAGGCTGAGGTCTGAAAGGTGATGCATACGTTTGGTTATACACAATTGTTGACATGGCAAAGAGCCGGCCTAAGTTGCGTTTGTGTTGTGAGTTTCATAATACTTTCCCCTCCCGCTTATTCCTCTTATCAAAACAGGTTCTCTCACTAAGCAGTAATTCTCTATTAGATATATCGTGTTCTGTAATGTTTTTCATGTATTTTATATTTTTGCATTGTGACACATTAACTGAAGTATGTTTCCCACCTTCAATCGACGTGTAATGGTGATGTCTGAACGCCACAGTTGTCCACGGTGTGACAAGTTTGGCCATAACGGCGGATTTTGTCAGACACAGTCCAGCTTTAGGAAGACTGTGAGACCGAAACAACGATCAAGACGTCCTACTCAGGCCGTTTACTCCTGCAGTCTTCTAGCTACGTTCAAACTGAATGTCGCTTCTCGCCGAAAACTCGTATCTGTAATAAACAAAGGACATGTCACCAAGTTTCAGCTAGACACTGCATCCGACATGGCGATACTCTCCAAAGAGCAGTGGACCGCCACGGGTAGTGCAGCTACCTAGCTTCCAAGAACCAACCAGTAACTGTGGCGGTTCGATTCACCTAACCAATCAGTTTTCCTGTTCTGTCAAGTTCGCAGACCGTACCACCAATGATGCATGATATATTTCAGACTGCAATATCATTCTTATCGGCTTGGATTGGATTGAGTAGACAAGCTAGGTCTTACCGCACTTCCAATGATCGCCCTCTGATGCAGAATCCAGGCTACAAAAACAAACTTTATTGTCCGTGATTTGGCCAGCGGTTTTCCAAGATGGTTTTAGCTGTTGCACACAAACTCAAGCATATTACTGCATAAAACCTAGTTATGTTCCACCGCTTCGCCCAAAGCGACCACTGCGCCATGATGAGCTCCCGGTGGGAGATCAGGAACTATCTCGTCTAGAAGAAATGGGCGTCATATCTCCAGTGACATGTTCCCCATGGGCAGCTCCGATAGCGAATGTCAACAAGGCAAATGATTCATTTCGTATAAATACCGGCTTCTCTACCGGATTAGATGCTTTCCAAGAAGATCATTGCTACCCACTGCCGACTCCGGAAGATATCTTCACTATGTTTAATGGCAGAAACTTCTGTAAAGCAGGATATGGAGTACGCCTACCTATATGTCGAAATATCCCCGCAATCACGCGATCTGCTAAACATCTACACGCACCACGGTTCGTTTCAGTAGAACCGATTACAGTTCTAAGTCGTCAGGTGCTGCTATTATTCAACAGACAATGGATTCTATAACCTCAAGCGTAACTGGCGCGGCAGCGTATTTCGATAAATCACTATAATGAGTGGCACCACTAGGGAACCATACGGAAGGTTTTATGGTGTAATGAGAAATACAAGTTTCCGCTGCAACCGGACACGTGTCAGTTATTATAACCATAAACCAAATATCCTAGTAGAATCAACAATAAAAATCGTCGGCATCCGAACTTGAAAAACGTGGAAGTAGTGCAGGATACCATTGCTCCAAACAAGATGTTATGAGCACCGTCGTTCCCGAGCTAGTAACTCATTACCGTCAAATCCTACCAATCCCCACGATCATCACCATCATTATGAACAGTGGAACATCAGCCACTTGAAATGATGCTTCGATGCCGTACAACCACGGTGACCTACGGAACAAAGAACAATAAGAGGGAGAGTAGAGAGACCTACGGTTAAAACTTAATGCCCTACACAAACACTCGGTGTCAAGGCGCCTACACCTTGTTAACAACGTACCATCACAAACAGCTGGCCATCGTGCAAAGAGAAGGCGGAATCGGCGAGACAGCTTCCTTGAAGCTTTCACCGCCTGCGTCATAAACAGCCATTACCCCGCACATAACTCTGCACCAAGCACACTTTGAACAGGTAGTCCGATTATGAGATGGAAACAAACAAGCTGCTGGCGCCGACTACGAGCCATGTAACATCTCGAGTCATGTGGACTCCATGCTGGAAGGCGAGACTGACCGAGGACATCATGTTTGGTCGTTATGGACTTTATTTCACACTGTCAAGTCAACTTTTGTCCACCTCGAGGCTTGCGCAACCCGGTATCTGCAGACTAAACAAGGCTCTGTTAGGTAAGCGGTGAGCGGGCATAAGTAGGACGTGACCAAGCCAACGCAATTTATGCAGTGCTATCTGTTGTTCTAAAGAACAAGCTTGAGTATCACTGCCTAGCACTCGCCTACGTACCTCATCGTTGCGGACTCGCTGATGACACCCGAAACTAGCAATGCTCCGCAGAGAGCGATGACCAAAGACTTGAAGGCGCCACAGATCCTCAAACCAAAGGGACTAGGTCTCAGTCCTATAGAATAGAATGGTCCTCACTGTGGCGTTGTAAAAACGGCCTTTCAGACGGAGGGAAACACGTTTCTTTCACCAGATTCAAGAAGGCCGTTCTAGCTTTAGCAATGCAACAGACTTCAGTTGCTATGCGCCCATCGTTGTTGATGCAGCTGCCAAATTAAGTGAACTGAGCAACTACCTCGAGTTTCTCGCTATCAAGCGTCGAACCAAACCGGAACCTGCGCGCTGACAAGAAAGCCTGGTGGAGCAGTTTGGCTCAAGAAATGGAGGAGGCAGGAGCAGCATGGAACAACCGTAAGCTCTTCCAGCTGATCCGCACCACTGGTCGCAGAAAACCAGGTGTCAGTGAAACACTCAGAGAGAGCGTCGTATGGCTGGTTGGGCGGATCACTTTCAATATCATTTCAATAGTCCCCTTGCTTCCGGACCTCTTCCTACTCAGGTGATGCAGGCTGAGCCGTGAACGATTATTTTAGTGGCTCCATTGGAGAGTGAGGTCAGAAACGCGAACACAGCCCTCAACAGTTTTCGTGCTGCTGGCCCGGATTCCCTCGCAGCTGCACTAGTTAAGGAAGGATGTGTGTTCCACTGCAAAGCGCTAACCCCACTGTCCGAATATGTCTGAACGGAAGAGACCGTCCCGGCTAACTGAAGTGAATCGATTATAGTGTAATATCCAAGGAGAGCAGTCGTACCGACTGGGATATTGGCCTAACGCCAGCAGAAGCAAAAACTACTGACCTCAAATCTCGTTCGCGGCCTCGTTGCGGAACGGGAATTTCGGATTAGGGAAGAGCACGTACGTTACCGCCCTGGACAGGACTGTATAGATCATAGATTCACGCTAAGGCATGTGCTAGCTCAGCGCCACGCATACTGCAGACCGACAATAGCTGTGCTCCTTGATTTCAAGAGTGCGTATGATGCATTCCGTTTGATATAGCTGCGAGCAAGTGTTGCCATTCAACACCTGAAGATTTTACGTGCGTTATACTCGAACACTACAGGCTTCGTAAGGGTCTACGGTGACCTGTCGGATAGCTTTCCGACCACAAGTAGTGTTCATCAGGATTGTCCGATTTCCCTGTTTTTGTTCAGTTTCGTCGTGGACTCCATCATGTATTGTTCCCTTACGGAATCCCACGTTGTAGGCGTCGTGGTCCTGCCTGGTGAAAGGCTAGTTCACCTAGATTATGCGGATGATATCGCATGCTGTTTCACGATGTTGGGGCGGTGCAACCAACCCTTTATAACCTATAAAGAGTGGCTCCATTATTTTGTACGCACTTCAAAGCTTCAGCGAAGTGATACTGCAAGACTACCACTCACTTGATCCTAGATAGCGAGGAAATTGAAGCAGTTGATCAATTCACTTAATTGGCAGCCACATCAGCAACGATGGGCGCATAGCAACTGAAGTCTGTTGCATTGCTAAAGCTAGAACGGCCTTCTTGAATCTGGTGAAAGAAACGTGTTTCCCTCCGTCTGAAAGGCCGTTTTTACAAGGCCACAGTGAGGACCATTCTATTCTATAGGACTGAGACCTGGTCCCTTCGGTTTGAAGATCTGTGGCGCCTTCAAGTCTTTGGTCATCGCTCTCTGCGGAGCATCGCTAGTTTCGGGTGTCACCAGCGAGTCCGCAACGATGATGTGCGTAGGCGAGTGCTAGGCAGTGATACTCAAGCTTGTTCTTTAGAACAACAGATAGCACTGCATAAATTGCGTTGGCTTGGTCATGTCCTACTTATGCCCGCTCACCGCTTACCTAAAAAGGTCTTGTTTATTCTGCAGATACCGGGTTGTGCAGGCCTCGAGGTGGATAAAAGTTGACTTGGCAGTGTGAAATGAAGTCTCTAACGACCAAACATGATGTCCTCGGTCAATCTCGCCTTCCAGCATGGAGTCCACATGACTCGAGATGTTACAGAACATGGCTCGTAGTCGGCGCCAGCAGCTTGTCTGTTTCCATCTCATAATCGGACTACCTGTTCAAAGTGTGCTTGGTGCAGAGTTATCTGCGGGGTAATGGCTGTTTATGACGCAGGCGATGAAAGTTTCAAGGAAGCTGTCTCGCCGATTCCGCCTTCTCTTTGCACGATAGCCAGCTGTTTGTGATGGTACGTTGTTAACAAGGTGTAGGCGCCTTGACACCGAGTGTTTGTTTAGGGCATTAAGTTTTAACCGTAGGTCTCTCCCTCTTATTGTTCTATGTTCCGTAGGTCACCGTGGTTGTACGGCAGCGAAGCATCATTTCAAGTGGCTGATGATGATGAGTGACTGGTGCGGTGACGGTTGATAGTGTGATAAAGATGCTCCTGCGTTGTGTTTAGCGGCCGAGATCTTATTCCACTAAACCTCAGTGACAACAGGACAAGAGAATGAAAGTTCGGTACATATTGCATCCTGGTGGGCTTTTCTGTCTCAGGGCTGAGATACGTTCTCAGTTGCCAATCGAGGGAGACCCTTGGTGCGTCTCCCGGTAAAGTTCAAGGAAAAACGATAGCGTAACAAGGCAGGATCAGAATCGAATCAAATACTCCAGAATGAGCGGCAAGCCAGGATGGAACCACGCCATCTGTAACTTATGGCAAAGTGATCAAGTTAGGTCCAGCTACAGGGTGCTAAATGGCACTTCGGCACCCACTGTGTCTAAAAGCGGTGCTATTAAGAAACAACTGGTGCTCAGCACAAAAGTGGAAGGTGCTCGCCGTTGTCAGTCCACTGGAAGTTGTGTCCATAATTACCTTCTAGCTGAACTTCTGAAGAGATCAGATGCCCTATGTGTGCATTCATATCCCCTGAATGTACTATGATACCTGAACTTGTAGTATTGCGTAGTATCGTGTTAAGTTCGTGATAGAAGGTGTCCTTGGTAGCATCAGAACTGCAGTTGGTGGGGACATAAGCTGAAAACACTAACAAACAGCGTCTTGTACTAATTCGTGAATCAACCGTAGTTGATGTTGTCAAACGGGTTGCGAACAAACGGCTGCTCACTGGAATCCAATCAACCAACGATGACTTAGCCTTGGAGCTGAGAATGGTGCTTACCCCAGCTTGACAAGTGATTGCCGAATCAGCGTTTCCAGATGCGTGTAACTAATAGTGAGAGAACAAGCCGGACGCGGCTAATTCGACAACCACTTGAAGGTCAGTGATCCTAGTTTCGGATACGCAGCACACGTCAATACCCAGTGTAAAGTGCGTGCGGGTGTCGCCTGTTGACCTACTTGTCTTAAAGTGCGCATGTTGAACGCCGCTACGGAAGCGAAACAGCGTGGCCTAATAAGGGGCTACTGCCGATAGGCGTCTATTGGGTGTTGAGGAAAGGTAGCTACAGATGGTTAGACTCCAGTGACATCACGGCTGCCTCAATCAAGCTGGAAATTATAGAAGTGAGGTTAGTAATGGGAGTTGGAAGGGGAGTAAGAGAAATAGGTGTAAAGGAAAAAAGGGAGGCGCCAGCAGTAGCACGTTTTCGCTTATCCACCTTGCTGTATGAAGCAGATAAGGCGACTTTCGATAATCTGCGCGAAGGCCGACATAGGATGTGGCTAAAGTTTGAAGAAATAGTTATGGTTGTACGTTGGCTGAGATATTTCCGGAGCACCAAGACCTAGACAGGAGAACAATGAGGATCCTCAACCAAAACCTTTGGCTTAAAAGCCAGCGGGAAGGTGGCAATATTTCGGTTCTACAGAAATAGAAGCAATTCCATTTCCAACCCCCAATCTGGTGGATCAGGAAGCTGAGTTTATCTGACCTCTAATCACTGACCAACCTAGGGGCACGGAAGTACCACCCAATATAGCTCATTGGTTCAAAGAAGTACGTAGACCATCGTACCACGTCAAGGTCCAGTCTAGTTGCGACGGCGCATGAGGCACACCACGAAGCTTATAAGAGACAGCGTTTGGTCGTGATCACCGGAATGCGCATGTAAGCACCTGAAAAAGATGCTTGGTTCCGACCTCCTCCTGACCCCATTTTATCCAAAGCTAGCGATCGTAGTCGCTGCAGACGCCTTCAGCTACGGTGTCAGTGCCGAAAATCCTCACGTGTTTCCAGACGTGTCAGAGAAAATAAACAAGCATGATGCTGGTATACTTGCACAACCCAGAAAAACTATGCACAAATCTAAAAGACTTTGGCATCAGTGTTCAAAGTGGGGAAATCCCACAAGATGGTCTATGGTTGCAATTTTTGTTTGCTGATCGACCACAAGCCGGTACTCACTAAGTGCGACTAGAAAAACATACCCGGACGTATAGCTAGTAAATTGCAGCGCTGGATAACCTTCTATTAAACTATGACATTGACGTCTGTTGTCGGCGAACGCAAGGTTTCGGGCAGGCGGACGTCCTGTCACGGTTACGCAGTGCAAACCGACAAGAGCAGGATGACATAAATATCACGGTAGTCTCTGTGGAATTAGATGTTCGCACGCACTTCGCTGCGGCTGTCCGTCCACTCCCGACATCCTTTGCGACATCAAAATAGGCACGAACATTGGTCCTGTCCACTAGGAAGTAATTGTCTGCAACCGATGGTCCACGAAACCACCTACTTGAGACTTGCGACAGCTTTAAAAACCGTCGATTTCTGGCTAATGTTTGATGGAAGCACTGTCATCCCTTCTGCGTTGTGACTGACCATCCTGCGTCAATTGCACGTAGGTCACCCAGATGCAGGACGAATGAAGGCCATTGTCCGAGGCTACGTCTACTGGCCGGGTATCGACCAACAAATAGAGACGTTGGTCCGACAATGTTCTCGTTGCTGACAGATAGACAAGAATCTTCCTCGCATGGCCGCAGAACCGTGGCCTCAACCCGATGGGCCGTAGTCGCGCCTATACGTCGATTTCGTGGGCCCAATCAGCGGCATCATATACCTAGGCCTAATAAACGCAACGTCCAAGTTGACCGAGATAATCGCACTGACACAGGTTACAACATCGTCCACAATCTCTGTTCAAGGCAAAATATTCAGTCAGCACGGATTTGCAGATACCTGGTTTAACCCAGTATGGGGCCAAATGCCGCCCTGTGTGCCTCTAGTATGTATATGTCTACAGTTTCGTATGAATGGTGTGCATGTTATAGGTGTAGGCTGGCTTCGAATCAATAGTGCCTCCAGCCCAGTTGGGTGTGGGGAAGCTGTGGACCATCAACAACATCATCAGTACACGTTAGATGCAATCGTCGCGATTTAAAAAGATAAGAGAGATGAAAAAACGAGACACAAAACATAACACCATACAAAAAATGGAAAACAAGTACTAAAAAGCGTAGTAACATATAATGTATCAATAGTGAAATCGTTGTTAAAGTAGGAAGATAAGCGGATGGGGAAGGATAAAGAAATGCACAACACAAACGTCATGGAGGTCGGCGCTTCGACATGACAAGAAGTGTACGTAACCAAACAAGTTCACCGTCCCTCGGACCCCAGCCTAGAAATCGAGAGACACCATCCGACGCCTAATTCCAAGGGAGAATCTTCATACCTCGTGATCAAGTCATCGCTTGGTCTCCACTCTTATTTTATTCATACCCCGCCGCGCAAACACCGCACGACGCAGGAGTCAGTGTGCTGGCATGCGCAACAAGTGGCCCAGCCATCGGAGCATGGTGCGTGACATAATGGCGCTGAAGAGTTCACCAGCCCATCCTGCACCAAAAACGCGGAGCAGGACACGCTTCTGCTCACGCGGCGTTCCCACCATACATGAGCTAAACTGAGAAGGCAGCAATTATCAAACGTAACAAGCCTCCTTATGTTTGTCGGTGCGATGGGGTAGGCTTCGTAATCGAACAGTAAGGTTAAACGGATGGCTGCATCGTAATTTCTGCTCGTCAAGGCAAGTGATGTCGCTTCGGCACTACAGGTGGTGGAAACTGGCAAAAGTACCTCGAGCTTTTGCTATATGAGAGATGATGTAGCTTCCAACTACCTGAATTTCTGGAAGACTTCTAGCTGATGCTCGCAGGGACGCATCCTTGCGCTGACCCTTAGGAGCGAACTATGAGATCGGCACATGCAATTGCGTGAATGAAGTCCACGCTCGTGCTCCAAATCGTGCGATAGTTTTGAACGTATCCTCTTCAGCGATAATTTATGGCAATCTGATCGATTTGCGTCAATGGCTTATCCGAAGATGGTGGGCGCAATGTCAACCTACGGCGGCTGTTGTGTCGGTTAGTGTTCATGAAAAATACGAGTATAGTAACCGCTCGGTATTGTCCTAATATGGGACTAGTAATCCCGGAGTCGTGGGTGCGCAATAATGAAGCGCTCATGCGCTTCCTACGTTTAGCAACGGAGGTGAACGGGGCAATGTTACTGTTGGCTACTGGGGTAAAGAAAATTGACCAGGGATGCGTAATGTGGTTCCGAAAACCAGTTATGCGGGTGAACATTGAAGGTTTGATTGAAACATTGTACACGAATGGAGTAAAGTCATCGGAAGTATATCTGAGAGTTAGATGCGAATATGCTAAAATCGGCGTTTGTAAGTGTCAGTGAGAACGATCGACTAAACCGTTCGCTTGGGGATGATAAGCCGTAACGCGAATCCTTTTGCAACGCAATAGTTCTGTCAACTGCTGGAAAAGCTGGGATTCGAAACAGGAACTGCGGTCATTGGTGATGTAGGAGGAAACGCCAAATATGTCCATTCATTTGGGGACAAGTGCACGGGCGATGGTTTCTGCAAGTGTCGGCAGGTCATCGAGTGAAACGACCGATGCATGTCAGTAAGTACGAATTACCACTGGGATAGGGTAGGGGCCCGACGATATCGATGTGGATATGGTCGAATCTGCTGTCAGGTTGTGAAAACTTCCGATGTATGATTGAGCATGCTGAATGACTTTCGAACGTTGACATGCTAAGCAAGTTTTTGTGAATGTCTTTATTCACATGTTCGGTCATACGAAGCGTTCGGAGATCAATTTGACAGTTGCACGTATACTGGGATGCAAGAGGTTATGAAGAGCCTCAAGATGGTAAGCACACAGACTGTGAGCAACAGACGGTCCAAGTTTTGGCGGAATTACATTGTGTCTTAAGCAGACGGAGTGTTAGTTTCTTGTCGAGCGTCACGGAACGCGCATAAGCCGCAGCTAAGGGACGCTAGACCTTGTTATCAGATAGATTTAGCAAACACTGCTTCGACAAACCGGAAGTTTTGTTCGCCCATGGCAAAAGACAAGTGTGCGTTAAACCAGCAATTCCGTTATTGCCGGGACCCAGTGGGGTTGCCGCACACTCTGCTTATCATAAGGCCTGTCTGCTCGTAGCACAGTTTGCGGGGACCTTCACCGTAAAGTCAGCTTTACCAACTAGCGTGTTAGAGGGGTAAGTGCAGGCTAAATCTTTATTGACTGATATCTTCGTATCAGATGCCAAAGTGCTTTCACTGCTGCTAGAACTAAATCCTACTAAGCCAATGGCATCCAATCCATTCCTCCCAAGTTGTTATATTAACTGACAAATAAAGTTTGTGAGCCAGTAACTAACTTTCCGAAAAGTTTTTCTGGCTGCGTGTTAGCGGCCAAATAGAAGGAAGTGTTTTCTGTCCCCTCTTTAAAAGGTTAACAGACCATCCTGTAACTTAGATTCCCATTAGTTTAACCAGCGTGCTGGTTAGGTTGCTAGAAAAGCTGGCGCGGGATGCTCTTAACACCATTACAGGGCGTTCAACGTTCTCGTCTTATTTCAATGTGGTTTTCATGAAGGATATTCTTAGCTGACCAACCTATTGGTTGCTCGAGAAAGCTGGGCGGAGTCTGTCAACAAGGGTCAAACTGTGGACCTACTGTTCGTTGACTTCTATAATCTTTAACTCTGTATCACATTCTTATACTTCCCTTAAAACCCGTTCATGCGGCGTCTTTGGACCCACGTTTCAATAGTTATCCACATTGCTTGAAGGAAGCGTCATGCGAGTTTCAGTAGGCACTAGTCTTTTCTTCCGACATGCTGTTCTGAGCGGCGTCTCACTGCGATCAATCCTTGGCCCGCTGTTATTTGCTGTGTACGTTCACGGACGTTCGAATGTGCTGGGGTGCCTACCTCATGTTCACGGAGAATTTAAAGTAGTGTTGCACGGTGAACGACCCTTGTGGCTCCCAGGCTTTGCAACCCGCGCTTGCCAGCCTGCCAGATCGGCCCGTTCTGTGACAGATGACAATAACCCACACCGTATTCAGTAACGCGGGTAGGAGCGAATGACATGATGATACAACATGCTTAGCGGGAACGCATTACCTAATTTTTACCAAAAAATTAACTTAAGTATTACATTAGCTGCGGACCTCAAATCCAGCAAAAACTGAAAACAAGCGGTTAGCAAATGCTTCCGAACGCTTTGGTTGATCGGTTGGTCTTTGGAGATGTTAACGGAAGACGTTGATTTAATTGTTTATGGCCTTTGTTGGACCGCACTGGGAATACTACATCCAGGATTGCCAACTTTATCTAACTCGAGACAGGATGGCGGGAGAGCTGGTCTTGATGAGTAGTTCCAACTTGTCCGAAGGCCACGGCACCTGACCTACACTGACAGACTGCTCAAGCTAAATAAGTTTCCACTACACTATCGCCGTCCTCGAGGCAGTTTAGTACTCACTTATCGTAACGTACAGGGCGGATCGACCAAGATCCATCATGGTTTTTTATACTACTTAGTTACATAAGCTTCCTGGGATTCAGTTGAAGTCTCACAAAATCCGATCTGAGCGGATTCGGGTTGACACTCGTTTGCCGCGTAGGGTGATAGATTCCTGGCATGCACTACCTGAGGATGTCAAATTGTCATGCAAGATGACCAAGTTTAAAAGTCGTCTTGACGCCCTCAACTTGCAGCCCCGAATCATCTCTTCACCTCTTTCATTCTGCTTTCGATTGCTGTTTGGTGTCCTTTCTTCTTAATTACTCGTACTAACCTTCTCTACAAATTTTGCATCGCTCCCACTTTATGCCTAGGCTGCAATGTTTTTCTTCCATTCCTTATTTAACGCGGTCAGTGCAGTGGCGTCTGCTGACGCAGGGCGTGGGGTCTTGATTGGTCGATAATGCGCGTGCTAATTTGGCTCAAACAACCGGTCAATCGTACATCCAACGTGAACATAGATCAAAGATGCATCCAGGATGGAACAAACATGGTTAGCTCCTTGGGTTCCTACTCCATTTGAATTTGATTTAAAAAACACTATTTAGCAGCATAAATACATACATAACCTCTTGTACAACACTACTTACGAAAGAGGATTTTAATATGTATTGTCTTAGTGAATGCTTACCTCATAATTATTGTTTCACAAATAATTTCTGCCATAATATCTATTGTTCGCAGCCAAACCTTACAACTTTATCAGTGCTTTGGTCCTGCCCGTGCCGTTTGAGTAGAAGAGAATGTACTGTGGGATGTGTGGATAATAAGAGGAATAAGTTACAACAACCTTTCCATCTAAACTTCGATTATGTACGCTATTTCCTAAAAAAGGAGACGGAACCCCTAAAACTAAGGTTTATTGCCCCTTATAAATAAGGGATAATGAAGTAGATCATTTTTGGATGTTATTTCGTATTGCAACCATGGATGCCGAGTTCAGGAGCATGGTTCTAGGACAATAGTAACATATATTTGATACATTCTATTTTCCGTACGGCGTTTGTTTATCGCAACAAAGTTATGCTGGTCTGCTACAGTAGCAAAAAAGCTTACCATCGTTGAATTTGTTCGCATGGTTTATAACTGCTTGCGCCGCCAAACAAGAAGCCAAGATATACTGCGTGCCTTGTAGGTGCTCTATGAGTCTGTTGATCATGTTATTTTAGTTCTCCAGACTCCGGTTGCAACGCTCGCATCAGTGATGCTCGAGCTGGCCGTAAGCTCAAGGTGTTATTTTATCAGACACACAACCATCCCTGCAAACGTATCTATTACGAAACACACCCCTTAACCGACGAATTATGAAAGAAGAATTAAAGCAATGCGCTGACCTCTCAATACTACACACAAACCTGCGATATAAAGTAAAATAACGAATACTATTGGAAAGCACGCCACCAGCGACGGCGTCCGTAATGTTCGTCGCTGGGTACGCTCTTTTGTCTCATGCGGTACAATTTTACGTTAATATTGCCAGTCTATATGCGGCAAGGCTTCAGAGCTTAAAACGGGATGATGTCGTGCAAACAATTTCTGAAAAGGCCTTCTTACGCAGGTGCGCTTTGCTCGTAATGGACAAATGCATAGCTTTCGAGGTTTGTGCAGGTTGTGCGCGTGGTTGCAATTCATGGTATAAAATGCATTCGATACGTATGAGATTTGTTGTTAAATAGCCCTACCGCTTCAAGTTGTACCAGTGCTTGCTACCGGACACACGGAGTACGGCGTACCAGTGTTCTATGGGTTCGTGTGCAGGAAAGCACTTTGCTCTTTCGTAAAATTATTTGGTTCATTTCGTGCTACCATGGGCCATGGCTTCTCCGCACGCACTTTCGTTATGAATAAACTGCTCGCACAAATGCTCGCAACCCAAGCAGTATTCTATTATGACATTCTGCTGTGTTACTTTCGTAGTTGCAAGGCCGTTCGGAAGCAAGCGATTGAAGTGAACTTTTATTAAGTTCTCTATGAACGGGCTCCCGCACACGGTAGATAATTCATTGGATGGCTAAAACGGCTACGGAGGCAGAGTATGTTACGTTTCCGACATTCACATTGTTCGATGTTCAAGCAGGCTCTTAGCCCACTTTAGAAGACGATTCTTCAGTTTGTTCGCCATCTAATGTCTCACTAAATGTTTAGCAAACTGTCTTGGGCGAGCTATGCTCAAGCGGAATTGGTGCATTCTGTTTCACAGTCTGGTTAAAGACACAAACACACTTGACATTTTCGTAATTGACTGTGAGTTTTGCAGGGTTACGACACTTCCTTGGAGAGTTTATACCCTGGCGGTGTTCATGCGCAAATGCCTAATACGAAGTTGGTCGTTTCCTTCTTCCTGGCCGGCTGACCCTTCTGTAATGGGCACTAGGGGTTGCTTACGTCTTCTACTTTCTCTGGTAGGTGCAGTGAGCTCCTCTGTTTTGTTATTAGTGGTTCCGAGGGCAGGTTCCTCAACGTCATCATAAGAACTGGTTAGATTTTACAGTATCTTCCGCAACTGTTCCCTCCCCTCTCGATACCCTGCAACTCCAAGACTATAAACCTGCATCTGAATAACACACAAAACCTGACTGCACTTACGGAAAGTTTGCTCCACAGTCACTGCAGTCACTATGGAAGTGGACGGTTGTTGGACCATGGACGACATCGAAGATGGGGTTACATGCGGACGTTGCAGGTGCGACAAAACCCAGCGGCTGTTGCGCAGTATCTCGTTCACCAGTCGGCCAACTGCGTGCAGTGCATGCACTATGTAAACTCACGGAGGTAGCCCCTGCCAACTGAAGCGGCATTGGCACGTTGCGTCCCTACGCAGTGACCCCTATGTTGTCTTCGGCAAGCTTGCGTTTGACATCCACCAATGGACAAGTTAGCCACACACATCTTTTCCTTTGTGTAGTGGCACAGCAATCGTATCCTAGTGTACCTTGAAAACTGGGAACCAGCCAGTCCAAGGCTATCAAAGCAAGGATCCAATACGCGTTCAGGCAAGCCCGTTTTGCCTATCTTACGTTGTCACCTTGATTGCGCATCAAGCACGCGATTTACAAGGGCGGTAAGCCGATCTAATGAGGTTGTTTGCTCTGAAAGATCAAGCTTTAACCGGTAGTCGTAGTAGCATGGGTAGTAGAAGTAGTAATAGCAGTAGTAGTACTAGTAGTAGAAGTTAACGGTTTTGCGTATTACCGCCGAACAAACAGGTTGACTTGAAGTGGTGCGCTGCTCATGGTGTGACAACCAGCAACCGAGCAAGTATGCAGCTGATTGTTGCCTGCCTGAACGACTGTCAAGTACTTGTCGCATAACGAAGAGCGCCGCACCCACTGCCTAATGATTATCCTGTCCCTCGCATTTTGGCCGGTTTCGCGTTGCACTGACGGGTCACCTCCCGGAGTAAATGAAGACGGCACGAAATGGTGTGCACAAAGGGGTAGGCAGATTAAAAAGCATGGACCTGCACCAAGCACTTAGCAAAAATTACTGTCGGAGCTGCTTCAGTCGCTGGTGAGGTAAGGCGCATTTTGCGCACAGCGTTCACATCCGATGCCGTTGCTTCATTCCGAAGCAAGGTGTAGAAAAATGAAGGTCCTACACCATCTACACCTTCCAACCTGCAGTGCCAAACACGTAGCTGCCGCAGTTCATTTGGTGTGTGCCATCCTCCAGCATTACATCTCGGTTCAGGTCTACGTGGTCAAGTTCGTACCACGCAACGAAAAATATTAATCCTACCTCCGATTCCTCGTAAGCAACCTTACCCTAACCGAAGTTCTCAAGCTACCCCACTACAGCTTTCACTGCGTTCACGTTCACGTACACCTTCATCGTATGTCTTACGGTCCGCAGGTCCTATGGGTCCACTCTGGACACCTAATTCCTCTGCTGGCATGTGTCCTTAACCGACAGCAGCAGGCGATAGACGTCGTCATCCGCCTGCCGCGGGAGGCGTCTGCTGCGCACACAGAAACGGCTTGCCCACCTGAAAGGTATGAGAGTGCACAATACTGTAGATGATCAACATATAATATTCAAAAAATGTTTAGGTCCTGACCAACCAATGGGGCGCGGCTATTCGTTTAAAACATGATAGAACCCAGGAACGCATGTAACACGCGCTTGATGTATCAGCCAGCTGAAAAAAGGAACGCAACTTGACTGCGATTAACCGAGCAAACAAACGTTCAACAAGAAGCGTAGCCAGTTACAACTTGCTATTCAATGGATTGGCCGCCGTGCTTCAGGACTTGGTGGGTTTTCGCCTGGCAAGCGTTATCCCTATAGAAGCCCACAAATGTCCGTTTAACAACACTGCAACCTGGCGAATGTGACGCCACCGAATAAAGTCACAGCCTATAACTTCACACTGGCAGGTCAACTAGCGTCACCATTCTAGATAGGTTCGTTACACTGGAACTTCTACATCTGCATGACGTGTTGCCTCTTCTTCTACTATTTCACACATATCCTGTCGTCTTGTTACTTTCTACTATATCACCGTTGACCTTTGCGTTGCTTATGCACGAATTCGCTGTATTGTCATATCACTCTAGAGTGCTCTTTAATTATCTTCTGATGGATCATTCAGGATCCTTACTCTGTTATTAGCCGAGGTATGACTGCAACGTATGTCAGACAGATTATGACCAAACAAACGGGTCCCGATCTCACGACAGCCAAATTATTGTTTCGCAGTATGACCATAGTACAGTTCCAATCATGGATATATGAACACTTTTCTACTGTCAATGTTACATTTGCCGTAACATATCTGCACGGTTGCACACGCCTGATCACGCCTTCATGGGCGTGCCTCGCATAGTCGAAAATAAAATATTTATTTATTTATATCAGCACTAGCTGGTGTACCGTACGACGATCTTCGCCCCACATTCATAACTTTTGTGCCTACAGTTCCTAAGCGTTTCATAAAGGTAACATGTCAACGTGCATGCTACCATCTTTGCCAACAGTGAACGCAGCTACGGTGTACGGATCTGTACCTCACACTCTCAGACAGCCTTAAATAAGTAAATAAATAGATATTTTATTCTCGACTATGCGAGACACGCCCGTGGAGGCATGATCAGGTACCGCTTCTCTTTCGCTATGCTTCAGATGTCAAGACATCTGGTTTGAAAATGCTTGATTCATTTCGCAGTTGGAAGTGCGTACAGTCACTTTCAAGCTTCTCAACCGTGCGGTACACAAGTTGAAGGAAGACAGCCTGGAAAGCAGCGGTACCATCGATAGCCATGACAACGAATTCCCGCAAGAGCAACAAGGACTTTGGTGGCAAATAGGGGAGGTAAACTTAACGGCCTACTCTGGACCTGAAACCATGGTTAAGCGCTTTGACGACCAATATGAAGGCGAAATTGGTCCTTCCACTGTAGCATCGTTAAGCACACAGTGAAGGTCATTTTACCTTGTCCAATCAGAAATCTAGCTTAGACGATGGACGACAGACACACATGCAGTGGTTTTATGGTAACTATCTGTTGACCTTGGGTGGCGTGGACCAATGGCTGTGCAAGCACCACGATGCCGTGTACGCACCTACGCGTCAAAACCGTTACTCCACACCTAGCCGCTATTCCTGTATGCCCACCTACGCGAGCACACCCCGGGAGAATGCTCTCAACTCCCCACTTCCGCATTTCATTAACAATACTTTGTACCGCAGGTTGCACTACTGCTTACTACTATCCTCCAAACTTGGCAAGCATTGCTGCCCGCCCACCTGTTAGTTTCTCGCATGCGGCGTATTGAACTGAATGACAGGGGAAAGCGCGAGGTCATGGTGCACATCTTGCTGCTAATGAATGCAATAAACCGTTTTCAACACGGTGCACGTGGCATAGTCCCAGTTGCCACTGGGATGCCTCAGCATTTTCGTCGCAATAATCACAACAAGTGCGGAATTAGAAACCTTGGTTTGCACAGTGAAATGTCTGTTTAACGACACATAGCAGTAGGTACGTTAAAGGAATGCCTATTACTATTAACAAAAGAGGTCAATCTTCTGTTCGTAACTGCCTGGCTTCCTTTATGCTGTTGTCTGGTAGGTCCAACTTCAGTATTAGGAACCTTAGTTAAAATAGATTAATACGTATTCCGTTATTAAATACCTGTTGGTTGCTTGTACAATCGTTGGCAGGTTCGCGCCATACCTTGCCACGAATAGATTTCAATTAGTGCCTCACCTATTTTGTTATGCCACCCGGGGAGACATTGCTGCCGGAAAAGCCTTTTAACAGTGCAGCTATGACATGGATGAAATACCAATGAGGTCGCTTACCTTGCAGTTCGATGAAAAGTTTCATTATGCGGAATCTGTGTTTGTTGCGTGCACAGGAGTAATTTAGCTGCGCCATCCATGACCCCGTCAAAAGACGCTGCATAATGAGACGTACGGGCTTGAGCAAGATGTCCCCTTGTACATATTCCAGATAACTATGCTGCATACAGATGTGAGGTACAAAAATTCATACCAATTGTTGCCTACGCGCTGCATCCTGCACTAATATATCGAAGGACTGCGGTTCCTCCGCCGATGTAATTGACAGCGGTAGCTTCTTTACCAGCTGCCTACTTGGTCAGGAATAATCGCAGACAGGGATCTCATGCAGCGATTCCTAGACTCTAGTGTCTCCATACTATTCGTAACCTTACCTGCAAATTATACCATATTTCCATAACCAAGGAAATTACTGTCGCTGGACGCTAGTTTATGCTTAAGTTGTTCCATATCGCCTGCAGGAAAGTGATGAACCTTCAGCGAAACACTTACAATTAATGCGACCCCAATCGCCTTTGGAAACAGCAAGGAAGGATGAATCAGGTGTTGCGTCTAAGACTACGATACCCAAGCTAGAAAGCGTATGCACCAACCTGAGTCCAGTTCCCTTTTTACTGCAGTCACATTTTCAAGAAGGTGAAGGGCGGATTGAACGCAAAAGTTTCATATACTGCAAAATGCACCCCGTACCTGTATTAAGTTGGTTAAATTCACTCACAGTGTGCTGCTGCGAAGAGGACTGACTTGCCTTTTTACTCATGACGCGATTGATACACGGCGGTCTTTACAATTATTATGAATCAATAACAGAATTCATTTCAGGGTAAAGAATTCTTTTCGCTAACTCTCATCGGACCCAAACATTTACATAACAGTGATTGTAAAGATAGCGTCTACTGGGGCTGGGATTGACTTCTTGACTGTTTGAATGACCAAAATCGAAACCCTGAGACAGAGGTGGAGATGGTAGACCAAGTAAACTAAATAAACATGTGTACACAAGGCTCAGTAGTACAATGTAATTAAGTAGGTAAGATAACAGCCAAATAACTAAGCAACGGTGTCCGTTGGCCAAGGTAGTAGTATCGGCCGTATAAATCGTTTGTGGACACATAATTCCCGCTTTAGATGGTGAATGTACATAGCCTCGGCGATGGATAAGAGATGTTTGAGGAATCCTTGGGAGAAGTGTTCAGGTAATGAGTACATGACTTTGTAGTCATTCTCTGAAGCTGTATGGCCATATTCAAGAAGGTGCGACATGCCAGAGCTGTCTGAAGATCTTATTTTGCCTCTGTAAAACCATGCTGGGATGTGTTCACGAATCCTCTGAGATGGGCGTCTAGTCGTGCGACCCACGTATCGTGCACCACAGGAGCACGAGTACTGATAAATGATCATTGAACGGGTCAAAGGCGGTAGTCTATCCTTCAAGGGTTTTGTAAGCAATGGCTTATTGTGAAAAACGATTCTCAGGCAGACCGCGAAATAAGTTTTCTCGACAGCATCTTTCAGGCGCCTGGATAACATATCAGCTGCAGAATCGCCCTTAAAGTGTATATGTATGAAAAGATCTTTCTTAGGAGCAATGCTCCTGGGTGGCTTTCGATTAGGTTCCTTCAAATGTTTCATGATAAATTTATCCGGATATCCATTTTTCCTGAGGGCGTCGCTGATTCTCTGTAGTTCTTCGTTGACGGTATCCGGTGTACAAATACTGCGCGCCCTGAAGGCGAGAGATCTGATTAAACTCCGCTTGTGCTGTAGTGGTACTGCGCTGTGGATTTTAGTGTACTGCCCAGTCCATGTGTGCTTTCTGTGTACCTTTCTGCTGCATGATCCGTCTGAGTTACGGATAACCTCTACATCCAAGAAAGGTAACCGGTTTCCGAGTTCGTGTTCACAAGTGAAATGGAGGTTCTTGTGTGCGTCATTGAAAGCTTTCAGCAAATGTTCCGCATGCTTTTCGGATTTGCAAAGTGCGAAGGTGTCATCCACATACCGTACGCACATTTCAGTTTCACGGATGTGCGTTGCAAGTGGGCCATGTTCCAATTTCACTACGAATATATCAGCCAGCAGCGGCCAGCAGCTGAATATCAAACGTGGTAGCTTGGAAAACTTCTACCGCTCCAACTGATTTGATGTGCCCAGACAAAAACGAGAATATACTATTTATTTATTTATAACTTTATATAGCGCGCATCAGACGGGCAGATGGTGGGTATTATCAATAGCGCATTAATCTACCATTGTTTTAGGTTAAAGTGGCAACCTTTGGGCAATTTGATGCCGTACATGGCATTTTTACACATAGCATCCCTGCATACCCGAAGGTGCGCGCTAGCACTGAATACTTAAAGAGATACCTACTCCAGATGTGGCTCCAGGTTCAACCGATGCTACATAGGGGATACCGTCTCTAAATGAGAATTTGCCATCATAAAATAATGTGACATCAGCTATGTATCCAGCGATTAAAGCGGGTTTGCTACAGCGCTTCTTTTTGACTTTATACCATGGTTAACCGGAGGCCAATACGGAGCTGAAGTTACCGTGTAAAGGACGTGGTTGCTGGCATAAGTAAGCTCATAGACGCAGGAAAATCTTCCTGCTATATGAACGATGTTATGATGACCCACCTTTGCTTCGAGAAATAAGGAAAGTACTGAAATGACGGTGAAATTGAATTGGAATAACATTACATAGTGTGGACCATGAACCGGGCACGCCGTGCTTCGTGGCGTCATCTACAACCGCTGCCTTAACGCTATAGGGCAGCGAAAGCACTTCAGGGTTTTTTCCAACGGGTAAGTTAATAAACGTCAAAGGAGTGAGGTTAGTGAACGTATTTGTAACCACTATACGTTACCTATACGGTGGGTAAATAGATGAAAAACTGCATGCTACGGGAACGTGAAAGGCTCCAAGTTGGGGTTCAAGTGAAAGGCTTGCAACGTGTTTTATACTTGACCAATGTTAAGAACCCCAACGCATGATCAGACCACATAGTCGTACCGCCTAGGAATCCGCCAATTATTTAAGTAAGTACGGTCAGACTAAGGATTATGGTCACCGAGTGTTGGAATAATGTAGCCTGATGAAAGCGTTGTATAATTTGACAATATCACTAGCGGTCGCGTGATCGATATATCCTGATTTGTGCTCGATGGTACATGAATTCACCAAGACTGGTGGAACAATGTTATAATTAGTCTATCTCAGCCAAGCTCCCATTTGTTAGCGATCGCTTGGTGGCTGCATGTTTGTGAGTGGACGACGCTACGTATATTTATTAAGCCGGATGCATCTGTTTTATAATTAATTTAGCCCAGGCAAGCCAGCGCCAGTGTGCTCTATTCTGATCTGTGGACGATGCTACATCGGTTCACAAAGCCTAACACAACGGTTTTATAAGTGGTCTATCTTAGACAAGCCATAGCTTGGTATGTGCATAGAAGACGATGCAACCTAGATCCACATACCCTGATGGGACCGTTTTATGCATGGTCCATCTGACCCAAGCCAACGCTTGTTAGCTCCATACTTATCTGTGGACGATACCATTTTGATCCACAGCCTGATGCAACCGTTTTAGAATTGGTACACCTTAGGCAAGGCATCGCTTGGTAGCTGTAGTCTGTAATTTGTACGACAGTACCCAGCCTCACAACGCCTGTTTCTACTATTTACATATTGTAGTATCATGGCCAAACCATCACTTAGTAGGTCCAATCTAATCTATGGGCAATGCTACTTAGAAGCACCTAGCGTGCTGCTCCCCTTTTGTAAATGGTCCATCTCGGTTAAATCATTACTTAGTAGCTCCATTCTGACCTCAGGACGAAGCTAAGTAGAATCACATTGCCTGACGTTATCATTTTGTAAGTAGTCTAAGTCAGTTAAGCTATCGCTTGTTATCTTCATTCTGACCTCTGGACTATGCTACCTAGATTTACAAAGCCTATTGCTGCCATGTTATAAAAGGTCTATCTCAGCCAAGCCCTCGCTTTGTAGCTCTATGCTAAACTTCGAGCGATGGGACCTAGAATCACCTAGCATGTTGCAACCATTTTGTAAATAGTTTATCTCACTTAAGCCATCGCTTGGTAGCTCCATACTTATCTGTGAAAGAAGCTACTTAGGTTTACAAAACCTGCCGTTATCATTTTATAGATGGGCCATCACAGCCAAGCCATCTGTTGGTAGCTCTATTCTAAACTTCGTACGATGGTTCCTACAACCACTTAACAAAATGCAACCATTTGTAGACGTTCTAGCTAAGTTAAGCCATTGCTTGGCAGCTCAATTCGGATCTGTGGACGATGCTACCTAGTATCACGTAGCCTGTTGTAATAATTTGTAGATAGTCTATCTCATTTGAGCTATCTCTGGGTGGCACCATGCCGACCTGTGAACGACGCTCCCTGGAATCACACAACCAGATGCAACCATTTTTAAATTGTCTATCTGAGCCAAGCTTACGCTCAGCAGCGGTATTCTGAACTTCGTATGCGGATGCATGTGTTCACGAAGTCTGTTGCTTCCATATTAAAGATGGCCTATTTCAGCCAAGCCATCGCTTTGTAGCTCCATGCTAAAACTTGTACAATGATTCCTACAATCACAACCCAATGCAACCATTTTGTAAATGGTCTACCGCAGTTAAGCCGTCGCTTGGTAACTCTTTTCTGATCTGCGGACGATGCTACCCAGGATTATAAAGCCTGTTGCTGCCATTTTATAACTGGTCTATTTCAGCCAAGCCATCGCTTTTTAGCTCCATGCTGAAATTTGGGCGATGGGATCTAGGACAACGCTGCCTGTTGCAACCACTTTGTAAATGGTCTATCTCAATTAACCCATCGCTTGGTAGCTACTCTCTGATCTGTGGACGATACCACCTAGAAGTACAAAGCCTGTTGCTACCGTTTTATAAATTGTCTATCCCACCCAAGCCATCACTTGGTAGCTATCTTCTGAACTTTGTACGCTGGTTGCTAGATTTACCTAGCTCGATGCAACCATTTTATAGATGTTCTAGTTTTGCCCAACCACTGCTTTGTATCTCTATGCTGAACGTTGGACGGTGATTCCTAGATTAATTTAGCCTAATGCAACCACTTTGTAAATGGTCTATCTAACTTAAGCCATTGCTTGGTAGCTCAATGCTATTCTATGAACGATGCTACCCAGTAGCACTTAGCCTGTTGGAAGTATTTTGTAAATGGTCTATTTCAGTTGAGCCACCATTGGGTAGCATTAATCGGATCGGAGGGCGACACTACCTTGAATGACTTAGCTTGATGCAACCGTTTTATAAATGGTCTATCACAGCCAAGCCATAGCTTGATAGGCCTATTCTGCTGTGCTGTGTTCAGTAACTTGCGAAAGGCTGACTTGAGAGCCATTGAAAACGTCCAACGCGCCTTTACGAAGCGCATATTTGGCTGTTCAACCGCTCTTTCATACCGAGATAGGTGCAAGCAATTGAATCTTGAACCTCTGTGGTTACGAAGAATGCAACTAAATCTGTGCTTCCTCCACAAACTCGCGTGGCGGAAAGCATATATTGGAACCTATCAATTGCACTTTCGGGAAAACACTACTTATGAATTGCGAGATAAAGAATGCATATTCTATTTACCTAAATTCAAGAGCAGTCTAAGGAGAAATTTCTATCTTCTTAGGTATGGCTCCATTTGGAATAAGCTGCCAAAAGAAATTAGATGTATTGAACATTTCTGCATGTTCAAGAAAATTATAAAGGCTTATCTGTCAACGGACAGAGCGAAATGGATCTTAAACATTCAATTTGATGATGAAAAACTGTATGAAGAAGGGCCGGATCATGTATGATACCGGAGAACATCAACTCTACTGCACCAGAGAAAACTTGATCAGCTAGGATGAGCTGATACAAACCGCTTCTTATGCTATTCCTTAACGCTACATTCCATGCGGTTTTACTCCCTTTAAACTTAATTCATATCAGCTGTCTTCTGTTTAAAACCGAGAGCAAAATTATTTACTGGTGTGACGTCAGGAGCTATTTTCGTAATTTTCCCCGCAAATTGATTAATTCGTAATATTGTTCTGCGATCCCTTTCGCTACATTTGTTCTCCAGTGCTAATCATTTCCCCCTCTTTTCTGAAACTAACAGTCCAGAAACATATACTTGAATTCAAGGATGGCAATAACTGATTCCCTACGCGACTTTTGCCTATGGACAACTTGTACAGTCATCTGTCTCCGGGTGTCACGCTACACAATTTATCGTATGATCGGCTCGATCGATTTCTACGCCGATGTACAAAACATACCTGCCTATTTCTTACATTAACGATATGGTACCTCTTTCACAGAATTCTTCTTTTCTATATTCTTCCTTATTTCATAGTTGGCCACGACTGGGCTGATCTCCTGTGGTGACGGATTACAGCTTCCAGATTATAAAAGACGTTACCTATGCAAGGCAAATTGCCACCAACTGTCTGGCGTATAAAAAAGTGCCATAATAGAATGATCCGCATGACGGACTGGGCTGAGCCTTCATGGTCCATAATACATGTTCAAAAACAGCTCTAAAATGAACAAAACATATGATATACAGGTGATGGCTCATATGCTACTATGCCGCACCGGCACACGGCCAGTTATTGCATGGAAGTGCGAGCGAAACCTTTCGAGGGAATACCTTGCATGGAAGCAGGTCCCCTGGGGATGGTTCCACGAGTGGCCGTATTACTTTAACTGGACATCTGTTTAAATTTGCTTACGTTATTGTTCCTGCTTTTTAATTTCTTTAATGCCTTAATCCTGCCAATTAGTTTAGTAACTGTTTTTGGATCCATTGTAAAAAGCGTGAACAAATTGATTATATTTTTGCGATCTTGTTGTACACATTGATCAGACCACATAGTTGGACTGCATCTCGAAACACCGAGGAATATAACATTTATCATTTATCATGTAACTAGATTCACCTAACCCGGACGTAGGTGTTTTATAGTTGGTCTACCTTAGCCAACGCATCGCTTGGTATCTCCAATCTAAGCTGTGGTGGATGCTACCAGGATTCATGAAGCCTGCCACCACTATACCTGGTTCACCGCAAGCAAGCCATCGCTTGGCAGCTGCGTTAATTATTCCTGGTCCTATCACAGAGGTTAATCATAATATGGTTCCTCTTTTGGGAGTGATAATCTGCTAGTATAAATGCTTCACTTGTACAATCGCTTTTAGAAGGCTGTGAACCGTTTTCCTTGAATGACTGTTTAAGCATCGCACACATGTTGTTACGCTGCACATGTAAGCTAAGCCATACCACAGTAATCTGTCGTGTGGCGGGTGCGGATTACGCCCCCGCTACACATTCCTGATCACTTTGCATGGGGCTGAACGTCCATGGCAGATTGATTCCTCAGGTTTGCTTTTAAAGTAGCCCCGTCCTGGTATTTATGATAACGGCATGTTTAATGCTCAGTATACGGATGCTTCCATCCCTGTAACTGGCTGTGTAGCTCAGGTACCTTTGGCAGAGGACGGCTTTTGGCCACCTCCTTATGCATAAGCTGGGGCCTTATGGGGCTGGATTCCGAACTACCTCCACCACCGTACCGTCCAAGTACTCGTCGACAGAGTGCTGTCTTCCAGGCAGCTCCTTGCATTTTGGAATACCGTGCCTCAGACTAGCTCCCGAGTTACACGTTGTTGGAGAACTGTGTTTCCTGCTACTAGTTTGATTTTCCCATCTCCAGCAGGGGGCGTGGTGGTGTGTTGAAATTCGAGCCAGCACACATTCTATTCAAATGCCACATAGGCCCGATGAGGCTACTGCTTACGCGCGAATGCAACCGGGTATACTGTTCATAAGCCTTTCCATTTGACCCGACCCTACTGCCTTGCACAGCAGCGGTATATAAAGCTCTACATTTCCCATGCAATGAAATGTTCTAAGCATCCCCAGGTCAGGCAATACGCAGCACTTTGCAGGCTGCCCCACCCAGTCTCTGCATTCGCAATGGCCTCCGGATCCATCACTGTGCTTAACAGACACTGCAAACTGTCAGCGTTATCGCGACGCACATTCACCGTCTATCTCGCGCAGCAAGTAAAACGGGAAACAGCTTAACCCATGGTACCAGCTTTCAAGGAACCGCAAGCCGTAACGCAGCAGCGCTGTTACGACAAATGTAACATGAAGACATGGAGACGTATGCAACTACTGGTACTTTAGTTCTAAGCCTGTAAAACTATCCCGGTGCTTGCGCAGGTAAAAGCCCGTGCCTTCCTGGAATAGGTTTTCTTGCGGCTAGCCGATAAGGCGACATACCTCTAGGACATGAGCACACGGCAAATTCTAGTGCATAGTGAATGCGCATTCGCAAGCTGGGGCGCCTACATATTTCACCTGGAAGGAATGCCAATGGGACGTCAAATTAACTTAAATAATGAGACCGGTTATTCTCGACTAAGCGAAGCACGCCTGCACATGCGTGTCAGGTTAAGAGTAAAAAGTGGTCAGTTAATGTCAACGAAACAATAAGGTTGTCACATAAGTTGATATATGAGTGTATGTGTGTATGTAGGTATGTGAAGCTGTGTTTGTGCCCCATGCTGAGGCTGATGTTGCATTCATGAGGCTTCACCACCGCAGTTGGGCTAAACCAACTTATACTTAGACTAGGTATTTTTAATGTGGATAAAATTCGTTACATTTTATTTGGCTTGTTCTGCGTACTTGATTATCTTCTCCCAACTTGCACACGTTGCACATGCAAATTGTGGTAAACTAGCGTCATTGTATCGCGTGGTATTTGGCATATAGCTAGGACATTTTGTACTTATCATGGATTCACTTACAAACAATTTCTTCTTTATGTTCATTTAGCGAGTATTTATGTCGTCATATGAGTTTACTTAAATCGATATCGGCATTTTGAGTGACTGGCTGTTGTTTGACATCCCAGGTGTGGCTGCGCTTCACGTGCATGTTGACAAGGTGCCTACCTGTCTATTACCCACCGCTTCGTCCATCTGGCTCTAGGAGACAGTTAGCCATGACTAGAGGGGACGGGGTGCACGGTCCTTGTTGTCGTGCTAGGCTCGGAGGGTGGTTCCAGGCAGTCAGTGTGGAGTGGACTACGGTCCAACCACTGCCATGTGTGTACTTGTTTCCCCAAATACAGCGTGCTTGTGTTTGTCTGTGAAGGGGTGAGGGCCGGCTCCGTTGATGAAACGTGGCTCCCATACACATGCCTCCCGGTCTTATTCCTTCGGGTTTACACTGGATATGGGTGTGTGGATGGAGCTGTGGGTGTTGAAGCGCAAGCTATCCATGGTCCCGCTGTAGGCGCAGGCGTCCTGTGGCTGGCTCCAGTGACAGGCAAATCCGAAACCGGATGCTGCCAACCATGTAGCTGTGTTTATGCCCCATGCCGAGGCAGAAGCATCCTTGCTCCTTCTTTACCGCAGTTTGACTAAACCAACTTACACTTAAACGATGTCTGTATGAGCTGGATAAAGTTCATTCAACTATATTTGCTTTGTTCTGCCTACCAGCATAATATTCTACTAACTGGCCACGCTGCTTACATTAATTGCGCTTGTCTCCGGTAACGTTGTTGCGTTTGTAGCGTTATAAAATAAGTTGTGGACATTTTTACTTTCGCAGATTCTTTACCAACCAACTTACTTCATATAGCAATTTAGCGAAGTATTATGCCAAAGTAGCTGTATGCATTAATGATTTATTTTATTTCAGCTTGTCGTTTCAAGTGAATGGCTGTCGCTTGCTATCCCCGGTGTGGCTGCGCTTGGTGTGCATGTTGACAAGGCGTCTACCTGTCTATTACCCACTAACTCTTCCATACTGGCTCCAGGAGACAGTTAGTCATGACTAGAGGGGACGGGGTGCACGGTCCTTGTTGTCGTGCTAGGCTCGAAGTGCCGTTCCGTGCACTTAGTGTGGAGCGAACTACGGTCCAACCACTGCCTTGTGTGCGCTTGATTCTCAAATACAGCGTGCTTGGATTTGCCTGTAAAGGAGTGTTGGCCGCCTCCGTTGATGAAACGTGGCTCCCATACACATGTCACCCAGCCTTATTCCTTCGGGTTTACACTGGATATGGGTGTGTGGATGGAGCTGTGGGTGGTGCAGCGCAAGCCATCCTGGTCTCTCTGTATGCGCAGGCGTCCTGCGGCTAACCACGGTGACGTGCATATCCGAAACCGGATGCTGCCAAACATGTAGCTGTGTTTTTAGTATTTGTAGATGTTTTCTTGCACTTTTGATCGTGTTTGAACTTGTCCCGGTTGCTAAAGGCTGCTTGATGTCTATGCACTTGAAGCAGTTGTCCGGGTATGCAATGGAGTGACTCTAGTTTTTGGCTAGTCACAATCGCCACGTCACAGGGTTGTTAAACAGACTTTCGTGGCTATTGTACGGAGAAAGCTTGCCAGGCGAAAGCCCACCACGCCCTGGAAACCTGCTGCCAAACTGATAGCTGGAACGGGGTGAACCCAAGCCACCCAGCTGGTACCACGAGGAGGTTATTCGGCTAGCCAGCCAGACCCCAGGCCATATCCCATGCCCGTCACCTATTTAACCGATAGGTGCTTCGGCAACACTGTACGGGGATATATCTCCAAGAAACGCAAAACCCCGGTCAACCAACGCGCACGTGAGGAGTTTTTGATGACACTCATGTGAGCTTTCGCTAGGCAGGTTTTCTTTGCTTTGTCTACTTCAGGATTACATAGTAACACCTGCTTAACCAATTGAAGGAAACTTGCCCTGCGGGACAAACCGTGTTGCAGATGCATACTCTTTACTCCCCCTGTTCGTAGTGAAATTGCCCAAATTTCTCACCCTTTGAACTGTGTCCTGTTCAGATTTCCGTGTATGGCAGCCACGTGATATTAAACCAACTAAATGTCTCCTTAATTCGAGCACCGATGGAAGCAAGCAATTAGTGGCGTTGCCATTCGCACTGTGTGCACACCAAATTACTCATCCATGGCGCATCTTTCCTGCGGTCCATAGCGCTTAACGCTTTTAAATGTGCGCAGCGCGTTCGCATGTCCCGCAGTACATGGAAACGGCAAAACATCACATGCGCATTTTGAATGTAGGAGTTGAAAGCGTTCATTTTCGCTAAGCCGCGATTTAGTACCACCGATTTTGCTATACGGGTTTCGGTAAATACTCCGTCATTTGCTGCACCGCATCATGGTAACTGAGCCCACTTTCGTTAGGCATGAGGGCACAGAAAAACTACGAGTGAGGGCGGTTCCTTCGACCAGCCTTGCATGCCATAGCAATAAACACCTTGGTTGTGCTGATGGGTGGTGTCTGCAACGATGCCATCGCGTGAGCGATTATATAATAAATAAATAAATATTTTATCCTTGAATTCATCGAGCCATACTACCTCAGGTATGATCAAAATTTACAAGGAAATATGTGGCGAGACAAATACGTTACAAGGTATGTACTTGACTGCGGCCAAAAGTTGTACAATTTGCAGAAACAGTCAAAGCACTCATGAGGAGCAAAGTCATTAGAGGAGTGCCATAAACTGGTTTCAAGTGTGCGTAAAGTAAATAAAAAAAGCACGGTAAGTAATGTGCGGACAGTAGATGAATGTGGAGAGTATCTTTGTTGTAACTGACAGCAAAATATTGAATAATGCTTATCAGTGTTCCAGTGTGTAACAGTGGGCAGTGACCTTATTCAGTGGCGAGTCACGTCCGCCACGTCACAGTGTTGATAAACGGACTTTTGTGGCTTTTTATAGGGAGAAGGCTTGCCAGGCGAAAACCCATCACGTCCTAGAACACCGTCGTCTATTGCTATGAACGGTCATGTACAGCTAGCTAAGCTTCTTATAAAGCCTTTGTTCAAGTAGTTACACACAGTCGAGTGACTCCTCTGTTAGCTAGACAATTGGCACAGGAAGAGTCCACTATGGACGTTGAGGTTAATCGAAGGGAAGTATGAGTTTGAAGGTAAGTAGAATTTCCAGTGTATGGGGTCTCATCTTCTCTGATTATGTATAATTGCTGCGGTGTGAAGAATTCGTGTCCAGCTACCCTCACTGGACATCGTTGGTTGAGGTGTTGGGTGAAGACGGGTGGTTTTGTAGTAAAGCCGTGGTCCAGGTAAGTCCTTGTTGGTTATTTCGTTTCAACTCAGACGGATGCAGATTCTCATTTCGATCCCGGATCTCGCAGATGTTCACGACCTCAGAGAAAAGGAAACTAGAGGAACAGGCCGAGGGAAGACCAGAAAGGACAGTCATGGTACCAAACATTGGGGAAATCCTACTTTAAGACGTTTATTTGAGACAATCGGTGTACAATTTGTAACGGATATTACGCTAAATGTTTTTTGGTCACGCAGCAGGAGGCATGGCCCAATGGATAAATTACTTTCATGAGGATGAAGAGCAGAGTTCCAGTAAGATATTCCCTACGTATTAGCTTACTGCCTTACAATTCAACCAAAGACCGGAAGGTGGCTATATAATCACGATTAGCTGCACTCAGAAACCAGAAGATACAGTGGGGAGGTGTCGACGTTTAAATATACTCCACGGGATGAGGACTATATAGGACCACATAGTGACTATTATGTACATAGTATATGAGGATAGGGAGCTGAGCATAATGAAAGCCGGCTAGGATTAAATGGAAATGTACGGTGAACTACGTGACAAAGGTAAAACGATCGAGAAATGGCGCTAATGGACTGGGTTTCATTGGTCAAAAGTGTTAGTTGGGTTAAGCATTCTAGTTACTAATGGATAATTGCGATGTCAAAGAATAGGTCAACAAACGAGCAAAAATATGTGATGCAGTCTACAAAAAAGCAGTTGGAAAGAGAGGGAGTGGCACCTAACATACCCCGAATATGCGCAGTGATGCGAGGAGAGTACGCCAAATCGCGGAAGCTAGAGGTATTGAAGGTGAGACAAAGAGATAGAAGCGTTGGTGGACAGATCATCAGTGGCGAAATGAAGCCATTGGATTAAGAAATTAAGTCACATGTGGATACCCACAGTGTCACAGAATGAGTCACAGAACCACCTGCGTTGCAATGCAAGAGAATAAAAGTTGTAGGAAAAGAGCAACATATAGCGACCTTCGGAAATCCGCAGTTGCATGGAGCCTATGGCGACTAGTTTCTGCTAAACAGAGATAATGGCTCTATGAAAGGTAGTATCAGTGGCTGGTGCAGGCATATGATAAAGAGGTTTGGCCACAAGTGGCTACCTACAATGTCAATAAATAAACCAACAAGCGAGCGAAGATTACAGAGACAGACATTCGAGAAAAATGAAGGTTAGAGAGAAAATAAGTGGCTACTTAAAAGTTAAAGAGTCACACAGAGATATGATATAACGCTTCGCGGTATAAGAACTACGTACTGCACTATACCTTCATCGTCTATTAGGTCCTATATCCCTTCCCCTTCAGCAGCATTCGCACTCGAGCGGCTACGTTCACACGCTCTATTTTCGCATGCCGGTTACGTATAGACTTGACGACCGCAGGTACCAAACATGCTTGAAAGGTAACAAACGCGTACTCTTAAAGCACTGCATGAGCTCGAAAACTTGCTCCTCATCCTCCTATGAGGTTCTGCGATTACGCAAATATAACCGTGGTATTCTCACAAGAAAATCTTGGCGCTGCTTCATAGGGTCCTCGGTTAGCTTATAGGAACCATCGATAACACGACACGTGACATGAACCGCACAATTGCAGTCTCTGTAACTAAATGGGCAGCTTTACCAGGCTAAATGAAAGCATGTACCGGCGGCCTTCACCACGTTTCCAGTGGACGTGAACACACGCTACTTTATGTACAAACATGCCCTCCCTTTCGATAGCCCAATATCACGGTTTCGGCTTTATCGACCAGCAGGTTCAGGAATATACAATAAAAGGGGCCTATAGGATTGAGGCTAAAATACCGAGAAGTATTTCCTGTACGCTTCAGTTGTACCATATTCCATCTTTACTAGCTGTATGAATAACTGATCATCGCCTACCAAACGTTGTGTTGCTGACGTTGAGCTATGGCAGCAGTAATTCCGGCCCGAATCCATCGCAGCCGACTAATGGCGCGTATAAATTATGTCACGTCCATAGCCGTGACCGGTGTGACGGAACACCATAGCGCGCTCTATTATATACGGACGGACAAATTCATCAATTAAAACAAGCATTGCAAAAATGTTCCATTTAAGCAGCTTTTTACCGTTTCTGTCGGGTTCCAAATGCGCTGATTACCATTTCAACGGTGGCAACGTACATATACAACAACCTTCAGCTTCAGGTGGACTGGAACGATACGAAATTCCCATGAGTGTCCCTTCTTGAGCGGATCGTTGAGCGAGGAATGCTAAGTTGCTAGGAGGCCTGGATAGACCTAAGACGAAACACCCGAAACACACCCTGGTCAACCAATTCCTGCCCACGTTCCCTGTATTAGGTGTAACGTCCACCGTAAACGTTGAATAACGCGTAGCCAAAGATCTTGAAATCAAAACGAGTCGGATCACAAATACTACGGTACTATTAAAATATATACAGTTGATAATTGGGACATACTTCAATTGTTCAGTATCCCGGTGTATGCAAGTTGACAACAAGGTGTCAGTAAACAATAAGAGGGACGAGTTGTCTACGCCGGACAATCAAGGGAACAAGTCACCACACCTGAGTGCTACGAATAGTAAGACTAATGGTGTTGACCAATCAAGGGATACTTCAATCACAGGGTGAGAGTTTAATGGCACGCATAAACATGGTGTTTGGACAAGCGACCAGTGAATGGGGAGGGGTGCGACACATGTCCGGGCTGAACGTGTCCTGTTCGGCGAAGAGTAGGGTTGGAGATCCAAGGTCGTCGGTAGACGCACACGCACGGAACCAGTGCCGGTGATTAGCATGCACACACAGACACACCTACAACGCTAACAATGGGAATGTAAGGAGGCGCACATGAAAGCTGGTCGATATCCATCAACGATCGGCCCAGGTCCATAGACTAGACCACGAAGCGAAGAGTAGAAGAATTTAATGGGTAGATAAACGCGTTACACTAGGAGTTCCCGCTGTGTAGGTCACGTGAAGTAAGAAAGAAGTAAAAAGCAAATGGAAGACAAAGGAAAATGAAAGTCACCTAAATGAAATACAACTATAGAGAGTGCAGAAAATGACAGAAACGGAACTCAAAGATGGAAGATGGGTATGGTCAGGAACAGGGAAATGTTTCCTGTTGCCACCCATGAACGGCTGACTGACGCTCAAAACCCTTAACCGCAGGTTTATTGACTACACTTTCTGGAAGCCTGTCCCAGCTCTCGATAACTCTAAGTTACAACCGAGTTTCCGCCCTGATCCGGTCAGAACGCACTTATGTAGCTTCATGAGATGACCGCGAAGACAAGGCAACCTAGACGGGTTAAACAGCCAGCTCAAGTCTGGTCCAACCTTCCCAGTTGAAATGCGTTAAGTAAGAATTAGGTTTCCTCTAAACCGCCGGTAGTGCATTGCATACATACAGAAGCAAAGTAGACGTTCTGGGTACACTTTACGCCTAATCCATATTGCTGTGAGTGCCACGCGTTGAACTAACGTGGAAAACAGTGTTTTAATAAACACTTGAAACGAAATTTGACTATTGTCAAATTTCCTCTGATCCAAGATATCTTGGATCGATTAAAGCGGTTCTGGTCAAAGCGTCTTTGGCGCTTACCGGTAATTTTTCCAGTTTTTCGTAGTTTTACCCCCGTTTTGCACCCAGTTTTTTGCCTTTTTATTGTGGTCGTTTAACTATTGCATACGTGTTATAATCACTCTGTTTTCCACTATGCCGGTCTCGCAATGCACCGAGGCTGCTGTTCCTGATGGCTCGGATTCTGAGGTTATCGTACTTTGTGGCGGATCAAGCTGCAATATACCAGTAACTGACGATTCAGGCGGTATGCAGTGCGATATCTGCAACCGATGGTACCATCAGCTTTTTACGGAGCTAAATACCGCGCAGTACGCAGCGCTGGCCTCTAGCGAAAAGTTGCTGTTCAGTTGTGCCAATTGCTGCAGCCGCAGGCGAGGCCGCACAGCCTTTCGTACGAGAGATGAATCTCTTGATACAGGCCGCAAAATGTAGAGCGTTCGTTCTCGATGCTCTCAGATCTTCGCTATATGAGTGCACTGCTTATGACGTGTAGCGGCTTGACGAATGCTACACAAGAAAACCGTAGCCCGGTAAGACAGAAGACGGCGGGATATAAAGATTGTCTTGAGAAAATAGCTATGTACAATAGCTATGTGAATATAGCTTGAGGAAAATGGGAGAAAATGGTGAAGCAATGAGTAACACCACGTAGGAGCGCGACAGCCGGCAACGCGCGGGCAAGATGGCGGCCCTGGTTCAAAATTGCAGTCCAGTATATATAGGCTTTGGACGGGTGCAAAGTAAAACAAAATGTGTACAAGTCTGAATGTGATGTTTAATGGAGTAAAATGTCATGGTCGCTACACAGGCCTCCCCCTAGAAGGCCGAGGGACGAGGACTTCGATCTTTGCTGGCTTGCAGAATTAAGAAGGCAGAACCATAGGAGTAGGCTAGTATTTAGATTATTTATTCTTCTTGTGGATTGGAATGCATCATCGGTGGGCCGTCCCAGCGGGCACACCGGACTACAAAAAAACTGGATAATCCAGAAAATGGGCCGGTAGGACCTTTCACCGCTGCTGAAGGACGGTGCGCTTGGGAGAGGTCACTCCCCTCACCGCCTTCCAATCCACTGCCACAACGAAGCTGAAACCCTGTTCGTACCGGCGAGCCGTGGGGGGACCAAAATCAACGAGCCAGGCACACGAGCAGCCAAAGCCAGGAAGGCGAGCCAGACAAACTACCAAGGCGAGCCAATTTGAGTCAAGCAGACCACGATCCAAAGGCCAACGTGGGCGGGCGAGACGACAAAGCGTTGGGGGTAGACCAAAGCATCCAAACGACCAAAACAATTGAGAAACAGCCAACCATTGAACGGACGGACCCAAACGTGCCAGCCTTATGACTTTACCTGATAGATGGGGGAAAAACTCGGGGACAGATTCCGATATGTACTCTGCTAACGGAAAAGCATAATACAAACGATGAGAGAAAATGAAAAAGATTCATGAGGTGTGGATGATTTCGACAAAATCGGAGAAACGAACAGGTTTACGAACTCTTCTACCGTGACTGGTATTAGTTTGAGGCGAATCTGGTGACTGGGATTGTGGTGGAGCTGAAATGCTGGGCGTCGTTACAGGTGGCTCTGTAGATTGCGTTAAGGTCGATGATGGAACAAACTGTTGTTCATCGATGAACGCAGGCTTGACGCGATCTATCGAGACAGTATCCCTTTTACCCCCACGGTCAATCACCAAAGTTTTTGAAGACCGTTTAATAACACGGTATGGACCTGTGTAAGGTGCGGAGAGAGGCTGTCTCACTTGGTCGACACGTAAAAATACGTGAGAACATGTAGAAAGGTCTTTCGGAATGTGCACTGGAGTGCGTTGTTCCCTGGGTCTCGCGGGATGCAGCTGACGCATGTGGTGCGTCAGACGAGCTATGTAGCTCTTGTAGTTCCATGCCCTCTCCGGGGTTGGGGCGACTAATTGTCCAGGGAGACGCAATGTGCAGCCATAAACGAGTTCGGCCGGAGCAGCGTTAATGTCGGTTTTGACAGTATTTCGTAAGCCAAGTAAAACGGTGGGAAGCGCTTCGTACCAGTCTGCGTTATCATGTGCACATAGTGCAGCTTTCAGCTGGCGGTGAAAACGCTCAACCATGCCGTTGGCGGCAGGGTGGAATGCAGTCGTTTGGATGTGACGGCAGCCGAGGGTCTGAAGAAGGTGAGCAAATGTGCCTGCGAAGTGCGAACCTCGATCAGTTGTCACAACGGCAGGACAACCAAAGTGTGAGACCCATCGCTCTAGAAAAGCGCGAGCGACAGTGTCTGATGAGCAATCTGGCATTGGGATGGCATCAGGCCATCTTGTAAAGCGGTCTATACAAGTCAGCAAGTAAACGCATCCATTAGATGGGGGCAGTGGCCCAACAAGGTCAACATGGATATGGTGGAAACGGGCATCGGGAAGTGGAAATGAACCAAGCGGACTTTTCGTGTGTCGATGAACCTTAGACTGTTGACAACTAAGGCACGTACGAGCCCACTGTCTAACGTCCCGGTTGACGTTGCGCCACACGAAGCGTTGTGTGACGAGCTTAACTGTGGCACGAATGCCTGGATGTGATAAACTGTGAAGAATGTCAAACACAGTGCGTCGGAAAGCTTTGGGGACCACTGGTCGTGGTGAATTTTGCGAAACGTCGCAAAGTATGGTTCCATCCGAAGTAGGCAGTGGAACTGGTCGTATGCGCAAGGAGCTAGAATTACGAAGCTGATCCAGCTCTGGGTCGGTCTGTTGAGCAGCAGCCATTGCGGTTAGATCGATACCTTCAGCGGACGTGATGGAGCTGACGCGAGAAAGAGCATCAGCGACGGAGTTCTGCACACCCGAGACGTGCCGTATGTCTGACGTAAACTGTGAGACATAGTCCAGGTGGCGTATCTCTCTCGGAGAGTATCGGTCGGAGGACGAGTCCAGGGCGTAAACTAAAGGTTTGTGGTCAGTAAAGACGGTAAAGCTTCTGCCCTCTAGAAAAGGACGAAAATGACGGATGGCGAGGTAAACTGCCAGAAGTTCTTTCCCGAAGGTGCTGTAACGTGTCTCCGCTGGCTGCAACCGTTTCGAAAAGAAACCCAAAGGTTGCCAGGTATTGTCGACAGCCTGCTGAAGAACAGCACCAACGGCCTCGTCAGAGGCATCAGTGACGAGCGAAATCGGAGCAGATGGTACGGGATGTGCTAAGAGAGCAGCATTAGCGATTGCGTCTTTAAGGTTTGAGAAGGCTAATCGCGCGGACTTGGTAAAAACAAACGAACGTTGATTGCCCCGAAGCAAGTCAGTCAAGGGCTGCATTATCCTAGCACAACACGGAATAAAGCGTCTATAGTAGTTAACTATCCCAAGGAAACGTTTAAGCTGTTTAAACGATGTAGGTTCTGGGAAATCTTTGATGGCGGTTACCTTTTGAGACAGTGGTTCAATACCTGTAGCTGAAATGCGGTGACCTAGGAACTCGATCGATGATTTTCCTAGTTCGCACTTGCTAGGGTTCAAGGTGACGCCTCGATCAGATAGGCGTTGGAATAGAATACGCAGATGCTCTAAGTGTTGCGACTTAGAGGCGCTGGCTACCAGGATGTCATCCACGTAAGGATATGCGAAGTCCAGACCACGAGTAACGTCATGGATGAACCGCTGGAATGTTTGAGCAGCGTTCCTTAACCCGAAAGGCATTCGAAGGAACTCGAATAAACCAAAGGGTGTTATAACTGCAGTTTTGGGGATATCGCAGTCCTCTACAGGAATCTGGTGATATGCTCGCGTCAGGTCTATCTTACTAAACACTGACTTACCACCGAGACTACTTGTAAGGTCCTGGATGTGCGGTATGGGATACCTATCTGCAACTGTGCACTTGTTCAGCGCCCGGTAGTCTCCGCAGGGCCGCCAATCGCCGCCTTTCTTGGGCACCATGTGGAGAGGTGAGGCCCACTGACTTTCGGAAGGACGGATGATACCAAGTTCGAGCATGTGCTCGAATTCCGCCTTAGCGGCTTTTAGCTTATCAGGGGCGAGACGTCGTGGCCGTGCAGAAACCGGTGGGCCACGGGTTCGTATATGGTGTGTAACGCTAGATGCGACCGGAAGAGTAGCGTCAGCTGAGCGGACGAGCTGCGGAAACTGTCTGAACAGATCTAAAAATTCCTTATCAGCTTCGGGCTGAATGTAAATGGGAGTGACAGAAACACAAGGTGTGCGAACTCCACATGTGAAAAGCTGGGTCTTTTGGTCAACGAGTTTGCGATGACGCGCATCGACGAGAAGATCGAAGTGTTGGAGGAAGTCGATACCCAATATAGCAAACGGAACAGCAGCGATGGTGAAAATCCATCGAAAGGGACGTCGTAGTCCGAGGTCAATGGTAAGGGAGCGTTGACCGAAAACTCGGATAGCGGTGCCGTTAGCGGCACGCAAATTGGTTGTCTGTGGCTTAGTCGCGTCGCCTGGAACCGGTGGGATCACGCTAACTTCCGCCCCGGTATCAACCAGGAACATGATCCCAGTGTTCCTATCAACGATTTTGAAGAGGCGATTTGGACGACTTCGGCCGACGGCGTTCGTCGCCAATACGTGTCGGCCTGTCCTTTTTCTCGTTACGGGAAATGAGCATGGTTTTATACAATTTCTAGCGGAACTTCCAAAACGTGCGTGATAACGGCAAATTGGGAGTCGTGTTCGTCTTCGAGATAGGCTAGGGGAACGGGATGGAGAATCCCGTGGGTGCCGATGTAACTTTAAGTTTTGAACTTCTTGCCGTAGCGCGGCTATCTCTGCTAAGAGCTCACCAGTCGAAGGTGGAGTAGCGGTGTCGATGGTTTGGACCGAAGGGTCAGCAGTCAAACGTACGTCAGGTGAGCGAACAGAACTAGACGACGGACACGGTGGTCCGGTGAAACGATCCATCATATCATCAGCAATATCTGCGATTTCTGACAAAGGCTGCGATTTCGCAAGCGATAGCATAGCTTGTACGTTTTCAGGCAAACGCTGAAGCCATAACTCTCGAAGCAGCGACTCGTCCATATGCAACCCTTGAAGAAGACCACGCATCTCTAGCAATAGCGCGGATGGCTTACTAGAACCTAGCTGTAGACCAGTAAAAAGTTTGTGCAGGCGGGACTTCACTGAGGGAGTAACACGCTTTATAACTGCGTTCTTGAGAGAATTATAGCGGTCAGGAGGACAAGATGTAATGATAAGATCACGTAGTGCTAAAGTAACATCAGTCGGCAGGCGTGTTAGCAAGTGATTAAACTTTGCAGAGTCATTGGTAACATGCTTAGAAGTAAATTCAGCTTCTAAAATCATGAACCACAAAACGGGATCCTTTTCAATAAAGGGTGGAACTACGAGAGATACCGCTTGCACAGGCTGTGGGTCCTCACACTTTTTAGAAACTGAGGTCATGGTTTGCGTGGAAAAACCAAAAAAATGGAACGAACTCACCGGAATGCGATTGGGGTCACCAATTATGTAGCGGCTTGACGAATGCTACACAAGAAAACCGTAGCCCGGTAAGACAGAAGACGGCGGGATATAAAGATTGTCTTGAGAAAATAGCTATGTACAATAGCTATGTGAATATAGCTTGAGGACAATGGGAGAAAATGGTGAAGCAATGAGTAACACCACGTAGGAGCGCAACAGCCGGCAACGCGCGGGCAAGATGGCGGCCCTGGTTCAAAATTGCAGTCCAGTATATATAGGCTTTGGACGGGTGCAAAGTAAAACAAAATGTGTACAAGTCTGAATGTGATGTTTGATGGAGTAAAATGTCATAGTCACTACAGACGACGGTTCCGGTCTGTAACAAAGCAGATTCGATTGCTTACACTGATGATCAGCTTGTGGCACCAAGCATTATGTCACCGGTTCAGATGGCTACCGACCACAAAAATGAAGCAGCTTCGGACGTCGTATCTAAATCTACGCTGATCGACGCCAAGTTGCTGGTTCAAGGGTCACTTCGAGTTAAGCGAAGAAGAGCCAGGAAACCTCGTAAGCTCTCTGCTAAACAAGAAGTTGTCTCGGCACCGGAAACAAGCCGTGTCGTTACTTGGCAAACCGTCTGACGGTTGCGCGAAGGCGAAGGTCACAACACGCACTACTTGTCAGCCGAAATTGCCGGAAATCTCGGTTCTCACCGAGAAGACATATTCTGAAGGTTTGGTTGATTCTGCTCAAAGCGAAAAAGCCTCACGGGACCCTACTCCTGTTATCAAGAAGAAAAAGCAGATAAAATCTGCTATAAAGCCTTCCGGTGAAATCGATGACCCTAACAAAAGTAAGACATCGACAATGGAGCGAAAAACATACGCTGCCGTTGCTACATCATCGGAGGGGCTAAAGACAGTCCCATCACCAGTAGTGAAGCCACCTGCTCCGAGTGCCGAATCAAAGACCCGTGGGGTTAATACACCCCGTCGTGGCGATTCTTTCACGGATAGTAGCGTTATATTCCGTAACGCGGCTGAATCTACTGCTGTCCTTCCCGCTGATCGCATATTGGACGACCTTCAATGGTTTAAAATGTGCGTAACGAAGCTTCTTCCGCCTGATTTTCCAGGCGTTACTGTCAGGAAGCTGATTAGACTGGGGAACGTCCCAGTTAACGTACCAAACCCGCGACCGCGGCTACTTCGTGTGGTACTCTCTACCCCGGAGGAACGCAATGCTCTCATGCGGTTTGCGTTTAAGCTGAAAGGTACAAATATTAGCGTTCAGCCGGACCCTCCGCTAGCCGATAGGCTGAAGCTAAGGGAGGCCATCAAGGACCTCAAAAGCAGGCGAGCGGCCGGTGAACAAGGTCTTCGGTTAGTGGGTTTTCGGGTGGTCAGCCGGCGGTCCTTTTCCGCCCTACCAGTGCCAGTACTGGTAGCGCACGACCCAGGTCTGGATCTAACGAAAAACTTCAGATAGTGCTAAGTAATGTGCGCAGCCTAAGGAATAAGGTGTACGAGTTAGGTCTGCTTGTAGATGGGTCTCATCCCGATATACTCGCATTCACTGAAACGTGGCTGTCTCAGGACATCACGGATGGTGAAGTACATCTAACTGGCTACGCACTATTTAGATGCGATCGCTCTGCTGGCCGACAGGGAGGGGGCGTCGCTCTTTATGTGAGCTGTAAACTTGACGTTTTGAAGACTTGCTTATTTCAGTCGGCAGACAAAACTGTTGAAGCTCTATCGGCTGTTATTAGCACCTCCTCGGCTCAGGTTACAGTTGTAATTGTGTATAGAAGCCCTGGGAGCGTATCCAAAGAGGTACTTGAATTCATCCGCTCCCAGTCCTCAAATAAGTGTTTGGTGATGGGCGACTTCAACCTCCCAGAGATTTGCTGGGCAGATCTTTCTTGCGACTCAGCGTCAGGCACATTTGGCGCTGATCTGCTTGAACTTACGCTCCAAGTATCTTTGCACCAGTTCATTGACCTCCCCACTAGGTACATGTACGCCCAAGTACCGTCTATCTTAGACCTTGTATTCGCTAAGTCACTCGATTTTGTTGGTGACTTTACTTACGGACCTCCACTGGGTTCCAGTGATCATGTTTGTTTGCTCTTGAATTGTACCCTGTCTAGACGCTACTAGAGTACGGTTGAGTCTCGCCCGAACATATGGCAAGCAGACTATCAATCAATGAGAGCCAAGGCTTCGGGTTTGCATTGTGAGATTTCAGACGACGATACTGTCGAGATTGCCTGGGATAAATTTAAGTCCTACCTCACAGAGGTCTCTGCTCCCTTCATCCCAGTCAGAAGGAGAAAGGAGGCCCGAGCACAGCCGCCCTGGATAGATTCCACTGGCAGGCATCTGCTCACAAAGAGGTCTAGATGTTGGCGGACTTACCGAGACGCTCCGTCCACCGATACTTATGACAGGTACCGTAAAGCTAGAAATAGGTGTAAGCAACACCTAAGGGATGCTCGGTTCAATTTCGAGAAAGGGTTAGCAGACGAAGCTTCAGAGAATCCAAAAAGATTCTTCGTTTATGTCAAAAGGCGCTGCGCTTCGAACATGTCAATTCCAGTGTTGATGCGTGATGACGGTACTCATGCGCATACGGATTATGACAAGGCCTGTGTACTCAGTGGGCAATATGCGGCAGCGTTTGTAAGGGAAACCACTTTGACAGGCGTTGAGCTGGTTTGCAGGACCCCAGAGGGTTCAGAACTATCTGAATTTATTGTAGCGGCGACGGAAGTTCGTAGGCTGTTACAAGGGCTGAACCCTTCTAAGGCCTCTGGGCATGAGTTAATTCGCCCGAAACTGTTGCATGAGTTGGCTGCGCAACTAAGTGAACCGCTCACTATTGTGTTTCAGAAATCGCTTGACAGCTGTGCATTGCCTTCTGAATGGAAGGCAGCTGTCATCTGTCCCATCTTTAAACATGGGGACAGGGGTCTGCCTGCAAATTACAGGCCAGTTAGTCTGACGAGTGTAGCAGTCAAACTCCTCGAGAAACTGGTGAGAGATTCATTGGAGAGTCATCTGAGTAGATTTAATCTACTTAGCAATGTGCAACATGGATTCCGGAAGGAATTTTCGTGTCTGATGAATCTGTTGGTATCTCGCGAAAATTGGGCGGATGCAGTGGATAACGGCCACACACTGGACGTGCTTTTCGTCGACCTTTCGAAGGCATTTGACAAAGTGCATCTTTTGAGGCTCGCGCAAAAGCTGTCCTCTAACAGGGTATCTGGCCGCGCCCTTCATTGGGTGACTGCCTTCTTGGAGGGTAGAGAACAATGTGTACGGGTAGGCCGGGTTCTATCATTTAGGCAGACTGTCGTAAGCGGCGTGCCGCAGGGCTCGGTCCTTGGACCGCTGTTGTTCTCTATCTATGTGAATGACCTACCCACGGAGCTTGAGGTACCATCGCTGCTATTTGCTGATGACCTGAAGCTGTGGAACATTGTTGATGTTCCTGGGGGTTCCGAAGCTATTCAGCGAGCATTGGATAAGCTTTGGGACTGGTCTACTTTATGGTTACTGCCCATAAATCAGGCAAAGTGCTCCGTTCTTCGAATTGGAGGCGGTTGTCCTCCTGCGAAGTACTTGGTCGGTGGGGTCGAACTCCCCCGTGTATCTAGCCAGATTGACCTAGGCGTCGTACACTCTTCGGCTTTACACTCCGGCGACAACTGGAAGAAGGCCGCAAGCAGAGGTTTCCGCATGTTGTGGTTAATCCGACGTTCTTTCGGAGTCTTGACGGGCGGCATCTTTACGAGGCTGTTCTCGGCTTTCGTTCGCCCTCATCTGGAATACTGCGTCCAGGCTTGTCCGCCCTGCCTCGTCCGGGACAAAATGGAGCTAGAGAGGGTTTTACGAGTGGGTACTAGGTTAGTCGAAGGACTACGGGAACGGACGTATCCCGAGCGTCCACTCAGTTTGGGAATGCATTCTGTGCACTACCGAAGGCTTAGAGGAGACCTAATCCTAACCTACGGTATATTAACTGGGAAGGTTGGTCCAGATTTATCTTGGCTATTTAGTCCCGCTAGATTGTTTGTTCTGCGCGGTCATTCCTTGAAGTTGGACAAACCACGGTCCGATCGGATTAGGGTGGAAATCCGGCTGTCACGCCGAGTTATCGACCGCTGGAACATGCTTCCGGAAAGTGTTATCAGGGAACTTACGGTTAAGGGGTTTGAGCGGCAACTTGACGCTCTTGGGTGGCAACACGAAACCTTTCCATTTTCCTGAGTAACTCGCATCTTCGTACTTCGATTTTCTTATCTCTACTTTTCTTCACGTATTGGTATTATTATCTTATTTAAGTGCACTTTCCTATTCTGTACCTTCGATTTCTCTTTTTTTTCTTTGCTTACTTCACGTGATTGCCAAAGCAGGGACTGCTAGGGCAGGAAACGTGGGCATTAACTGGTTAGTCGGGGTGCGATACGGGTGTTCCGTTTTAGATCCATCAATAACTGAGCGATTTATCAATTCCTGGCTCAACGATCCACTCAAGATGGAGCACTCACGGGATTCTCCTATCGTTCCAGTCCCCATCTGAACAGAACTGAACTGAACTGAACCCCTTGACCAGTTTGGTACCTTTTCTCAAAACCCTCTCGAGATCCATTTTGTCCCGAATAAGGCAGGGCGGGCAAGTCTAGACGCAGTATTCCAGATGGGGCAAACGAACGCTGAGAACAGCCTCACAAATATGGCGGCAGTTAAGACCCCGAACAAACGGCGTATTAACCATAACATTCTGAAAACCGTACTTGCGACCTTCTAGTTGTCACCAGAAGGTAAAGACGAGGAATGGACGACGCCTAGGTTTACCTGCTTGGAGACAAGGGGGAGTTCGACCCCACCGAGTACGGAGCTCGGAGGCGGGAAAGTTACTCATATACGAAGGACGGAACACTTAGACAGATTACTGGGCAATAGCCACAAAGTAGACCAGTCCCAGAGTCTAGCCAGGGCATGTGTATGGCCTCAGAACCCCAAGAACATTTACAACATTCAATAGCTTAAGGTCATAAGCAAACAACAGGGATGAAACCCCAAGCTCTCCAGGGAAATCGTTTACGTAGATGGACAACAAGATCGGTCCAAGGACCGAGCCCCGTGTGACACCGCTAAGGCCCGCTTGCCTATAAGGTAAGCTGCGACCCACACGTACACACTGCTCTCTTTCCTGCAAGAACGCAGGTACACGGTGAAGAGTACGGCAAGACACTCCGTAGAAGCTCAGCTTTTGTGATAGCCTCAAGTGGGGTGCCTTATCAAAAGCCTTCGAGAAGTTTACGAAAAGCACATTCATTACTTGGCCATTGTTCATTTCCTCTGCCCAAGCTTCACGAGCAACCAACAAATTTGCCAGACACGAAAACCCATTCCGGAATCTGTGTTGTGTACTACTGAGTAGGTTAAGTCTATTCAGGTGACCTTCCAACGAATCTCACACCAGTTTTTCAAGCAGTTTGACCACGACTCTAGTCACACTTACCGGCCTATGAATGGCCGGTAGACTGATGTCGCTATTTTTGAAGGTGGGACAGGTGCCAGCCTCCATCTATTCAGAAGGTTATGTACAGCTGTCAAGTGACTTCTGCAACATCATCATCAGCGGTCCACTTAGTTCCACTGCCAACTCATGCAGAAGCTTCGGGTGAATTGAATCAGTTCCAGCTGCTTTGGAAGGGTTCAGTTCTTGCAGCAGTTTTAGGACTTGCGTTACCACGACTGTAAACTCAGCTACACAAGAACCCTCACGTACTCTTGATCAGTAAAGATACGCAAATGCGTTGCAGTGTCGTTACAAAAGTTATTAAGATAATGCTTCCTGTAAAACAGAGGCGAAGCTTACAATGAAGTAACTTACGTAGGCCGCTAATAATGGCACACTCTTTCCAACTGCCTTGGCGGTAAATTGAAATTTTTGAGCGTGCTGTCTTTTTGAGGTTTTACTTTCAAAGGACAGTTCCGGAACAGTGTTTACAAGTGTCGTGCAAAAAATTTGACTTTTGTCAAATTTCGCTTGATCCAGAGAATTTTGGATCATCGTTTTCCCCGGATTACGTCGTACCCGTTTTCGGGTACATACCAACGTCGTCCATCTTTTTCGGGTTCAGCCTCTGGCTATTTTTCCGGTATTTTTGTTTTGTAATCCGTTTTGCACCTTGTTTAACCCATAACTGTTTCTGTTGACTGCCCTGCAGGTAACAGCTTGTCGGTTTTACGTTTTGATACTTGCTTCACACTCTTTGAAAGCGTCATGTCGGATTCACCGAATACCAACGCTAATGTATCTTCGGCTGCATTGATCAGCGAATCTAATGCTGTATGTGGCGGCGGGAGCTGCTCAAAGCCCGTGACGGACGAGTCTGGTGGCATGCAGTGCTATGTATGCAACTGCTGGTACCATGAGACCTGCACCGATATGAGCCCTGATCAGTACGCAATGCTTTCGACCAGCGATAGCATGCTGTTCAATTGTCTTCTTTGCCGTCGCCGTCGATCTACGCCTCTTGAGGTCACTGAGGAGACATCCAGCAACATCGGGCTGGGTAACCAGCAGTTGTGGTCTTTCCTCATATCTCTTGATCGGAAAGTGGAGCTACTGATGAGAAATATGGGAGTCTCTATTGATGTCGGCTCATTGAAGGAAGATACACAACTAACCTCAATTGCTGTCGATGGAAATCAGACTGAGGTGATGTCTACCGTGTCATGTGTTCCAGCGGTCCAGAATGCCTCAAAAGGGGCCTCTGATGTCGTACTGGAAGCCGTCCAAAGCGGGACCGAACTTATTGCCCCTGGGCCCAATAAAAGCAGGAGGAAGAGGGCTAAGAAAGTCCCTAAGGCTGTCTCAAAGCCTGAAGGTATTGAAAGCATTAAGGTATTGGAGATGGAACACAAAACTCCAACTCCAATCACCACAGTTCCATTGGCGAAGCAACGCGCGGTGTCGACTTCGGCCACACCCGCAAAGTCTGAAAAGACTAGACCGGTGAGGGAGGCAGAGGCTAAAAACTCAACCTCAATTACTCCAGCTCACCTGGCGAAGAAACGCGCCGTGTCATCTGCCAAACCGGTCGAAACTGAGGTCGCGTCGAAGACGCGTGGAGTGAATACGCCTCGTCGAGGTGATTCTTTTACTGATATTAGCGTTATCTTTCGTAACGTTGCTGAATCCGGGGCAGCTCTTCCAAAGGAGCGCATGCTGGATGACCTCCAGTGGTTCAAGCTCTGCGTCAACAAGATGCTTCCACCTGGTTTCCCCGGTGTCACTATCAGGAAATTAACCAGATTGGGGTACGTCCCTGTTGACACGCCAAATCCGCGACCCCGACTACTTCGTGTAGTCCTCTCAACCCCGGAGGAACGCAAAGCGTTAATGCGCTTTGCATTCAAACTCAAGGGTAGTAATGTCAGCGTTCAGCCGGACCTCCCACTGGCAGATCGACTGAAGTTAAAGGAAGCCATCAAAAGCCACAAAAGCAGGCGGGCGGCTGGTGAGCAAGGCCTCCGTCTTGTGGGTTTTCAGGTGGTCAGCTGGAAGTCAAATTCTGCCATACCAGAACCTCTTCTGGTAGCGTACGACCCAGGGCTGGTTGTGCCGAGTTCCTTCGGGTAGTGCTTAGTAATGTGCGTAGCCTAAGGAACAAGGTACACGAGGTGGGTCTACTTGTAGACAAATCTCGTCCCGACATACTTGCTATCACCGAAACGTGGCTGTCCCCGGATATCACAGACGGTGAAGTATATTTGCCTGGCTACGCACTGCTTAGATGCGATCGCTCCGTTGGCCGCCAAGGTGGGGGCGTCGCTCTTTATGTGAGTTGTAAACTCGATGTGTCGAGGACTTGTGTGTTCCAGTCGCCGGATCAAACTGTTGAAGCCCTCTCGGCTATTGTGTGCACTTCCTCCGCTCAGTTTACAGTTGTAGTGGTGTATCGAAGTCCTGGTAGTATCTCCGGGGAGGTTATTGAATTTATTCGTACTCAGGCTGCCAATAGGTGTCTAATACTGGGTGACTTCAACCTCCCTGAAGTCTGCTGGGCTGATCTATCTTGCAGTTCGGCGGTGGGCACTTTCGGTTCGGATCTCCTTGAGCTAACATTGCAACTGCCTTTGCATCAGTTCGTGGACCTCCCGACTAGATATATGCGCAACCAAATTCCGTCTACCTTGGATCTCATTTTTGCGAAGTCACACGATTTCGTAAGTGATATTACCTACGACTGTCCTCTAGGAGCCAGTGACCATGTCTGCATATCCTTTCGATGTGCTCTAACTAAGTGTCATCAAGCTACCGCTGAGGCATGTCCAAATATTTGGCGGGCAGACTTTAACGCAATACGAGCCAAAGCTTCAGTTTTGCGTTGTGCGATCACCGTGGCTGACACCGTTGAGACAGCCTGGGAGAAATTTAAAGCGTACCTCACTGAGATCTCTGCTCCCCACATCCCATTCACTAAGAGAAGGGTGACACGGGCGCAGCCTCCATGGATAGATCATACAGGTAAATACCTGCTCAGGAAGCGCTCTAAGTGCTGGCGAACTTACCAAGCGGCTTCATCAACCAGCACCTACGAAAGCTATCGAGCGGTTAGAAATAAATGTAAGCATCATCTTAGAACTCTTCGTCTTCAGTACGAGGAGGATTTGGCTAACGCAGCCGTAAAAAACCCAAAGTTCTTTGCTTACGTAAAGAGACGTAGCGGTACAAACTCGTCTATACCGGCTTTACTACGAGCGGACGGGACCCATGGGCATACCGACTATGATAATGCCTGTATACTTAGCGAACAGTATACTGGTGTCTTTTCTCATGAGGCCTCTCTACCTCAAGTTGAGCTGGTCACTAAAGTTCCGGAGGATTCTTGCCTAACTGAAATAAGCATAACGGAGACACAAGTCTTCAGGCTATTGCAAGGGCTAAATCCTTCCAAAGCTTCTGGCCCTGATTCAATTCATCCGAAGCTGATGCATGAATTGGCCGCTGAGCTAAGTGGCCCTCTGACATGCATGTTTACAATATCACTCGACAGCTGTGCCTTACCTTCTGAATGGAAGAAGGCAATCATCTGTCCGATTTTTAAGGGCGGGGACAGAGTTCTGCCCGCGAACTATCGGCCTGTCAGCTTAACAAGCGTTGTAGTTAAGTTGTTTGAAAAATTGGTCAGGGATTCGGTGGAGAATCACCTGATTAAGTTTAACCTTCTCAGTGCGGCCCAGCACGGATTCCGTAAGGGATTTTCATGTCTGACAAATTTGCTTGTAGCTCGTGAAAGCTGGGCTGAGGCAGTAGACAACGGCCACGCCATCGACGTGCTTTTCGTTGACTTCTCGAAAGCCTTTGATACTGTCCCACATCAGCGACTCTCATTGAAGTTGAGATCGTATGGGATATCTGGAGCCGCCCTTAAATGGGTTTCTGCTTTCCTAGAGGGCAGAGAACAGTGTGTACGCGTGGGGCGTAGCCTTTCGCTTAGACAAGCTGTTCTTAGTGGCGTTCCGCAGGGCTCGGTTCTAGGGCCGTTGCTTTTCGCAATTTATGTCAATGACCTACCCCAGGAGCTTGGAGTACCGTCGCTATTGTTTGCTGATGACCTCAAGCTCTGGAATATTGTGGATATCCCTGGTGGCTCTGAGGCACTTCAGAGTGCTTTGGATAGGCTCTGGGATTGGTCAACCTTATGGTTGATGCCCATAAATCAGGCGAAATGTTCTGTCCTCCGCATTGGAGGTGCTAGTCCCCCCACGCGCTATGTAGTTGGTGGAAGTGAACTCCCTGTTGTCATTCAGCAGGTTGATCTAGGTATCACCCATACCTCCTTGCTTCACTCTGGGGAAAATTGGAGGAAGGCTGCTTGTAGAGGGTTCCGTATGATGTGGTTTATTCGCCGCTCCTTCGGTGTCCTAACGGCCAATATCTTTGTGAAGCTGTTCTCAGCTTTCGTGCGACCTCACTTAGAGTACTGTATCCAGGCTTGTCCACCTTGTCTTGTAAGGGACAAAATGGAACTGGAGAGGGTTTTGCGAGTGGGTACAAGGTTAGTGCAAGGATTACGGGGGCAAACGTATCCCGAACGTTTGCTTAGCTTGGGTATGTACTCAATGCACTACCGCAGAATTAGAGGAGACTTGATTCTCACTTACCGTATCTTAACGGGTAAGATCGGTCCAGATTTGTCCTGGCTATTTAGTCCCGCCAAGCTGCCTAGTCTCCGAGGTCACCCGTTGAAGCTGCACAAACAGCGTTCTGACCGGGTAAGGACGGAAACTCGCTTGTCGCGTCGAGTTATTGAACGTTGGAACTCGCTTCCGGCGCACGTGGTTAGGGAGTCTACGGTAGAGGGTTTCGAGCGTCAGTTAGATGCTCTAGGGTGGCAGTACCAAACCTTCCCCTTCTCCTAACCGACTTGTATCTTCAACTTTCCCTTCGTTCTTTTTTAATTTTCTTCTCACCTTGGTATTATCATTATTTAGCTGACATTCCTCCTCTTCTTTTCTTAGCTTACCCTTCACTCTTTTACTTCACATAAACCGGCCCGGCAGGGACTGCTGGGCAGGAAAATGTGGGCAGTAATTGGTTGGACAGGGTGTGATGCGGTCTTTGTTTTAGGCTTTTCAACATCTCAAGCAGACCTGTCAATTCCCGATCCAACGATACGCAAAAGAAGGAACATTCACGGGATTATCCTATCGTTCCGGTCCCAACTGAACTTGAACTTGAACTTGATAACAGCGCACAACGTATGTGTTAGGGCGATAGCAAACCGAAGCCAAGGCACCGCCGCAAAAGTTGAGCAGCCTGCTAAATAACACCAAGGCGAACAATATACTGAGTGCAGTATTATACTAAAAACACGTTTGCTGTTTCTTATACGTAATCCACGACAAACCGGCACCTTACCCAGTCCAACTGTTCCTCTGTGAGTACTACGCGTTGACTCTTCTTTCTGGCGTGCTATACTTTCGACTCTTTTAGGCTACGTTCTCGCGAGAAGGTGTTTGAATAAACACTTCTTACGAAATTTGACTATATTTAAGTTCTCCTTTTAAAGGTTAGGACATCCAATTGCGTGGACTGCGGGAATGTCACCTCACGTTCAAATGCCGTCCAATACGCACTCTACAACGGATGGACGCACATATATGTGCGTAACCACAAACTGTAGTTTGTGATTACATCGGCCAAGATCTCTACCACTGTCTTCAGCACCCTGCCTCCAAGGTCATAAGCTTTCACTGCGACTCGTGTCTAGCAGTGGTTAGCGACAAAATAGCAGCTTCGGACGTCGTATCTACACCTACGCTGATCGACGCCGAATTGCTGGTTCAAGGGTCACTTCGAGTTAAGCGAAGAAGAGCCAGGAAACCTCGTAAGCTCTCTGCTAAACAAGAAGTTGTCTCGGCACCGGAAACAAGCCAAGTGTCGTTACTTGGCAAACCGTCTGAAGGTTGTGCGAAGCCGAAGATCACAACACGCACTACTTATCAGCCGAAGTTGCCGGAAATCTCGGTTCTCACCGAGAAGACATATTCTGAAGGTGTGCTTGATTCTGCTCAAAGCGGAAAAGCCTCACGGGACCCTACTCCTGTTATCAAGAAGAAAAAGCAGATAAAATCTGCTATAAAGCCTTCCGGTGAAATCGATGACCCTAACAAAAGTAAGACATCGACAATGGAGCGAAAAACATACGCTGCCGTTGCTACATCATCGGAGGGGCTAAAGACAGTCCCATCACCAGTAGTGAAGCCACCTGCTCCGAGTGCCGAATCAAAGACCCGTGGGGTTAATACACCCCGTCGTGGCGATTCTTTCACGGATAGTAGCGTTATATTCCGTAACGCGGCTGAATCTACTGCTGTCCTTCCCGCTGATCGCATATTGGACGACCTTCAATGGTTTAAAATGTGCGTAACGAAGCTTCTTCCACCTGGTTTTCCAGGCGTTACTGTCAGGAAGCTAATTAGACTGGGGAACGTCCCAGTTAACGTACCAAACCCGCGACCGCGGCTACTTCGTGTGGTACTCTCTACCCCGGAGGAACGCAATGCTCTCATGCGGTTTGCGTTTAAGCTGAAAGGTACAAATATCAGCGTTCAGCCGGACCTTCCGCTAGCCGATAGGCTGAAGCTAAGGGAGGCCATCAAGGACCTCAAAAGCAGGCGAGCGGCCGGTGAACAAAGTCTTCGGTTAGTGCGTTTTCGGGTGGTCAGCCGGCGGTCCTTTTCCGCCCTACCAGTGCCAGTACTGGTAGCGCACGACTCAGGTCTGGATCTAACGAAAAACTTCAGATAGTGCTAAGTAATGTGCGCAGCCTAATGAATAAGGTGTACGAGTTAGGTCTGCTTGTAGATGGCTCTCATCC
>OX104067.1:65984305-65999808 GCA_944474145.2 Dicrocoelium dendriticum | reverse complement strand
CCAACATCCAGTAGTTTGTCGGTTAGAGGACTGCAAGAATTGCACATCATGGTCATAGCGTACCTGGGAACTGGGATCAGTCGACTCAGGTTAGGCGGAAGCCTGTATCGTCCACGGATTTTGACCTGACCTGACCTGACCTGACCTGATCTTGTGGTCACTGAGGAGACATCGAGCAACGTCGGGCTGGGTAACCAGCAGTTGTGGGTCTTTCCTCATATCTCTTGATCGGAAAGTGGAGTTACTGATGAGAAATATGGGAGTCTCTATTGATGTCGGCTCATTGAAGGAAGACACGCAACTAACCTCAATTGCTGTCGATGGAAATCCGACTGAGGTGATGTCTACCGTGTCGTGTGTCCCAGCGTTCCAGCATGCCTCTAAAGGGGCCTCTGATGTACTGGAAGCCGTCCAAAGCGTGACCGGACTTATTGCCCCTGGGCCCAATAAAAGCAGGAGGAAGAGGGCTAAGAAAGTCCCTAAAGCTACCTCAAAGCCTGAAGGTACTGAAAGCATTAAGATATTGGAGGTGGAACACAAAACTCCAACTCTAATCACCCCAGTTCCATTGGCGAAGCAACGCGCGGTGTCGAATTCGGCCACGCCCGCAAAGTCTGAAAAGACTAGACCGGTGAGGGAGTTGGAGGCAGAAGATAAAGCCTCAACCTCAATTACTCCAGCTCACTTGGCGAGGTAACGCGCCGTGTCATCTGCCAAATCGGTCGAAACTGAGATCGCGTCGAAGACGCGTGGAGTGAATACGCCTCGTCGAGGGGATTCTTTTACTGACAGTAGCGTTATCTTTCGTAACGTTGCTGAATCCGCGGCAATTTTTCCAAAGGAGCGCATGCTGGATGACCTCCAGTGGTTCAAGCTCTGCGTCAACAAGATGCTTCCACCTGGTTTCCCCGGTGTCACTATCAGGAAATTAACCAGATTGGGGAACGTCCCTGTTGACAAGCCAAATCCGCGACCCCTACTACTTCGTGTAGTTTTCTCAACCCCGGAGGAACGCAAAGCGTTAATGAGCTTTGCATTCAAACTCAAGGGTAGTAATGTCAGCGTTCAGCCGGACCTCCCACTGGCAGATCGACTGAAGTTAAAGGAAGCCATCAAAAGCCACAAAAGCAGGCGGGCGGCTGGTGAGCAAGGCCTTCGTCTTGTGGGTTTTCAGGTGGTCAGCCGGAAGTCAAATTCTTCCCTATCAGAACCCCTCCTAGTAGCGTACGACCCAGGGCTGGTCGTGCCGAGTTCCTTCGGGTAGTGCTTAGTAATGTGCGTAGCCTAAGGAACAAGGTACACGAGGTGGGTCTACTTGTAGACAAATCTCGTCCCGACATACTTGCTATCACCGAAACGTGGCTGTCCCCGGATATCACAGACGGTGAAGTATCTTTTCATGGCTACGCACTGCTTAGATGCGATCGCTCCGTTGGCCGCCAAGGTGGGTGTTGCGTCGCTCTTTATGTGAGTTGTAAACTCGATGTGTTGAGGACTTGTGTGTTCCAGTCGCCGGATCAAACTGTTGAAGCCCTCTCGGCTATTGTGTGCACTTCCTCTGCTCAGTTTACAGTTGTAGTGGTATATCAAAGTCCTGGTAGTATCTCCAGGCAGGTTATTGAATTTATTCGTACTCAGGCTGCCAATAGGTGTCTAGTACTGGGTGACTTCAACCTCCCTGAAGTCTGCTGGGCTGATCTATCTTGCAGTTCGGCGGTGGGCACTTTCGGTTCGGATCTCCTTGAGCTAACATTGCAACTGCCTTTGCATCAGTTCGTGGACCTCCCGACTAGATATATGCGCAACCAAATTCCGTCTACCTTGGATCTCATTTTTGCGAAGTCACACGATTTCGTAAGTGATATTACCTACGACTGTCCTCTAGGAGCCAGTGACCATGTCTGCATATCCTTTCGATGTGCTCTAACTAAGTGTCATCAAGCTACCGCTGAGGCATGTCCAAATATTTGGCGGGCAGACTTTAACGCAATGCGAGCCAAAGCTTCAGTTTTGCATTGTGCGATCACCGTGGCTGACACCGTTGAGACAGCCTGGGAGAAATTAGGCATACCTCACTGAGATCTCTGCTCCCCACATCCCATTCACTAAGAGAAGGGTGACACGGGCGCAGCCTCCATGGATAGATCATACAGGTAAATACCTGCTCAGGAAGCGCTCTAAGTGCTGGCGAACTTACCAAGCGGCTTCATCAACCAGCACCTACGAAAGCTATCGTGCGGTTAGAAATAAATGTGAGCATCATCTTAGAACTCTTCGTCTTCAGTACGAGGAGGATTTGTCTAACGCAGCCGTAACAAACCCAAAGAAGTTCTTTGTTTACTTAAGGAGACGTAGCGGTACAAACTCGTCTATACTGGCTTTACTACGAGCCGACGGGACCCATGGGCATACCGACTATGATAATGCCTGTATACTTAGCGAACAGTATACTGGTGTCTTTTCTCATGAGGCCTCTCTACCTCAAGTTGAGCTGGTCACTAAAGTTCCGGAGGATTCTTGCGTAACTGAAGTAAGCATAACGGAGACACAAGTCTTCGGGCTATTGCAAGGGCTAAATCCTTCCAAAGCTTCTGGCCCTGATTCAATTCATCCGAAGCTGATGCATGAATTGGCCGCTGAGCTAAGTGGCCCTCTGACATGCATGTTTACAATATCACTCGACAGCTGTGCCTTACCTTCTGAATGGAAGAACGCAATCATCTGTCCGATTTTTAAGGGTGGGGACAGAGTTCTGCCCGCGAACTACCGGCCTGTCAGCTTAACAAGTGTAGTAGTTAAGTTGTTTGAAAAATTGGTCAGGGATTTCGTGGAGAATCACCTGATTAAGTTTAACCTTCTCAGTGCGGCCCAGCACGGATTCCGTAAGGGATTTTCATGTCTGACAAATTTGCTTGTAGCTCGTAAAAGTTGGGCTGAGGCAGTAGACAACGGTCACGCCATCGACGTGCTTTTCGTTGACTTCTCGAAAGCCTTTGATACTGTCCCACATCAAAGACTCTCATTGAAGTTGAGATCGTATGGGATATCTGGAGCCGCCCTTAAATGGGTTTCTGCTTTCCTACAGGGCACAGAACAGTGTGTACGCGTGGGGCGTAGCCTTTCGCTTAGACAAGCTGTTCTTAGTGGCGTTCCGCAGGGCTCGAAACGAGACTGGACCTTAACGTGGTGCGACGGTTTGCGTACCTCATTGACCCATTGAACTATACTGGGTGATGCCTCCGAGCATCTTGAGAGCTACTCCTACCAGGTTGGTCAATGGTGAGAGGTCAGACAAACTCAGTCTCCTGGTCCTCCAGGTTGGGGGTTTGAAATGGGATGGCGTCCATTTCTGTAAAACTAAATCACTGCCACCCCGCTGCCTTGCGGACAGGCTTTTGAGCCAAAGGCTTTGGATGAGGACCCTAATCGTTCTTCTGTCTAGGTCTGGGCGCCCTGGCAGTATCCCAGCCCACATACAACCATGACATTTTCTTCAAACATAAACTTCATCCTGCATCGGCCGTCGCGCAGATTATCAAGGGCCGCCTTATCTGCTGCATACAGCAGGGCGGATAAGCGAAAGCATGCTACTGCTGGCGCCTCCTTTCTTTTCCACCTTTTTCTCTTACTCCCATCCCGGCCCCCATTACTAACCTTCCTTCTATAATTCCCAGCTTAATTGACAGCAACCGAAGTGCTACTGGAGTAGAACCATCTGCAGCCACCATCCCACAGCACCTATCGGACGCCTATCGGCAAAAGTCCCTTATAAGACCACGCTGTCCCGTTTCCATGGCGACATTCAACGTCCGCACTCTAAGACAAACAGGTCAACAGGCTGCACTCGCACGCACCTTGGACACACTGGGTGTTGATGTGTGTTGTGTGTCCGAAACTAGGATTAATGACCCTAACGGGGTTATTGAATTGACTGCACCCGGCTTATCCTCTCGTTATTGGTTGCACGCATCCGGAGACGCCGATGCGGCATTCACCGGTCAAGCTGGTGTAGGTATCATTCTCAGCTCCAAGGCTGAGTTATCGTTGGTTGATTGGATTCCGGTGAACAGCCGTTTATGTGCAGCCCGTTTGACGACATCAGCTAAGGTGAATTCGCGAAGTAAAACAAAACGCTGTTTGTTTGTGGTTTCTGCTTATGCTCCCACGGACTGCAGTTCTAATGCAGTCAAGGACACCTTCTATCACGAACTGAACACGCTGCTACGCAGTGCTACTAGTTCAGATATTATAGTACTTGCAGGGGATATGAACGCACAAGTAGGGCGTCTGAGCTCTTCAGAAGCTCAGCTGGGTGGTAAGTATGGACTTAACTCCGAACGGGCTGACAACGGCGAGCGTCTGCTGCAACTGTGTGCGGAGCACCAGTTGTTTCTTACTAGCACTGCTTTTAGACACAGTGGGCGCCGAAGTGCCACTTGGCGTCCACCTGTAGTTGGTCAGCGATGGACCCAAATTGACCACATAGCCATAAGTTACAGGTGGCGCGGTTCCATTCTGGATTGCCGCTCGTACTGGAGTATCTGTGTCGACTCTGACCATGCCTTGGTGCGCTGTCGTTTCTCCATGAACCTTACCGGAAGGCGCACAAAGCGTCTCCCCCGATTGGCAACGGAGAAATTGTCCCAGCCCTCTGTCAGGCAAGCCTATCAAGAAGCACTGCATAGCGAACTCTCGCTGTCTTGTCCTAATGATACTGAACTTCAGTGGAATAGGATCTCGGCCACTATGCACGACGCAGGAGCATCTGCTTGTGGCACTATCAGTCGTCATCGCACCAGTCACTGGATATCCGAGAGGTCCGTGAACCTTTTGGAAGCTAGAAGGCACCTCCCGGCTGGTTCTGAACACAATGTGACCAGACGGGCTATTAGGCGTGAACTAAAGCGGAGCCTACGTGCTGACAAGGAAGCCTGGTGGACCAGTCGGGCTCAAGAAATGGAGGAGGCAGGAGCAGTAGGCAATTATCGGAAGCTCTTCCAGCTAATACGCACCACTTGTCCGAGAAAACCAGGCGTCAGTGAGACAATCAGGGACAGCGCGGGTGCGCTGATACACAATAAGGAGCGCCGTATGGCTCGTTGGGCTGAGCACTTTGAACATCAGTTCAGCTGGCCCCCTGCTCCCGGACCTCTTCCTACTCAGGTGATGCAGGACGAGCCATGGACGGTTAGTTTAGAGCCTCCGTCGGAGGCCGAAGTCCGAAACGCGATCACAGCCCTTAATCGTTTTCGTGCCGCTGGCCCGGATTCCCTACCACCTGAACTATTTAAGGATGGTGGTGAGGTCCTCTGCAATGCACTGACCTCCCTATTCGAACGTATCTGGAACGAAGAGAGTGTGCCAGCTACTTGGAGCGAATCGATTATAGTGGCAATATACAAGAAGGGCAGTCGCACAGACTGTGCGAACCACAGGGGTATTAGCCTAACGCCAGTTGTGACAAAATTACTGGCCTCGATTATCGTTCGTCGCCTCACTGCAGAACGGGAATCTCGGATTAGAGAAGAGCAGGCCGGTTTTCGCCCAGGACGTGGCTGTATAGACCATATATTTACTTTGCGGCATGTGCTAGAGCAGCGCCACGCATACCGCAGACCGACAATAGCTGTGTTCCTCGATTTCAAGTGTGCGTTCGATTCAGTCGATCGATCGATTCTGTTCGAAATACTTGCGCGGAAAGGTGTTCCCACGAAATATGTGAACATCCTTCGTGCTCTATACTCGAACACTAGAGGCCGCGTCAGGGTCTATGGTGCCCTATCGGATAGCTTTTCGACTACAAGTGGCGTTCGACAGGGTTGCCCGATTTCCCCATTTTTGTTCAATTTTGTCGTTGATTCTATCATGGAGTGTTCCCTTAGGGAATCTCACGATGTAGGCGTTGAAGTGCTGCCTGGTGAAAGGTTGGTTGATCTAGATTATGCGGACGATCTCGTCTTGCTTTTCGGCGATGTTGCGGCGGCACAATCAACCCTGAATAGGCTATCCAGAGTGGTCCCATTATTTGGTATGCACTTCGCACCTTCAAAGTGCAAAGTGTTGCTGCAGGACCACCAGCCACTCGATGACCCCTTGACGCTTGCTAACGAGGAACTCGAGGGGGTTGATCATTTCACTTATCTTGGCAGCTGCATCACCAATGATGGACGCATAGAAACTGACGTGAGCTCACGCATTGCAAAGGCCAGAGCTGCCTTCTTGAACCTGCGTCATCTTTGGCGACAGAAGGGAGTTTCCCTCCGTCTGAAAGGCCGTGTATACAAGGCCACAGTGAGGGCCGTTCTGCTCTATGGTAGTGAAACTTGGCCGCTTCGGTCTGAAGATCTGAGGCGCCTTCAAGTCTTTGATCATCGTTGTTTGCGAAGCATTGCTGGTGTCGGATGGCACCAGCGTGTCCGCAACGATGATGTGCGTAGGCGAGTACTAGGGGGGTGATGATCATGCTAGCTCCCTAGAACAACAGATAGCACTGAATAAGTTACGTTGGCTCGGGCACGTGCTACGCATGCCTGGTCACCGCTTACCTAGGAGGGCCTTGTTTAGTCTGCCAGGTGTCGGATGGCGCAAGGCTCGAGGTGGACAGAAGTTGACTTGGCAGCGGGAAATGAAGTCACTGACGACCAAACTGGGTGCCGTTGGTTTGTGTCGCCTTCCGGGTTGGAGTCCACGTGACTCACCTTGTGCTTGGCTCGAGACTTTACAGGACATGGCTCGCAACCGACACCAGTGGCGCGTCTGCTGCCGTCTCCTAATCGGATTGTCTGTTTAAAGTGTGTTTGGTGCTGAGTTATCTGCGGGGTAATGGCTGATTATGACGCGTGGCAGTGAAAGCCACATGGAAGCTGTCTCGCCGATGCCGCCTTATCTTTGCACGATAGCCAGCTGTTTGTGACGGTATGTTGTCTACACAAGGTGTAGGCGCCTTGACCCTGAATGTTTGCTTAGGGCATTAAGATTTTCAGGTAAGTCCCCCTTCTCTCCCTCTTATTCTTTATTTCATAGGTCCTCATGGTTGTATGGCAGCGAAGCATCAGTTCAAATGGCTGATGTACTGCTGTTGTTGATGATTGATGATGACGGTTCTAGGGCCGTTGCTTTTCGCAATTTATGTCAATGACCTACCCCAGGAGCTTGGTGTACCGTCGCTATTGCTTGCTGATGATCTCAAGCTCTGGAGTATTGTGGATATCCCTTGTGGCTCTGAGGCACTTCAGAGTGCTTTGAATAGGCTCTGGGATTGGTCAACCTTATGGTTGATGCCCATAAATCAGGCGAAATGTTCTGTCCTCCGCATTGGAGGTGTTAGTCCCCCCACGCGCTATGTAGTTGGTGGAAGTGAACTCCCTGTTGTCATTCAGCAGGTTGATCTAGGTATCACCCATACCTCATTGCTTCACTCTGGGGAAAATTGAAGGAAGGCTGCTTGTAGAGGGTTCCGTATAATGTGGTTTATTCGCCACTCCCTCGGTGTCTTAACGTCCAATATCTTTGTGAAGCTGTTCTCAGCTTTCGTGCGACCTCACTTAGAGTACTGTATCCAGGCTTGTCCACCTTGTCTTGTAAGGGACAAAATGGAACTGGAGAGGGTTTTGCGAGTGGGTACAAGGTTAGTGCAAGGATTACGGGGGCAAACGTATCCCGAACGTTTGCTTAGCTTGGGTATGTACTCAATGCACTACCGCAGAATTAGAGGAGACTTGATTCTCACTTACCGTATCTTAACGGGTAAGATCGGTCCAGACTTGTCCTGGCTATTTAGTCCCGCCAATCTGCCTAGTCTCCGAGGTCACCCGTTGAAGCTGCACGAACAGCGTTCTGACCGGGTAAGGGCGGAAACTCGCTTGTCGCGTCGAGTTATTGAACGTTGGAACTCGCTTCCGGTGCACGTGGTTAGGGAGTCTACGGTAGAGGGTTTCGAGCGTCAGATGCTCTAGGGTGGCAGTACCAAACCTTCCCCTTCTCCTAACCGACTTGTATCTTCAACTTTCCCTTCGTTCTTTTTTAATTTTCTTCTCACCTTGGTATTATCATTATTTAGCTGACATTCCTCCTCTTCTTTTCTTAGCTTACCCTTCACTCTTTTACTTCACATAAACCGGCCTGGCAGGGACTGCTGGGCAGGAAAATGTGGGCAGTAATTGGTTGGACAGGGTGTGATGCGGTCTTTGTTTTAGGCTGTTCAACATCTCAAGCAGATCTGTCAATTCCCGATCCAACGACACGCAAAAGAAGGAACATTCACGAGATTATCCTATCGTTCCGGTCCCAACTGAACTTGAACTTGACCCTTAGCGTAATGGAATTACGTCGGAACTTTTTCTCCTATGGCGTTTCATTGTTTACAGTTTCTGCTTTCACTTTGTGGCTTACTTCTGTGACTGGTGGCGTTACTTAACAATTTTTGACCTACGGTCCAGTGCGGTGACAAAGACTTACGGCTAATTACAAGCCTTGCAGTGGAGTGAAAACTAGTCTTACACTACGCACCAGAAGGAAAGGATTAGTGTCAGATAAAAGTATCAACACGCTGACCTTCAGTAGTGACGGTTGGACTAACTCCACTGATATTGCACACTCCCTGATACGATATTCCAGTGTTGGTTCCGCGAAGCTCAGACTTCCCAAAGCACACAAACCAAGCAATCGCAACACGCCGCCGCAGGAAAGCAGAACGCGCCGTTCGAGGTCGAGAATTGTGTATATGTAAAAACGGTGAATTAAAACAACTGTACAAGACGCATAGAAAAACGAAATGAGAAAAGTTCAAAAAATGAAAAAGCTATGAACGCTACAGCCTGATAGCTCGCGATTTTCTTCACTGAAGTCCTGGTTTGAGAACAGTAGTTGAATAACACTGCGCAGAAAATTTGGCTTTTGTCACTTTTCTTGTGATCCAAAAGGACTTGGAAGTGGTAAATTACCAGATTATTTGGTTACGGCCTGCCTGCCGGGTTTCATCGTTCGAGCTGTTCTTCGACGAATACCTTGTTTTTTAAACTATTCGAATAACACTGCACAAATACTTTGACTTTTTGCAGTTTTTCTATGCTTCAAAAGGATTCCGAGGTCCTAATATACTCGCAATATCTTGTCACGACGCAGTCTCCGTGGAGTCTCCGGTCGACTTACGGCTTCCTACTCCCTGCATACGCTAAATACTCCTTCAACTGCACGAAAACGCGTGTGGACACCGTGCTACTTGAAAAAATGCATCATCTTATCATATTGAGTTCAGATCAGTGCGTACGTTTTACTTGCGGTATTATCCGACTTTGCTCTCGCTGTCTGCATTGCAGGCCTTCGCAAGCCGGTCCTCACTTTTTCGTCGTTTTTATCGGTTCTTCATTGCTGTCAAGATGGTTATAAAAGTTGTGGGTGTGCCTTCGGGTCTTAAAACAGCTGATTCAGTTTACCTATGCGGCTTAGAGAGATGCTCTATACCTGTAACCGACTTGTCGGGTGGTATGCAATGCGATCTTTGCGGTAGATGGTTCCATGAGGCATGCACTGGTTTGCCTGCTGATCAGTATGCTCACCTGGCAAGCAGTGAGAGGCTCCTTTGTAGCTGTGAAGATTGTTTTAAGCTGAAAGCTGTGCGCTTTGTAACCACGAAGGATTGCTTCGATTCGCTCGTTTCCAGACTGACAAATATGGAACGAGTGTTTTCTTTGCTGCTGACAACTTTGGATGAGAAGTTGAAGGTTTACTGGATCGCCTGACACCATCCGTTGTTCACGGCCAGGTGAAATTAGCGGATAGTAGCACGCAAACGGATTCAGTCGACTTAACACCCTATCCAACAACTGATTGTGAGCTAGTTGGCGCTAAAGAGTTGGAAAGAATACGTGATTCCACAGCTAGTGACGAGATCTTGCAGATCTTACCAGCGAAACGTAAGCGGAGCAAGAAGAAGAAAGCTGTAAACTTGCAAAATGCGGATGTCTTTAATGTACAGTGGATCAGGTAAGCACGTCACTTGCAGAGCCTTCAGTACCGAGTCTGTAGCGCCTTGACGAATGCTACACAAGAAAACAGTAGCCCAGTAAGACAGAAGACGGCAGGATATAAAGAATGTCTTTAGAAAATAGCTATGCACAATAGCTATGTAAATATAGCCTGAGGACAGTGGGAGAAAGTGGTGAAGCGATGAGTTACACCACGTCGGAGCGCAACAGCAAGCAACGCGCGGGCAAGATGGCCGACTAGTTCAAAAATGCAATTCGGTATATATAGGCTTTGGAGGAGTGCAAAGTAAAACAAAATGTGTACAAGTCTGATGGCGATGCTTGATGAGGTAAAATCTCATTGTTACTACAAGTCCTTCGGCGTCTCCTCCCAAACCCTCGTACGCAGCTAGTGCATCCAAGCAACCAGCCACCCAGTCGCAAGATTCTATGACTGTGGCGTGTGGAGTAGGCCCCCCCCCCGCCGCAGTGACTCTTACACTGATAGCAGTATCATCTTTAGGAATGTCACGGAGTCCACCGCAGCTCTTCCAAAGGAGCGAATGCTTGCTGACCTACGATGGTTTAAGATTTGCATTTCTAAACTGCTACCGCCCGGGTTTCCTGGCGTAACTGTACGGAAAATCATTAGGCTTGGGTCTGTGCCGGTCGATGCTTCGGGCGTCAAACCCCGTTTACTGAGAGTCGTTCTTTCAACACCGGACGAGCGTAATACGCTTCTGCGTTTCGCTTTTAAACTCAAGGGTTCTGGGGTCAGTATTCAACCTGACCTCCCATTGACTGATAGGTTGAAATTGAAGGCCGCCATAAAGGACCTCAAAGCCCGTCGCGAGGCGGGTGAAACTGGTCTTCGATTGGTGGGTTTTCGGGTGGTGAGCCGGAGGTCTACTTCCGCCCTTTCAGAGCCCGTTCTGGTGGCACCCGATCCCCGGCTCAAGATCCCAATTTGCTTGAAGTAGTCCTCAGCAACGTGCGTAGTCTAGAGAACAAGATGTGCGAGATTGGCACTCTTGTAGAAAGTTCCCGGCCAGACGTACTTGCTTTCACTGAGACGTGGCTGTTCTCCGATATCCTGGACAGTGAAATGTGTTTGCCTGGCTATACCCTTCTGTGAGCTGATCGCGCCTCATGCTGTCGCGGAGGTGGAGTTGCTTTGTACGTCAAATCCACCTTGACTATTTCGCGAACATATTCTTTCAATTCCCCTGATGTGACTGTTGAGGCGCTTGAGGTGGATGTTTGTGCTTCTTTCACGCACTTCAAAATTGTGTTAGTATACAGAAGCCCCGAAAGTACGTCAAACAGGCTCATTGATTTCATTCGTATTCATACGACAAATAGATGTCTGGTTATGGGTGATTTTAATGTTACTGTGATTGATTGGCGCAATTTCTGCACTGTAGCGTCTGGACGTTTTTCTAATGATCTTGACCTATCCTTACAAGCATCCCTTCATCAGTTTGTACAAAGCCCAACTAAGTTCATAAAGGGCCAAAAGCCTTCCATTTCAGACCTCATCTTTGCGAAATCGCTGGATTTTGTACGAGATGTAGGGTATGATTCCCCCTTGGGCTCTAGTGATCACGTCTGCCTCTTATTGAAATGCGCCTTAAGTCAGGGACATGAAGTGTATGGTCAGAAGGCCAAATATCTGGCGCGTTGATTTTCAAGCCATCATGGACAAGGCTGCAAATCAACCCTGTATCGTGTCAGAGGATGACACCGTCCAGGTTGCTTGGGACAAGTTCAAATCCTTTCTTTGCGAGATTTCCACCCCCACATTCCAATCTCAGCGAGGAATAAAGTAGGGGCGAAGCCCCCTTGGTTTGACTGAGGCGCGCAGGATACTCAGTAGGCGATCCAAGTGTTGGAGGACTTACGTATCAGCTCCTTCAGAAAGTACCCATCATCGCTACCGAGGCGTGCGAAATGCATGTAAACAATATCTGCGGGCCGCACGCTTGAGATATGAACTAGCACTAGCCGGATCCGCATCAACAAACCCGAAACGGTTATTTGGCTATGTCAAACGGAGATGCGATGCACATTCGCCTATCCCTGTGCTCTTTGGACCTGACGGCACTGAAGTACCAACCGATCAGGCCAAGACCTGCTTACTTGCAGAACAGTATGCTAGGTTGTTTGTTCATGAATCTCCATTGCCTTATGTCCAGTTGCAAGCAAAGATACCAGTAGATTCCTTTCTGATGGACCTTTCCATCTCGGAAGCTCAGGTACTCAAGCTCCTGCGTGACCTAAATCCCACAAAAGCTGCCGGAATAGATGCCCTCCATCCCAAACTTTTGTGCGAGCTGGCTGGGTTGCTGTGTAAACCGATTAAGTGTATCTTTGCGAAGTCTCTTCGGAGCTGCTCTCTACCTGCTGACTGGAGAGATGCTATCGTGTGCCCTATTTTCAAAAAGGGTGATAAGCACTTACCTGAAAATTATAGACCGGTTAGCCTAACAAGCGTACTAGTGAAAGTATAAGAGAAGCTCGTAAGAGATGCTCTGGAAAAGCACTTAGCTAAGTTCAGTTTGCTCAACCCGTCTCAACATGGGTTCCGCAGAGGCCACTCCTGTTTGACTAACATGTTGGTGGCCCGAGAGTGCTGGGCTGAGGCTGTGGATCAAGAACAAGCAATGAATGTGTTGTTCATCGACTTTTCTAAAGCCTTTGACACCGTACCGCATTGTCGTCTTTTGTTTAAACTAGAATCCTACTGCGTTTCAGGCCAAGTATTGAAGTGGATTTCGGCTTTCCTGGAAGGAAGGCAAATGAGCGTCCGAGTGGGTTCCAGGTTGTCTTTCAGACAAGCCGTTCTGAGTGGTGTTCCCCATGGGTCGGTTCTCGCACCTCTACTGTTTGCATTGTATGTCAGTGACCTCCCTGAGAAGCTTAAGGTACCATCCCTTATGTTTGCGGAAGACTTAAAATTTTGGAATACAGTGAGCGATTCTGTTAGGTCCACGGCTTTACAGACAGCTGTGGACAAGCTTTGGGAGTGGTCAGAATTGTGGCAGCTGCCAGTCAACTTTGCAGTGTTCGGTCCTGCGCATAGGATCAAGTACTTCCACAACTTCTTACGTACTTGGCGGAAATATATTGCGTCAAGTGACTGGACAAACCGACTTGGGTATCCCGTTATCCTCTGACTTCAAATCCAGCGAGAACTGGACCAATGCTACCGGCAAGGGTTTCCGAATGCTGTGGATAATCCGCAGGTCATTCGGCATTATAACAAATGAAATGTTCGTTATATTTTCCTCAGCCTTCGTCAGGCCATACTTGGAGTACTGCGTGCAGTCCTGTCCTCCATGCTTGGTACGCGATAAGATGACACTTGAACGAGTTCTGTGGGTTGGTACAAAAACGGCACAAAGATTGAGGCATCTCTCGTATCCCGATAGGCTGCTCAGGTTGCAAATGTTTTCGCTGCACTATAGGCGCCTTCGGGGAGACGTGATTCTTACGTATCGTATATTGACCAACAAGATGGGGCCTGATCTAACTGGACTGTTCCAGCCGGCTCAGATGCCATCTCTTCCTGGTCACCCTCTGAAGTTGCATAAGCCTAGATCTGGTCACGTTAGAGCTGACGTTCGTTTGTCACGCAGAGTCATCGACTCATGGAACGCACTACCCAGCGAACTAGTATTGGCACCAACGGTGAAGGAGTTTGAACATCAACTCGACGCCCTTGGTTACAGTTTCAGACCTTTCTGTTTGGTTCTTAACTTCTACGTCTATTTCCTTGGCTTCTCACATCTATTACTATTATTGTCTTAACCACACATTCTCTCCTGTACTACAATTACCATTATTTTGTTTTTCTTGATTCCCTTCTCTTAACGTTTATTCTATTCACGTGGCCGGTACAGTGGGGACTGCTAGTGCAGGCCGCGTGGGCATTGATTGGTTGACCGTTATGTGATTCTTGTGTATTGATTTAGCTCCTCTCGGTTTCAAATCGCTCCCGCTAACTCCATCCTGGTTCAACGACGCATTGAAGAAGGAACACACATGAGAATTCTCCTACCGTTCCTGTCCAACTTGAACTTGGATTTGACTACCGTGGTCGTCTAATCACTCGAGAAACTAGTACGATATATAGTGGAGAAACATTTAAATATGTTTGACCTACTCAGCGTCGAGAAATGTGGTTTCAACAAAGGATTTTCGTGTCAAACGAACTTGCTGTTGGCTCGGGAGAGCTGGGCTGAACCAGTAGACGGTGGACATGCGGTGGATGTGGTGTTCATTGACTTCACCAAGGCCTTTGGCACTGTTCACGATTCGCGACTCTCACTGAGGTTGGTTGTGTGGAATATCTGGTCGCACTCTCCAGTGGGTTTCAGCCTTTCTGGATGGACGGGAACAGTGTATTCGTGTGGCAGTCTTTCGTTTCGACAAGCTATCCTTAGCGACCTTCCGCAAGGTTCTGTCCTAGGTCCGTTGCTTTTCTCAGTCTACGTGTATGACTTGCCTAGGGAGCTTGAGGTATCATCGCTCTTATTTTCTGATGACCTAAAGCTCTGGAATATTGTTGATATCCCTGTGGCTCTTCAACGGGCTCTGGATAGACTCTGGGAATGGCCTGTTGTGGTTGCTGCCCATAAACCGGGCAAGGTGTTCAGTGCTGCGTATCGGAGCGTCTGATTCCTCCACAAATTATGTGCTCGATGGGAGTGAACTTCCTCACGCGACTCAGGTTGATCTAGGTGTCGTCCACTGTTCCACACTACACTGGAGACAACTGGAAGAAGACGGCTAGTAAAGAGTTCTGGATGTTGTGGTTTATCCGTCGTTCTTTCGGGACCCTAACCGCTAGTGTTTGCGAAGCTCTTCTCAGCGTTTGTGCAACCCCACCTAGAATATTGCGTCCAGGCCTCTCCACCATGCCTTGTCCGGGACAAAATGGCACTAGAAAGGGTGTTGCGTGTCGGCACTAGGTTGGTCGAGGGTTTACGAGTACAAACGTACCCCGAAAGCCTACTTAGTTTGGGGATGCATTCAAAGCACTATCGAACGATTGGAGGGGACCTAATCCTAACCTACGGTATTTTGATTGGGAAGGCTGGCCCTGATTTATCCTGGCTATTTAGTCCTGCTAGATTATCTGGTCTCCGCGGGCATTGTATGAAGCTGTACAAACCGCGATCCGATCGAGTTAGAGCGGAGACACGGATATCGCGTCGAGTCATCGAGCGCTGGTACTTTCTTCCAGAAAATGTCAAGGATGCTACGGTTAATGCGTTTGAGCGTCAACTAGATGCTCTTGGGTGGCAATATAAAACCTTTCCTTTTTCCTGACTAATTCCCATCTTCCTACTTCGATTCTATTTTCTGTACTTTTCCTCACCATTAGTATTATTCTCTTCTTTTATTTGATTTCCCTTATTCCTTCGATTTTTTTTCTTCACATAACTAACATAGGAGGGACTGCTAATGTAAGGAACGTGGGCATTAAATTGTTGGACCAGGGTGTTTTTCGGGTATTTTCGTCTTAGACCCATC
>OX104067.1:65872392-65983806 GCA_944474145.2 Dicrocoelium dendriticum | reverse complement strand
CTACGTGGAAATATCTTCTACGATTAGAAGCTGTGCCATCAATAAGCGTTTTTCACTGGCATCTGTGATTAAGCGCAAGCGTTTAACTCAATCGTATTGAGCCGATTGCCATTCTGTGTGACACCATTCGATACAGAATTCTCGAGGCAGGCCGAAAAGCCTACGCTTACTCCGATCCAGTGTTTCTCAACACAGCTGTGAAAGAATCTGTGATCTGTCAATCTTTGTTCAGCGCTCTGTTCAGGTTCCAGTCACTCGCCCTTCCTTGTGACCTTGTCAGCCAGTGCGGCTGCATTACCCATCACACGGACCGCGCGACCACGCCGACCGCTCATTTGACCTTGCAACCACCACGCTCGCCTGACTGATGTGCGCCGCTCGCAAAGCTGTAAAAGTACAGAACGCTAACCAACCCACTGGGTCAGGTAACGACAACAAATTGAATGGCAGAAAGGCGAAACCGAAGAGACTCCCATCGAAAGGCATTTGCGCGTTAGGAGAATGTCATCGGGTAGTAAAAATCGGTCTGGCTTGTTCGCACTGTTTAGCATGGTACCATACGAAATGTGCAAATGTGTCCCAACAACAGTTACGGGAGCGAAATAGCTCCCACGATGCATTTTGGTTCTGTACTGCGTGTTCCACCATCCCCCTGGTTAAGTGCTTGCTTATCCTAGCTGAGAAATGCGACCGGTTAATCGCAGAAGCAGAGCAGAGGATAAACAATGAGATTACTTCAATGGGAGCGAGTATGGACCACAGAAGCGTAGCGGCTGCTAAGCAACGGAATGCTGAACAAATCGCTTCGCCTGCACCGCAATCAGCCATGTCTCCATCTCCGTTGTCTTCTCCAACTTTGGTAGAACGCCGGGCGAAAACAGACTGTACCTACGTGAATCAAGCAGTACTCACAGCAAAGAAAATCAGGCACCATTCAAAACGTCTGGTTAAGCAAATTCCACTAGACCTGACATCTAGTATTAACAAGGATGGAGCAGCCAAACACCAACCCTTGGTACCTGTAGCTCAAATATATCTTGTCGAGACTAAGCCTCCCAGAACATCGGTTACATATGCAGAGATTGCTGCAAGGGTCCACCGAGAGGCCGCCGTTGCGTCCTCTTCCATTGTAAACACGGTTAACGCAAATGAAGAGAAAAACAGCAAACAATCACTTATCAACAAGTCAAGACAAATGAGTACCATACCTTGTAGATCGATTAAAAAGGGATCCAACAACAGTGCCCGGACTGTTGTATGCTCAAATGTTCCTGAATCTACCGCCATCACATTGCGGGATAAGTTATCAGACGACCAAGACCAATGGAACTCATTGTGTATGCAGATGAGTATCAAAGCCAAGCCCGAAAACTTGTTACGAATTACTCGTCATCCGAACTCGCCACACTATGGTGAACCCAGACTTATTCGAGTAACACTAGAATCCTCAACCGACGTGGAAAATGTTTTGCTCTCCGCAAGCGCGCTAAAACACGAATCCTGTGTGATACGTACCTATCCTGATGTCCCTTGGAGCGCGCGACAATCAAAAAGAAACACCGAAGAGGGGCACAGCAAACAAGACCGCCTAAACACAGTCTTCATACATGGAGTGCCAGAACGTCCTTCTAACCATGTTCAAGATACCGGAAAGCACGATTTAGAACAGTGGCGGTTCATTCGTGAAACATTTTCTTTGGATGATGTTGTGGCACTATCACTCACTAGGATACCTCTCTCATCGAATTATAGAGGATGCGGCCCTAGAATCCTAAAACTTGTGGTTCAGTCAGAGCAACAAGCAAAGGATGTTTTGGATCGATGGCGAAAAAATCGGAAACATCTTCCTTCCGAAATTCGGTTAAAGGTCGCAAACAATTCGCACAGCTCAAGTATTAAAGCAACTGAAGCAGCAAGCATACCGACGAATGTACAGAAGTGTAACTTGACTGCTGCTTTAATTGACTCTGAAGTAGGTCTAAACGAAGGCTGGGACGCACCTTGGCCGAATCAAGTTGCAAACGAGGTATCATTGACCCATCAAAAAAACGAATAACTGCCGACCTCCCATCGGTCGGCATTCTCCCACACTTGACAGCTTCACCTCTCTGCGGGCTCCTAGAGACCGAGAAACTGGCCTGCTTGTATACAGATGCTCAGGGACTTTCTAACAAACTGGCTGAACTGAAAGATCGCCAAGCTTCCGGCTCGTATGATGTCATTGATATCACCGAGACATGGTTGCACACGGGAATGACGGACGCTTAAGTGTCGCTACCCGGCATGTCGCTGATCCGGAACGATAGGCTCACAAAAGGAGGAGGGGTAATCCTGTACTACCGAAACGACTTACAGTGCGAAGCCGTGGAGGATTCAGATTCTCAGTTCCCCGACTCTCTTTGGTGCCGGTTGCAGTTAAAAGGTAGGGACGCTTGCCTTATTATCTTGGTGTACCGCGCCCCTAACTCAACACCCGAAACCGACTACCACCTAATGGCTGCTTTAAGGTGCAGTTTACAACAAAAGTACACTCACATTCTTATCATGGGTGATTTCAACGTACATTGCTTAGAAGCCCCTGCCACAACCGGCGAACAATTCAAAATCGATTTACAAGATCTAGTAACTACTGCTCCTCTTTACAACCACATCACTTTGCCCACTCGGTTCAGAACTGGTAACAGGCCATCTGTGTTGGATCTTGTGCTTACCAACGAAGAGCATATGATTGATGCGTTGGTTTTAGACTGCCCGTTGGGTCGCAGTGATCACGCAGTCATCAGTTTCAACTTCATCTGCTATGCAGAATATCGGAATGATAAAGATGAGACTGTGCGAACCATCACAAGATACGACCGACTCGCCCAGCTAGTCAGCGCCACAACATGGTCTTTCCTCGAAGAAGAACCCCCAGAACTCGCCTGGCTCGAGTTCGTCAATACATTCAGTCAGCTGATTGCACAGGCTTCAGAGATAAAAGCTTACAATAAGTGCAAATCCGTTTCTTTCGTTAGGAGCAGAACCCGAAAATGGATGACAGTACGCAACGCAGCATGGCGAGTGTACAGAGAAGCTCCAGCACCAAAAACGTGGGACAAATGCGTAGCCCAACGTAACCACTGCACTCAACTGTTAAGAGAAGACAAAGCCGCCTATCAGCAGAACATGGCAAAAACCTTCAGTGCTAACCACAAACTGCTGTACAAGCACGTTAATAGCCTACGAAATGTGAGGCAAGCATTTCCTCCACTCAAGACGGCCGATGGCCCAACAAGAACGTCTATGGAAGCTGCAAGCGAGCTGCAGATGCAATACGCCCCCACGTTTCAAAGGGTCTTGCCACCAAGCGATCTCCCAAGCTTTGTCTTCTGCTCACCAGGACTAACCCACATCAATTTTACCGCAGAGGCTGTATTGCAAAAGCTGACCTCTCTACACAAACACAGCTCGCCAGGTGTCTATGCCATTCGTCCTGAGGCATTGGGAGTAGCAGCAAACCAACTGGCAGGACATTTAGCTCAGTTTTTCCAACACTGGTTAGACCAGAACCAAGTTCCCGCCATGTGGAAGCTTGGAATAATAAGCCCGATTCACAAAGGTGGAAGCAGAACTGATCCCTCCAACTACCGCCCAGTAACCCTTCTTCCTATACTCTCCAAGGTGATGGAATCCATAGTTGCCGATGCACTGGAGTGCTATCTGGAAAACTGCAACCTCATCACTCCTGAACAGCATGGTTTCCGTCGACAGCGGTCATGTACAACTAATTTACTCATTGCACGCAGTAGTTGGACCGAGGCAACTGACGCTGGGGAAGGTGTTGATGTGATCTACCTGGATTTTTCCAAGGCTTTCGATCGTCTAGACCATCGGATACTACTATCCAAGCTGCAGCATTACGGGATCGGAGACCCTCTTTTAAGCTGGATCTCCAACTTTCTATTTCACAGGCAGTTAGTGATCAGAGTTCGGAGCTCCTTATCGGACCCCATACAAGTGGAGTGTGGTGTGCCACAAGGCTCGGTTCTAGGTCCACGTTTGTTTCTGGTGTTTATTAATGACCTTGCACAGGGAATCGCTTCACACTTCCTAATGTTTGCCGACGATATCAAGATCTGGCTCAGGATCCAGGCAAACGCCGACCAACATGTGCTCCAAAGTGACTTAGATACAGTGTATCAATGGTCGATCCAAAACTTATTGCATTTCAACGTCAGTAAATGCAAGGTGCTTTCCATCCGACATCAGGGCAGCTACTCATACCGACTCGGAACGCATGTACTGCAACAATCAACTCTCGAACGTGACTTGGGTGTCCTGGTTCAAGATGACTTGGGTTGCTCCAGGCAATCGGAAAAGGCCTCCAAGACCGGGAATCAACACGTTGGGCTGTTGAGGCGGGCGCTTGGACGAATAAACAGCTCCATATTTCGACAAATGCTCAGTGCGTATGTTCGCCCCCATGTCGAATACGCAATTCAAGCCTGGCATCCATGGCTGAAACACGACCTTAATGCACTGGAGCAGCCTCAACGCCGGACATCTAAGAACGTAACTGGAATGCGCAATCTGTCCTACCAGGAGAGGCTGCGACGACTAGGATTGTTCAGTGGAAGCTATCGCAGGCTACGAGGTGACCTGATTATGACATACTTGAATCTGCGAGACCCACATCATGTGTGCCGTCCTTTACTGCAACTCAGCAGCAATACAAACCTGAGGGGCCACTCATTAAAACTCGCAGAACAATACAGTCGTCTGGAGTGCCGCAGAAATTTCTTTTCCATCCGTGTCTGTCACCCGTGGAATGCTCTCCCAGAATCGGTCGTCTCTGCACCGACACTAACAATATTTAAAAGACGGTTGGACGATGCACTCATCCACTTACACTTTGTTACTTAACACTATGTCTCCATCCTACCCCTGGAGTTTAGCATGGAATTATTTGTTGTTAACTGTGGGTGTTGTGAATCTAAGTGGATCGCAGGACTGCAGCGAAGCAAACGATAATTCCTTATTTTCGAATTTAAAGTGTTAACTATTTTACTATCCTTTTCATCATAATTATTATGTTGATTTCCCCACCAACTATCCAACGGGGCTTGTAAAGCAACGCTTCTTAACCCGTATAAATTCATTGTTCATTGTTCATATGCGTTTATATTTAACAGTATATTTAGCCATTTATTGCCTAATGGAATGCATCCACGATTTCGCCTGTGGAAGCCTTGTCTTGCAAGAATTCTGAGCTATGGGCGAAAGCAGAAATTAGATTATTGTCTGCGTTATGTTCGGTCGGCTAATTATTACGCGACACCGCACATAAATGTATTTTCACAGTTATTACTTTGCTGAATTTATTTGCCTTGTCTTATGGGTTAACATCTTCAGCTGCCGGATACATAGCTGGTATTAAATTTGCAACTTATCTTTTTCATGTATTCAGCATAGAGCACCAAGTTCACTCCAAATGGCTCTAGTAATTTACTTATATATAAAAATATTTGTGATAATTTTTTGTGTCAAAGTGTAAAGGGCTACATTTTTGCCTAACATACACTTGAGTAGACCGCTCGAACTTGGATCTATCTGAGCACATCATTGAATGTCAAGTGACAACTTTAACAGCCCTTAAGGCTAGTCAGTTATTTTCATTTTATAATGGGGATCCTGATCAAGCGCCTTACTAAAATTTCAGCTCTTTGATGTATGCTTGTTATTAGAAAACTCAGATGGCGGGCATAAAACCTATTTTGTTGATTGCATCTACAACTTATAGAAATATGTTCGTAAGCTGCAACGCTATTATAAATGGAAATGCTTCACAACGTAGTACAAATATGACTTCTATAACAATACCAAGCTTACTGATGATTGTTAAAGTTTTTTGACAATCAAGTTGATTATGTTAACGGCGAGAAATCAACATTAGTTTATGACCAGAACAGCGACTTAATTTTTACTACAATAAATGCCGCGATTTATGGTAACTTATTGATAGCTGCTTTAGCTTTTGGCACATATTCTCCGAATTCTATTTGGAATTAAATTTTGCAGAAGATTTTATGTATTTTCTAATCAAAGTGTATTTAAATCCTATTTCTCTTCTAACCGATTGATAACAGCCACTGGTATGGGCATGTCCTCATTTTACGCGATTTCTCTCCTTCCACAATATCGTTGGTTTTACAAGGTAATCAAACCTACATTGTTCAACATTAGGCTGCTCAACTGGATAAATTAATTTAGGTTACCACCAGCGAACTGAATACTGTATTTTGGAGCAAGTAGAAAATAATTCTGTACAACTCCATTGGGTGATAATCAAAAACATTCTAAAAAAATAGATAAACACGTCCAGTAGTTATCCTGAGATGGTTCAGCAACTCCTTCTGTAGCACACAAAATGCTTGTTCACACAGTCAGTCACAAGTAGGTGATGTCGTTGTCAAGTGGCAACCATTCTCTGAAACGTATGTTAGTGATGTGTAAATCCAACAACGATTTGAATTCCTGAACAGATTCGGCCTCGACGACGTGTTCTGGCAGACAGTTCCAGGCGTTCACAACCCTCCGCTCGAAACAGAGGGGTGTGGGATTTTCTTCAGATCGGGTACCACGAGTTTGTACCTTTGCCCATGTGTGGTGCATGGTACTCGCAAGTGGAGTAACGACCTCAGCTTGGGGAAATGACCGAGATGTAAAACACCGTAGGTCAAGATAAGATCCACTCGAACACTGCGATACGACAAGATGTAGAGCCCAATTTTCATGCACCGGTTTCCATAAGTTAAGCCTCTCAAGCTGGGGATCAACTTGGTGGCGACGTGTTGTACTCGTTCGATCTTTTGCGCTTCGTCGCCAGTGATCGGACAGTATGCAGGCGAGTCGTACTCTAGCATTAGTCTGACGATGGAAGAGAAGAGGCGAGTGGCGACGTCCTCAGACCAAGTGCAGAAGCTGCGCTTCAGCGCCCAGAGCATGCGCAGTCCGTTTCGATACAGTTTGTTGGTGTTGTGACCGTAGTTCGCGATCCCATTCCTCAGGCCTAGGGTCTGCTCTGGGCCATGGATAGTCTGGAAGCCAATGTGAGTCTCTGTCAATGAATCCGTACATTAACTTTTATTACCATCACTACCCGTTACTGAGTTTGGTGACTAGATGTATCTCACATGAGTGCTACTTAGCTTCGTAAATTGCAAGGCATTCTTTGCAACTATAGTTGCCACTGTATGCATGTCTTTCTTCCCTACTTTTACTTCTGAGAAGTATTCTTCAGTGAATGCAAAGATAACCATTACCTGGTTGTCAGGAGTGGTGAACAAGCAGCGTTTTTGGTCACTTAAAAGCAAGAAACAATCGTTTTATGTCTAAAACGACAGTGCCTAATTCAGTGTGTCATTAATGCCGCCGCCTGTAGTTTAGCCATCATTCATTTCGTTAAAGTCTTGTACACAGTCAACGCTTGGCCGACAGGCTGCGGCTAGGTGACCGACCTGTTCAGTTGGGACAGGAACGATAAGATAGTCCCCTGGATGTTCCTTCTTTTTCATGTCGTCGAACCGGGAATTGTGAAATCGGCTTGAGATTTCGATAAGCCTAAAACAAAGACTGCCTCACACCTTGGCCGGCCAATTACAAACCGCATTTCTTGCCTAGCCGGTTTTTACCAAATTAGAAGGAATACTGAATACTGAATACTGTATTTTGCAGCAAGTAGAAAATAATTCTGTACAACTCCATCGGGTGATAGTCAAAAAACATTTTAAAAAATAAAACGTCCGGTGGTTATCCTGAGATGGTTCAGCAACTCCTTCTGTAGCACACAAAATGCTTGTTCACACAGTGAGTCACAAGTGGGTGATATCGTTGTCAAGTGGCAACCGTTCTCTGAAACGTATGTTAGCGAAGTGTAAATCCAACAAAGATTGGAATTTCTGCACAGATTCTACCTCGACGACGTGTTCTGGCAGACTGTTCCAGGCGTGCACAACCCTCCGCTCGAAACACAGGGGGTGTGGGATTTTCTTCAGATCAGGTACCACGAGTTTGTACCTGTGCCCACGTGAGGTACATGGTACTCGGAAGTGGAGTAACGACCTCAGCATGAGGAAATGACCGAGATGTAAAATACGGTAAATCATGATAAGATCCACTCTAACACGGCGATATGACAAGGTGTAGAGCCCAAGTTTCATGCACCGGTTTTCATACGATATGCCTCTCAAGCTGGGGATCAACTTGGTGGCGACGTGTTGTACTCGTTCGATCTTTTGCGCTTCGCCGCGAGTGATCGGACAGTATGCAGGCGAGCCGTACTCTAGCATTAGTTTGACGATGGAAGAGAAGAGGCGAGTGGCGACGTCCTCAGACCAAGTGCAGAAACTGCGTTTCAGTGCCCAGAGCATGCGCAGTCCGTTTCGGTACAGTTTGTTGGTGTTGTCGACGGACTTCAAGTCGCAGCGTGAGAGTACACCTAGGTCTTTCATGGAAGGTGTGGGATGCAGTGGTTGGCCGTCTAGGGTGTACGTTCGTCCGTGAACAGCCTTCCCGAGATTCATGAAATGGGGACTTTGTCGGGTTGACCGGTAGGTGGACTTCAGCAGACCATACTGCGAGGCGGTCGAGGTCTTGTTGGAGAATGTCACAGTCATCGAGAGTATTAATTTCTCGCCAAATTTTGAGGTCATCCGCAAACAGTGCACACGGCGACCGTAGAAGCTGGGACAGCTCGTTGATATGGATGAGAAACAGAGTGGGTCCCAGTACCGTACCTTGAGGTACACCACTGGTCGAGGGATGCCAATCGGTTAGATGGCCGTCCACCTGTACCCTCTACTTTCTTCCAACGAGAAATTCATGGATCTATCGATGTAACGATCCTCCGACACCACACGATCTTAATCTGTCTAGAAGCACTTCATGATTGACTTTGTCGAATGCTTTGCTGAAGTCGATGTAGATTACGTCGACGGACTTTCCCCGGTTCAATGCTTGCAAACATTCCTGTCTCGTCACAAGTAAGTTGGTAACACAAGAATATCCTATCCTAAATCCGTGTTGTGCCGGTGTCAGAAGTTCTTCCGATTGCAACAGATGTATTAGACACTTTTTTACTATCTTCTCGATCACTTTGGCCAAAACGAGTGTAAGACAAACTGGCCTGTAGTTATCCACCTTACTGGGGTCGCCACCTTTCGGGATCGGCCTCACCACCGAGCGCTTCCAGTCGTTTGGCAATGAGCCCTCAGACAATGATTTGTTGAATAGATCCGTAACAGCAGGCGAGATAATGGCAGCTAGTGATTTGATAATTAGCGGATGAAGCCCGTCAGGCCCTGCAGGCTTGGTACCGTCAAGGTTCGCAAGTAGCAGGCGCACCTCGTCGACATCACAAACCAAAATGTTGAGTTTTACAGGAATGTTACTCGCTGAGATGGGTAGGGACGCCACGTCGTTTGCAAACACGGAAGCGAAGTGAGCGGCCAGTGCGGATGCGCGATCGGAACTGGAAGTTAGCAGGTGTCCGTCCGCGTCTTCCAGACATGACACGTCACCTTTTGGCTTCAAACGGCGTTTCACGTAAGCAAAGATCTTCTTTGGGGCCATCCTCGCATCAGTTGCAAGCTTTTCTTCGAACTTCCGGCGCTTTATCAATTTCACTTTGTTGCAAATCTTTCACTGTCTTTTGTATAGTTCGTAATCAGTGGCGGAGCTAGATAGGCGAAATGCGTCCCACACTCTTCGCCGTAACCGAGCCAGCCTACCGTATTCCTTGTCGAACCAGTGTGGTTTGAATGAAATGAACGATAAGCACAGCAAACATGAGGAGGCATTTTAACTAGAGATGATACCTAGGTACGAGAAGAGCCGCGTAGTACGTAGTTGCAAATTACTTCCCCCCGCACTAGTGGTATGTAACAATAAAAGCCTTTTAAAAAGGCCTAGGTGTGATTTGGTCCACTCTGTTTCCTGAATTGCAATGAGATTAGTGAATTCCAATTAGTACCAAATATCCCGTGATCAGTAGGATGTCACGAATAGTTTCATGAAGTTATGAGAGGTTCCTCACCCATTTTTTCGTCTCTGTGGCAAATGCCGGTTAACCACACAGTGTTCAGTAATGCGCTTTTACGCATGTTTGGCTGGAACGCATTACCTAATGTGTCCCAACAAGTTGACTTAAGTGTTACCTTAGCAATGGAATTCAAATCCAGCGAGAACTGGAAACGAGCGGCTAGCAAAAGCTTCTGGACGCTCTGGATGATCCGTAGATCATTTGAGATGTTAACGGAAGACATGTTTACGAAAGTGTTTACGGCCTTTGTTAGACCGCAGTTGGAGTACTTCATCCAGGCTTGTCCTCCTTGTCTAACTAGTGACAGGATGGCGGTAGAGTGGGTCATGAGGAATGGTACCAAAATAGTCCGAGGGCTGCGGCACTTCTCCTATCTAGACAGACTGCTCAAGTTAAAAGTGTTATCACTACACTATCATCGTCTTTGTGGCAATTTAGTACTTACTTATCGTATACTAACAAAGCGGACCGGCCCTGACCTCTCCTGACTTTTACATCCTGCTCACTTACCTACTCTTCGTAGGCATCCGTTGAATTTGCTTAAATTCCTATCTGTTCGGGTTCGGGCTGACATTCGTTTGTCGCTTAGTGATAGATTCCTGGAATGCGCTACCCGTAGACGTATTATCATTCAAGATGACAGTTTAAAATTCGCCTTGACGCCCTCAACTTGCAGCTCCTAATCTTCTCTTTCTCTCTTTTATTCTACTTTCGTTTGCTGTTCACTTCTTTTCCTTCTTAATTACTTGTACTAACCTCCTCTTAATACTTTGAACCTCCCACTTTATGCCTAGACTACAATTTTACTCTTTCTTTTCTTACTGCACGCGACCGGCGCAGCGGGGTCTGCTAGCGCCGATCGAGTGGGTCTTGATTCGTTGACCACGTGTTCTGCACATTCTGATTTGTTTCATACAATTGGCCAATCGTACAACGAACTCGAAAGTGGATCAACGACGCATTCAGGATTGAACGACTATGGGAATCTCCTTTTGATCCTATCCATTGGCATTTAAGTTTGAAAAATTGAAAAAGCTTATAGGCCTAAGTGCCCGGTGCTTTGGTTTGCATCATCATCAATAGCAGTACATCAGCCATTTGAACTGATGCTTCGCTGCCATACAACCATGAGGACCTATGAAATAAAGAATAAGAAGATGGAGAGAAGAGGGATTTACCTGAAAACCTTAATGCCCTAAGCAAACATTCACGGTCAAGGCGCCTACACCTTGTTTAGGCAACATACCGTCACAAACAGCTGGCTATCGTGCAAAGATAAGGTGGCATCGGCGAGGCAACTTCCTTGCGGCTTTCACTGCCACGCGTCATAATCAGCCATTACCCCGCAGATAACTCAGCACCAAACACACTTTAAACAAGCAATCCGATTAGGAGACGGCAGCAGACGCGCCACTGGTGTCGGTTGCGAGCCAAGTCCTGTAAAGTCTGGAGCCAAGCAAAAGGCAAGTCACGTGGACTCCAGCCCGGAAGGCCAGACGGACCAACGGCACCCAGTTTGGTCGTCAGTGACTTCATTTCACGCTGCCAAGTCAACTTCTGTCCACCTCAAAACTTGCGCCATCCTACATCTGGCAGACTAAACAATGCCTTCCTAGGTAAGCGGTGACCAGGCATGCGTAGCACGTGCCCAGGTCAACGCGACTTATTCAGCGCTATCTGTTTTTCTAGGGAGCTAGCATGATTATCACTTCCTAGTACTCGCTTACGCACATCACCGTTGCGGACACGCTGGCGGCATCCGACACCAGCAATGCTTCGCAAACAACGGTGGTCAAAGACTTGAAGGCGCCTCAGATCTTCAGACCGAAGAAGCCAAGTCTCTCTACCATACAGCAGAACGGTCTTCACTGTGGCCTTGTATACACGGCCTTTCAGACGGAGGGAAACTCCCTTCTGTCGCCAAAGATGACGCAGGTTCAAGAAGGCAGCTCTGGCCTTTGCAATGCGTGAGCTGACGTCAGATTCCATGAGCCCATCATTGCTGATGCAGCTGCCAAGATAAGTGAAATGATCAGCCACCTCGAGTTCCTCGTTAGCAAGCGTCAAGGGGTCATCAAGTGTCTGGTGGTCCTGCAGCAACACTTTGCACTTTGAAGGTGCGAAGTGCATACCAAATAATGGGACAACTCTAGACAGGCTATTCAGAGTTGATTTTGTCGCCCTAATATTGTCGAAAAGCAGGGCGATATCGTCCGCATAATCTAGATCAACTAACCTTTCATCAGGCAGCACTTCAACGCCTACATCGTTGGATTCCGTCAGGGAATACTCCATGATAGAATCCACGACGAAATTGAACAAAAACAGGGAAATCGGACAACCCACATGTAGTCGAAAAGCTATCCGATAGGTCACCATAGACCCTGACGCAACATGTAGTGTTCGAGTATAGAGCACGAAGGATGTTCACATATTTCGTGGGAACACCTTTCCGCGCAAGTATTTCGAACAGAATCGGTCGATCGACTGAATCGAACGCACTCTTGAAATCGAGGAACACAGTTATTGTCGGTCTGTGTAAATCGTTGATGCTGTTCCTTTTCATTTTCATATCACTTTACAATTACCTTCATTGCCACATCTTTCTCTGCCCCTCTAAGTACCCTTGCCACTGCTATTTTCTATTTTGCCGCTTGTATTCACACGTCTAGTAAGAGGCGCAATGTGCTAGTGTGGTTCACCTGCCTTGCCTATAATCGTGCTTCGACCGTCGCGCAGCGTTGAAAGAGCCGCCTTGTCTGCTGCATACTTCAGTTCAAATGATGGAAAACCTGCTACGGCGGTCGCCTTCCTTTATTCCTTTCCACCTGTTTCTTCTATAATTCCCAACTTAATGGATAACACCTTCAACACCACTAGAGTTCTGCCATCTGCAGTTAACTTATCACATCACCCACTAGACTCCTATCGATAACAGCCTCTTATAAGGCACGCTTTCCTTTTTCCCTAACAGCGTTCAACTTAAGCACTCTAAAACAAATATGTCAACAGCCACATTAATCACCCTGGATGTCGACATGTGTTACGGGTCCGAAATTAGAATTACTGACCTCTTCGTTGTTGAATTAACCGCTCCCGGTTATTTTTGTCGTTGTTGATTGCACACACCCAGAGATGCAAATGCAGCAACGAGACTGGACCTTAATGTGGTGCGACGGTTTGCGTACCTCATTGACCCATTGAGCTAGACTGGGTGATGCCTCCGAGCATCTTGAGAGCTACTCCTACCAGGTTGGTCAATGGTGAGAGGTCAGACAAACTCAGTCTCCTGGTCCTCCAGGTTGGGGGTTTGAAATGGGATGGTGTCCATTCCTGTAACACTAAATCACTACCACCCCGCTGCCTTGCGGACAGGATTTTGAGCCAAAGGCTTCGGATGAGGACTCTAATCGTCCTCCTGTCTAGGTCTGGGCGCCCTGGCAGTATCCCAGCCCACATACAACCATGACATTTTCCTCAAACATAAACTTCAGCCTGCATCGGCCGTCGCGCAGATTATCAAGGGTCGCCTTATCTGCTGCATACAGCAGGGCGGATAAGCGGAAACATGCTACTGCTGGCGCCTCCCTTCTTTCTTTTCCACCTTTTTCTCTTACTCCCATCCCGACCCCCATTACTAACCTTCCTCCTGTAATTCCCAGTTTAATTGACAGCAACCGAAGTGCTACTGGAGTGTAACCATCTGCAGCCACCATCCCAAAGCACCTATCGGACGCCTATCGGCAAAAGTCCCTTATAAGACCACGCTGTCCCGTTTCCATGGCGACATTCAACGTCCGCACTCAAAAACAAACAGGTCAGCAGGCTGCACTCGCACGCACCTTGGACACACTGGGTGTTGATGTGTGTTGTGTGTCCGAAACTAGGATTAATGACCCTAACGGGGTTACTGAATTAACTGCACCCGGCTTATCCTCTCGTTATTGGTTGCACGCATCCGGAGACGCCGATGCGGCACTCAGGGGTCAAGCTAGTGTTGGTATCATTCTCAGCTCCAAGGCTGAGTCATCGTTGGTTGATTGGATTCCGGTGAACAGCCGTTTATGTGCAGCCCGTTTAACGACATCAGCTAAGGACCTTACCGTGGTGCGATGGTTTGTGTGCCTCAGCGATCCATTGAGCTACGCTGGGTGGTGCTTTTGCACCTTCAGAGTCACTCATACCAGATTGGTCAATGGTTAGAGGCCAGACAAACTCAGTCTCCTGGTCCTCCAGGTTGGGGGTTGAAATGAGGGTGGCTCCTTATTCCTTAAAACGGACTTCTTGTAGTCCAGCGCCAAACCCGCTGCCTTGCGGTCAGGTTTTTGAACCAAAGGCTTTGGTTGAGAACCCTAATCGTTCTCCTGTCTAGGCCTGGGCAACCTGACAGTATCCTGCTCACGCAATACAATGAATCACACTTCAAACAAATTGCTGATGCTCTGGCCACCGCAGAGGATAATCAACGGTGCCCTATCTGCTGCATCGAGCAGGGTGGATAGGGGTTTGGATGCTACTGCTCAAGCCTTCCCGTCTTCTTATTCCCCATCTTACGCTTTTCACTCTTACCGTCCCCTTCCAACTTCACTTATATCCCCCCAGTTTTCAACCCCCCGATTCTTGGCCCTCCCCCAACATGCTTTGCTAGGCATTTATCTTCTAGTTTCAACTCACATGTGAACGCGAAGCGTCACTCCTCTCCTGTCGACAAGCCCATGTCCAACCAAGCGGTCCATTCCAGTTCATCGGCTTCCATTTGGAGCCCTCGATTTTCCTTCAGATTGGCATGCCTTAATGTACGCACACTACTACAGATCGGTCAACAGGCAGCACTTGCCCGAACATTGGAGACCCTCTCGATCGATATCTGCTGTTTATCAGAGACCCGCCTGCAAGACTCGAGCTCTGTGCTCACTCTGCGATCCCCTTCAGGTGACGCAAACAGTATTTTCTCATTGCGCCTATCCGGTGACGATGCAGCTTCGAGCACCGGCCAAGCTGGTGTTGGCATTGCCCTGAGTCCCCGGGCTGAAGCTGCTCTGGTTGATTGTATTCCAATCAGTAGCCGCATGTGTGCGGTCCGATTGGCTGGCTCCTCTAAAGCTTCGAAGTCGCGCGGGACTAATAGATGTCTTTTCATCATCGCTGCCTACGCGCCCACAAACTGTAGCGATGATTCGGTAAAGAAGGACTTCTACCGCCAACTGACTCAGCTCCTTCGCCACAGAAGAAGCACGGACACTGTTGTTCTGGCGGGGGATATGAACGCACAAGTTGGAAAGTTGTCCACTGATGAAATGCATCTGGGTGGTCAGCACGGTGTAGGCTCCCGTAATGATAACGGTGAGCGGTTACTTCATTTGTGTGAAGATGCTCGCTTATTTCTTGCGAGCACTAATTTCCGACACAGCACCGGCCGGAGGGTGACTTGGCGCCGACCAGCATCGAACCAACTATGGACGCAGATCGATCACATTGCTATTAGTTACCGCTGGAGAGGCTGCATCCAGAATTGTCGCTCGATTTGGAGCACATGTGTGGACACTGATCATGCACTTGTATGTGCTAACATGCGGATGCGCTTTGGAGGACGCCCACGACGACGCTGTGAGCGCATTGACACCAGCCAACTGACAAAGCCAGCCGTTCTGAATGCGTATCGATGTACGCTGACATGCGAGTTGAGTACTCGCTCACTGGAGACAATTGATGGTCACTGGTCACATGTTCGCCAGACCTTACTAGCAGCGGGCAAATCCTCATGTGGTATGTCTAAAAGCCCACATAGACATTGGGTCTCTTTTTGGTCTCTGGAACTTATCGCCGCTCGCCGGCATATCCCGGCTGGAAGCGAACACAATGAAACTCGCAAAGAGCTCCGGGCAAAACTCCGTGCTAGCCTGAAGAGAGACCGCGAATCTTGGTGGTCTCATCGTGCGTCAGAGATGGAAGTGGCCGCTGCACTTGGCAACCATCGTAAGTTATTCCGTCTGATACGGGAAACGGGCAGCAGGAGACCTGGTGTTAGTGAAACAATTTGTGATGAGAGTGGACAGCCTATCCACAATTTGTCAAAACGTTTGGAGCGTTGGGCTGAGCATTTTGAAAAGCACTTTAATCGGCTAGAATTGTTCGATTCGCCGGTCACTGATCGCCCTGCTCCGTGGGCTGTCCCTTTGGATCCACCCTCTCGCTCAGAAGTCGAACGTGAGATCCGACTGTTGAAGTTGAACAAAACCGCGGGACCAGATGATCTTCCTCCAGCCCTCTTCAAATTCGGAGGCCCTGCTCTTGTGGATGCTTTGCATGAATTACTAGTGAAACTGTGGGAGCAGGAGACTGTCCCACCCGACTGGAGCCGCTCCGTTATTGTTCCCATCTTCAAAGGCGGCTCGCGCTCGGAATGCGGCAACCATAGAGGAATCAGCCTGATCTCCATCGCCTCCAAATTACTCGCCTCTATAATTCTTCACAGACTGACTGGCGCTCGTGAAAGCCAGATTCGGGAGGTGCAAGCCGGGTTTCGTCGTGGTCGTGGCTGCATTGACCACATTTTCACTTTGCGTCAGTTGTTGGAGCACCGCCACACATATTGGCTGCCCACCGTAGTCGTGTTCCTCGACATCAAAGGTGCCTTCGATTCGGTTGATCGATGTGCTCTTTGGAATTGTCGCAACGAGACTGGACCTTAACGTGGTGCGACGGTTTGCGTACCTCATTGACCCATTGAGCTAGACTGGGTGATGCCTCCGAGCATCTTGAGAGCTACTCCTACCAGGTTGGTCAATGGTGAGAGGTCAGACAAACTCAGTCTCCTGGTCCTCCAGGTTGGGGGTTTGAAATGGGATGGCGTCCATTTCTGTAAAACTAAATCACTGCCACCCCGCTGCCTTGCGGACAGGCTTTTGAGCCAAAGGCTTTGGATGAGGACCCTAATCGTCCTCCTGTCTAGGTCTGGGCGCCCTGGCAGTATCCCAGCCCACATACAACCATGACATTTTCTTCAAACATAAACTTCAGCCTGCATCGGCCGTCGCGCAGATTATCAAGGGTCGCCTTATCTGCTGCATACAGCAGGGCGGATAAGCGGAAACATGCTACTGCTGGCGCCTCCCTTCTTTCTTTTCCACCTTTTTCTCTTACTCCCATCCCGACCCCCATTACTAACCTTCCTCCTGTAATTCCCAGTTTAATTGACAGCAACCGAAGTGCTACTGGAGTGTAACCATCTGCAGCCACCATCCCAAAGCACCTATCGGACGCCTATCGGCAAAAGTCCCTTATAAGACCACGCTGTCCCGTTTCCATGGCGACATTCAACGTCCGCACTCAAAGACAAACAGGTCAGCAGGCTGCACTCGCACGCACCTTGGACACACTGGGTGTTGATGTGTGTTGTGTGTCCGAAACTAGGATTAATGACCCTAACGGGGTTATTGAATTAACTGCACCCGGCTTATCCTCTCGTTATTGGTTGCACGCATCCGGAGACGCCGATGCGGCACTCACGGGTGAAGCTGATGTAGGTATCATTCTCAGCTCCAAGGCTGAGTTATCGTTGGTTGATTGGATTCCGGTGAACAGTCGTTTACGTGCAGCCCGTTTGACGACATCAGCTAAGGTGAATTCGCGAAGTAAAACAACACGCTGTTTGTTTGTGATTTCTGCTTATGCTCCCACGGACTGCAGTTCTAATGCAGTCAAGGACACTTTCTATCACTAACTGAACATGCTGCTACGCAGTGCTACTGGTTCAGATATTATAGTACTTGCAGGAGATATGAACGCACAAGTAGGGCGTCTGAGCTCTTCAGAAGCTCAGCTGGGTGGTAAGTATGGACTTAACTCCGAACGGACTGACAATGGCGAGCGTCTGCTGCAACTGTGTGCGGAGCACCAGTTGTTTCTTACTAGCACTGCTTTTAGACACAGTGGGCGCCGAAGTGCCACTTGGCGTCCACCTGTAGCTGGTCAGCGATGGACCCAAGTTGACCACATAGCCATAAGTTACAGGTGGCGCGGTTCCATTCTGGATTGCCGCTCGTACTGGAGTACCTGTGTCGACTATGACCATGCCTTGGTGCGCTGTCGTTTCTCCATGAACTTTACCGGAAGGCACACAAAGCGTCTCCACCGATTGGCAACGAAGAAATTGTCCCAGCCCTCTGTCAGGCAAGCCTATCAAGAAGCACTGCCTAGCGAACTCTCGCTGTCTTGTCCTAATGACACTGAACTTCAGTGGAATAGGATCTCGGCTACCATGCACGACGCAGGAGCATCTGCTTGTGGCGCTATCCATCCTCACCGCATCACTCACTGGATATCCGAGAGGTCGGTGAACCTGTTGGAATCTAGAAGACACCTCCCGGCTGGCTCTGAACACAATGTGACCAGACAGGCTATTAGGCGAGAACTAAAGCGGAGCCTACGTGCTGACAAGGAAGCCTGGTGGACCAGTCGGGCTCAAGAAATGGAGGAGGCAGGAGCAATAGGCAATTACCGCAAGCTCTTCCAGCTAATCCGCACCACTGGTCCCAGAAAACCGAGCGTCAGTGAGACAATCAGAGACAGCGCTGGTGCGCTGATACACAATAAGGAGCGCCGTATGGCTCGTTCGGCTGAACGCTTTCAAGATCAGTTCAGCTGGCCCCCTGCTCCCGGACCTCTTCCTACTCAGGTGATGCAGGAGGAGCCATGGACGGTTAGTTTAGAGCCTCCGTCGGAGGCCGAGGTCCGAAACGCGATTACAGCCCTCAATCGTTTTCGTGCCGCTGGCCCGGATTCCCTCCCACCTGCACTATTTAAGGATGGAGGTGAGGTCCTCTGCAGGGCACTGACCTCCCTATTCGAACGTATCTGGAACGAAGAGTGTGCCGGCTAATTGGAGCGAATCGATTATGGTGACAATATACAAAAAGGGCAGTCGCACAGACTGTGCGAACCACAGGGGTATTAGCCTAACGCCAGTTGTGACAAAATTACTGGCCTCGATTATCGTTCCTCGCCTCACTGCAGAACGGGAATCTCGGATAAGGGAAGAGCAGGCCGGTTTTCGCCCAGGACGTGGCTGTATAGACCATATATTTACTTTGCGGCAGGTGCTAGAGCAGCGCCACGCATACCGCAGACCGACAATAGCTGTGTTCCTCGATTTCAAGAGTGCGTTCGATTCAGTCGATCGATCGATTCTGTTCGAATTACTTGCGCGGAAAGGTGTTCCCACGAAATATGTGAACATCCTTCGTGCTCTATACTCGAACACTACATGTTGCGTCAGGGTCTATGGTGCCCTATCGGATAGCTTTTCGACTACAAGTGGCGTTCGACAGGGTTGCCCATTTCCCCATTTTTGTTCAATTTCGTCGTGCATCCTATCATGAAGTGTTCGCTTGCGGAATCTCACGATGTAGGCGTTGAAGTGCTGCCTGGTGAAAGGTTAGTTGATCTAGATTATGCGGACGATATCGTCTTGCTTTTCGACAATGTTGAGGCGGCACAATCAACCCTGAATAGCCTATCCAGAGTGGTCCCATTATTTGGTATGCACTTCGCACCTTCAAAGTGCAAAGTGTTGCTGCAGGACCACCAGCCACTCGATGACCCCTTGACGGTTGCTAACGAGGAACTCGATGTGGTTGATCATTTCACTTATCTTGGCAGCTGCATCAGCAATGATGGGCGCATAGAAACTGACGTTAGCTCATGCATTGCAAAGGCCAGAGCTGCCTTCTTGAACCTGCGTCATCTTTGGCGACAGAAGGGAGTTTCCCTCCGTCTGAAAGGCCGTGTATACAAGGCCACAGTGAGGGCCGTTCTGCTCTATGGTAGTGGGACTTGGCCCCTTCGGTCTGAAGATCTGAGGCGCCTTCAAGTCTTTGATCATCGTTGTTTGCGAAGCATTGCTGGTGTCGGATGGCACCAGCGTGTCCGCAACGATGATGTGCGTAGGCGAGTACTAGGTGGTGATGATCATGCTAGCTCCCTAGAACAACAGATAGCACTGAATAAGTTACGTTTGCTCGGGCACGTGCTACGCATGCCTGGTCACCGCTTACCTAGGAGGGCCTTGTTCAGTCTACCAGGTGTAGGATGGCGCAAGGCTCGAGGTGGCCAGAAGTTGACTTGGCAGCAGGAAATGAAGTCACTGACGACCAAACTGGGTGCCGTTGGTCCGTCTGGCCTTCCGGGTTGGAGTCCACGTGACTCACCTTGTGCTTGGCTCGAGACTTTACAGGACATGGCTCGCAACCGACACCAGTGGCGCGTCTGCTGCCGTCTCCTAATCGGATTGTCTGTTTAAAGTGTGTTTGGTGCTGAGTTATCTGCGGGGTAATGGCTGATTATGACGCGTGGCAGTGAAAGCCGCAAGGAAGCTGTCTCGCCGATGCCGCCTTATCTTTGCACGATAGCCAGCTGTTTGTGACGGTATGTTGTTAACACAAGGTGTAGGCGCCTTGACCGTGAATGTTTGCTTAGGGGATTAAGGTTTTCAGGTAAGTCCCCCTTCTCTCCCTCTTCTTATTCTTTATTTCATAGATCCTCATGGTTGTATGACAGCGAAGCATCAGTTCAAATGGCTGATGTACTGCTGTTGATGATGATGATGATGATGATTGGAATTGTCTACTCAGGAAAGGTGTGCCCGAGAAATATGTAAATATTATCCAAGCATTATATGCGCGTAGCACGGGCTGAGTGAGGGCTTACGGCAAGCTGTCGCCACCCTTTAATATCTCCAGCGGTGTGAGACAAGGATGCCCGCTGTCACCTTTCCTCTTCAACTTCGCTATTGACGAAGTTATGGAGTTTGCGTATACAGGACATGACTTAGAAGGTGTGGAGCTACTCCCAGGAGAACGACTTCTTGACTTGGAGTATGCTGACGACATTGCCTTCATCTGTGACAGCTCCCAGACGTGGCAAGCCGCGCTGGACAGATTAGCACTGGCTGTCAGCCGCTTCGGGCTTTGCTTTGCACCATCGAAGTGCAAAGCGCTCCTCCAAGATTGGCAGGGATCGCCTCCTGCGCTGACCCTTGGTTGGGATCAGCTAGAAGTCGTTCAGAAATTCAATTACCTGGGAAGTTGTATCAGCGCCCTTGGGATCGAAGACGAGATCACGAACCGTATAGCGAAAGCTCGATGTGCTTTTGCTAACCTTCGCCACCTTTGGCGGCGGCGCGACATCACTCTCGCCCTGAAGGGTAGAGTGTACATTGCAGCGGTACGTTCGACCTTGCTGTACGGTTGCGAAACCTGGCCCATAAGATCGGCGGACATGAATAGGCTAGTTACGTTCGACCATCGGTGCCTTCGCAGTTTGGCTCACATATAGTGGGAACACCGCGTGAGTAGCGAGCGTGTTCGACGCATTGTTTACGGCCCAGTAAAAGGATCTGAACCGCTCAGCACCGTTATTTCCCGCACCAGGCTCCGATGGCTGGGCCACGTGTTACGCATGCCAGCCCACCGACTCCCTCGACGTGCGTTGTTTGCTCACCTGGGATGTGGGTGGAAGAAGAGGAGAGGTGGCCAAGCGATGACTTGGTCCAGGGGAATGAAGTCCCTCACCTCGGAGCTAGCCTCGGTTGGAGCTTCAGGGCTCCCTTGTTGGGGTCCAAAAGACGGTGAACACGTTTGGCTGGATACACTTGCTGACATGGCAAGGAGCCGATCTCAGTGGCGTTCATGCTGTGAGTTTCTTTGTCCCTCCCCATCCCCTTTAGCCTCCCCATCCATCTACGATCTCATTTCCTAGGCTAAAACATAATATCTTTTTTCTTTTTGCCTAGTAGCTAGCTGAAAGCTTACCGGAACGATGCCTATCCGTTGCTGGTAGCTCAGCTGGCATGTAACTGTTGTATCTACTTCTCCTTTGTGTATTGTATTGTATGTATGTATGTATTTCCTTCATGTATTGCGGCACAATAGCGGAGGTGTTTTTCCCACCTCTAGCTGATGTGTATAATGATGATGATGCTAAGGTGAATTCACGAAGTAAACAAAAACGCTATTTGTTTGTGATTTCCTTTTATGCTCCCACCGACTGCAGTTCTAATGCAGTCAAAGATACTTTCTATCACGAACTGAACGCCCTACTACGCAGTGCTACTAGTTCAGATATTATAGTACTTGCAGGGGATATGAACGCAAAAGTAAGGCATCTGTGCTCTTCAGAAGCTCAGCTGGGTGGTAATTATGGACATAACTCCGAACGGACTGACAACGGTGAGCGTCTGCTGCAACTGTGTGCGGAGCACCAGTTGTTTCTTACTAGCACTGCTTTTAGACACAGTGGGCGCCGAAGTGCCACTTGGCGTCCTCCTGTAGCTGGCCAGCGATGGACCCAAATTAACCACCTAGCCATAAATTACAAATGGCGCGGTTGCAATCTGGATTGCCCCTCGTACTGGAGTACCTGTGTCGACTCTGATCATGTCTTAATGCGCTGTCGTTTCTCCATGAACTTTACCGGAAGACGCACAAAGCGTCCCCTACGATTGGCAACGGAAAAATTGTCCCAGCCCTCTGTCAGGCAAGCCTATCAAGAAGCACTGCCTAGCGAACTCTTGCTGTCTTGTCCTAATGACACTGAACTTCAGTGGAATAGGATCTCGGCTACCATGCACGACGCAGGAGCATCTGCTTGTGGCACTATCCATCCTCACCGCACCAGTCACTGGATATCCGAGAGGTCGGTGAACCTGTTGGAATCTAGAAGACACCTCCCGGCTGGCTCTGAACACAATGTGACCAGACGGGCTATTAGGTGTGAACTAAAGCGGAGCCTGCGTGCTGACAAGGAAGCCTGGTGGACCAGTCGGGCTCAAGAAATGGAGGAGGCAGGAGCAATAGGCAATTACCGCAAGCTCTTCCAGCTAATCCGCACCACTGGTCCCAGAAAACCGGGCGTCAGTGAGACAATCAGAGACAGCGCTGGTGCGCTGATACACAATAAGGAGCGCCGTATGGCTCGTTCGGCTGAACGCTTTCAAGATCAGTTCAGCTGGCCCCCTGCTCCCGGACCTCTTCCTACTCAGGTGATGCAGGAGGAGCCATGGACGGTTAGTTTAGAGCCTCCGTCGGAGGCCGAGGTCCGAAACGCGATTACAGCCCTCAATCGTTTTCGTGCCGCTGGCCCGGATTCCCTCCCACCTGCACTATTTAAGGATGGAGGTGAGGTCCTCTGCAGGGCACTGACCTACCTATTCGAACGTATCTAGAACGAAGAGTGTCCCGGCTAATTGGAGCGAATCGATTATAGTGGCAATACACAAAAAGGGCAGTCGCACAGACTGTGCGAACCACAGGGGTATTAGCCTAACGCCAGTTGTGACAAAATTACTGGCCTCGATTATCGTTCCTCGCCTCACTGCAGAACGGGAATCTCGGATAAGGGAAGAGCAGGCCGGTTTTCGCCCAGGACGTGGCTGTATAGACCATATATTTACTTTGCGGCAGGTGCTAGAGCAGCGCCACGCATACCGCAGACCGACAATAGCTGTGTTCCTCGATTTCAAGAGTGCGTTCGATTCAGTCGATCGATCGATTCTGTTCGAATTACTTGCGCGAAAAGGTGTTCCCACGAAATATGTGAACATCCTTCGTGCTCTATACTCGAACACTACATGTTGCGTCAGGGTCTATGGTGTCCTATCGGATAGCTTTTCGACTACATGTGGCGTTCGTCATGATTGTCCGATTTCCCCTTTTTTATTCCATTTCGTCGTGGATTCTATCCTGAAGTGTTCGCTTGCGGAATCTCACGATGTAGGCGTTGAAGTGCTGCCTGGTGAAAGGTTAGTTGATCTAGATTATGCGGACGATATCGTCTTGCTTTTCGATGATTTTGCGGCGGCACTATCAACCCTGAATAGCCTGTCTAAAGTGGTCCCATTATTTGGTATGCCTTTCGCACCTGCAAAGTGCAAAGTGTTGCTGCAGGACCACCAGCCACTTGATGACCCCTTGACGGTTGCTAACGAGGAACTCGAGGTGGTTGATCATTTCACTTATCTTGGCAACTGCATCAGCAATGATGGGCGCATAGAAACTGACGTTAGCTCACGCATTGCAAAGGCCAGAGCTGCCTTCTTGAACCTGCGTCATCTTTGGCGACAGAAGGGAGTTTCCCTCCGTCTGAAAGGCCGTGTATACAAGGCCACAGTGAGGGCCGTTCTGCTCTATGGTAGTGGGACTTGGCCCCTTCGGTCTGAAGATCTGAGGCGCCTTCAAGTCTTTGATCATCGTTGTTTGCGAAGCATTGCTGGTGTCCGATGGCACCAGCGTATCCGCAACGATAATGTGCGTAGGCGAGTACTAGGCGGTGACAATCATGCTAGCTCCCTAGAACAACAGATAGCGCTGAATAAGTCGCGTTGGCTCGGGCACGTGCTACGCATGCCTGGTCACCGCTTACCTAGGAGGGCCTTGTTTAGTCTACCAGGTGTAGGATGGCGCAAGGCTCGATGTGGATATAAGTTGACTTGGCAGCAGGAAATGAAGTCACTGACGACCAAACTGGGTGCCGTTGATCCGTCTGGCCTTCCGGGCTGGAGTCCACGTGACTCACCTTGTGCTTGGCTCGAGACTTTACAGGACATGGCTCGCAACCGACACCAGTGGCGCGTCTGCTGCCGTCTTATAATCGGATTGCCTGTTTAAAGTATGTTTGGTGCTGAGTTCTCTGGCTGATTATGACGCGTGGCAGTGAAAGCCGCAAGGAAGCTGTCTCGCCGATGCCGCCTTATCTTTGCACGATAGCCAGCTGTTTGTGACGGCATGTTGTCTACACAAGGTGTAGGCGCCTTGACCGTGAATGTTTGCTTAGGGGATTAAGGTTTTCAGGTAAGTCCCTCTTCTCTCCATCTTCTTATTCTTTATTTCATAGGTCCTCACGGTTGTATGGCAGCGAAGCATCAGTTCAAATGGCTGATGTATTGCTGTTGATGATGATGGTGATGGTCTGCCAGTTGCGTGGCGCTACTCTAGCACTCGTCGCAAAGTAAATATATGGTCTATACAGCCACGTCCTGGGCGAAAACCGGCCTGCTCTTCCCTTATCCGAGATTCCCGTTCTGCAGTGAGGCGAGGAACGATAATCGAGGCCAGTAATTTTGTCACAACTGGCGTTAGGCTAATACCCCTGTGGTTCGCACAGTCTGTGCGACTGCCCTTTTTGTGTATTGCCACTATAATCGATTCGCTCCAATTAGCCGGGACACTCTTCGTTCTAGATACGTTCGAATAGGTAGGTCAGTGCCCTGCAGAGGACCTCACCTCCATCCTTAAATAGTGCAGGTGGGAGGGAATCCGGGCCAGCGGCACGAAAACGATTGAGGGCTGTAATCGCGTTTCGGACCTCGGCCTCCGACGGAGGCTCTAAACTAACCGTCCATGGCTCCTCCTGCATCACCTGAGTAGGAAGAGGTCCGGGAGCAGGGGGCCAGCTGAACTGATCTTGAAAGCGTTCAGCCGAGCGAGCCATACGGCGCTCCTTATTGTGTATCAGCGCACCAGCGCTGTCTCTGATTGTCTCACTGACGCCCGGTTTTCTGGGACCAGTGGTGCGGATTAGCTGGAAGAGCTTGCGGTAATTGCCTATTGCTCCTGCCTCCTCCATTTCTTGAGCCCGACTGGTCCACCAGGCTTCCTTGTCAGCACGTAGGCTCCGCTTTAATTCTCGCCTAATAGCCTGTCTGGTCACATTGTGTTCAGAGCCAGCCGGGAGGTGTCTTCTAGATTCCAACAGGTTCACCGACCTCTCGGATATCCAGTGAGTGATGCGGTGAGGATGGATAGCGCCACAAGCAGGTGCTCCTGCGTCGTGCATGGTAGCCGAGATCCTATTCCACTGAAGTTCAGTGTCATTAGGACAAGACAGCAAGAGTTCGGTATGCAGTGCTTCTTGATATGTTTGCCTGACCGAGGGCTGGGACAATTTTTCCGTTGCCAATCGTAGGGGACACTTGGTGCGCCTTCCGGTAAAGTTCAAGGAGAAGCGACAGCGCACCAAAGCATGATCAGAGTCGACACAGGTAATCCAGTATGTGCGGGAATCTAGGATAGATCCACGTTATCTGTAGCTGATGGCTATGTGGTCAATTTGGGTCCATCGCTGGCCAGCTACAGGAGGACGCCAAGTGGCACTTCGGCGCCCACTGTGTTTGAAAGCACTGCTAGCAAGAAAGAGCTGGTGCTCCGCACAAAGTTGCAGCGGTCGCTCACCGTTGTCAGTCCGTTCGGAGTTATGTCCATAATTACCACCCAGCTGAGCTTCTGAAGAGCACAGATGCCTTACTTTTGCGTTCATATCCCCTGCAAGTACTGTAATATCTGAACTAGTAGCACTGGGTAGTAGGTCGTTCAGTTGTTGATAGCATGTGTCATTGACAATATTTGAATTGCAGTCACTGGTTGCATTAGCGGAAATCGCGAACAAAGCCTTTGGCTCAAAAGTCTGTCCGCAAGCAACGGGGATGTGGCAATGATTTATTTTTACAAAAGTGGACGCCATCCCATTTCAAACCCCCAACCTGGAGGACCAGGAGACTGAGTTTGTCTGACCTCTCAATATTGACCAACCTGGTAGGAGTAACTCTTAAGTGCCCGGATGCATCACGCAGTATAGCTCAGTGGGTCAGTAAGGTACGCAAACCGTCTCAGCACGTTAAGGTCCAGTCTCGTTGCGACGGTTGTTTTGCATACCGGCACACCAGACGAGACTGTTTAGGCAAAGGCCTGTTTTCTCATTGAAGACCTGACGGGACCTGACTTGATGATACAACTCGGTTATAAAAGGGAAAGTTTGACACTGCCACCCAAGAACATCTGACCGACACTCGAAACCCTCAACCGTAGATTCTCTAACGACGCGCTTTAGCAACAAGTTCCAGCTTCCACTGGCTCAGGGCGACAAACGAGTTTCCATCCTAACCCGGGCAGAACGCGGTTTGTGCAGCTTCAACGACTTATCGCGGAGACTAAATAGGCAGGACAAGTCTGGACCATTGTTACCCGTTAGGATACGGTTGGTGAGTATCAAGTTTCTAATTCTCCGGTAGCGCATTGTTTACCTTCCCAAGCTAAGCCAAGTTTCGGGGTACTTTGTACCCATTCGCAAAACCCTCTCCGTTTCCATTTTGCTCCTTACAAGACGTGGTGAGTAAGCCTAGATTCAGTATTCCAAGTGGAGTCGCACAAAAACCGAGAAAAGCTACACATGCATATCAGCCATTAGGACACCGAAGGGGCGGCGAATGGACCACATAATAAGGCACCTTCTACAAGTAGCGTTTCAGTTGTTCAGAGTAAAGGACAGGTGTAGACGACACATAGGTCGACCTGCTAAGTGACAACAGGGGTTTCTCTTTAACCAACCACGTGGTGCGTGGGGGGAATAGCAGCTCCAATGCGGAGAACAGCACATTTCGCCTGATTTATGGGCATCAACCATAAGGTTGACCAATGCCAGAGCCTACCCGAGGCATTGAAGTGCCTCAGAATCCCTAGGTATGTCCACAGTGTGCCAGAGCTTGTCATCAGCAAACGATGGCGACGGTAGTAGTTCATTGACAACTTTCGAAAAGCAACCGCCCTAAAACCGAGCCCTGCGGAATGCCGCTAAGAACATCTTGCCTAAGCGAAAGGCTGATCCCAACGCGTACACGCTGTTCTCTGCTCTCTAGAAAAGCAATCACCCATTCAATGGTGCCACTAGGTATTCCATAGGATCTAACTTTACTGAGATTTGTAGATAGGGACAGTTTTAGAGGCTTTCGAGAAGTCGACGAAAAGCACGTCGATAGCGTGACCATTGTCTACTATATCAGCCTGGCTTTCACGAGCTACACGTAAATTTGTCAGACACGAAAATCCATTTCGGAATCTGTGTTATGCAGCACTTAGAAGGTAAATTTATTCAGGCGGTTCCCCACTGAATCCCTCACCAATTTTTCAAATAACGACTACTACGCTTGTCCGACTGACAGTCCGGTAGTTTGCGGGCAGCGCACTGTCACCGCCCTTAAAAATCGGACAGATGATTGTCTCCTACCATTCCGAAGGTACGTCACAGCTGTCGAGCGCTATTGTAAACACGTGAGAGAGCCACTTAGTTCAGCGGCCAATTTATGCATCAGCTTCGAATGAATTGGATCAGAGCCAGCACCTATGGGAGGATTTAGCCCTTGTAATAGTCCGAAGACTTGAGTCTCCGTTATGCTACTTACAGTTAAGCAGGAATCCTCCGGGACTCTTGTGACTAGCTCAGTTTGTGGTAGAGAGTTCTCACGAGCATACACCAGTATACTGTTCGCTAAGTATACAAGCTTTATCGTAGTTGGTATGCTGAGGCTGATGTAGCATTCATGATGCTTCTTCACCGCAGTTGGGCTAAACCAACTTACACTTAAACTGTCGGCCGGTGGCCGAGTAGTCTGCACGTTTGCTTTGCAACCATAAGGTCACCGGTTCGAATCCGCGTAGCGGTGGGCGTCCTCGCGGTATACTCAGCCCGCGCGCGACTGGTGGTGGTCGCGCTGGCAGCGAAGCGCCGTTACAGCGTACAGCTGATACACTATTATTTATTATTTATTTTACACTTAAACTAGGTTTCTTAATGTGGATCAAATTCGTTACATTTTATTTGGTTTGTTCTGCGTACTTGATAATCTTCTCCCAACTTGCACACGTCGCTTATGCAAATTGTGGTAAACTTGCGTAATTGTATGGCGTGGTATTTTTTTTAAATTACTCGGACATTTTGTACTTATCACGGATTCACTTACAACCAATTTCTTCTATATGCTCATATAGCGAGTATTTATGTCGTCATATGCATTTACTTTATTCGATATCGGCATTTTGAGTGATTGGCTCTTGTTTGACATCCCAGGTGTGGCTGCGCTTGATGTGCATGTTGACAAGGTGCCCACCTGTCTACTACCCACTACCTCGTCTATCTGGCTCCAGGAGACATCATCATCATCATCAACAGCAATACATCAGCCATTTGAACTGATGCTTCGCTGCCATACAACCGTGAGGACCTATGAAATAAAGAATAAGAAGATGGAGAGAAGAGGGACTTACCTGAAAACCTTAATCCCCTAAGCAAACATTCACGGTCAAGGCGCCTACACCTTGTGTTAACAACATACCGTCACAAACAGCTGGCTATCGTGCAAAGATAAGGCGGCATCGGCGAGACAGCTTCCTTGCGGCTTTCACTGCCACGCGCCATAATCAGCCAGATAACTCAGCACCAAACACACTTTAAACAGACAATCCGATTAGGAGACGGCAGCAGACGCGCCACTGGTGTCGGTTGCGAGCCATGTCCTGTAAAGTCTCGAGCCAGGCACAAGGTGAGTCACGTGGACTCCAGCCCGGAAGGCCAGACGGATCAACGGCACCCAGTTTGGTCGTCAGTGACTTCATTTCCTGCTGCCAAGTCAACTTATATCCACATCGAGCCTTGCGCCATCCTACACCTGGTAGACTAAACAAGGCCCTCCTAGGTAAGCGGTGACCAGGCATGCGTAGCACGTGCCCGAGCCAACGCGACTTATTCAGCGCTATCTGTTGTTCTAGGGAGCTAGCATGATTGTCACCGCCTAGTACTCACCTACGCACATTATCGTTGCGGATACGCTGGTGCCATCGGACACCAGCAATGCTTCGCAAACAACGATGATCAAAGACTTGAAGGCGCCTCAGATCTTCAGACCGAAGGGGCCAAGTCCCACTACATAGAGCAGAACGGCCCTCACTGTGGCCTTGTATACACGGCCTTTCAGACGGAGGGAAACTCCCTTCTGTCGCCAAAGATGACGCAGGTTCAAGAAGGCAGCTCTGGCCTTTGCAATGCGTGAGCTAACGTCAGTTTCTATGCGCCCATCATTGCTGATGCAGTTGCCAAGATAAGTGAAATGATCAACCACCTCGAGTTCCTCGTTAGCAACCGTCAAGGGGTCATCAAGTGGCTGGTGGTCCTGCAGCAACACTTTGCACTTTGAAGGTGCGAAATGCATACCAAATAATGGGACCACTCTAGACAGGCTATTCAGGTTTGATTGTGCCGCCGCAAAATCATCGAAAAGCAAGACGATATCGTCCGCATAATCTAGATCAACTAACCTTTCACCAGGCAGCACTTCAACGCCTACATCGTGAGATTCCGCAAGGGAACACTCCATGATAGAATCCACGACGAAATGGAATAAAAAAGGGGAAATCGGACAACCCTGGCGAACAGCACTTGTAGTCGAAAAGCTATCCGATAGGACACCATAGACCCTGACGCAACATGTAGTGTTCGAGTATAGAGCACGAAGGATGTTCACATATTTCGTGGGAACACCTTTTCGCGCAAGTAATTCGAACAGAATCGATCGATCGACTGAATCGAACGCACTCTTGAAATCGAGGAACACAGCTATTGTCGGTCTGCGGTATGCGTGGCGCTGCTCTAGCACCTGCCGCAAAGTAAATATATGGTCTATACAGCCACGTCCTGGGCGAAAACCGGCCTGCTCTTCCCTTATCCGAGATTCCCGTTCTGCAGTGAGGCGAGGAACGATAATCGAGGCCAGTAATTTTGTCACAACTGGCGTTAGGCTAATACCCCTGTGGTTCGCACAGTCTGTGCGACTGCCCTTTTTGTGTATTGCCACTATAATCGATTCGCTCCAATTAGCCGGGACACTCTTCGTTCTAGATACGTTCGAATAGGTAGGTCAGTGCCCTGCAGAGGACCTCACCTCCATCCTTAAATAGTGCAGGTGGGAGGGAATCCGGGCCAGCGGCACGAAAACGATTGAGGGCTGTAATCGCGTTTCGGACCTCGGCCTCCGACGGAGGCTCTAAACTAACCGTCCATGGCTCCTCCTGCATCACCTGAGTAGGAAGAGGTCCGGGAGCAGGGGGCCAGCTGAACTGATCTTGAAAGCGTTCAGCCCAACGAGCCATACGGCGCTCCTTATTGTGTATCAGCGCACCAGCGCTGTCTCTGATTGTCTCACTGACGCTCGGTTTTCTGGGACCAGTGGTGCGGATTAGCTGGAAGAGCTTGCGGTAATTGCCTATTGCTCCTGCCTCCTCCATTTCTTGAGCCCGACTGGTCCACCAGGCTTCCTTGTCAGCACGTAGGCTCCGCTTTAGTTCTCGCCTAATAGCCTGTCTGGTCACATTGTGTTCAGAGCCAGCCGGGAGGTGTCTTCTAGATTCCAACAGGTTCACCGACCTCTCGGATATCCAGTGAGTGATGCGGTGAGGATGGATAGCGCCACAAGCAGATGCTCCTGCGTCGTGCATGGTAGCCGAGATCCTATTCCACTGAAGTTCAGTGTCATTAGGACAAGACAGCAAGAGTTCGGTATGCAGTGCTTCTTGATATGTTTGCCTGACCGAGGGCTGGGACAATTTTTCCGTTGCCAATCGTAGGGGACACTTGGTGCGCCTTCCGGTAAAGTTCAAGGAGAAGCGACAGCGCACCAAAGCATGATCAGAGTCGGCACAGGTGCTCCAGGATGTACGCCCTCACTTCGGAGCTCGCCTCGGTTGGGGCGTCTCGGCTCCCAGGTTTGGGTCTAAAAGACGATGAACACGTTTTGCTGGATACACTTGCTGATATGTTAAGGAGTGGACCTCAGTGACTTTCCTGCTGTGAGTTTCTTTGTCCCTTCCGATCCCTTTTAGTCGCCCTCTCCAACCACGATCTCATTTCGTAACGTAATATAATTTTACATAACAATTTTTCATGTTGCCCAGTAACCGGCTGGTAGCTTACTGGAACGATGCCTTTTCGTTGCTAGTAGCTCAGCTGACATGCAGCTGTTGTATTTAGTTTGCTTTTCCTTCATGTATTGCGGCACAGTGGCTGAGGTGTTTCCAACCTGCAGCTTACGTGTATAATGAATGATTGAAATGAATCTCTGATGGTCGTGCTGGCCATGTTCCTATCCATTATGCAACGTCTACCGTGACTCCCGAGGCCGTGTAAGGGTCTAATGGTTACTGTCTCCTGAATTCCCCATGGCTAGTGGGATTCACCAGGGCTGTCCCATATGTTCTTTCCTCTTCATCTTTGTGATCGGAATGATCATGATTGACTGTTCTTTCAGATTTTTTGTAGTGGAAGTTCTGTTGGGTGACAGACTGACAAACCTTGAGTATACGAATGACGTATCTCTCCTTGCGTCTGGCGCATTGGCTGCACAGACTGGCATATCGCGCCGCACACTTCGGTATGTGCTTTGCACGTTCAAAGTGCAAAGTACTCCTGCATGACCGGACCGACATGCATCCGGTTCTAACTGTCACCGAATAGACACTGACTGTGGTGGATCGGTTCACTTACCTTGGTAGCTATGTCACCTCTGGTGGTCGCATCACTGAGAAAGTTACTTTGCGTATCAGCAGTACCCATGTAATAATAATAATGTCAGTTATACGTGGTAACGGCGCTTCGCTGCCGTACGACCACAAACAGTCGCACGCGGGCTGAGTATACCGCGAGGATGCCTACTCGCGCTGCAAGATTACGAGACAAGCTCGTTACCTTTAGGTTGCGGGCCCATGTGGCTTTCCAGAGACTCAACCGCCTATGCAGCTGAATGCATATCAGTCTGTCAGTGCAAGTTAAGGTGTATAATGCCGGTCTTGCTTTATGGGTTAGAGACCTGGTCAGTTCGTGGCGAAGACAAATGATGTTTGGCCGTGTTTGATCACCATTGCTTGCAGAGTATTGCTCCTGTTTGGTGGAAACACCAGATGATCAATGCTGAGATTTGCCAATTGATTTTTAACAATAAATCTGTTGCCTCACTCGGGTGTTTGCTGAATCTTAATTGCTGACGTTGGCTAGGCCATATCCTCCGTATGCTCATCGACCGACTTCCTCGACGTGCATTGTACGCCGTGGCTGCACCAACTCAGGCGACGCCGCGAGGTGGCCAGTCCATGACGTGGAATAGTGGCATCAAGAAATTGACTGAGAGACTTGATCAGGATGGGGTTCTCGAGCTAGTCCACACCAATGGTTGGAGACCGTACCAGACATGGTGCAGTCGCACAGTCAGTGGCGTTCTTACGATGGGTTCCTTGCATCAGATTGTTAATTTTAATTCCATTTTTGATTAATTTAACGCACTTCTTCCTCGCTTCCATTTTATTCACATTCTATTTGCCCTTAACTACATTATCTTGCCGTTGTTATTTATTGTTATTCTTGCAATGTGAGTCATGGCAACTGAATCCACCGCCCTTTGGTGCTTAGATCATATTTGTTCAACAGAACTGAGCTGCTTCGCCATTACATAGACGACTCGGTGTGCTTGATCCTTGTGGCCGGTGGCCGAAACTATTACTCGTCTACGTTGTAATACGGTTCGAATCCGCGTAGTTGCGGGCGGTATCGCAGTATAACCTACCCTCGCGCGACTAGTGGTCGCATGGCGGCGAAGCTTCGGTGCAGTGTACCGGCGTACTGCTGATTACCTTCTCTTGATACTTGGAGTATTTGTCACTGAAGCAATACTTGAACCAAGATTTAGCTATTGTCAGAGTTACTTGGTTCTGGTGGAAGTTCGCTGTTCTTCTGGTAATTTGCTGCACCAAATCATGACCTTCGAATTAAAGTGAGAGTCACTTCCCTGCTTCGAAGCTGCGCACTGCACTGTCTGCATTGGGTGGATTCACATGGATTTTTAAAATATCTGCCCAGATTTATGCTCAGGTTTCCAGGTTATTGGCTTCCTTTGTGATCCTCATTGAGATGCGGAGAGCAATAAGCCCGACTTGAACGACATCCGCGCTCAGCCTACCATCCATTCCTACTCAGATCAATGTAAACACCGTTGTCCAGTTACCGTCATTGTTTCCGCATCCGACTCCAGCTTGGCTACTCATTCTAGTGAACGAAACCGCGTCCCGTCTGCTTCATTTTCGGAGTTATTGCTAATGCTGGTAGTTAAGAAACACAGCTATTATGCTACCATAAAAAATGAAACATAATGCTTACTGTACTGTTCGCTTGGAGCGTGAGATCGTGGTTGGAGGCGGAAGCTAAGCGGTAGCAGGAGGGAGACGGACGAAGAAACTCACAACGCGAACGTCACTGAGGTCGGCTCTTGGGCATGTCAATACATGTGTCCAACCAAACGTGTCCATCTTTCTTGGGATCCATGCCGGCCTGCGGCCGAGTGGCCTGCACACCTGATTTGCAACCATAAGGTCCTCCTTTCAAATCTGCGTAGGCGTGGGCGTCCTCGCGGTATACTCAACCCGCGCACCATGGGGTTCAAACGAAGGTACAGAAATAGTAAAGGAAAACAACACAACAATGTCCATGGTTTCGTCAGAGGGCGAGCTACTACCCGGTTGCCCAATCCGAAGTAGGGTGTTGACTTAGGGACACCACCCCGAGCCTTTGGCTGAATAGCCTGTTCGCAAGGCAATGGAGCGAATTCAGGGAATCGCGCCCATTGAGGGCCGGTGACTGATTGCCCATTTCATACGCCTTTCCTTTGTTTCTTTGTCAAACAAGGGACCAATACTCCCCAGAACTACAGCATAACGTTGCTGGAATACAATGTTTCCCCAGGATGAAGCAAGGGGCAGTGATTTTGTTACGCCGTACAGCTGACACATTGTTTTTTTATGCCGGAATTCGGACGTTGCCAACAGGCGCCAAGTTCAAAGTGAGGGATTTGTAGTGACGATAACGGTTGCCCCTAAAGTGGAACGCGGAAAGCACCCAGTCATAACTGCTGGTACATCAAAATCACCATTGGTATGCTCTAAGGTAGTTTCTTTAGACAGTTTGTGTACAAAATGTCTATTTCAAGGCCAATACGACACTGATACACCCGGCTAGCTACGGAATCCTACTCGAATAGGCAGCAAAAAGGTGTGCGCGACTCGAAGTTGAGGACGGCGCAAATTTATCCCGAGCTATTCAAACAATCACACGCATTGGAACACAGACACTTTAGATTCCTTGGGTACATGGTAAAACTGACTATTTTAGAAGAATTTTACCATCATATCTCAAACGAACGGAGGAATCCTCAGGCCGCTACAGACTTCATTCCTCTTGACTAAGTAATTGCTTGGACTCCCTCCTCCTTTATCCAGAATCCGGTCGCGCACACAACTCACTTCGCGGGACTTGGTGTGCTGACATGCACAACACGTCGGTCACCCATCGGAGGCTGATGCGTGATATAACCGTGCTGAGAATGCTAAGCTTAATGAACCCAACATGAAGATTTATGCAACATTAGTGAGTGGAAGCGCAGCGCAATCAGGTAGCATATGCACCGTCGGTGAAAGAAAATCAGATCTGTGGCGTGCCTGGTCAAGGATCCCGAGGGCTTCCATGCCCAACACCTACATGAGTCGTGATAGACCGGGGGAGCTGACATGCAAAAGATGCTTTGTAGGCATCTGGATATTTACCTCATCACCACCTTATAAAGGGCGCCTAACTGCGTGTAACACTTCGTGGCGAGCGGGATACAGTTGTCACGGCTGCCCATGAAGGACCCAACCTGAGGTACATGCATGTCGTGAACACGCACGAGAAATGGCTGCTTTGACCATACTGGAAGCGAAATGGGAAGGCGAAGAAAGGAAACAACGACAGCGATAAACCTCGTCGAGTTTTTTTTTTACCTGTTGGCTTACCGCTGACACTTCCGGACCCAGACTGACCAACTCATTACCAAATAAAGCAAGCTATCAACCGAGTAAGCCGACTTGGAAATGCTGATGTGCATTCCTCCTTCTAAATTGTCGGTCTTTGAATGTAACCAATTTTTCGTGACCACTTTGGACATTCACAAATCCAATTATGATGATGTATCTTCAAAGATATTGGACGATCGAGAGCTTTTAGACCAAATAAACTCCCTATTCTAGATGCAGGTGAAATGGGAATCTAACTACTCTCCATCTGCCGTCTCGGTAAGAGGTAAAAAGACTCATCTAAAATGTCTCCCTGTACACATTCTCAAACGAACCCTGTTCTTATTAGGGAATGTACCGTTAAACTTCCTTTAGGTTAGAGTCTGAATGAAACAAACTTGATTATCCGCATGAAAATCGAGCAAAAGACGAACCCGACCTCTACCTTGTCGATTTTTGGGGGGTACGGAAGAGTTCTCTAGAAGCTAATCTGTATCATACCCGTGTAGTACGATTGGCGGATGGCTGCCTGCGAAATCTGCTAATGTAAGTAGCATAAAACATGCTTTAGGAGACTTAGTATTTTACACTTACGACTCACCTGAATCCGTTGACTTCCACAGATATGTTTACATTCCGATGTTTTGAACACAGCGGTGCACTTTCCAAACCCATCCTGGGCCGATCGCTATGCGGCAGGGCCTGGGGATAGCATAGTTCTCTACTAGAAAGAGGACCCTAGGGATCATCCTTATGAGCTATAGGTAACTGTGGTGTCGGTTTCATGATGGATACAGGTCACATGATCGACGTCGTCTGTAGGACCATTTGGGGTCCGGAGCTCGCTTACAAGGTTCAACAAAGAAGACAGGGACTGTCTGACACTGGGCAACTAGGATCTACCTCACTGTGATCTCTCTGGGTTTTTTAATGTTCTTAAAACTCGTTGCACGCCATTTGCCCTTTTACTATAGATTCCTATTCCCATGGATCAACCCCCCGATGACGACTTCGCTGATACTATTAGCGATCTACCACTGGTTCTCCTTCTGTCTCTGTCCTAAACCTGTCTGGTATGCCTTAACGCAAATAAACTTATGCAGGCTGGGCAATAGGCTTGTCTGGCGCGTAACTTGAAATCCAGCGCCATCAATGCTGAATATTTTCCCGAAACCAGGTTGCAGGGTTCCAGCACTGTGCTAAAGTTAAAATCCATAACTGATCACGGAACCATATTTTACTGAGGTCTGTCCAGAAACACAGTAGCAGCCCCAATAGATTGGCTTGACGGCATATCACTAAGTAAGGCAGTTGAGGGCGCAATTTCCATTGCTTTCCGATTACCGGCAGACTGCGTCTTGTTCGACTTCGGAGCTCAATCACAATCAATGGGCGTTTCGAGTCGTTTTGTTCAATTTCGTCGTGGACACCACCATCGAGTACTCCGTTGCAAACGTTGATTTGCAGCATGGGGAAAAGCGAATAGACCTAGAATATATATATATATATATATATATATATATATATATATATATACCCTAACTCCGAGGATGACAAACTTACTGCCCTCAATTCTCCTTCCTTGCCTCACTGCGAAACGAGAATCACGGATTAGGGAAGAGCAGACAGGCTTCCACCCGGGACGGGGCTGTATGGACCACATATTCACTGCGGCAGCCGCTACATCAGCGGCACACTTACTGCAGACTGACAATAGCTGTGTTCCTTGATTTCAAGAATGCGTTGAACTCAGTCGACCAATGCATTCTGTTCGAAATACATGCACGGAAAGCTGTTTCCACGACCTATGTGAACATTTTACGTGCTCTACACTCGAACATAACAGATCGCGTCAGGGTCTACGGTGATATGTCGGATACCATTCCGACAACGAGTGGCGTTCGTCAGGGTTGTCCAATTTCCCTATTTTCGCTCACCGTCTTGGACTCCATTATGAAGTGTTCCTTTGCGGAATCTCATGATGCAGGCGTAAAGGTGCTTCCTGGTGAAAAGCTAGTTGATCTTGATTATGCGGACGATATTGTCCTGCCTCTTAACAACGTTGGGGTGACGCAATCAACCGTGAACAACCTGCCTAGAATAGTCCCATCATTTGGTATGCGCTTCGCACCTTCAACGTGCAGTGAGGTTACAGGGCCACCAACCACTTAATGTTGAGGAACTCGAGGTCATTAATCACTTTAGTCACCTTGGCAGCTGCATCGGCAGCGATGTGCACATGACGACTGAAGTCAGTTCACACATTGCAAGAATTAAAACTGCACTCTTGCATCTGCGACATCTTTGGTATCAGAAAGGCGTTTCTCTCCGTATAACAGTGCGTACACAAAGTCACAGTGAGGGACGTCCTACTCGACGGGAGCGAGACTTGCCCTTTCGGTCTGAGGATCTGAGGCGTCTTCAAGTCTTTCATTACCGCTGTCTGCGAAGCATTGCTGGTTTCAGCCAAGATGATGTGCGTAAGTGAGTACTAGACTGACGACCAAGTTAGTTCTTTAAACTAACGGATGGCGCTCAATAACTTGCGTTGGCTTGGATGCATACTACGTATGCCTCGTTGAAGCTTACCGATAATGGTCTTGTTTTATTTGCCAGTTGTAGGGAGGCGAAAGGCCTGAGATAGACAAAAATTAACTTGGTAGCGGTAAATGAAATCACTGAGGACCAAACTCAGGGCCGTCTGTCCGTCTCGCCTTCCAGGTTGGGGTCCACATGATCCGTCTTGTGCTTGGCTGGAGACGTTACTTGATATGGCTCGCAATCAACACCAGTGGTGTGTCATACATATATATATTAAATACGGCTAATAGTACAATTGTTAGAGTGCCACAACGTATAAAAATACAATAAACCTACGAAAATAGAAGGAAAATACTGATGTTCATGGGAATAGTGAGTCACAACAAGTCCGCCATTGCTCACGATTTCTTGCCATATCCGAAAGCGTTTCCAACCATGTGTGTTCCGGATCCTTCACACTCCAACCAGGGAGTCGAGAGCGCCCAACCACGGCTAACTTTGACCTTAGCTCCTTCATGCTCCTAGCCCAAGTCATACGTTGGCCACTTTGCTTTCGCTTCCAGCCGACTTCTGTGCGCACGAAGAGGACTCGGCGAGGTAAGCGATGAGTAGGCATGCGGAGAACGTGCCCAAGCCACTGATGTCTGCGCAGAGAAATTATACCTCTCAGTGGCCGGCAAAGTCTGTCTTATCTGAAAATCCTTCGTCGAATATCTTCATTTTGAGTGTGATGTTGCCATCATACACCAGCAATGCTCCGAAGGCAGCGGTGATCAAAAACAGACAACCTCTCAACATCCTTTGTACGAACAGGCCAAGTCTCGCAGCCATAGAAGAGAACCGCTCTCACTATGGCATTGTAAACTCGGCCTTTCAGAGCTAGACTCAGATCACCTCGGCGCCAGAGATAGCGGAGATTGACAAAAGCAACCCGAGCCCTGGAGATGCACAGAGACCTCATCCGTTAAACCGTTAGCGCTGGGGCAGCTTCAGAGGTAAAAGAACTTGTCCACCACTTCCAATGAATGACCTAGAAGGGTAAGGTCAGGATCAGCGCTTACCCAGTCCTGCAGGAAAACCTTACATTTCGATCGTACAAAGGTCATTACAAACTGGGAGACAGACATCTTCAACTTACACAGAACATTCTGGGCGGCTTGTGAGGAAGCGCAGATTACGCCTATGTCGTCCGTATACTCCAAGTCGCGATGTCGGTCCGCCGGAAGAAGCTCGACACCGCTGGGTTCGCGGTTCTCCAGAGTACTCTCCATGACTTCGTCTATAGAGAAATTGAACAAGAAGGAGAATGCTGGGCAACCCTGTCTTACGCCACTGGTGGTAACAAAGCGGGGCGAAAGTCCACCGCACACCCGCACTCGCACGAGCTTTAAGACTAGATGACTAGAAGTAGGACGATCTACTTCTCGGACACTCCCCTTCTCAGTAGACAACTCCAAAGAGCAGATCAAATGCGGCCGCTAGGCTCCAATCAGATGGGATAACTTCAGTGACCCAGATCTCTTGGGGGAGGGAAGTTAACTCTTGATCAAGTGATAGGGCCACCATCTTTGAAATGAGCCGGAGGGAATTCATCTGGGCCAGAAGCCTTGTAGCGCTTTAAGAGGCGAAGCTCGTGGGCAATCTCAGCCTCCAATGGTGTTGAAGCGTCTACACACCAGGGAGCGCTCTGCGCTCCAGAATGGGAACTCATTGGTGCTACTGGCCAATTAAACTGCTGCTCAAAGTGCTCGGCTCAATGCTCGAGTCGGCGTTTTTGACAGTGCATTGGCTCGCCATTGGTTTCGCATAAAACTTAGTTTACAGTCGGCATTTTGCCGCCAGTAGATCGGATCAGGAGAAAAAGCTTACAGAAATTCCCCGAGGTGGCCGCTTGCTCCATCTCAATGACCCGCTGCGTCCACCAGGCCTCTCGATCTTCCCGCAGAAGCCGGTTGAGCTTAGCGTTAGTAGTCTTGCGTAGGGAATAGTATTTACCGCTAGTAGGAATTGCTCGACGGTCTTCGAGAAGTTGGAGGGATCATGAGAAGATCCGGTGGTTGACAAGACTATTGGGCGTGTCTACTGTCGTCTCCTACTCGGGCTGCCTGTTTAGTGTGTGGTGCTGAGTTACCTGCGGGGTACTGGCTGAGTATGACGTGGGGCAGTGAAAACCGCAAGGGAGCTGTCTCACTGATGCTGTGTAATCTTTGCCGAATAGCCAGCTGTTTGTGACGGTATGTTGTTGACACAAGGTGTAGGCATATATATATATATATACATATATACATATATATATATATATATATATATATATATATATTTCAACAGTCTATGAGTGGATATAGAGCCATCAGAAACCATTGAACACAAAAAGCGTACCGAAATTGCAATGGAAAACACAACACAGCAATGTCCATGGTTTCGCCAGAGGGCGAGCTACTGCCTGGTTGCCCAATCCGAAATAGGGTGTTGACTTAGGGACACCACCCCGAGCCTTTGGCTGAATAGCCTGTCCGCAAGGCAACGGAGCGAATTCAGGGAATCGCGCCCATTGAGGGCCGTTGACTGATTTCCCATTTCATACGCCTTTCCTTTGTTTCTTTGTCAAACAGGGACCAATACTCCCCAGAACTACAGCATAACGTTGCTGGAATACAATGTTTCTCCAGGATGAGGCAAGGGGCAGTGACTTTTCTTTATTGGCGAGTCATTTCCGCCACGTCACAGTGTTTTGCTAAACGGACATATTTGGCTTTTTATAGGGAGAACGCTTGTTAGGCGAAAAGCTTTCACGTCCTGGAACACTGCCGCCGAACCATGTGCTGGAACGGGAAAATCCCGAATCACCCAGCTGGCACAACGAGTTGTTATGCAAGCCAGTCTAAATGTGTGATTAGAGCAAAGAGGTTTTCCGCTAAGCCCCTCGTTTCTCCCTCTTATTATTCTTTGTTTGCTTGGTGCTTGTAGTTGTGTGGCAGCGAAGTATCAGTTCAAGTGACTAATGTATTTATGTTCTTAATGATGTTCGTGATGGAGGGACAAACTGGTAACTATTAATCCCACGCAAATTTGACGTTTTGTGCGAATCAGCTAATCAGACGACGCACATCAGGTTACTAAGATCCACTCAATTACCGCAGCTTCAGCCCCGGAGCTCAGAGTAATGCCCACCCTGGCTTGACCGGCATTCGACGCCGCAGTGTCTTTGGATAGACATTGAAAAGCGCCGCAGTGTCAAATGATGCTATGGCAGAGTGAGCACAGAGCTCGAGTCATGCAGGCGGCGTTTCGATAAACAGCAGGTATCGATTGATAGGGTCTCTAACTTTCGGGAAAGTGCTGCTTACTGACCGATCTTTATCAAAATGGGTATGTTGTGGCGTACCAGTCGTATCGAGGAGTAAGGGCTCCAAATCGAAGTGGATGAAATGAGGTTCTCCGCATGGTTGGATGCAAACTTGTCCACAGGGAAGAAGTGACGTTCTGCGATTGTGGTTAGCTTAGAGGGTGGCTGAGAACTTGCCAAACTGCGTCGAACAAATGTTGGCTTAACAAAACAGAGCGCCCCAGAGAATGAATCGGTCCGTCATCATCTATCGCCAAGCACCTCTTAACAACTGGTCACATTGTGAACCCGAATAATGCGTTCAAGGTGTTATTACGTAACAGGAACCCGATAATGTTGTCAATCAGTGCAACGTCGCTAATCAGAGCTTATCGACCTGTGCTATGTACACAGAAACTATTTTTGGCAATCAATCAGATTGCCTTGGGCTTGATGTTGACAGTTTTATTGGTGTGCCAATTTTTCCCATGTATATAGTGGTGTCGGTGTTTCTGCTTGTATGTGTGCGACTGATGAGAATAATCGAAATGTTGACATATCGCAATTTATGTATTCTTTCTCCTTTGATGATTGTGTCTGAGTCGCAACTAGAAAGCAGTCGCCTCTAAGGCAAGGTGGGGGACTACAAAGAACTGGGGGATTAGGAAGAGGGGAGTAGGAGTGAAGTTGTAATGGTGTGTTAAGGAAAAGTTCAGGAAGGCTCGAGCGATAGTTTGATGCAGCAAATAGAGCACCGTTGACTAATCTCTGCAACGGTCAGGGCATCAAACCATTTAAACCAATTATCTTTGTATATCGTGGGCATTATACAGTCAGGTTGCCCAGACATAGAAGGATTAGGACTCTCGACCGCTTCTTTTGTTTAAATACCTGGCCGCAAGTCAGCGGAAATTTAGCAGGAGGCTACAGGTAGTCCGTTTTAAGGAAAATAAGCCAGTTTCTTTCCAGTCCCCCACTAAGAGGCCGGAAGACTTAATTTGTCTTGCCTCTTTTCATTGACCAATCTTGTATAAGTGACTTGGAAGGTGCGAAAAGCATCACCCAGCATAGCTCAAGGGATCGCTGAGGCACGCAGACCATGTCACTGCGATAAGATGCATCTGCCGGCGAGGATTGCTAGCTCAGCCTAGCAGTCTAGTCTGTTCGTCTAAACCGTATGCTTTATCGGCTTTTGTAATCTCCAAAACGCATGTAAATGTTCACACAGACCAGCGCGTGGCCGTAGTCAAGAAAGGTAGGCCAGCATAACCTGCAGTTTCGTGTACTGTTCACACCTGAGTGATTGCGAGGCGCTAGATTTGAGACCATGCCTGCATTGACGAAAACGCTGTCAAGTTGCAGGACGTCTTTTCTATGCGTGATGTCTATCTCCCTCATATGAGTAGTCCACACTGTTCACATGATGACCACCAAAGTGACGTTCACATGGCATAATATGACCTATCCGTGCGTTGTGACCCATTGCAAGTGAAACGATATGAGATGCAAACTCTGTTAAAGAATCGATGAAATTCACGATAAAGGTCTTCTTTGACTATGTCACAGGTACAATCATTTCGAGCACAGGCTATCGAAAACAAACCGCACCTTAATTCCATCACTGTCATCATCATCAACAGCAATATATCAGTCACTTGAACTAATGCTTCGCTGCCGCACAACTACAGCGACCTAGGGAACGAAGAATAATAAGCGGGAGAAACAAGAGGCCTACCAGAAAACCTATATGCTCTCTCTAAGCAAACATTCAGCATCAGTGTGCCTACACCTTGTGTCAACAACATACCGTCACAAACAGCTGGCTATTCGGCAAAGATTAAACGGCATCAGTGAGACAGCTCCCTTGCGGTTTTCACTGCCCCACGTCATAATCAGCCAGTACCCCGCAGGTAACTCAGCACCACACACACTAAACAGGCAGCCCGACTAGGAGACGACAGTAGACACGCCCAGTAGTCCTGTCAATCACCGGATCTTCTCATGATCCCTCCAACTTCTCGAAGCCCGTCGAGCAATTTCTACTAGCGGTAAATACCATTCCCTACGCAAGACTACTAACGCTAAGCTCAACCGGCTTCTGCGGGAAGATCGCGAGGCCTGGTGGACGCAGCGGGTCATTGAGATGGAGCAAGCGGCCACCTCGGGGAATTCCCGTAAGCTTTTTCTCCTGATCCGATCTACTGGCGGCAAAAGACCGACTGTAAGCTAAGTTTGATGCGAAACCAATGGCGAGCCAATGCACTGTCAAAAAACGCCGACTCGAGCATTGGGCCGAGCAGTTTGAGCGGCAGTTTAATTGGCCAGTAGCACCAATGCGTTCCCATTCTGGAGCGCAGAGCGCTCCCTGGTGTGTAGACGCTTCAACACCATTGGAGGCTGAGATTGCCCACGAGCTTCGCCTCTTAACGCGCTACAAGGCTTCTTGCCCAGATGAACTCCCTCCGGCTCATTTCAAAGATGGCGGCCCTATCACCTGAACAAGAGAACTTCCCTCCCCCAAGTGATCTGGGTCACTGAAGTTATCCAACTTGATCGGAGCCCAGCGGCCGCATTTGATCTGCTCTCTGGAGTTGTCTACTGAGAAGGGGAGTGCCGGAGAAGTATATCATCCTACTACGACTACGACCATGACTACGATTACGACCACGACTACGACTACTTCTGGCCGCCCAGATGCAGCTTATCACTCTACAGTTTTCCAGTTGGCATCTGTATACACTGGTGTATTCTTAATTTTTGTTTAGAAGGAGCTCGTCCAATTCCGGATAGATGTCCTATTTCACCGAGTCAGCGCTGCAGTTTAATGGGACGTATACTGCAGCGACAAACAGTCATCGTTTGTCTCCGCGTGACTTGGAAGCTTTGAACGAACCAACTAACCTAACGTCACATATCCGACTGTTCATGGGGATCCAGTCGATCAGGGCAGTTTCGTCCGAGGGCCCAAGGGAATGTCCACTCCGGCTTGACCGGCATTCGAAGCTGTCACCACCAAACAAGAACAGTGAGAAATTGACACCATCATCAAATGTGGGGAAACACAAGATGAGCACACAACTCGAATCTTGCAGGCGGGTTCCCCATAAACATCATACATCGATCGAAAAGGTGACCAATGATTGGGCAGGTGCTGCCTGTTGCTCATCCGTAACAAAATGCGCGCATTGAGGCATGCCAGTTTTACGGCGGATTGAGGGTTCCAAATAGCAACTGATGGACGGACCTCCGGCTGTTTGGACATGGACTTGTCGACCGGACTGGAGTGATTGCCTGTTAGTCGTAACTGGAGGTCAAGCAACTTGTGGAGCAAGAATGGGGGAGGGTTCTGAATCGCTGGGGTTAAAACTAAGGGATAACAGTGAAGCTGGGAGGGGACGATGAAGATGAAAGCGCAAGAAGACGGGAAGGTTTGACAAGTATCGTTCTCACTCGTATCCATCTTGCTCGATGCAGCAGATAGGGCACCGTTGATAATCCTTTGCGATAGCCAGCGCATCAAGAAATTGTTTGCATATTTGATCATTATGTAGCCTAGGCAGGATGTTGTCAGATTTCCGCGGACCTAACCCTTATTTCAAAAACCCGACCTCGGGACGACGGGGTCTTCGCACTGTGCTTCAGAGAGTCAGTTTTATGGCCTAAGGAGTCACCCTTACTCCATCCCCCAATCTAAAAGGCCAGGAGACTGAGTCAGTCTTCTAACCATTGGCCAATCTGGTATGAGTAGCTCTGAATGTGCGAAAAACCACCTAACGGAGATTAGTCGATTGTTAAAGTACGCAAACCATCGTACCACTACAATCCAGTCTTATCGCGATGGGACAACAAATGAACTCACCATTTGAGGGAGTTGAGTCCGATGCAACTAACATCTGAAGTTTTCCATCGGATTGCTTGTTCTACTTCCCTTTTAGCCTTTTACATTTCAATGTCATCATAAGAAAAACTTCCACCATGTCTTATCAGCATGCCCTACCGTCAATTTGATTTCTGCTAGTCCTTTTTCCTATTTTCTCTGTATGTGCGATATTATTTCGCTTTAAATATAGTTATTGTTTTACCTTTGTCATTTGATTTCACGATCCGTTTTTTTTTTTCGTCTCAGTAACTGTTTTAATCTCATACTAGCCACTGTTTCCCCAAGTCCGTAGCATAGATTTCCTTCTTTTTTTCCTTTGACGGCCGCCTATTCCTATCCACCGTTATTCTGTATTTCTCTGCACTAACCCTACACTTTGCCTTCACCTATATTTTACCGACGTCAACGTTGGGTTTGTTTCCCTCTGTAGCTGATATTGGTTGAATTTACTTGTCTTGCCTCCATTCTAACTGCTTGTTTCCGATATAACGAAGTCCATCTTGGTTTGCCACACGTGACACTTGCTGCTAACACATAAATCTTTACTCGCACTGTTCTATCTCCCAACGTTTGGTAGTGCTTAATGACGATTCCGTCTGCTTACGTTCTTAGTTGCATCCGCTTGGTGCTTGAACTTGTCGCCCCTTTGCATCTTTTCCCTATTTCTATGACAGTTTGGATATCTTAGCCTTGGGAACGGCACTCATCAGTTGCCAGAAACGTCATACTTTTACGCCAACAATCCCCAGCTTCTGAAAAGTTTTGGTCCAGTGTCCACTGGTACACCCAAGCGAAATGATCCTCGGTTCGGGCGATATTCTAGTTCAGACGCATGCGCCAATGGTTATCCCATACTGAACCAGTGGGGAATGGTAAGCAAGTTTCAAAATGTCGGTTTGTTTGGTCCTCCTCCACTTATACAAGAAAATGGACACTTGATGCAAGGGTAATCGTTTCTTGATTTATTTATCAAAATTTAGGAATTATGGACAGCGCTCTTACCGCAAGCCCTACCGCAATCCGACTTGGACACCGTCTCCCACTAAAAGGCTAGAACAGGATTTGTTCGATCAACCCAAGCGCGGTCTTAATTTTCAGTTATATGACAGCATACCAGTTACCCAATCTGGTCCAAATTGGACTCCTGTTGAGCCTATAACGTCTTTTACTGAGGTTGATTTACATCAAACCATCCAAGAAAATATTGCGCATGCTCAATATTTGCACCCCACACCTGTGCAGAAATACGCGTTGCCAATTATTGCAGCTAACAGAGACCTTATGGCATGCGCTCAGACTGGATCCGGGAAGACCGCTGCATTTTTACTGCCTATATTAAATCGAATTTTCCAGCAAGAAGAACACGTACCATCGGTAGGTGTATTTGGTACGTGATAAATTTTTAATTGACAGGTGGTAAGCGGGGAGGCATATCCACTCGCTCTAGTACTGGCTCCCACAAGGGAATTGTCCTGTCAAATTTACGATGAAGCTCGGAAGTTTGCTTATCGTTCCGATGTGCGGCTGTGTGTAGTTTACGGAGGTGCTTCCATTGTGACGCAGGTTCGAGAGTTACAGAACGGCTGTCATTTGCTGGTGGCCACTCCCGGCCGCTTAGTGGACATGATCAGTCGAAATAAAGTCAGCTTGGAACATGTTAAGTAAGTTGAATTGCGCTTATTTTGATCCTTCGTCTTTTAGATTCCTTGTTCTTGATGAAGCTGATCGTATGCTAGACATGGGCTTCGAACCTCAAATCCGCCGAATAGTTGAGCAACACCGTATGCCCCAAGCAGGGCAACGACAGACATTAATGTTCTCTGCCACTTTCCCAAAAGAGATTCAAGTAAGCTTGATCCTAAGCAATGTATTTTATAGACTCTTGCTCGGGACTTCCTGCACTCTTACATATTTCTTGCCGTGGGTCGTGTCGGCAGCACGAACGAGAACATAACGCAGGAGGTATTAAACGTTGCTGATCATGAAAAACCTGAATTATTGGTTCGTTTGCTCCAAAATAAAGGTTAGTTTCTCCATCTTGTTCAGGTCTATAGATAGTTTTGTCTTTATGTATGGCTTATCTTTGAAACTAGTAGTTACTTTCACACTTCATGGCATCAACTACTCCCCGATCACATTATCACATAGACTAGACTAACTTATCTCCCACCTTGTGGCTGCATACATATGGGGGTTTTCACTCCCGAGGCTTCCCTACGCTACGCTACTCACTACTTGACAGCGCACTGACGATGTGACCTTGATTGGTGCCGAAACGTCTATTAGTGTGTGTTGTGCTCCTTACTCTTTCAAGACCTTGGATACCAAACCGGCCACTGTTCGTAAATGTGAAAAATGGGTTACTGTCCTTCGGCTGTAAAAAGTGTGTTTTAGATGCACTTTTAACATCGGGTTTTTGCATTGCTCTATATAACTCTCCGCCTTGCGGTTTAACGGGACTAGTTCTAATCGCATTCTTATTCACCATCATGCATACCGGAGTACTACTGATGCCTTTTTTACTTCCCCATCATTCTACACGTTAGTTGCAGGGGAGAAATATCTGGGCTACTGTTTCGCAATACAATACACTAAGAGAGACTGAGACTGTATTTAAGAGCAAGTAGAAAGTTTTCTGTACAACTCTATTATGAAAAATCAACAACATTTAATTGCGAATCGTCAGCGGTACTGTTTGGTCAGTTACTTGTTTATTTTTTGTTCGGTTAGGAATTCGTATTTGTGTCATTATTTCCGTGTATAAGATGTATTTTTCGCATTGTATGTGTGCCGTTTTACAAAAGCACAGGTTTCCGAAATAATCGTCGATACGTGTGTTAAAAACTTCACAGAATCGACCTCTTTTAGTCTTTCTGGTAGTGTATTCCATAAGTTTACGATTCATCGTTCTGTACAAAGCTGATGTGACCCTGGATTTGTAATGGTGTCCTCGGGTGTTACAGGGTTCTGGCAGGTGAAATATTGGCCGCAGTATAGGGAACGGATTCAAAAGTAGTACTCGATGGGTCATAATAAGGTCACTTCTTACTCGCCGGTAGGATAGTATGTAGAGTCCGAGTTTTTCGCAACGTTTTTCATACGGATGCTTTCGTAGACTGTGTATCATTCTAGTTGCGATGTGCTGTATTTTCTCTAGCTTTTCCGTTTCCCACTGGGTTATCGGGTGATAGGCTGGGGCGCCGTATTTAAGGATTGGTCTAATGAGCGAGATGAATATTCGAGGGACGGTTTCTTCGGACCATGTGGAGAAACTGCATCGTAATGCCCAGAGCATACGAAGTCCCGCACGGTGCAAATTCTCTGTATTTTCTAGTGATCTCATATCATGTCGCGAGAGAACTACTTAGTCTCTGACAGATGTGTTGGAGTGGAGCAATTGGTCGTCCAAATTGTATGATAAAGTGGCTGAACGTCTGGTGATACTGATGAACTTCGACTTACTTGCGTTAAGAGGAAGTTGCATTTCAGTGGACCACGTTGACAGTCGCTCTAAGTCATGCTAGAGGCGAGCTAAGTCGTACTGGTTCTCAATGATTTTCCAGATTTTCAACTCCTCTGCAAACAGGGTACATGGTGACTGGAGCTGTTGCGGGAGATCGTTGTTATGAATAAGAAATAATACTGGCCCAAGTACAGTTTTTTGAGGTACGACACTGGTCGATGGGAACCAGTCTGTCAGGTAGTCATTGACCTGTACTCTAAACCAACCTCCCACAATAAACTCGTGTAACCACTAAAGTAGCGTGCCACCGATTCCGTAGGTCCTCATTTTACCAAGGAGTACCTCGTGGTTCACTCTGTCAAACGCCTTACTAGAGTCGATGTACACCACGTCAACATCCTTCCTTTCGTTGAGAGCTGGTACCCACTGGTAGTTTGTGTACAGTAATTTGGTGATGCAAGATCGCCCTTTCTTAATATCGTGTTGCGCTGGTGTCAATACGTCCATCGATTCGAAGAACGACAGCAGACACATTTTCCAGCCTTCTCGAAAACATTGGATAATATCGAAGTCAAACAGATCGGTCAGTAGTTCTCTAATTTAAGCGGGTCACTACCCTTGGGAAGCGATCTCACTATCGAGCATTTCCAGTCTTTGGGGACAGATCCTTCAGAGAGTGATTTATTGAATATGCTTGTCACGGCTAGTGAGATGATACTTGATAGGGACTTGAGTATTAGTGGGTGAAATCCGTCTGGTCCTGGGGGCTTTGCACCATCGAGGTTGACGAGTAGCTGATACACTTCGACTGCATCACATTGTAACCTGTCGAGCAAGACTGGCGCAACCTGTTCCCGTGCTGGAACAGCCGCAGGTCAATTGGAAAATACAGTGAGGAAGTGTGTAGCCAAGACGTCCGCGCTTGAAATGACCGTCTGTCCGTTCAAGCTCTCTAAGACCGGCAGGTCGCCCCCAGGTTTCAGTTGACGTTTCAAGTAGGCAACTATTCTTTTGGGTGCAGTTGTGGCCAAGGATGTTAGCTTCTCTTCAAACTGCCGGCGTTTCTTGATCTTTGCGGCGTTACGTAAGTTTCTCTTCTTGTATACCGTGTAATCTTCATCACAACTCTAGCTGATGTATCTATTCCAACGAGCGGCGCCGTTCTGCCAACCGGCTTCTCAAGCAAAGCCTACGCAAGAATCGCGAGACATGGTGGTCTGAGCGTGCTTTAGAGATGAAGACTGCTGTCCGATCTGGCAACACTCGCAGGCTTTTCCAACTCATTCGGTCCATTGGCCTCAGGAATCCTGGTGTCAGTGAGGTCATATGTGAGATGGATGAGTCTCCGATCACCAACCAACAGAGGCGTATGGACCGTTGGGCCGAGCACTTTCACTCGCAGTTCAACTGGCCTCCACCATCCATCAGTACGGAGTATTGCGGAGTATTGCTCATGTCTGGTGTGAACACCGCGTGAGCAGTGTGGAGGTCCGCCAGGTGGTTTTTGACAAGGTAATGTCGATCACTAGCCTAGAGGTAACGTACTTGTCTCATACTCTTGCGGCGCGGGTTCGGATCCGCCTAGATGTGGGTGTCCTCGCGGTAATCTAAGCCCGCGTGCGACTAGTAGTGGTCACACGACATCGAAGCGCTGTTACGGCGTACAGCTGACACATTATTAATTACTCTTATTATCATTATTATTATGCCCGTTGACCGACTTCCTCGGCGTGCATTATAAGCTGTTGCCGCACCAAGTTGGACGGAACGTCGAGGTGGTCCTTCGATGACTTGGCAGAAAGACATGACGGAACTGTCCGAGTGACTTTATCAGGCTGTTACGCACCATCTTTAAGGATGGGGGCCTGGGGATGGTCCAGACTAGTATTTGAAGACTTTATCAGATATGGCGCAATCGCCCAGACAGTGGCGCCTCTGCATTCGGTTTCTTACATGTAGCTGTTCATCTTCATTTCAATTTGATTTGGTTTGCGCTTTTCTCGTCGGATTCTATTTTCTTTGTATTCTACCTGCATTCCACCACATTTTCTTGCCGTTGTTAATGATGGTCATTCTTGCGATGCGAGTCGTGGCAACTGGGCCCACTACACTTCGGTGCCCACATTATAGCTGTTTAGTTTAATTGATCTGAACGGACATAGCACGTGAGCACTGGGGCGAAGGAAACAATTGGGTGCGCATCTGTAAGCTGGCTGACTGGTTTGATGACAACAGTACGACCATTGGCGCAATGGTGTCAGAAAAGAATGCAGCTTGTACTGCACATGGAGGATGCTGGCAATTCAGAGAAGAAATGTAAATTTCGCTACTTGCATCTGCGATTAACTCGAGAGGTCCATCGCATGCAAGATATATGGTGGGTAGAGAAAGCGGAGCAGGTAGAACGCTACGCCGAACGCCGCCAATGTAAGGAGTGCTATGACTCCTGAAAGGCAGTGTATGCACCCAACTTGCAATCGCTGAGGACGCTGGTGGATGCTGATTCTTGTGCTGCCTGCACGCAGACTACAGACATAATGCAGATACGGCGCACTCACTTCAATTGTCTCTTGATTAGCCGTTCAGAGATTGACTGAACTATGTTGCACGGAATGCGAAAACAAGAAGTGTATGTGTCTTGCTGACACACGGACACTGCATGACATTCGAACAGCACTTGCTCAGCTGCGCAACGGCAAGTGCGCTGAAGCCGACGGGATACCGCCAGACGTGTTGAAATACGCGGACTTGCGTTGATACATGCGCTGCACCACTTGGTGAAACACGTACTTTGAAGAGGAAGTGTCACCTGAATTGAAGGATGCCATTGTGCTACCATTACACAAGGGTAAAAGGAGCAAGCAATGTGCTAACACCTGTACCTATACGATTCTCTGTCGTGTATAGTAGTGCATGCTGGTCTTTTTCGTCATTGGGGATATCACCTGAGACATCCCAATGACCAACGTCTCGGGGATGAGAAATTGACATGTAAAAAGTGCACTCGTCGCTTCGCATCAGCTCGGGCTATAATAACTCACTATCGTCCGATATACCCTACCGACTACCTCGATTAATTGTACAGAAGTTGAAGATCTGCAACTTTTACAACATGCAACGGACTTGTGTTCGACAGTTACATCCCTGAAGCAACTCCTTTCCAGACTGCAAACTCAGCACCCCGCTCGGACCATTGCGGCTATTAAAAGATGACAACAATATCTAAAATGGTAACGTCTAACGTGCTCCCATCGCACATCTAATGCCACACCAGATATCTCGACCGCGTCGCTTACTGCCCAAGGGGACTTTTATCCGCCTCTGATCTGCATCCGTCCGCGCCAGCCTCTCCATCCCCGAATCGCCCATCTTATGATACCTCATCTACGACAAACCTTGATCTATAGGACCTTCCACCGACAGCCTTCGTCCTCCTTTACACACGTGCGATCGGTGGGGACTTTCTTAATACGGCAGTGGAAGCCCGGAAACACCTTTCTACTCACCTAGAAGCGGCGGTTGGCGAAGAATTAAAGGTACCATTTAATTTTAATTATTTCACCTGCTGCTAGCTTGCTGTCTCGCACCTCCGCTGTGGTCCCGGATCGCCCAACAACGCTTTTATCACCAACACCCCAGCTTTTAACCCCACCAACGACACGAATGCCATTTTGCACACGCCCACCTCGATGCACCCCATCACCCTAGCCGCGGATAGGGGCTTATGAACGGTCCGCGATGCAGGCTCCCACCTGTCCACTTTCCTCCCTTGCCTTGCATTGTCAGAGCAGTGGATTCGCTGGTTGCTCTTTCAACGAATCAAACGGGTGGGCCTATGCCGATTCCATAGCCAGCTCTCGGATTTACGTCCACCCGTCACCTACACACCCACCCACACACCTTTATCACCCGTAGCCCTACCTACGGCATCACGATGACCGTACGTACTACTTGACCGCCTCCCTCGGTAGCAGCCATCACCACCACGAACAGTTCCTCCTGCTGAAGCTACTTTATAAACATTCACATCTCCCGCCTCCGATCCGGTGACGATCTCTGGCATCTCCCAGCCCCCTTCTTGTTCTCTGTGCCCGAGGACGTTTAGATCTAGGAGCGGCCTGCGGAGCCATTTGGCGGCCAATATTTAGGAATCCTACAAGTTCACTTGAAACGGCTCCTGATAAGAATACTTCCAGTTTCGAATACCCAACATGCCGCCGTACTTTTATGACTAAAAATGGCCTCTCATAACATTGGAGACATCAGCATACTGCCAGTTACAATGCCGACTGTCTAGCCCGACTATCGAAGCAATCTTACAACTGATCCGCCAGGGATAACCAATCTCTACTTTTAGCAGCCTCAGGTTTTGCGGCTACGTCTCCTTCCTTAAATATCCTTTTGGAACGATTGCGGCGCATCTTTCCCTTTCGCACCAGGGATAGTATCAGGAAATGCTTACAACGACTTAGATGATTCTTTCATCAACATCACACAACGTCTATTTGTTGTGATTCTCCACAACCACTAATGGGAAACCAACTTCCAATCACGCCTCCGCAAGGAACCGTAAGAATGCCGCCTTCCCCAACCGTAACTTCCGATATTTCCCAACAACCTCAGTCCATCTTAACTATTACCATGAATTTGTCTACACAAGCCCCTCGAGAATCATACGAAGGAAATCCGGTGGTGACCATCCCCTCCTTCGACACTGATCGGCGTTTCCTCGTACCTTCTCCCACTGCCTCGATCGTCTTTGCAACCTCGCCCCACTCATCTACAGCGTTGGTTCCAGAGGCAACAGTACGCCCACGGGTGCAATCGCCTACCCTCAGTTTCTCTAGCGATTTTTCAACTGGATCTCTGACCCCTCCGTCCTCTTCCTCGACACTGATACCCACATCCTCCACCGTTACATGCCCCACAGCCATGGCGGGACAGGATCAACCCGCCATTTCAAATTCTACTTGTGAAGCTTCCCTCGTGTCCGCGCCAACACACCAATATTCTGCACTCTGCTGCTAGCAGCCCAACAGGTTCTTTCCAACTGTGCCTCTCCTGCCAAGGAGGAACATTCCATGCTTCCGAATCTGGCGAATTCTTTCGCTACGGATGAATCGAGGAGCACATTTAGTGAGGCAGTAAAAAGGATTTGGGTGTTACCCAATTTCCACACAGATTGAGGCCCTCGAAAAAACGCGGTGCTGTTACAATTCGAAACAATCAACACCGGCGACGCCTTTAAGATGGCCATATACAGTGTCTTTAGCATACCCGCCGGGAAGATGCCGCAAATACAGTGATTGACAGAAGGTGGCGCACTGCCTTTCTTAATGAAAACGAGAACACGCTAGACTTCACGGAATTTTGTAAGGATGTCCCCACCAGACCTGCTTATGATGACCATGCACCGCGTCGATTCCTTCCAGCTAATGATGACTTGGTGAAACCGATTATCCTGGAGGAAACGCAGTGTTATCAAAAAGATGCGGGGTTCGGCTTACGGTATAGACTGCATCAAGCCCGCCGACGTTGCAAGGATGGATCCCTAGTTTGTAACTTCCTTTCTCAACTGTCTTCTTGCTTCCTGTCCATTTCGCATCCACATGAAAGCAGCCCGGATCACCTTCATACCCAAAGTTTCCCAGCCAACCTCCCTGATCAACTCAGTCCAAGCTCAGTTTCATCTGTCTTCACACGCCTCCTTCATCATATTCTCTTTGATCGTTGGGTCCCAGCTTTCCCTATCGACCGCCTTCAGTTTGGCTTTCTTCGTAAAGATGGCTAGCCGAACAACTTCCCCGTGGTGCCAGGTGGGTGGTTCGGATTAATCCCGTTCCAGCACGTGGTTCGGCGGCAGTGTTCCAGGAGGTGGTGGGATATCGCCTGGCAAGCGTTCTCCCCATAAAAAGCGACAGATGTCCGTTTAACAACAGTGACGTGGCGGATGTGACTCGCCACTAAATAAAGTTACTGCCTCTTCCCTTTCCGGAGGATTATTTCCAGATCATGAACGTCATTCAATTCGAAGTGTTTGTTGGTCCCTTATTTTGATGACGAACCCAGCGAACAAAATCACAAATTCTGAGTCACATTTACAAAGTCACTCAACACGGCTACTTACACATATGCACTTCTACATGTCAACATACCCACATAAATTCCTATACTACTGGTTAAAATGAAATAAGTTGTGCAATTGCTGATCACACGTGGCCGTATTACCATGATTATGCCTTTGATGATGTGCCTCGCACTGACGAGAATAAATAATGTATTTATATATTTACTCCATGCTGATCTTCGCCATTCTCACTCCTCTCGTACCCCCCTTTCATTTGCCTCAATGTATATCACGTAAGTGTTCGATTCCATATCTAAACACTCCTTACTTCGAACGGCAGCTGCTTTCGGAGCTCCCCCGCTACGGTTAGGTTACCTGGCATCGTATTACAGCTCCGCGTCCTCAACCTTTAGTGACGTTAAGCTTCATCCCGATAGAGGAATCCGGTTTCCCCTTTGCTTTTCATAATGTCGCTCGATGAAGTTTTGCACGGAGCTGCCACCTCGCGTTGTATATCACCGGCTGGCCCAATTGAGTACCCCGCCTATGCGCAAGATCGCATTGCACTCGGGGATCACCTTCAATGATTCCAACAACGACTGCAGTGCGTCGGTCTCAGCAGCAATCACCTAAAGTCTTTCTCAAGAAATATAGTTGTTGACGGCGCTCGCAAACGGACGATACTGGATACGAACGCTTTAGACTGTGGCCCTTTTTTATTCTCTCTATTCAGCCAGGTAAAAAAGATGTTGGGCTTGCCATTTAACTGGAAGGGTAAACTCCCTCCAACAGTGATTGACGACATCACTGTGCAACTTGCTGAAGTCAGCAAGGCACCGCTCAAACCACAGCAACGACTGGAGATTCCGAGAGCTTACCTGTGCCCAAACATGTTCATCAATTAGCTCTCGCAGTGGTGCATTGAAGCGGTTAGATCGCACTGTCAGGTCGTACGTCAGAAAGTGGCTGCGTTTGCCGTCAGACACCACAATTGCATATCTTCACGCTCCCATTGGGAATTTTGGTCTGGGTATTCCCTGTCAGTCCAAGAATATCTCTCAGCTACGGAAGGAGTGGCTGGAATGGCATCTTGCCAATTGCCATCCAGTTACCAGTTAGCCGATCCGGGAACCTGCGGCCGCTGCCATCCATCGTCTAGCGCGTTCTACTGTTACCATTGGTAATCGCGCCGTCATGGATAAAAGCCCAGCTGCGGAAGCATGAAGAGATGCTTTCTTCGCTTCAGTGGATGGCTTTCCCTTACGGAATGTAGTTACGACACCTTCCGGGCACCACTGGCTAAGGGACCCCACCAGAATTTTTTCACGTCTTTTCATTCGGGGTGTTCAACTACGGAGGGCGTCCTTTCTACCAAGAAAAGACGGATCAGAGGCAGACCTACAAATGACCCGGCTTCTCTCAACTACCGCGGGAGCTGCAGACAAAAGGGAACTTTGTCTCATATTCTTCAGACGTGTTGCAGCACGCATGATGTCCGCCGTAAATATCACAAGGAAATTGCGCAACAGATTGCGAGGAAAGTGCCGCGCCGAAGCACTAACATTGTTATGGAGCCGAGGATTCCGACCGTCATCTCTTTCATCAAGCTAGGCTTGCAGTTAAAAACCCCACGGTTCACATTGTGGAGGTAGTTATTTGTGACGCGTATCGATTGGAATGTATTTACAAAGTGAAAGTGGATAAATATGGATCAGGGGGGAATACAACAGTCAGATCGCGATACATACGCGAATAATTTCCTGAGCAGATGAATATTATTCACCACCCCATCGTTATCAATAATCCAGAGGTGATATACTCCAGTTCAGCCAAACATCTTACTGCACTCGGATTGACATCACTTGATATCTCTGACCTCTGTGTTTCGACGCTTCGTCTTACTCTGAAGGTGTTTGACACCTACATGCGAGGTGCTTCATCACGCCTTACACAACATGCACCCAATCACACACGGTGACAGTTGACGCGGTTCCGATCACCGTTTGAAGTTTTTATTTCAATCAGCCTTTCCTATTATGCCTGGACATTATTCCCCTCTTGGCATATTGATGTACAGCTCATCCCTCGAGCTATGCATGCAAATGTCAAAAATATATGTTAATGACATCAAAATGCTGAGTTGTGTCCTGCTCAACGGCTTCGTCACTCAAATGTTTGAACCGGATGTGACAGAAGAGCAGTTCTGCTTCCGATCTGGCTGCAACACTATATAAATTATGTCCGAGGCTCATCAATTCCAGGACAAGTGCCGTGAGCGAGAACAGTCGTGGTACAAGCTGTTCGTCGATATCAGCAAAGTATTTGACAAAACGAGCCGCGAGGCACTGTAGCTAGTGTTACGTAAGTTTGATTGGTCAGGTAAATTTGTAAGTCTACTTGAATTCCTACACATTGGTATGCAGGCGGGGGTGTAGCTATGTGGACAAACACTGGATGACTTTGATGTTATTTCTGGCGTAAAGCATTATTGTGTCTTAACCATTGCGCTGTTAACCAATTACCGAAATGGTATGATATCATCCGCTTGTGATTACGGCGTCCGCGTGGAGCGCCGTATTGATGGTGGGTTGCTGAATATCCGTCGTTTCGGAGCGAGAACCCGAGCGCGTGTGTGTGTGTGTGTGAAAATACCATCCGGATGCAGTTGTTTGCAGACGACTGCGCACAGCACGGACGATTTGCACTACATGCCTTCAACTCTCGCTTCGACAGCCGCCAAGTTCGAACTCACCATCAACAAAAGCAAAACTGTTCGTTTTTTTCAATCTTCACCAGGAATGGAGTCCTTTGGCTGTCTGCGAATCAAAGTTGCACTGGTAGTTTTGTAGGAATGATCAGCATTTTGCTACCTCGGAAGCACGATGTCAAGCGATATGCAGATGACCGGTGAGATGCGCATCCGTTTATTGAAGGCGAGTGCTACATTAGGCAAGATGGAGCATCAGATCTGGAAGGATCATCAACTAACGGTTGGAACTCAAGTCAAGTCAAGATGAGCTTTATGTACCTGAATGCTTTCCTTTTCAGCACTTACCACTGAGGGTACACTAGTTACTAATATTAATGTACCGTACATACGTTGGGAGAAACATGGAATATATGCATAACTGTTACTCAAACAAGCTCTCGCGCAGCATGTTCATGACTTTCGCTGGGTCAACAAGCCAACATGCTGTATAAGTCAAGACAGTATTACGATGCGATGAAGAACGAGATAATATACATTTGTATTTGGTACGCATAGCAGCGAAAGGGAGCGTTTTCGGAAACATATTGTGCGGTGGATGAAATTGATCATTTATTGCCTTAGAAGAAACATTATTGCAGACATCAGGATGTCTATAAGTGATCAAATCAACTAACGAACCTGTGGACAAACCACTACATCTAGAAACTTACCTTATCGATCGTATAGGTAATATGTAATCTTTCTGAAGCAGTCCAAAGAAGATGACAGGAGCAGTACAACCAATGGGGGATAATACAAGAGGTCACAAACATAGACATTAAACTACGTGATACTGAAAGCAACTTAGGTCTGAGGGTGTTAAACGATAGCTTTATGACAAGGTTCACAAATATTCATGGACCACGGCAGGTTCTGAGACAAAAATGCAGAAATACTTGTCCATGGATGATCTGGTTATGGGATTTTAGTTCACAGTAAGAGTACATTTAGAAGCATTACGTGTAAAGGATCTGGATGAAGACCAATCCACCAGCTCTTCCTATCCCCGTTGGCCTGATTAGGAATCCTATAAACATGGTTTGCATAGGGAAACATTCAACATATAAAGAAAATAGAAACGGTAATTGGCTTGCTCACTGCAGAGCACCACGGTTGGTACAGGGGACAGAGGATTTCTTACCGGTTAACAGTGAAATGAGTACAATCCTTAGAATTGTCAAGCAACAGATTACATACTCGAGTGAACTCCATTCTCTGATAGCAAGTTAAACAACATTGACCTAACCAGACTCCCAACGACATTCGAATAATCAAGGAAGAGAAGCCGTAGGGATTTACATTTTTGGTCTAATGCAGACGCTATAGAATGAAAAAGATATGCCACTGCATCCAGTGTAAAGCGCTTGGTCTGAATTTAAATTTGTAGATAGCGTGTGCAGGAGTGACTGCAAGTATCCGCGGAATTAACATTTTTTTAAACTTTTAGAAGCATAGATGTGCACGCAATCGATGATCCATTTTTGGGTTCTCTGGTTATTTTGGCCGATCTCCAAATGTCCGGGATCACACCTACAGGTATTTCTTAAAGAGATCTTTTAAATGTAGTGTGCAAACCAGCACACTTCCAAACGTATTAGTGAGAGAGCATCCGGATCGTTAAACTGATTGTATACACATCAATGGTGGTGGTTCTTCTTCACGGCAGTGAAACTTAGATGTTCTGCAGTGTATTGCACACTTCGATTGCGACACCTGCGGTTACTCGGACACGTACGCCATATGGATGCGACTCAAATACCAAAACACATGCTATATGAGCCACCTGGTACAGGTAAGCCGAACGTGTGCAAACCGAAGCTACGCTATCAGGACATGCCCATCGGATCATCCCTAATGGCGTGACCACATCAATTATTCGATTGCTCAGGTTCACGAAAAAGGACTGCTATATCAGGAAGAAAACCGCCACTTACGAAAGTTTCAGGTGCCGACGGGTACTGGTCCGTCGATCATGTTTTAGTACGCTGTCGTTTTCTATGATCTTTTCTTCAAGACGTACAAAACGCTTCCCTCGATTGCAGCAGAGATATGCTATTCCTCGGACAGGCAAGCGTACCATGATGCCCTGCGTACAAAACTCACTGTCGTCCAAATAACATTGAGATGCAGTGGAATACGCGATGCAAGAACCTCTGCTTGTGGCACTTTCAGTCGTCACCGCACCAGTCACTGGATGTCTGTGATCTCGTTGGGTTTGTTGGAATTCAAAAGATAACTCCCGGTTGTCTCTGAGCTTAGTGTAACCTGTCGGAGTACAATGAGCGAACTAACGCGGAGCCTGTGTGCTGACAGGGCAGCCTGGTGAACCAGTAAGGCTCAAGAAATGTAGGTCATTATCAATACACGTTAACCGAAGGTGAGGAGCACACAACTATTTTGCTGCAGTGCAAAAAAGACCAGAGATTAAACATTACAGACTGCAAAGGCTAAGGAAAGTAACAATGCTAAAATCACCTTATGCATTGGATTTGAGTTCGTTGTTGGAAGAGGAAGCTAAAGCGGAGGGGATGGATAAGGAGACTCACATCACAAATGCCATTAGGATCAGCTCCTCGCCATGTTAGCTAGTGTATCCAACCAAACGTGTTCGTCGTCCTTCGGACTCCAGCCCAGCAGTCGGGAAACACCAACCGACGGCAAGTTCGAAGTCAGAGACTTCATTCCTCTTGATCAAGTCATCACATGCCCTCCTCCTCTTCCATCCAGACCCCGGGCGCGCAATCAACGCATGATTCGGGAGGCCGTGTGCTGGTATGCGCAAAACGTAGCCCAATCACCGGAGTCTGGTGCGTGATGCAGCGGTTCTTGGCGGTTCGCTCGCTCTTTCTGAATCAAATACGGGACACCGAACACGCTCATTTCTCTCGCAGTTTTCCTACCAGACATGAGCTAAGCTGCGAAGGAAGTGATGGTCGAACGTAACAAGCCTTCTTATGTCTGTCAACTTGATGAGCCAGCTTTCTCAGCCGTACAAGAGTGTTGAACGGACGGCCGCATGGCAAATTTTGCCTTTCAGAGCGAGATTGATGTCGCGTCGGCGCCACAGATGGTGGAGATCGTCAAAAGCGCCTCGAACTTTCGCTATACGCTCATCTTCAATCCCGAGAGTGCTAACATATTTCTTGACGACTTCTAACTGGTCACCGCCAAGGGTCAGCGCAGGGATGGGTCCTTGGTGAAGGACTTTGCATTTCCAGGGTGCAAAACATAGCGCGAAACGGCTGATAGCCAGAGTTCCTTTATCCAGTGCAGCTTGGCACTTTTGGGTTGTCACAGATTAGCGTAATATCGTCGGCATACTCCAAGTCAGAAGTCGGTCACCTGGGAACAGCTCAACATCTTGTAGGTCATGTCCATTGTACTCGGTCTCCATGACTTCGTTAATGGCGAAATTAATGCGGAAAGGCGACAGCGGGCAACATTGTCTCACACAGCTCGAGATATTGTAGGTCGGCCACCATTTGCCATAAACCCTCACTCTGCCCGAACTATGCGCGTACAGCGCTCTTATAACATTTACATATTTATTAAGCACACTTTTCTTCATTAGACAGTCCCAATGGGCACATCGACCCACCGAATCGAAGGCTCCATTGATATCTAGGAACACGACTACGGTGGGTCGCCAGTAAACATAGCAGTGCTCCAACAAGAAGTTGAGGAAGCGGGTGTCGTAGGCAATTACCACAAACTTTTCCAACTGATCCGCACTACTGGTCCCAGACCATCGCGATGAGACTGGATCTTATCATGGTGCGATGATTTGCGTGCCTCAGAAATCCATTGAGCTATGCTGTGGTGCTTTTTTGCACCTTCAGACCCACTCATATCAGCTCGGTCAATGGTTAGAGGCCAGACAAACTTTCTCCTGGTCCTCCAAGTCGGGGGTTGGAATGAGGGTGGCTCCTTATTCCTTAAAACGGACTCGTTGTAGTCCACCGCCAAACCCGCTGCCTTGCGGCGAGGTTTTTGAACAAAAGGTTCTGTTGAGAACCCTAATCGTTCTCCTGTCTAGGCGGGACAACCTGACGGTATCCTGCTCACGCAGCACAATGAATTTCCCTTTAAACAGTCTCTTGACGCTTTAGCCGTTGCAGAGGCTAACAAACGGCGCCTTATCTACTGCATCGACTAGGGTGGATAGTGGTTTGGATGCTACTGCTCAAGCCTTTCCGTTTTCTTATTCACCCTCTTACGCTTTTTCACCTTTATCGTCCCATTCCAACTTCACTTTTATCCTCCCAGTTATCAACCCCCAATTCTTGGCCCTCCCCCAACATGCTTTGCCAGGCGTTTCTAGTTTCTACTCACATACAAACGCGGAGCGTCACTACTATCCTGTTGAGAAGCCCATGTCCAACCATGCGGTCCACCCTGCTTCCTCGACTTCCATTTGGAGCCCCCGATCCTCCTTCAGATTGGTAGGTTTCATTGTACGCACATTGCTAAAGGCAACACTTTTTTAAACATTAGAGACCCTCTCCACCGGTATCTGTTGCTTATCGGAGAACCGCCTGCAAGGCTCGAGCTCACTGCTCACTCTGCGCTCCCCTTCAGGTGACACCAGTTTATTCTCATTGCGCCTATCCGGTGTCGATGTAGCTTCGAGCACCAGCCAAGCGTGTTGGCATTGCCCTGAGTCCCCGGATTCAAGTTGCTCTGGTTGATTGGATTCCAATCAGTAGCCGGATGTGTGCGGTCCGATTGGCTGGCTCGTTCAAAGCTTCGAAGTCGCGCGGGACTTATAGGTGTCTATTCTTCATCGCTGCCCACGCGCCCACAAACTTTAGCGATGATTCGGTTAGAAACGACTTCTACGTCCAGCTGACCGAGCTACTTCGCCTCAGAAGAAGCACGGACACTTTTGTGCTGGCTGGGGATCTGAACGCTCAAGTTGGAATATTATCCACTAATGAAATGCATCTGGGCGGCCAACACGATGTAGGCTTCCTTAATGATAACCGTGAACGGTTACTTCATTTGTGTGAAGATGCTCGCTTATTTCTTGCGAGCACTAATTTCCGACACAGCACCCGCCGGAGGGTGACTTGGTGCCCACCAGCCTCGAATCAGCCTTGGACGCAGATCGATCACATTGCGATAAGTTACCGCTGGAGAGGCTGCTTCCAGGACTGTCGCTCGATTTGGTGCACATGTGTGGACACCGATCATGCACTTGTATGTGCTGACATGCGGATGCATTTTGGCGGACGCGCAAGACGACGTTGTGAGCTCATTAACACCAGTCAAGTGGCGAAGCCAGCTGTTCTGAATGCGTATCAAAATACGCTGACATGCGGACTGAGTAAGTGTTCACTGGAGACAATTGATGGTCCCTGGTCGCATGTTCACCAAACCTAGACAAAATAGAAATTGGGTCTCTTCGCGCTCTCTGGAACTTCTCGATGCTCGCCGTCAAATTCTGGCTGGAAGCGAACACGAGACTCGCAAAGACATCAGGGTAAAACTGCGTGCTAGCCTGAAGAGAAACCGTGAAGCGTGGTGATCTCGTCGTGCGTCAGGGATGGGAGTGGCTGCCGCCCTTGGCAACCATCGAAACTTATTCCGTCTGATACGGGCAACCGGCAGCAGGAGACCTGGTGTTGGTGGAACAATTTATGACGAGAGTGGACAGCTTATTCACAGCTTGTCAAAACGTTTAGAGTGTTGGGCTGAGCCTTTTGAATAGCCATTTAAATTGATCGGAATTGTTAGATTCCGTGGGCTGTCCCTGTGGAACTGCCCACTCGCTCAGAAATCGAGCGTGAAATAGGATTGCTTAAGCTGAATAAAGTCGCGGGACCAAATGATCTTCGTTCAGCCCTCTTCAAATTGGGGGGCCTGCTCTTGTTGATGATTTATACGGATTACTCGTGAAACTGCGGGAGCAGGAATTTGTCCCAACCGACTTGATCCGCTCCGTTATTGTCCTGATCTTCAAAGGAGGCTCGCGTTCGGAATGCGGAAACCATAGAAAAATCAGTGTGATCCCCATCGCCTCCAAATTACTTGCCTCTGTAATCTTTCCCAGATTGACTGGCGTTCGTGAAAGCCAGATTCGTGAGAAGCAAGCCCGGTTTCGTCGGGGTCATGGCTTCATCGACCACATCTTCGCTTTGCGTCAGTTGGAGCATTGTCACACACATTGGCGGCCCACCGTTGTCGTGTTCCTCGACATCAAAGGTGCCTTCGATTCGGTTGACATCGTTGTGCCATTCGAGACTGTCTAGTCAGGGAACGTGTACGCGAGAAATATGTAAATATAATCCTTGCCCTATACGCGCGTAGCACAGGAAGAGTGAGCGCTTACGGGAAGCTGTCGCCACTCTTCAATATCTCCAGCGGTGTGAGACAAGGATGCCTGTTGTCACCTTTCCTCTTCAACTTCGCTATTAACGAAGTCATGGAGATTGCATTTACAGGACATGACTTGGAAGGTGTGGAGCTACTCCCAGGAGAACGACTTCTTGACTTGGAGTATACGGACGATATTGCCCTCATCTGTGACAGCTCCCAGACGTGCCAAGCTGAACTGGACAGATTAGCAATGGTTGTCAGCCGCTTCGGGCTTTGCTTTGCACCATCGAAGTGCAAAGCGTTCCTCCAAGATTGGCCTGGACCACCTCCTGCACTGACCATTGGTGGGGATCATCTAGAAGTCGTTCAGAAGTTCAAATACCTGGGAAGTTGTATCAACGCCGTTGGAAGTGAATACATATTCACAAACCGTATATTAAAAGCTCGATGCGCTTTTGCTAGACTTCGCCACCTATGGCGCAGGCGTGAGATCATTCTCGCCCTGAAGGGTAGAGTGTACAATGCAGCGGTACGTTCGGCCTTGCTGTACAGTTGCAAAACCTGGCCCCTTAGATCGGCGGACATAAAGAGTCTAGTTACGTTCGACCATCGGTGCCTTCACAGTTTGACTCACATCTGGTGGGAACACCGCGTGAGTAACGAGCGTGTTCAATGCCTTGTTTACGGCACAGGTACAGAAATTGAACCGCTCAGCACCGTCATTTCACACACGAGGCTCCGATGGCTGGGCCACGTGTTGCGCATGCCGGTTCACCGACTTTCGCGACGTGCGTTGTTTGCTCACCGGGGGTGTGAATGGAAGAAGAGGAGGTGTGGCCAAGCGATGACTTGGTCGAGAGGAATGAAGGCCCTCACTTCGGAGCTGGCCTCGGTTGGAGCGTCACCGCTCCCTGGTTGGGGTCCAAAAGGCGATGAACACGTTTGGCTAGATACACTTGCTGACATGGCAAGAAGTCGACCTCAGTGACGTTCCTGCTGTGATTTCTTTGTTCCTCCCCATCCCTTTTAGTCGCCCTCTCCAACCACGATCTCATTTCGTAGCGTAATATAATTTTACATAATAATTTTTCATGTTGTCTAGTAACCGGCTGGTAGCTTACCGGAACGATGCCTATCCGTTGCTGGTAGCTCAGCTGGCATGCAGCTGTTGTATTTAGTTTGCTTTTCCTTTATGTATTGCGGCACAGTAGCTGAGGTGTTTTACACATCTAGCTGACGTGTATAATGATGATGATGGGTCCCAGAAAACCAGTCTCTGAGGCAGTCAGAGACAGCCGAGATTTGTTTCCTAATTCCCAATAAGCGGCACCTTCTGGCTTGTTGGTTCAGCATTTTCGTGGGTTCAGTTGGCTCTCTGCTGCTGAGTGTCTTCTGCTCAGGTTATGTAGGCTGACGGATTACTATAAAGCTTCGTCAGAGGCCGAAGTCTGTTACACGACCACGGCTCTCAGTTGTTTTCGTGCTAACGGTGCTGTATTGTCTTGCTTTTTAACGATGTTGGAGCGGCTTGGTCAATCCTGAATAACCTCTATACAGGAGTCCGAGCATTTGGCAGGCGCTTCGCACTTTCATAGGGTGAAATGCGGTTGCATGATCATTAACCCCTTGATAGTGAGAAACTCCAGGTATTTGATCAATTCACCTGCCTCGGCAGCTGTATCAGCAACCACAGGCGCATAACCACTCACGTCTGTTCATGCATTGCAAAACTGGAGCTGTCTTCTTGAATCTGAGACATCTATGGCATCAGAAATTGGTTTCCATTGATCTGAAAGACCGTGTTTCCATGGCCACATTGAGGGCAGTCCTGCTGTATGGTAGTGAGGCTTGGTTATTTCGATGTGAGGATCTGAAACGCCTCCAAGTCCTTGATCGTCGTTATCTGCGAACCATTGCTGGTGTCGGATTACGCCAGAGAGTCCGAAACGACGATGTGTTTTTTATGCTCTTCAGTGGTAATCAGGCTGGTTTCTTAGAACAACAGCACTAAACAACTTGCGTTCGCTAAGGCATGTACTGCGTATGCCTTGTTTTGTTTCCCCCGATGTAGGCTAACGTAAGACACATCGGCTGTGTATTTCTCATCATCAGCTATCATGTATTGATGATTGCGCAAGGCTCGAGTTAAGAAGGCGTTAACTTGATAGCGAGAAATGAAGTCACTGACTACAAAACTGGGTGTTGCTGATCTGTGTCATCTTTTAAACTGTAGTCCACGGGACCGGTCTTGTGCTTGGTTCGAGACCTTACAGCATATGACTCGCAGTCGGCACCAATGGCGCATCTGCTGTCGTCTCTTTATCAGGTTGATTGTTTAATGTGTGCTTGGTGCTGAGTTGTTTGCGGGACACTGGCTCATTATACCGCTGGGCAGTTAAAGCCGCTGTTTAGCCGATACCGCCTTATCTTAGCACGACGACCGTGTGTTTGGGACGCTATGCTGTTGATAACTTGTAGGCCTCTGTAACTTGAATCTTTGCTTAGGGCATTAAGGTTTTACGCTGGGTACCCTTCATTCCCTCTTATTATTCTTCGTTCCCTAGGTCGTTGTGGTTGTATGGCAGCGAAGCATCAGTTCAAATCACTAATGTATTGCTGTTGTTAATGGTGATTATTACTCCGTCAGGGTCTTGCACCTCATGCTATGGGATATGCGGTCGTGTCTGCTTCAGCCAAGCAGGTCTGATAAGCTATTCTCGTGACCACTATAAGACAATATCGAATAGGCGACGGGTAAGTTGAATAGGTACGTGGCAGCGCATGGTAACTCCACTATTTCCAATCAAATTTACCACCCCAGGTCATTAATGCGGTCGATGTGACACTGTGCTGCATTGTCACCGCAGTTGGTCTGTACATGAGCCAGCGTGTTTATTTGTTTGCATTTTGGGTGTTTGCTTTTTGATATCCCCGGTTCGGCTGCGCTTGTTGCGAACATGGGAAAGGTGCGTACCTGTCGAAACCCTACGCTTTGATTATTGTCTTCAGGAGGCTGTGATCGTTGCTGGGCGGGATTAAATGCACAGTCTTGGTGACGGTGCTAAGCTCAAATAGTGGTTCCATCCAGTGTGAAAGAGGCTACGGTGTAGCCACAGTTCTGTTTACCTCCGGTCTGCATGTTTCCTCATTCTTACACAAATGATGTGCATGTTGAAAGATTATGGACTGGCTCCGAATCACTCATGCCTCCCATTCACTTTTCCCAGCCGTATTCCTTCGCTTTTACGCTGCTCATTTGCCCGATCTCCCAAATTGTCCTTTCCTTGAACCTTGCTCCGCCTTTTCTCTCTACCTTTCACTGGAAGATCCAGATGGCTTGGTTCTCGTGTTTGTGGAAACAAAACGTGGTGCTGATTTGCTGGCAAAGTTCCTCAGTCAGCTCAGCTTCCCTGTTGCCTCGATTCATGGAGATCGGCCGCAGTCAGATAGAGAAAGTGCCCTATCATCGTTTCGTGATGGCCAAACCCCCATTTTAATCGCTACCGCTGTTGCTGCTCGAGGCCTAGACATACCGAATGTAAAGGTAATATCTTGTTTGACTGGTTGATCTTGTTTTACATATTTACCTGGTCTTACTTTCCTGATAACAAATTTTAGCGATCTATTGCCTGCCTCATATTTGACACTAGTACTCTTACCCCCATCGCATTAAGTTTGACTACGCTACTTCCAATTTTCCAATCTGGTTTGTACGTGCATTCATTTTTGCTCTACGTTTTGTCCTGCTCAATGGGCCGAAAACGTTTCGCATTCACATGAGTACAACAATCCATGTAGCAGGATTTAATCGCTCGATCCTACCAACCTTATCGCATAGACGTAACCGACTGCTCAACCCTCTGCCTCCAGTCGTGGATTAACCTGACTCCGTCTTATTACTACTTGAGTGCTTTTGGCAAACCTGATTCTGAACTACTCAGACGTTCTGCGGTATCACATTTTAGCTTTAGGCTAGCATTCGCCTTTGAAATTCAAAGTTTCGCAACAATAAATGTACATTACTAATGGGCTTTCTTGTCTCCATCACACCCAAATATGCTCTGCCTTCCGACTCTTATCGTTCTTGGTGACCACGTTCGGTATTTAGACCGAATCTATTAGATGTCTTATCTGGATGTTCTGGAGGTCCAATGAACTGAACTCTGTGACATCATTATTCTTCGATTATCCAGTAGTGCATACACATATTAACCGACAATCCACTTTTCCATCTTGTACACAACCTGTGCTCATTAGAAACTCTACAGTTTACTTTCGTTATTTTTTACAGCGGCTCTTACCAAAGTTCATTCCTTCCTAGGCAACTTTGTCACAGTTTCATAAGAATTTCTGTTGACATCGATTAACAGACGACCGATTGCTTTCGACTCTCAAGACCCTTATTCAAAGCTTATACCCTATATGGCTCTTCATTGGGATCCAATCAACCAGGGCAGCCTCATCCTGAGGGCTCAAGACAATTTTCACATCGACTTGACCGGCATTCGTAACTGTGTCATATCCAGACAAGCGCAGTGAGAAAATGACGCTATCATCAGATGTGGTGGAACACAAGTTGAACCGCACAACTAGAATCTTGCAGGCGGGTTTTCTATAAAAAACGGTATATATCTATCGATATGGTCTCTAGTGTTTAGGCAGGTGCTGCCTGTTGGCCAAACTGTAACAAAGTGCGCACCTTGAGGCATGCCAATTTTAGGAAGGGTCGAGGGTTCCAAATTTCTGCAACCCGGTAATAGTAAAATAGACACATTCGAGAATCCATGTCTTTGATCAAGTTGGACTACAGACCTGAAGTTGGACAACCGTACTGCGTCAGCCCTTGTTGCCGAATGCGAACTCGGGCTATGACGGTGTGTTCAATCCACTGGTCGATAGCGATTGATCGATGATCATTGTGGTAGGATTAGTTAGGATCGGTCCAGTTCTAATACCTTCCCCGCAAAGAAGCCTTTTACTTGCATGTCATTCTTGAGGGTCTTCTGACGCTTGGATTGTTGCAGCTGCAAAGGAAGTGGGACTGTTACTGTCCGTTATTTGGAGCTCGGCACTTTAGCTGTAAGCCATAGTGGATTGCTGCGTCAATTGAAGATTCTTGAGTATTCCGACACCTGCCGGCTGAAGAGGAAAATGTCGAATGACTCCCGATCATTCGTAATTGCCTGAGGACCGCCGACTAAAAATGTAGTTGTCGCCTGACGGTCTCGATTCTGATAAGGTACTGAATCCCCACTAGGTTGAACAGATAATCGTCGGGTAAAGTCCATATCTTGTGTAACCGAGCGGCTACAAATTGTTCACGTTCTTCGAAAAATTGCATTTCAAGTGAGTGTTAAAACACCGTCTTGATCTATCCTACCTCCGTCGCTAAATTGTTGCAGTCCGGTAATAATAGAATGAGCACATTCGAGAATCCATGCATTTGACCAAGTTGCGCTACAGACTTGAAGTTGCACAAACGTACTGCGTCAGCCCATAATGCCAAATGCGAGCATTGCTCTGGCTATGACGGAATACCGTGCTCGATAGCGGTTGATCGATGAGCATTGTGGCAGGGTTAGTTAGGATTGTTCTAACCTAACACAAAGAGAAACGGATTAACTGACGTCGTCCGCTTGTTGTTTGGACATGGACTCGTCGACCGTACTGGAGTGATTGCCTGTGAGTTGAAACTAGACGACAGGCAACTACTGGAGCAAAAATGAACGTGGGTCATGAATTAGCGGGATTAAAAATAAGGGGATAACAGTGAATTTGGGAGGAGACGCTACAGATAAAAAGCATAAGAAAACGGGAATGCCTCATCAGCAGCATCGTCACCCCTATCCATCCTGCTCGATGCAGCAGATAAGGCAGCATTGATAATCCTTTGCAACAGCTAGAGCACCAAGAAATTGTCTGCATTGCTAAAACACAAGGCTGCGAAGAGCACACTTTTCCATAAATCTCATCAGGCGTCCACAATCATAATATGGAAATTGAAACAGGAAAAGCTGGTGAAGCGTGATCGAGATTAGTGAATCAGAACGAGGCAGAAATTGAGCTGTCTTAATCGATAAATTGGTCGACGTACTCAAGCAGCGGTTACCGCATTATACGTAGGCACACATGCTCAAGAGACATAGCACATGCTTTCCAACTAGTTGGGTGACGCACTCATCACCCGGTGGTTGTCAGCGTGTGAGGTGGAAGCTGTTTGGAAGTGTGTTAGCCCCAGGGCAGAAGGAGTGCTTGTATAAGCGCCGTCTGTTTGCATAGTTCAGGTTGTGTAAGCCTGATCGCAATGCTTTCGGCCGTCCGTAACATTCGTTTACTAAGCCCCTTGAGGTAGCGTTTTGGTACAACTTAAAACACTGAAAACATCAGTAGCCTTGATTTGATGTCCACTTTCGATCAGATGTCCTAGGATAGAACTCTTGATGCAACCGACAGTACCTTTCTACAATGCCGTAGGACAGTGATCCGATATCCGTTGAAGCAGTCACCTAGTCGTATGTCCGACGTACCTCACACCACAGGTGCAAGTAAATTGATAAAGAATATAAAATTCGGACTGGATCGGGAGTCTGTCTTTGAGACGTTGGGCAACAAACGACGCGGTTTCGTCCATGATATGTGGATATGCAGCTGGAAACGTTCGAGTTACGGCAACGGAAATTCTTTTGTTCAGCAAATCGAAAGCAATATCTCCGTTGAAGGGAACTGATAGAAATATATCTTTCTCGGGAACACTTGTAATCAATTCATGGCTATCATGAATCACTGCGTGTTTTCCGATGAAGTGGGCTGCATAACCGTTTGCTTGCAGCGTTTGGACAATACGGTTCTTTTCGGCCTCCAATGTCTCTGGGCTACGCATCTTGGCATCGCGAAAGGAAAGGCAACGAACAAGGTTCCGTTGGGACTTCAAGGGTACAAAACTGAGAAAATGCGTGTATTGACCGACCCACGTCGTTTTACGAAACACACTTCTTTCTAGTGAACCCGTCTTCTTTTCTCTTTAGTAAAACATCCAAGAAGGCCGGTTTACCATCATTCTCGATTTCACTGATGAACTTCAAAGATGGATATACACTGTTTAACCGGTTCAACAAGCTGGAAACATCAGTGTTTGAATCACAGACTGTAAACGTGTCATCCATTTATCGACAATAAGAATCAAATGAAGAGATGATGAGTTTTATAGGTCCATGTTTGAGCATAGCAAGGAAAATGTCAGCGAGAAGCGGTCCGAGGGGAGACCCATCGCGACTCTGTTCATCTGCCTGTAATAAATTTATTTTATGGAATCTACTACAGACAGATGGACAGAGTCGCGATAGGGTCTCCCCTCGGACCGCTTCTTGCTGACATTTTCCTTGCTATGCTCGAACATCGACCTATAAAACTCATCATCTCTTCATTTGATTTTTATTGTCGATACATGGATGACACGTTTACAGGTGTTGCGAATCCAAGTCAATGCGAATTCTGTGGACTACTATAAATGGTGATTACTCAGGTGCAGGAGAAGGCACTGTTGCAAGTGGAGTAGAAGCACCATGAGTACTCTCCCATTCGATTTACTAATCTAGGCCACTAAGGCGGTGTATGTGGTACGTTTGCCTGCGTGCTTAGTAATCTTGCATTTCAGGAGTAAATGTTGCTTGAGCTCCCCGGTGTGGCTGCTCCCGATGTGAATGTTGACAAGGTGCCTACCTGTCTATTACCCACTACCTCGTCCATACTGGCTCCAGGTGACAGTTGGTCGTTGCTGGTGGGAACGAGGTACACCGTCCTCGTGACGGTGCTAGGCTCAAAGAGTGGTTCTATCCTGTGTGGAACGGCTACGGTCTAGCCACCGCCATATGTACGTCTGGTATGCATGATTTCCCAATTAGGCTGGAATGCTTCTGTTCTGCTTATTGAAGGAGTGTGGGCCGGCTCCGTTGATGAAACGTGGCTCCCATTCGCATGCCTCCCGGTCTTATTCTTTTGGGTTTACACCGGATATGGGTGTGTGGATGGAACTGTGGGTGGTGCAGCGCAACTCACCCATGGTCCTTCTGTAGGCGCAGGCTTCCCGTGACTGTCCCCATGGAGGGCACAGGGACAGGCAAATCCAGATAGGGGCGCCGCCAAATAATGTCTGCCTACGTATACTGTGGTAACCGCTGCTTGAGTACGTCGACCAATTTATCGATTGAGACAGCTCAATTTCTGCCTCGTTCGGATTCGCTAATCTCTATCACGCTTCACCAGCTTTTCCTGTTTCAACATTCCATGTTATGCTTGTAGACGCCTGATGAGATTTATGGAAAAGTGTGCTCTTCGCAACCTTGTGTTTTAGCAATTCCATGACTATAGCTATCCTACTGTTTGAACATTTGATCATTATTTTGCGTATGCAGGATGATGTCAGGTTTCCACTGGCCTAGCCTTTATTTCAAAAATCTGACCTTGATACAGCGGCGTCTTTGCACTATGTTTCAGAGAGTCAGTTTTTGGTGTAAATAGCCAGCCTCACTCCAACCACTGACCTGGATGGCCAGGAGTTTTTTTTCTCATCATTGACCAGTCTGGTATGAACGGCCGTGCATGTGCAAAAAAGCACCACCCAACATAGCTCATTGGGTTGGTGAGGCACACAACGCATGGTACCACTTTAAAGTGAAGTCTCCTTGCGATGGTCTGATGGCTCTTATTTTCCGTTTATTCCTAGTTATGGTGTTTAATGGTGATGTACCCGCGCATCATACTTGTGCTTCAAGAGTTGATATCTTTTGATCAGGCGGATTTTCTCCTATTTGCGCGTTATAGTCTTCTCGTTTCTGACTTTGCGCATCAGCTACGTGATAATATCACAACACATTTGCCTACGGAAGCATAGTCATTTCTCGCAATTCTCTCCCACTTAATGGCGGAGCTCATCTTCGCTCTTTAATTCACGACGCACAGCAGAAACGCCTGTATTTAGACTTATAAATTCACTTTAAGCATCTGGGCAATATTATATTATACCAGGCAATGTGAGTGGAACATAGTGGTATATGATATTACAAAATGCTTTATATGTTGTCCTTCGGTATTTTTGATAGTCTTTTTACCGACCTCTTCACGACAGAAGCTCGCGGATCTCTTTGCTGCCGATAGCCATTTCGAATAGGGTCTTTTTCACCTTCCTTTGGACAGAACAACTAGATGCATTTGCGATATTCCAGACGTGTCTATATAGACCTGATGACGAATGGGCTACGCATGATAATGTTAGGACACAGGCGAGACATGTCACCGTCGCCCAGTCGGAGTATAGAGCTCTGCTAATAGGTTCGTCGGTATTTTCGGTATTTTCGATCGCACAATGCAGACGGTTTTGTCCGGTCAACGGGAAGCTTGTCTTCATCATACTATTCAACTGCACTAATCCCAACATATTGCTCCGCAGGCTGTAAGCTGTAGCTTCCGAGTACGTTAGACAGTTCACATGACAAGGTGTATTAAATCGATGCGCGTTTGTCGTGGATAAATTCGACTGTGGCACCTTTTGTCCCATCCACTCATCACTGTAAGCCTGTGCTACGTGGAATTTCTACGGACAAGATTAAGCCATGCACCAACATCCTACTCTTGTTTCGGACAGTGGCGCCCACAGAATCAACTCTTCTTGTTACATTTGCGCGAGCTCTGAAGCATTGCTCAGTTTGATCGAAACACGGAAACACGTTCCGATTCACACTGAGTTTCAGCGTGTCCGTAACTCTCTGAAACGACGTCTAATAAGGAGTCTTCTAATCGACCGAGAACATTGGTGGGTGGCAAGAGCCCGTGAGATGGGAAACACCGAGTGCTACTCCAGCTCAATCGGAACACCGGTCCGAGAAAGCCACTAGCTTGCGAGACAATAGTTGGGAAGGATAGGCAGTTATTCCATTCTTAGCCTCGTCGACTAGCCCTTTGGGCAGAACATTTTGCGGAACAGTTCAACAGGCCTGCTGCTGCACTGCTGCTTGCGGAATCATCTTAGCGGACGTGGGAAATATATGTCACACCTCTCACTTTGGATGAGATTCGACATGAGTTTTCCGTTTGAAACGAAACGAAGCTCTTGAACTTGACGACCTTCCTCTATCTTTGCTGAAAGATGGTAGTGACTTTGTTCAATGGACTTGCTTCTCTATTTAACGTGATGTGGGACACTGAATAGGTGCGTTCAGACTGGCGAGTGTCAGCTGTCGTGCCAATCTTCAAGAAGGGTCATGGTACTTTGTGCGAGGATCATCGAGGCGTGAGCCATGTTTCCGTTACATCCAGGCATCTCGGGTATCATACTCCGACGAATTACTGGTCTTCATGAGAATCGAGTCATTAAGAACCAGGCTGCTGTCCGCCTTGGTCGTGCTTGTGTCGACCACATATTTACTCCGCCAAGTTTTAGAGCAGACACATACAGACTACAGACTATGGTGGTTTCTCTTAACTTGAACGCCGGCTGCGACTCCGTCGACCGCCTACCAGCTAAATTCCTGTTATGTGGTCTGTTTACCATGAATCTCGAGGCCATGTAAGGGTTTACGGGAAACTTTCCTGAGTTCCCCACGACGAGTGGGGTTCGCCAGGTTTGTCCTCTAGCTCCTTTCCTCTTCTACTTTGTGATCGAAATGCTCATGATTGGCTACTCTTCCGCAGTGGGAATTTCTGCCAGTTGACTGGTTGACAAACGTGGAGTATGCGGACGACGTAGCTCTCCTTGAGTCTGACGCAGTGGCTATGAAAACAGTACTGCACTGACTGACTCGTCTCTCTGTACGCCTCTGCATGTGCTTTTCACCTTCAAATTGCAAACCAATGTGCAGGAGTAGATCGACACACCTCCAGATCTAACCATCAGCGAGCAGCCACTGTCTGTGGTGAATCGGTTCACTTCCCTTGCTAACTATGTCACCTCTGGTGGTCACATCACTGCGGAGGTTACTTCGCGTATCAGCAAGGCCCGTGGGGCTTTCCAGAGGCTCAACCATCTATGTGGACCGCGGGATATCAACCTGTCATTGAAAGGTAGGATGTATAACGCTGCAGTCTTACTGCATGGATTAGAGACCTGGCCTGTTCGCGGCGAAGACATTAGATGCTTGGCCGTGTTTAACAATTAGTGCTTACAGAGTTTTGCTCACGTCTGGTGGGAACACCGGATGAGAAATGCTGAGGTCCGCCAGTTGCTTTTTTTCAAGAAACTTTTTGGTGCCTCACTTGAATGTTTGCTGCATCTTAATCGTTAACGTTGGCTAGTCGATGTTCCCCGTATGTCCGCTGATCGGCTTCCTTCGTGTGCATTATATACTGTGACTTCATCAAGCTGGGCGAAACTGCGAGCTCGTCAGTAGTTGACGTGGCATAAAGGCATGATGGAACTGACCGAGAAACTTGGTCAGGCTGATGCATGCCGTCTTCGTGAATAGGGGACTTAGAATGTTTCACATTGATGTTTGGAGACCGTATCAGACGAGGCACCGTCATGCAGTCAGAGGCCTACGCGTATTCGGTTTCCTGCATCTGGTTGTTAATTCTCGTCCCATTCTGATTAGCTTAGCGAACTTCTTTTTTTACTTCCATATTCTTCACGGTCTATTTGCATTCAAGCCCACTATTTGGTTGTTGTTCTCCTTACGATGTGTGTCGTGGCAACTGGATCCACCTCACTACTTTGCTCGGATCATGGTTGTTCAACTGAACTGTTACCTTTGTCACCTTCTAGCAGGTCATAAATTTCGACTTACCATCGGATATTGAGGAGTACGTGCATCGAATTGGCCGTACCGGTAGAATGGGACAGCCGGGTTCAGCGACGTCATTCTTCTCCGATCGGAACCAAAATGTCGTCCGTGACCTGGTCGATTTACTTCGGGACTCAAAACAGCCCGTACCTAGCTGGTTAGAAGCCCGCTTATCCCTTTCTGCTGTCGGCGATCCCCGTCGAAATAAAGGTAGCGGCTCATCTAAACGGTAAGCACACTGATGGAGCTCCTATCTTTTTCATGTTATATGGATGAACTTCCATACACGTGTTGAATCTTCATATCTATTCATGTGCACGCAGGAATTCAACTTAAATGATTTGTTACTTTATTTTCAGAGTCTGCACATGGCTCCTATGGGCATTTTATTTTTTATGCACTAAATAAGATCATTTCTAACTCGAAGCGGCCAATCCCAACCACCGTTCTTACTTTGTGTCATGTTGAAATCGACTGCACTGTTTATTCCATTTTGTTCGTTTCATCACCTTCTACTCCTCTTTCGCCCATACACCACGCACCTCTGTTCCACTGGAACTATTTTTCTGATTTTGCACTAACTTTATGCTTTGGCTTTTGTTGCATCGGTTAGCTACTCGATTGGTAATTTCCACTTTTACTGTCACATGTACTTTCAACTATCGAGTGTACTGTTCCTCTACTTGATTTCCTCAGGCGAGGCAACTATGGATCTTTGGACTATAGGCAGCACGGTGTTCGCGGCGCAGCATATATCAGCTCAGTTCCCTTGGGGAACAGCAATAACAACAGCGTTTTTCCGAATGCTGGTTTTGGCATCCTTGGAAGTTGTTCAGTACCACCTACAGCTGTTGGATCTGGTCCACGTTTTCCTGTCGTCTCGGCTTACGAGCCAAGCATCCATTCACAGCACCCAAATCGAATCCTATTTCGCGGCGGACCTACTTTTGTAGGCCGAGGCGCTCCTTTCGGGAATGGTTTGGATCAGCCACAAAGTCAATCCATCCCACAGTCCATGTCACTGTTCCCTGCCCAACAACGATCACAACACCCTCATCACACTGCGTTGTTATCTCCTAGCACTCCCGTTGCCATGCATCAGTTTCTCGCCGCTGCTGCTGCGGCTGGACTTCATCCGGCACCAAATCCTGTTAGCAATGCCAGCGGCCAATCTAACGCTGCTCTATCTGCTGTTTCTACCGTGGGTTACAATCCTCATATTCAGTCCGGGTCTGGAACAGCTTTCCCCGCAGGCGCTTATCAGAGTTACCATCCGGCCTCTCTGTTCTCTGCACCTAACTCTGCATCCGCTCATTCAATCTCTCCACATGCAAGGGATGGGGCTACGATGGTCTTCCAGTCCCCTGCAGGCATGTTCCATGCATCGTGTTCTGCGGCCTTAGGTGGTGGAACGACTCATACGTTCAGTTCCACTAGCTCCGCTGGGCATCAAGCGATGCAGCCTCATTCTCCTCTGGCAGGAACTCTGATCCCTGGCAATTATGTGTCCTATTACAGTCAGCAACCTTTTGTTCCTAATCCGAATGTTGCGGAACGCAACTCACCTCACCAGCATCAGCAAGCTGCAGTCGCTGCGGCTATGGCAGTTGCAGCAGCAATGTCCAATGGTGTTCACTCTACCGGTATGAATACCGTGGATCCTTCTATCGCCCTTGCTCTACCACAGTCTTTGCAGCCGGATTCGTTGGCAGCAGGCGAGCCTGCAACAGCTGCGAGTCCATCTACTGACTCGATGAAAGTGAACGCTGTGGTCCAACAGGGAGTCTATAGGGGTAATGCTAGTGGAGAATGGTAGGAACTTACTTTTCATCCGTTCCAGAATAATTTGATTACACCGTCCTCTTTTTTTTGTCCAGCGCGATAACACTGGATTTGTTTAGGCTAGGCTTAGACATCCTCTTAATCCAAAGTCGCTTTATTCATACTTATCTCCCTAATCACTTATTCTAGCCCCGGTTCACTTGCTTATTGCTTCAACCGGTTTGGTTCATCTATCATTTTTAACATTCGCACGAACCCATTCACTATCGCGTTGCGTTTTTAGCCCCTTCGCGGTTTGAATCTTGTTTAGCCCACAATTTTTACCCATATTTCAATTATTGGTTTTCCGTTTTCACGCATTACGATGATCTACTTGCCTCAGCAAAACTTGCTTGTGCATTTTTTCGGATTTCGATGCACTACTTATTTGGTATACCACCATCACCTGATTGTCTCAGCTTCCCCTCGGGCTCGAACTAAACCGTGTTTTCCGCTCTCTTGTGATCGTTATCTCTAACTCAGCATTTTCGATTTGTTTCCACTTCTGGGGCTTTCGAAACCCATGGCTCTCTGTTTCCATAGTTAATTGTGCCGCTTTATTTTGATGACCGATCTTTAGCATGTGTTTGGCACATAAGAATGGTCCATCTTTCCTGGCTCCATTTGTGGCTTACAACCCGGCAGGCAGTTTTTGCTTCTACCGGGTGCTTTTTTCTACTTGGCCAATCGCCACAGTGAATCTTTCGTTGGTTTTTCTCCACAATCGGGTTTATCGATAGCCTTGCGTGTTTCTCCATCTCAACTCTCCAGGATTGTTTTCGTGTTCTCAGTTTTGTCTATCTCGTTGTCCCTTGCTTTACGAGACACTTCCAGCTGCTGGCTCGAACGCTAAAGGTTGCAATGGACGAGTGTTTTGCTCCCTCATCGAGGTTTCTGTTTTGGCCTCGCGGCTCTCAGGGTTCGTCACACAATCATGCAAACCCGCCTCATTACTTGTCTTTTCCCTGCGAATTAGTATGGTGCGATTTTTCACTCTTATTGGGACTTCGTGAGTTGTCGTTTTCTACCCGGCGGTTTGCGTTCAGCTCTTGTCATCTACCTGTTTCACACTCTCATGATGGTTCATTCGCTCTGACTGACACCCGACCTTAGCAATATCGAATTTTTCACAAGTGTTACGAATTTGGTGGGATGCAGCAGTATTTGAAGACCTGGCTGTGTATCGAACTTTCTCCTCTATCATTCTCCATTCTTTTCTTATCTTTACGATGTTCTCATTGCGTACCACTTTTTGCGGCCCGAGTACTTTGAACCCCGCAGTTATTTTTTCTCCGACGTTTCGTTCCAGAGTGGAGGCCATTTGACTATTTTTGGACGTATACCTGTGGTGCTCAATCTGTCAATAACAATCTTTTGTGCACAGCAATTTCTCTTCATTTGTGTTCGCGTACATATTTCAATAGCTGCTATTTAGGTACTGCGGTTCATGTCCGCGTTACTATCCTTTGACAACACCAACTACGACCGTTGCCAAAGACTCTCACTCACCGCACGTTTGTACATGTTTATCCATTGTCTTATCGTCTCATTCATAGGAGAAAACGCCTTTTTGACTCCACCAGCAAGCTTCGCAAAATGTGTAGTTTACAGGTACTGGATTACCCATATGATCTGATTTTGGCTCAAGCCTTGCACTATTGCCGTTTTTCACATGAATCAAGGCAACACATCAGTACAACATGCGTACGTTTCACCATTATTCGTGCAACGTTGCAATGACACGCTGCTGCACCTCGCTGCTGTTTCTCTCGTGGGACACCTCTTGACTATATCATATTCCATTGATTACGACGTGCTCTCTGCAAAACTGCTGGCCTCACACATGAGACGTTTCACGCCAACTGACACCCGGTTGGAGGGCCATACAACTTTATTACTACCAAAACTTCGTGCTCGTGCGTAGGAGTGACGGCGTCAGCCCATCGCTGTATTTATCAAATAGTCCATTTTAGGGGTTGCACACTAGATTAAAGATTTCGCCGATTTACCTGGGTTTGTTTTGCTAAACCCCCCAGCTAAAATTGTTGTATGTCCCGTCTAGGTAATCGGTATAGAAAATGAAACCACACGCGATGCGACTTCTCTCGACGCTGGCTACCCAAATCATCTAACCAAAAACATTATGCTTCATAGATAAATAACAGCTATATTACAATCTAAACGCATTACAAGAGTGGTGTACCCTAAGAAACGAGCCGCGTTTTGAATAAGGCCTGAAGGCGGTTGACCCTTGATCACGACTAGTCTGGTAATACGCGCCATTGTATTGGAACCGAAAAGCATCCGAAAAATATCTACTGATCCACCACACTGGGACTGTTTGGCTCCTGGGTATATTGCGCATCGATATAAAATCGTCCCTGGTCTGCCAAAAGATGACGATCGGAAACATCAAGGCCGATACTGGTTCTCCTCTGACACCTTTACCTTTGAGTTTCGTTTATAATTCGAGATGCTTACGTGTTTGCATACCAATGCACAAGTTCTACTGAGCAAACGATTTAGAATTTCGATTTACCGTATCGTTTTGGTGGTGTCTGCAAGTAAGGCATGGTGTTAAGATCTCCTCCCAAATCGTAGTTCGGACATGGACCATAGTCCTGCCAATGCTATGATAATTATTCTGGCAACCTCCCACAATTACGCTCTCCTGTTAGAGGACTCTGCGTGCAATCCAAGACGGAGCTACAAGAAACGATCGTTCTCGACATCTTGAAATTGCAATACTCTTTAGGGGGGTTCAGAAGGTGGGACATACCAACTCTCTTACTCCTCGTGAACAACCTTGCGGCACAGTGTCTGAAGTGTTTTCCACCACTAGCCAACGTGTATAATAATGATAATCATGAACAACCAGGAATCCAGGATTATTACCGCAATGGTCTGTGGTACTTTTAGTCTCAGAGCTTATGTGAAGTTGTTGCTCCATTCTCTGTTGCACAGTATTTGTTTTCCGTACCTAGGCACTCATCGAGGACGCGGATCAGTGAATTGGGATGATTTTATGGCCGTGGTCCACAGCAAGGTCAACTAAGTTTCGTTTTCCAAGAAACTCTTTAAAGCCATCACACAGCTTGGATATTCAACGGTTAATGAAGCTAAACGGCACGCGGTGCTATCTTCAATCACTCAATTATTAGGGGCTTTAACTTTCCATCTTAATGCACGCATGTTGTCGTTTATGTCATTCTGATTTGATCTGTGCTTCCTTTTAAATCCATCGACTTACGGATCAATAGATTTTTTTTACCAATGCAGAGACGGCTCAGAAGATGGAAGAACGAGTCTACAAATCCAAAAGGGCTACTCGGGCCTTATAACACTCTACAGTCAGATACCAGATAAATAGCTTAAGTGGTATATTTTGCTTTGAACCTGTTCTGGATGATCACAACGATCTTAATCTGTAGAAAGTTTTGAATCGATTTTATAGTTGAAATTCTTGTTGAAGGCTTGGCGCAGTGAATACTCGTAAACGCTAAGTTCAAGTTCTCACGAACACCCTTCACCTGCTCCGTCCCAGCAGTCACCATGGTCTCTCAGAAATTCAAATATTCAAGTTAAATAAGGCTAGTTGTCTTGGTGATTTGTCGTTCTAAAACTATGCGCTGATTTGCTCATAGAACCTTTAACCAATATTGTACTCGATGTCTAGGAAATGATTGCCAGAGAAGTGTTCCCTGAGGGCATGCACGTCATCCAGGACTTACTAGTACCCTGGATTTCTACGGTCTTGCATTCTGACAACTGTCAATTCGTCCGTAGATCTCAGCTGTTCACACCGGATACACTGTACGTTTATGCATTCCGCTGCAGAACGGTTCGGCTTCTGTTCGTTGATTGCTCAGGCGCTTTCGGTACTCTGGACTAGTCTGTTATCTGGTAACGGCGTCCACCCAAGCGTGTGCCGGGTACTAAGTGACTGCGTAACAGACCGCACTCGCTTTGCCCAGCCGAGCTGCGGAAGTCTTCTGCACTGCCGATTGATTTTGGTGTTTTGAAGAAAGCCATCCTCTCACCTTTTTCTTGATATATTGAAATACCATCCACGTTCGTGTGTTGCAAGATGTTGGTAGTCTCTCTTCCGGCATTTAGGCACTCTTGATGCTTCAATAGAACCCATTTGAGATTGTGTGGTGCCCTTCTTCCAAATCCCCTACTCCTAGCATTTATAAGCGCTGTGATAGGAATTTTTTATTTGTGGTAATAAACGAAATGTTGCTCCGAATGCCCGTTTGCTTGATAGAACAAGTCCTACCTAGTTCATCCAGCACGAAGCATCCAGGTGCTTTATAGCCCAAAATCTACTCTGAACACCGACGATGCCGAAATGTTTTGGCATGCGCACGAGTCCGTTTTCAAATTTGTCGCTGCCTGCGTTCTCCTTGACTATAGTGTTCACTGGCTAGTTTCCCGGGTCGATAAAGCTTATTTCGTGATTCTACGGATTATGTAGGATGCACATGATTGTCTTCCTTACCAGTGGTGACTTTTCATCTGGCAAGCCTTCTCCCTACAAAAAGCCGCAAAGGTCCGTTTAACAACATTGCGACTTGGCGGATGTGACGTCACTAAATAAAATCACTGCCTCTTCCCCTTACGGAGGATCCTCACTTCACGGACGTCATCCACTTTCAAGAGTACATTTGATGATCTCCTCATACGATGGCGAACACAGCGAACAAACTCACGAAGTCAGTCACACTTCACAAGTTCACTCACCATGCCCACTAACACATGCCCTTACATATATACAGACACACAAATCCAGTATGTTATTGGTTAACGCCTTATGTTTATACACTTGCCGACCATACCTATTTGTATTATCATAATCACGCCTTCGAAGGCATGCCCCGCACTGCCGGGAATAAAATATTTATTAATTGTTTTAGTGTTCTGATGCATGCATCAGTATTTTCTCAATGTTTTAACGGACATGTTTCACCAGCTGCACGATGATTTATCAGAAGCTCTACTCACTTCCGCTCTACATTTAATGTTTAGTTTCCGCTCACTGCAATGTACTATAATTTTGTATTATGGTAATCTGTCACGCCTGTTTGTTGCTCCAACGGAATTCGTCAGCGGGTAGAGGATCGTTTGCTTGAGTGACTTTCTTATCGCTTTCCTACTTAAACAATATCCATTTTTTCGGTACTGTTTTGGTACACCCTTAGCCGGTTGCGTACACTGCTGAAATTGCACCCCATATTGGTGCAGGAACCCAGATGGACTTGACCTATGCTGCTTCCATCTGCTAATCCGTGGAAAGGTTACCATCAAATAGTAACAGTTCAGAATAGTGTGATTGACTGTTATTGAAACTGTTCCTTCCCTATTTGACGGCCGTGGGACTTCCTTTACCTGTCCCAACACTTGCTTTATTTCAGGAATGATACAATGTGGCAATCGCGGCGAAACATTTTCACTTGTCTGTTGCGTTGTGAACCGTCCAGATTTGAGCGACGTCTTCTCCACGCAGTCGTCAGTGATCGTTTCTTGGGAGGATACACAAGTGAATCTTGTTGCTACGGATGGGTTGTTTTCGGCTACTTGCAGAGAGAGAAAAAATACAGAAAGGATCGGTCTAAATACAATAATGCATCGTTGACATCACTGATCTCTACCTAGACTCCGTTTCTTTTTAGTAAAATCTTGCACTAGGTCAGCGCACGCGACCGATAGGCTGCGGTTAAGTGACCATTTTCTGTGCCCCTCGCCTTCCCACTGAGACGAATTTCAGAAACTCAATAAATTTTCCGTGTAGTCTTACGTTTTGAGTACTGCGTTATGACGATTGGGCAATAGATTTTCATTGAACATAGACTGTATTTGCTACCAGGAACAGTGCACTCGGCATGTGTGAAGGCTGTGTTGTAAACGTTTTACTTAGTTACCGAAATTCGTCCCCAATATGTCACTGGGACAGCTAGAGTCAGAAAAACGGTTATTCAAGGACTTCAGCGAACGGAAATCCCTAACTCATGTTATGGAGGATTGCTGAAGCGCATTGAGAAATCAAATAGTGTAAGCAAAAATATGTTTTCGATAACTCTTCATTAAGCTTGTATAATTAGACATTATACAAATCGCTCTGATCGACTACTACATTCGTTAAGGGTAAATTTACCATTCCGTAGGTATCGGCATTTGGTGTTAATCAGGGCAAGGCCTCAACTTATACACGATTATACTGAGTAAAGCTCACTAGGTACTCGGGTCGGTGGAACCTTAAAGTCTGAATGAATTGTATCTGAATGCACAGCTTCGATTCGGGCCACATAATCGCACTGGCTTCAGCAACTTTTATCCTGGGTGCCTGATTTGGTCGATTTTCAAGACCGGGTGGTTGCCTTTATGTGTACGCGTCATCACTTTATTAAATAAATAAATGGTTTATTCTCAAGGGTTTGAACCTTGTCTACAAAGACATGACCAGAGTAATACAAACTTATGATCGATAATTGCACAAAAATGTTACAATTTAACCAGTAACATAATGGATTTATGTGTATGTATATAGCTATCTGTTGTCAACGTCGGGTTAAACTTGACTGACTGTCTGTCGGACGCGCTTGGCACATGAAACCTGCTGTTTGATATGCAATACCTGGCAGCGCTTGATGTGAATATTGACAAGGTACCTACCTATCTACTACCCTCCATCTCGATTATACTGGCTCTGTGAGACTTAATCGTTGCTGGCGGGAACGGGGTCTACCGTCCTCTTGACGATTACAGGTTCAGAATTGTGGTTTCATCCTGTATGGACAAGCTACGGCTCAGCTACCGCCTTGTATATGTCTAGTACGCATGATCCCCCTAGTAGACATGATTGCTACTGCTGTGCATGTTGTATGAGTGTGGGCTGGCTTGGTTGATGAAGGATGGCTCCCATCCACATGCATCCCGGTCTTATGGATTCGGGTTAACACTGGATATGGGGTGTTTGGGTGGTGCAGCGCAAGCCAATCATGGTCCTTCTGTAGGCACAGGCGTCCTGTGGCTTTCTCCGTGGAGGCCAGTGACAGACAAATGGGGACACGGATGCCGCCATTCCATGTAGGTGGGTTACACTCTCAGATTAATCGGTAACGCTTCTAACCAACAAATCCCCCTGCGAGATTTTACACCATCTGCGAATACTTCGTTTGTCCTTCTTCACCTCGATATGAGTTTTCCTCCTCATCCTTGCTTTCTGTAATCACTAGATGGTAAGCGTACAATCTACTATTCATCATAGGTCATCTTTCATTGTTACCGCGGAAGCTTTTATATTAGTTCTCATGTTGCGCTTTAATTTGTTCATACATATGGTATGCTGACACTGGTCGTTTTCCGAAGTTTACCGCCATTGGGCCTGCCCATGCGCTCCTGTGATTCACCTGTGTTTAGTCGCTGCCTGCATACTTGTGCTCTTGGGAATTTCACCTCTTTTTTTACACCAAAATTCGGCGGTTTTACCCTTGTGTTAACTGCTTTGCATGAAAATAACTGCGGCGCTATTCAAGTAATTCGCAACATCACTCTCAGCCGACCTATATTGTGATCACCGGGGTTTCTTTGTTTGAGATGTGCGAGGGTTTTCATGGATCGTGTTACGTTACTGTCTTTTGCACACCCACTAGGGTCGGTTTTATGCATTCGTCTATCTAGGCTTCACGTATCTGCGATCGAATCTCACCGCTTTCTAGTGCTCTTGCGTGCACCAAGCATTGCTGCGTCATCGGTCTTTGACGGATTTGTAAGGAGGAAAGGTCAAACAGGTGCACTTGCTCGGGTTGTCGATGGTGTTATGTTCATTAAGTGTCTACAGTAACGTGACCTCCGAATCGGCCGCTGACTTCCTGTGTGATTATTGATACAACCATGACTTGTTATTTTATCTTCCCTACTGCACACGTAAAACTGCGTACAGCTCCTTGGTAAATTACTGTCTCCGACGATTTTTTTTCCTTTGCCTTACACAGTATAATGTATTGAACTGTATCTATTTTCGTATGATAGCACTTTGTCTTCTCGAAGGATTCTTTCTATCCGTATATAAAGACATTTTTCGTTCGTTTTTTATCCTCATACGTACAAACTACATCTTCCATATTTACGCTTTTACTCTGTTTTCAGCTCCATTTTTTTATTTCCACTAGTTCTTTTTGTCACTGTATTGTCTTTGGCTTTCCCGACTTCCTCATTTACCTTGGAACAATGCCCTATTGGTTAGACTGTTGTTTCATAATTTTCTTTGACTAATATGAGAGTATGGAATGGGACAACAAAAAGCGCGTGTTTGTGGAGAAGCATAAAGATGCACACAGACGCAAAGGTACAGCTGCGCTTGACCCAATTTCATGGTGAAGTCTCAGGCACCGTTCGCTATGCGTCGTGCCGTTTGACGATGCACCAGCTATGTCAACACAAGGGAATTCATTTGTCGGTAGGTCGTTTTTTGACTACTGCCTATGTATGTGGCCGAAGTGACGAAATTTAATGAACATTCCACGGTTGAGGTACCCGAAGAAAAGAGATTTTTCAATGACAACCCTGCTAGTTATACTTGGTGGTCAACTTGCATTGGTGGTCTCAAGTTTGTGTGTTGCCTAGTTTGGAAGTTGGTTGCAATCAGCTTTTTGGACCTTGGAGGATATGCTACGTTAGTTTACGGTCACTGGGTAAACACCGACACTGTCCGTACTGCTTTCGTCCTGAGTTGGTAATGCACCGAAATACACACTTCTCCTAGTTGCCGTTCACTATGGTGTGCCGATCGGGTACGGAGACCCGTCAGCAGAATGCAGTTGGATCCGAGACGAAAGTCATACCTTATTTTGCGCGAGGGAGGTGTTACAGGAAGATAATTTTCGCTCACACCGTGAGCAGTGGCGCAACAGTGGTTCTACAATTAGAGATCGAATTCGAATACAGCTCAAAATGCGAATCTATGTGGAAGCAACGGCAAGTTGAACCGTTTGATTTGTGTTAATTAATATTAATTAGCCTCTCCAGTTTCGTTGTGTTAGTGGTTTCCTATAACCTATTTATTGCGCCATGCTCTCACACAATAGAACCCCTCGGTTCGGCTGTTTTCTTAGCATTCTCATTTCGTTGCGATTGAACTGGTTATGGGCGGCACAACTGATTCAGGCAGGTTATCCGTACTGTCAGTGGAAACCACTACATATTTCTGGCAACGGGAGGTAGACTGACTCAAGATGGCTATGTCCGCAGAAGAGCTGAAAGCTATTTTGCTTCAACAGCAGCAACAATTCGAGACGGTGCAGCTGCGTATAATCAAGACTTTCACTCGAACACTATCGCTCCAGTCTACAGCACTCCACAATGCTGAGAAGCCTTCAGTCGGTGTGATAGTCAACAATGCCCATGAGTTCGTTTTTGATCCCGCTTCAGGGCTGATTGTCGATCCATGGTTCGATCGTTATGAAGATATTTTCAAGACGGAACTTAAAAATCTTGACGACACATCAAGTGTGACTATTGTGGCGTAAACTCTGAACTGTGGAGCACGACAGATACGTCCACTAAATTTTGCCCCAGACCGCTCAAGATTTCAGCTTTGAGGAAACCGTTTTCCGACTCCAGGAAATGTTCGGCGATCAGGTATCGCTTTTCAACAATCGGTACAAATCTCTGAAGCTGTTCAAAAGAGAGCGGCATTTTCATTGATGATGTCGCAACAGTGAAACTAGAGTGTCAAAAATTCAAGCTGCTATCACTTATTGAAGCTCAGTTTGAGTGTTTCATTTTGGTGTGCCGCCTGCAATCTTCTAAGGATGCCGAGATATGGATCATAATATTGGGTGTTTTTTAGCGAGACGCGGACGTCCCACTGCAAGCTGTGATTGCAGTGGCCCAGAGAATCCTTAATTTGAAACACGGTACAGCTATGATCCAGGACACAAAGACTCATTTCAATGATTTCATAGTGCAGCAGATTTCGAGGAACAAATTTCCATCAACTGTTCACAAGGAGCTCCCACATGGTAAGCCACCATCAGCCTGTTGGCAATGTGGTGACTGGCATTTTGTTAAATGGTGTCCATTCAACAAGCATGCTTGCCAGAAATGCCGTAGACGTGGGCACATAGAAACCCATTACAGAGCCAAACCACCTTTCTGGTCAGTTCCGGATACTCGATAGAGGGCTTACGGCCATATTGCAAAGAGAGTGAACGCCAATTTTACTGATGATATCCGAGCTAGAAGTAAGTACAGCACCAGTGGAAAACAGGCACGCTTGCAGCTTGATACCGCCTCAGATATCACGGTCATATCAAATAGGCTGTGGGGGTTTGTCGGGTCCTCCGATAACAAACCTAACAGTCTACAGGAGAAGACTGCATTAGGTACCGAGTTGAAATTGCTTGGTCAAGTTGAATATGAGTGTCGCTATGCTCACTTTACTGTATGGGGATCGCTTTTCGTCACGAGCCATCAGAACTTAAATCCCCTGGGTCAAGACTGTTTGAGCGTTTCAATCTGTTTGTTGTTCCGATAAACCAGACTTGTGCAACTATACAGATACACAGCCCAACATGCCTCCAAAACAGTGGTCATTAAGCGCCTACGAGAGGACTATGCAGCAGTCTTTCGGGAAGGTCTCGGTAAGTGCACCAAAGTACAATCTTCATTCTCCCTTAAGCCCGGTGCTATTTCAGTATTTTGTACGAAGCATTCTGTACCTTACGCAGCAACACCGATGGTTGACCAGGAACTGGATCATTTAAAGTGTGCAGGAGTTATCCACCAGATGAACTACTCATCTTGGACAGCACCTATTATGGTCATGAAAAGGTCGAACGGTCAAATTCGCATATACACCGATTTCTCAACGGGTCTGAATGCCACACTGAACGCTCATCAATACCACTTACTGATTCCGGATGATTTGTTTGCAAAACTGAATGGGGGTAAATGTTTTGCAAAACTGATTTTTCCGATGCACACCTGCAGATCGACGTCCATGAAACCTCACGAGAATTGCTTATCATCAGTACCATCGTCTTCCATTTGGAGTCAAGTCCGCACCAGCCATATTTCAACAGATCATGAACACAATGCTGACAGGCGTCGATGGCGCAGCTACCTACATGGTTGACATCATTGTTGTCGGAGACAATGCTGATGACCTGTTCGAAAAGTTAGCTCGAGTCCTTGGTCGTGTTGAAGAGTATGGGTTCAGACTCCGCCCGAAAAGTGTATCTTTTTTATAGACTCAAGTACGTTTCTCGGTTTTATAATCGACAGGAATGACACGCGTCCAGATCAAGCGAACTTCGAAGCTATCACTAAAGTCCTTCCTATGACTCATAAGCCATCACAACCCCTTTCTGCCGCATATGCATCGCTTACATTACCCAATGATTTAATTACTGACCAAGGGTAAGCCATGGAACTGATCCGAAGAATGTCAGAGTTCATTTGAGCAGGTGAAAAGAGTTCTATGTTCCGAACATCTACTGACGCATTACGATCCTACCTTGGAGACTGCGGTGGCCGCAGACGCCTTGAACTATGGCGTTGGTGCAGTCATAGCCCAAAAGTTCGCAGACGGCTCAGAAAAGGCAATTGCACACGAAGCCAGCTCGTTGTCTCCCGCGGAACGAAATTATGGTCAGATAGAGAAAAACGCCTTTGCGACGGTTTTCGAGGTAAAGAAATTTCACAAGATGTTTTGTGAGAGAAAGTTCACACTTACTGATCATAAACCGCTGCTGGCAATTTTCGGATCAAAGTCAGGCGTTCCCGTCTACACAGCGAACAGGCTGCAACATTGGGCCACCACTTTGCTCGGTTACGACTTTGAAATGAAGCATATCTCCACAAAGGTCGTGGGCGAAACTGACGTGCTTTCTCGACTATTAGGAAATCAGCAGCCCCAGGAAGAAGAATCAATCATCTCAGCGGTTTCCTTGGAGTTTGAACAGAACCAAGTGCTGATGTAGAGTCTCAGAAAGCTTCCGACTACTTTCGAAATGGTGCGTGATGCATTAACCCGAGATCCAGTCCTGCAACAAGCGATCAACTACCACACTACACTGTGGCCCAAGAATAAACTAACAGGTGAGCTGCATAAGTTGTTCTTAAGGAAGGATGAACTGTCAATCATCAACGGATGCTTATTGCTGGCCGAACGAGTTGTCGTACTCTCAGAATTTCGCTACAGGATTATACAGCAGTTCCATCGGGGTCATCCGGGTATTCACAGGATGAAAATGATTGCTCGGAGTTTCGTTTACTGGCCGAATATCGACTCGGAACTGGAATAGATGGCGAAGTTATGTCAGAGATGTGCACTTGCCATAAGGCGCCAAGCAAAGCGGAATTAGCCCCTTGGCCTTTGACAAGGAAGCCGTGGAAGCGTGTGCATGCTGATTTCTTTGGTCCGATACATGGGCAGCAATCTTGTGTTGTTGTTGACACCTTCAGTAAATAGCCCGAGGTATTTTGCTTGCAGTATGTGACCAGTGGCGCAACGATCAGCGTACTGAGGAAGCTTTTCAGCCAACATGGAGTGCCAGACATGCTGGTCTCAGATAATGGGTCACAGTTCAATTCTTCCTGTTTTGTCGAGTACTGCGCTCAGAATGGCATTGCCCGTGTACGCTTGCCACTGTTCCATCCACAATCTAATGGGCAGTCAGAACGATTTGTCCATACCTTGAATCGAGCTTTTCTCAAAATGCGGGGAGAGGAAACCATGCAGGAGATATTGGATGCGTTTCTACTTATGTACAGGATGACACCGAATCCCCATGTCCCCAATCAGCTCTTACCAGCAGAAGCGTTAATGGAACGAAAGATTCACACAATGAACACGTTATTGCTTTCGAAGCAAGATACCCCGCAAGAAAGAAACCTGCCTTTTTAGTATTTAAAGCAAAGGTTATGACAATGTATGCTTTTACCTATGGGAGCACATTTGACAAGTGGCCATATTTGGATACTACAAGATCCAGCCTTGAAGGAGCGCAACTAAATCGATTTCTCGTCGGGAAGTTGACATACTGGAAGAATGCACCCATTTTATGATCTCCTTCTCCAGCTTTTCCACGGTGCTAGGTGCATGCTCCCAATTTGCGTATGGGAGGTTTAAATCCCTGGTGATCAGAAAATTTGGCGCAGCAACTGCTGCCCGTTTGAACAAACTAAGTAGTTTCACATCCTCTTCTCGCGTAGAGGAAGGGCTACGGTACACGCAAATTACTATCTCTAGCCGGCCTCCCACCCTCAGAAAGCAAGACAAATAGATAAATAAATTGTGTATTCCTCGACAATGCGAGAAGCTGTTCCCTAAAAGAAACATCAAATAATGGTACAATCTTTCCCTGACATTACATCAGTACATTTTCAGCAATAAACATGTGCGCAATTGCAAATTAGGTAACACAGAGTAATCAGAAGCGTTCTGCTATTTTTTCCTGCCATTGAATCAGGATTTCTCATAATCACATGACAGATGTTTGGGCCGAGAAAAAATATAATGAAAGGGGCTGTTGTCCAAATGTTATGTGTATGTGTTTCGACAATTGATTCAGGCACCATGGGTACCCTTTTTGAATGCGTTATTTAGGGACTGGGATGTCTTGAACATATTAATCACCTTTTGGACGGTTAAATGCTTACTAATCGCAAGCTTAAAATTGCCAAGTGTAAATGCAAGCGTCAAAAGTTCTAGGTCTTGGCTACAGTTTGGCGCGCTGTACATACATCCCATAAGCAGCTGCTGCTGATTAACAGAGTGATTCTTGAACATTATTCTGCCCTGGGTTCTCGAGGTGTGCTGATGCAAGTGGTTTTTCAGATAAATTACACAGCCACCACCTCGACGACCAGGCCGATTTCTTATAAACTTGTTATCCGAAATAATTAACTGATTGTCAGACATCTCATCATGGCACCAAGATTCAGTTATAAATATTATATCAGGATTATTCACCAAAACAAACGAGCGTAGTGTGTAGATCTTAGAGTGAAGAGAACGAATTTTTATCAAAAATACTGATATAGATGTGAGATATGAGGAAAATTGGATTTCTATTGTCTTCATAGGGAACAGAGGTTCCTAATCTCCCTACTGACTGTTAAGAAGGAGAAGTACGCCATCATCTGCCAGCTGTCCAGTTCTATCTGCTCTGTACTCTGAATAGCCAGACATTACTTCGCCTACTGTATCGCCTTGAGTCACCCATGTTTCGGTAATCGCAATCACATCAGAAAGCTTACAGCTTACCGAGAGTTTCTCCCATTTGTTCCTTATGCTACAACGATTGGTATAACATGCTCAAAACCTCTCTACATTTCGTCTTTCTACCGCAGTTGTTTTGCAATACCCCTCGGGTCATTCTCCCCATGGGATAAGCCGTTTTTGACGTAGTTGTTACGTGCTTGCTTACTCCAATAACCGAATGCTTTGGAGTACCGACTGGTTCCAGTAGACGCCCACAATAAGTTTGGTTTTTTGAATTTTGGACCTACCTACTTCTACAATATGCTTTTCAATTGGTGGTTGGGGAAACCCAATTACCTTGCTCTTTCTCCCACCAGTTTGTTTGCTCTTCCACAACTTTGCAGGACCGTTCTGTGTGCCACATCGTACTAGTGCTCTGGGGTGCAGAAGTGTAATCCACTCTCGCAGATAGCGACGCCACCACTGTTGAGACGGTAACTTCAGATGGCTTGGGCTGCCTGCATTTTGCCAAAGATGATACTACGTCCATTTCTACATTTCTTTGTTCCACCGGCAACGGTGGAATTACATTTTGTGATAGCTCCGCACATTCTTCAGTCACATACAGATCGTGCTCCTTCTTGGCAGTCGTAGAGTTGGTAACTAAATTAGCATCAGTACCACTATTTTTGCTTGTTGTTGATTGTTTAAGCTTCAACTTAAGCGTGTCTGATGCAACCTAATACCTACCATTGGTATGGCTCATCATTAACCCAGCCCTGTTTCGTAGAATGTCACGTAGTACAGCGTTTTTGAACCCTACGAGGATAGGCCTAACAAACCCATGTTGCCGCAGTGCTCCTGCTTCCCTCCGATTGCAAACACGATGTATCCTTTTTATGCCGACATGCAACGGAAGACCGGCTATTCGAAGGATATCATATATCCGTCTTTTGTCTAAATCACGTCGAGTCTTAGCTTCCCGTATCACCGGCTGCTCCCTTTTGTGAATAAGTACGTGTCTTTGTCTGCCCATCGCGAATTTCGCATTGCGTACGCAACACTCTAAGGACGACCGCCATTCATCAACTTCCGCACGCAAAGAACCAATGAGTAAACTATGGTCACGCATCAAATTTTTCACAATGATGAGTCTATGCACCTACTGTTTGTCATTAATGTCCTGCTCCATAGAGGCCTTCGAAGTGGGATCGAGTAATCTACCACGTACAAGGTGAGCGAAAGTGTCTGCTAAACTTACACAGTGGAAGCAAATGCACTTCAATTGGGGATGTCGAGCGTACAGGTTAGTAGACTCCTGCTCTAACCTAGAACAGTTGTTATGGTACCAAAACAGACATCTGTCACATTGAATTCCGTTTTGGAATGCAATGCCGCAACTGCACTCGCCAAGTTTACAGATAACCACCATGTTCGTGGTGTAAAGTTACCAAACCATCGGTAGAAAAACCACGTTGGCAATAGACAGATTAATGTATAAGAATTAGTCGTCAGGAGTAGCAAAAATAATGCAACACAGTACGATGCAGTTATGACAGAGAAATATGAATAAATCGTTACAACGAAGTAACGCAACAGTAACTACAACAGTAAAGGTTAAAAAGATTAATACGACTAAAAGGAATAACTAGAAGGAACAAATACTGGAACAAACTCACGCGATGTAGACGAAGAAAGCAGGATCAAAGTAGAGGACGAGGAAACTGTATGCCCAAGGTTCCGCGATCCCATAGCTGTCGGAACAGAGTAACTTGTTTGCACTGTCCCTATGGAATATTTTTCAAGTTAATTTGAAAAGAAAAGACAGCATGGTAGAGCTTTTTCACAATTTTATACCGTGCACTGACGATACATCGTAAGGGACTAGGTGATTATGGAAATAGGGAGAGCAGTTTGGTCATCTGGACCCAACGTGTGTTGACAAAATCTACAAATAATAGTGAGCACGTGAGCCAAGGCGAACAGTAGTGTGTGGCATGACTCAAGAGAAGAGAAAGTGATCGATATGTACCATTGGTAAACAAATATACGGTAGGATGGTATAAATGAGACTAAAATCCAACGTCTCAAAAAACTAAAAGCGGGTATGAATCATGTTCACTACGAGCTTTCGGATGCTGTTGCGAACATAAAATCCAAAATTTTAGACAGGAACGTGAGATATGGTGCCGTTGTTTGATTTAGAGTTTCTGCCCGGTTAACCGCTTATGAGACAAAGGGACATCTACATGCTTTTCCACGGGAGAAAACTATAATGTGTTCATTCGTCATCTAAAACTGAGGCAATAGTTTAACCAAGTCTATATCAACCGATGTAGTGCGTTCTGGGTACAGCGTTACTTGCTGCACTTTTAGAGGGTCGCCTGTACCGGGAGCCAAGAGAACGATTCGAGAAGACGGATCGAGTTGCAGGGAAACTTTTATTGGTACAGTAAAAGATTCCCTGTTATCTAGCTATAAAAGAACGACACCGTGGACGCTCTAGCTAGGGGAACGGAGAATGCTCAGCACACAGGGCAGTTGCGAGTTGCAACCGAAACGAGCGCCAAGCAAAAATGGCGGCGAGCAAGTCAAGCATTCGAACTCAGCAATCAGTTCAACAAACCACACTGGTTGCCTAGGTGTACAATGAAATAATTTTAGAATTTTACACAGGCAAACCGGGGAATCTCCAGACTGCTACATAGCCCTCTCCCAGAAGGTGCTGTGTAAGCAGTCCTTCGATTTACGGGAGAACTGTCCGTCGCGGGCCAGCCTTCTGCGAGACCAGGTTGTGAAACCTGATGCAGCAGCTGGGGGAGAACCATGCAATCGGACCCTAGCGGGCTCCCACCCTTGTCCTCCCTACGGTGTCGAAACGGTAAAAACTGTTTGTGGAGGGACAGTTAGTAAAGTTCACGTAGGTGGTTGAGCAGGAAAATGGTTCCACTTGCAATTGACGTGCGGGGATCCAGCGAAAGTGAAACCGAGGTGCAACCAACCGGCAGGGTGTATATAGAAAGCAAAATGAAAAAGCAGCATAAGTGCATAGCAGTACACAAAAGATTGCGAAGCAAAAAACGTGCGAACCTGTTTTTGGGTATTCAAAAGGTTTTGCTCTTTTTTGGTAGTTTCAAAACGTTTTGGTCTATTTTGTGGATTTTCAAAAACGTTTGGTAAGAGCAGAAAATCTCAGAGGCATGTTCTATGTAAAATAGTAAGTGCTAACGAAGTCTGGAAAACGAACTGGGGTTTGAGTTTCCTACCGCGTCTATTGATAGTATGGCGAGTAGGAGTGCTGTCGGTTGAGGTTGTCGGTTCTGCTGGACCGGACTGACTCGTCTGAGGTTGCGGTGCAAGCTGTGATGGCACAGGCTGTGAAGGTGCTTGCTGCACCGAAGAGTCAGACTTGTCGATGAAGGTTGGCTTGAGTCGATCGTCTCAGTCTTACCATTGTAGTCAACGGTAAACATCTTGTCGTTTCTGCGTACGACACGGTACGGACCAGAATAGCGAGGTGGAAGTGGTCGGCGTACGCTGTCAGTGCGAACGAATACGTGCGTGCAAGTAGTTAATCTTTCGTCCACGTTGGTACGCAAGCTCTGTGCTCTGAGTTGCACAGGCTGAAGCTGTCGCATGTGATGAGATAGGCGAGCTGCGTAGTCGCTATAGTCAAAGGTTGTTGGTGCTTTTGGTGAGACGAGTTCACCAGGTAAGCGTTGTGTGCATCCAAAGATTAGCGACGATGGAGTGGCGTGCAAATCCGCTTTAATCGTGTTTCTTATGCCTAAGAGAACGAGCGGAGGTGCTTTGTGCCAGGATGTGCTAGATTGGGCACAGAGTGATGCTTTGAGTTGCCAGTGGAACCTTTCTACCATCCCATTAGCTGCGGGATGGTATGCGGTGGTTCGGTTGTGTTGGCAACCAAGAACATTGAGCAGTTTGCTGAAGGATCCGTCGAAGTGTAATCCTCTGTCAGTGATGACTACGCTTGGGCAACCAAATTGAGCTACCCAGTGTTCTAGGAAAGCTTGGGCAATTGTCTCAGATGAGCAGTTGACTATCGGAATCGCCTCTGGCCAACGAATGAATCGGTCGACACAGGTGAGGAGGTACACGTAGCCTTTGCATGGGGGCAAAGGTCCGACCAGGTCGACATGGACGTGTGCAAAGCGAGAGTTAGGAGCGGGAAAGACGCCAAGTGGGCCTTTGGTGTGTCTGTAGACCTTGGCGCGCTGACACTCTAAGCATGCGCGTGCCCAAAGGCGGACATCGCGATTGACGTTGAGCCATATGAAGCGTTCCGTTTCGAGCTTCTGCGAAGCACGTATGCCGGGATGAGACAGGTTGTGTAAAGCATTGAAAACCAGTTGACGCATTGAAGTAGGAACTGCGGGTCGGGGAGAAGTTTGTGAGACGTCACAAAGAATGGTCCCCCCAGATGAAGCTAGAGGGACTTCGCGTAGTTTCAACGAGATGTTGCCTCGTAGCTTGTCTATGTCGGGATCAGCTTGTTGGGCAGCAGCCATAGCGGGTAGATCAGTGTTGGTGCCAGGCGATAAGCTGATCTGCTGAATGCGTGAAAGCGCATCCGCAACGGAATTGAGAGCACCTGAGACATGTCGTACGTCTGTCGTAAACTGAGAAACGTAGTCTAGGTGTCTAGTTTCCCGCGGAGAATACTTGTCCGTTGCGCCATTGATTGCGTAGCTCAATGGCTTGTGGTCAGTGAAGACTGTAAAATGTTGACCTTCGAGATAGTGACGAAAATGTCTGATACCTAGGTAGATAGCTAACAGTTCCCTACCGAAGGTACTGTAACGCGATTCGGCAGGTTGTAAACCTTTCGAGAAGAAACCTAGTGGTATCTATCGATGGTCGACGGGTTGTTGAAGAACTGCACCGACGGCAGTGTCGGATGCGTCAGTTGTCAGGGAGAGCGGGGCAAATGTGTCTGGATGGGCGAGAAGCGCTATGTTGAAGATAGCGTCTTTGAGCTTCTCAAAAGAGAGTCTCGCGTCATCTGTAAAATGAAAAGACCGTTGTTTACCGCGGAGCAAGTCAGTCATTGGTTGAACAATGCTCGCGCAGTTAGGAATAAAGCGTCTATAATAGTTGACCAGGCCAAGGGATCGGCGTAACTGTTTGAAGGAAGTGGGAGCAGGATAATCCTTCAGAGCCTGGATTTTGTCTGGCAGAGCTTCGATACCAGAGGCGGATATGTGGTGGCCAAGAAAGTCGATGGAACTTTGGCCAAGCTCGCATCTATCGGGGTTGACGGTAACCCCATGCTGTGTTAAGCGTTGGAAGAGAGCGTCAAGGTGACGAAGATGCTCCTCGTCAGAAGAGCTGGCGATGAGTATGTCATCTAAATAAGGGTAAACGCCTTCGAGTCCTCGCGTTACCTCATGAATGAAACGCTGAAAAGTTTGGGCAGCGTTGCTGAGGCCGAAAGGTATTCTGAGGTACTCGAATAGGCCGAATGGCGTGATGACTGCGATTTTAGCGATGTCGTCTGGCGCGACGGGTATCTGATGGTAGGCGCGAACTAGGTCGACTTTGCTAAAGATAGACTTGCCAGCTAGAGCTTAGGTCAAGCCGTGCATGTGCGGAATGGGGTATTTATCCGGGTCGGTAACTTTGTTAAGTGCCCTGTAGTCACCACAGGGGCGCCAATCACCGGATTTCTTAGGCACCATGTGTAATGGTGATGCCCATGGACTTTTGGACGGGCGGATTATTCCCAGTTCGAACATTTGCTCGAATTCCGCCTTCGCAGCTTTGAGCTTGTCCGGTTCTAATCGGCGAGGGCGGGCCGAAACAGGTGGGCCCTTAGTGCAAATGTGATGCATGACGTTTGACGTCACAGGAGGCAAGTCGTTCAGGACGCGAACGAGTTTAGGATGCTTGTTGAAAAGTTCTATAAAAGGTTGTGAAGCTTGAGGTAGGACACGAATGGAAGTGATGGCAGCCACGTTGGCGCTAGTCCCGATAACACTAAGCTGTGTCCTAGAGTCGATAAGCTTCTTCCTTTTAGCGTCAACGATGAGGTCGAAGTGTTGCAGAAAGTCTATGCTTATGATAGCGAAAAGCACAGCAGCGATTAGGAAAGCCCAGCGAAAGGTTCGCCGAAGGCCTAAATTGAGCGTCAACAGCTTTTCGTCGAAACTTGCGATTGGTGTGCCATTGGCGGCACGCAGCTTGGTCAGCGATGGAGAGACAACCTCATCTGGGCTACGGGGTATAAGGCTAACTTCGGCTCCTGTGTCTACCAGAAACTCGGTGCCGGAAGTTAAATCCCTAACTCGGATGAGGCGACTTTGGTGTTGGCCGGTCGCGTCCGTCGCCGTTACGGACCGGCCGAGAAGTTTCCCTGCTGCTCGGCGAAGTTGCAAGGCTTGACACATTTACGAGCTGCGGTACCAAAGCGCTGATGGTACCAACAGCTAGCCTGCCTGTTGCTGGACTTGGAACGTTTGAAGGGTGATTTTGAGCAGCTATGACGACGACGGTTCGTAGTAAGCCGTTGAACCTGGTGACTAAGTGTCGCAACTTGTGTTTGGAGGGCTTCTATGGTTGACTGTAAGCCAGTGATAGAAGTGCCCTGGGACACGACGGCATTGATCTTGCTGGCGTCGGCTTGTGGCTGTGATCGTTCAAAAAATCGATCCGCTAAATCTGCTAGTTGAGCGAGCGAAACGGAGCTCACTGTAGCGAGAATCGCTTGCGTGTTTTCCGGTAGCCGTTGTAGCCATAGTTCGCGAAGTAAAGTCTCGTCCATGGTGGAGGAACTAAGGAGTTGCTGCATCTCTCGTAGCGGGGTTGAGGGCAGTTTGTCGCCCAGCTGCAGATCCCTGCAAAGCTGCTGCAGGCGAACTTTCTCAGAGGGCATAACACGCTTAATCGTGGCCTCTTTGAGAGCCTCATAGCGGTTTTCGGTCTGAGAACCTGCATTGATATCTCTGGGGAGATAGGACAGGAGCTTGCAATACTTCGCGTAGTCGGAAGTGATTCTGTGGTTGTAAAACTCAGCCTTAAGATGAGCGAACCACAAAAGAGGATCCATATCCCAAAATGGTGGTACAGAGAGAGATACAACGCTAAGGAGAGACTCCACCTTAGGTTCTACAGAATCCATGGCTTAAAAATGACGCAAAAAATAGGCTACCGTGTGCAAAAATAAACCGGAAAATATGGAAAATAAATGGAACGAGCTCACCAGAGAAAAGTTCCAAATATCCGGCGATGAAGTTGTTCCCTAGTCGGGGTCACCAATTTCGAGGGTCGCCTGTACCGGGAGCCCAGAGAGCGATTCGAGAAGACGGATCGAGCTGCAGGGAAACTTTTATTGGTACAGTAAAAGATTCCCTGTTATCTAGCTATAAAAGAACGACACCGTGGACGCTCTAGCTAGGGGAACGGAGAATGCTCAGCACACAGGGCAGATGCGAGTTGCAACCGAAACGAGCGCCAAGCAAAAATGGCGGCGAGCAAGTCAAGCATTCGAACTCAGCAATCAGTTCAACAAACCACACTGGTTGCCTAGGTGTACAATGAAATAATTTTAGAATTTTACACAGGCAAACCGGGGAATCTCCAGACTGCTACACAGTCCACCACATGGTTCAGTTGGCTTGCGGTCATAAAGAAGATGTGTTGCCATAATAGTTGTGTGGTCCATGTGAGAAGATCATGGGTTTACGGTGCTTCCTGGAAGTTTGTCTGGTCCCTTTCGGCCGAATGTTGTATATGGGACAAGAATCCCCTTATGTGTTCCTCTTTGTTTGTGCTCATTTTTGCGGAGTGGGTTGTGGCTAGAGTAGGACTCCATCAATGGCTCCTGTTGGGGCTTAAATTTATATTTACTCAACGCTTTGGTCAGATTGCTCCGTTGAGTTTAGTTGACATCCTGTCCAGGTGAGCTGGGCTTACGATCGCTTTCCATGAGATAGCGCGCATATCTTGGAATTTGGATACCAACTCCAGCATAGCCTATTGTCGCATTCCGCCTTATTAGCTCCTTGCCTCATTACGGCTGATGCTTCGTCTATTGCCATTGTACCTGCCCTCCCGCAAACACGCTGGCGGGCAGCGTCAGCCTCTCGGTTTTTTCCCCAGACGCCTGCAATCGGCGAACTCCCACCACAAAACGTTTGATGCAGTACTATCCCGTATCCTGCAATCAGCTACTTTCGTCATAAACTAAATGATTGCGGAGTCATGTCCTACACTGACTTTATCTTACTTTTGAGCTCTTCATCTGAGATATATCACGAGAAACTAGGCCTCGAAACTTTTCACACAGCACAGCTCATGCTTCAACTATTGAAAACTGCGCCAAGGTCGTTCTTGGTGTGTAGTATGCTTCGCTGCCTGTACAACCCGTTCATATTCCAAATACCGACCAAACGATCCTGTGCGACACCGTTCCAGGACGTGTTGTCATTAACGCCATTTAGTCAATGTCCCCCTTGGCATTTGGGATCATTGAGAGAGTGCGGGAGTGTTTCATCTGACCAACCACAAGCAATAATATCCTTACCCGGCTTTTGCGCTTTCTTACACTGTAAGCAAACCAAAGCATATCTACACGTCTTTAATCCCCTCTGCTCATACTTGTCCTCAGCTTCTCGCTTCTGTTATTTGGTGCCTGGGATACTGGTCGGTAATCAATGACACGTAAGAGATGTGTCAAGTACGGGACAGTATAGAAGTTGGAGGTGACTATACCCAATGTGTATTGTGCAGGCTACAGAAACAGAAATCGAATAAACAGGAGCAGGAAATGATACAGCATGGTACTCACCAAAGCAGTTTGTGACAACGGAAGTGTCGTCAGTAAAACACGTGAACGTTAAAGGTTAAAACAACGGTCAAATCCAATGTTGCAAAATACTGAAAATGTGTTTTCAGATACACTACAAGGGCCTCCCCCTAGAAGGCTGAAGGATGGAAGCCCTCAATGGAGCTGTTAGTGGGGGAAAACAGGATGTTATAAAGGATGCGAATAGTTGCATGAGATTGCACACGGGCTTCCAAGTTGGGGTGTGTAGCGTAGTTTGCTGGGTCAAGGGTTTTGTTATTTATTATTTAAGATGACCGTGTAGACCGGCTTGAATCGCCGGTGGGCCGTCGGGGCAGCCTGGTCACACTGTAAAAAGTGGCTCGTCCACTGAAAATGCGGACAGGACCTTCCCTCCGCTGCAGGCCCGACGGTGCGCTTGGGAAGTGTCACAACCCTCACAGCACTCCAGTCCACGGTCCTCTTCTCACGAAGAAATCCGACGTCCTCGTCGGCAGCGCGTATCCAGGCGTTTAGGAGCCAATCTGGTCGTGGTCGTCCACGGTCGATGGCGACTGACTGTTCCTTGGATCGGGAAGGGCCTGAAGCCGGCTGGCGAGTCACTCAGGGGTCGCGTTTGTTTGGCTGGCGTTTCATTCGATGGTTGTGTTGAACTGGTTGAAGAATCAATGGAGAATTATCTTGGTAGTTCCGGTGGTTGCGTTTCCCGAAGGTAGAACTCAAAGGGGGTGGGCAAGATGCCGGAGATTTTGCTTAACGCCAGAGAAGCATGCCATGATATGCATGCTAAGGGCAAATACGCCTTTTAGGCCTTCAAAATATTTGGGTTTTTCGATTTTGCCGAACATTTGTGGACAAGAAGCATGATTACCACTAAAGACGAAAAAGGCGTGTCATTATAAATAGCAAATGTTTGAAATATCTATAAAATGGGCCGTACGTTTGACCTGTCTACCGCGTCGGTTGCCTGGGATGGATGCGGGATTGGTTGAACTTCAAAGGGAACGGAGGGTTTCGGGATAACCTGCGCTCGGGAAGTCACCGCAGTTGGGGGTTCTTGTGTACTTGCATCAGGATAGGTTGCAAATAGTTCGTCAGAGGAAGTCACTTTGAGGCGGTCGATGGACACTGTTTTCCGGTGACCATTCTGGTCTGAAGTGAAATGTTTCGGAGTCTATTGCAGGACTCTGAAAGTGCCAGTGTTGGGAGACTGGAGACGGCGCCGCACTGCGTCGATGCGGAGGAAGGCGTGAGCGCAGATACAGGGTCCGCCGTGCATTTGCACATCTCTGGTCTGCTCACGGGGCGGAGTCGGGCTTAGTAAACGCATGTGTTGAGCTAGGCAGGAAGCAAAGTTAGACGGAGACATACTGGACGATGCGGGAGACGAACCGAATTCTCCCAGTGACTTGAGCGTTTAGCCGTAAACCAGGTTTTCCGGTGCACATTGCAAGTAAGCTTTGATACTGCTGCGAATGCTTAAGAGTACTATCGAAACTTACGCAGAGCGGAGTTTTTAGCTGTCTATGTAAGCATTCAACTAAACCGTTAGCAACTGGGTGAGGTGCTTTGGTATAAATGCAGCGGCACCCTAAAAATTTGCAAAGCAAATCGAATTGTGAATACTTGACTGACGTTCCACGGTCACTTGTAATGGTGGATGGTCATCCGTAGTGCGAGACTCACCTGTCTAAGCATACCCGAATAACTGTTGCAGCTGTGCAGTCTGTTCATGGAATGGCTTCTGGCCATCTGGTGAAGGGGTCTTCACCTGCAAGAATGTTTACGAATCCGCGTGACGGAGACAAGGGACCTACTGGGTCTAAGTGTACGTGCGAGAACCGAGAGTCCGGGGAGGGAAGTAAACCAAGCGGACTGCAGGTGTTATGATGCATTTTGGAGCGTTGGCATTGAAGGCAGGCGTGAGCCCAGGCACGAACGTCTTTGTTTACGCGTGGCTAAACGAAACTTTTAGCGACCAGTTTCAAAGATGCACGGATATTGGGATGTGGTAGCGCGTGGAGTGCGTCGAAGACTGTGCGTCGGAAGGAGACGGGCACGAGGGTTTTAGGACAACCTGTGGAAGTGCCACGGCGGACAAAAAATATATATAATATTTTATTCTCTAATTTTTCGAGGCATGCCGAACAAAGCATGCTCAAACTTGCACAAACATTGACGTTTCGCAAACTTCAGGCTAGATTACATTGAGGAACGTGTAAATGTAAACTTTACTTGTAGGAAACAACATAGTTACAGCTTTATTAATAATTTGGTATTAAATATATACAACGAGAGTATGCAAACATGTGTGGGCCTGTGCATCAGAATTACTAGTATGTGAAGTAGGGAGACTTGCCAGTGTACTGTAACAGGCAGTGACTATGTTAGATGGCGAGTCACATCTACCACGTCGCAGTGTTTTGAAGCAGACATTTATGGGTTTTATAGGCGAACGCTTGTCAGGCAGAAACCCACCACGTCCCGGAACACTGCCCTTGTACCTACCGTGGTTTGGAGAGGAACTACTTGCACCGCAGCGACGCGGACTACAGAGTGCGTTGTATATCTTCATCTTGAGCCTGAGCCGATGCCATGACGGCGAGGCAGACGGTAGACAAATACTGGAGAGTGAGGTTGACGCGTGAGAAAGCGTCGGCGACGAGGTTTTCGACAACTGAGACGTGGCATATGTCATCAGTGAACTGTGTGACAAAGTCTTGATGTCTTGTTTCCCGGAGTGAGTGTTTGCCGGTGGCAGGCTTGAAGGCGAAGATGATGGGCTTATGGTCAGTGTTGACCGTGAAATCACAGCCTTCGGGTGTGTCTTGGAAGTGTCGAATAGTTAGGTCGACGACGAGCAACTCTGCAAAACGTGTCGTAGTTGGATTCCGCTGGCTGCAGCCGTTTGGAGAAGAACCAAAGGGGTTGCCATTGCCCACCAGCGTGTTGTTGGAGGTCAGCTCTCACCGCAACATCTGGGGCATCAGTCGTAATAGAAAGGGGTACAGTTGCTTCAGAATGAGCGAGGATAGCTTTGTTGGAAATAGCAACTTTGTGTTCGGTCTAGGCTGTTTGTGCTGTGTCTGGGAAAGTGAACACGTTCAGTCCCTCTAATTAGTTCAGTCGGAGGCTACAGTCGTTGAGCACAGTGTGGTATGAAGCGTCGATACTAGTTGACCAAACCACAGCATGGACGGAGATGCTTGAATGACGTCGGAATTGGAAAATCCTTAATAGCCTGTATCTTATAAGGAAGCATTTCGATACCGGACGATGAAACGAAGTGGCTTAGGAATTCTATCGTTGATTTGCCGAGTTCCCCCTTAGTCGGGTTGACTGTGACACCGTGTTGGGTCAAGCGTTGGAGGAGAGCTAGTAGGTTGTCGAGGTGCACTGCTTCCGATGAACTGGTTACCAAATGTCATCGAGGTCGGAATAAGCGAAGTCCAGGTCACGAAAGACATTGTGGATAAAGCGTTGGAAGGTTTGTGCGGCGTTGCAAATTTCAAAATTCAAACAAGTTGAAAGGAGTGATAACGGCTGTTTTAGAAAAATCAATATCTTCCATAGATGTCTGGTGTTAAGCAAGAACCAGACCGATTTTGCTGAAGATTGTCTTACCTGTGAAGCATGCGGTAAGGTCCTACATACGTTTGATAGGTACCTATTTGGGATGGTTAGCCTGATGAATGAGCGGTAACCACCGCAAGGGCGCCAGCCTCCAGAATTCCTAGGGACCATCTGCGGGGAGAGGTCCAAGTGCTCTTGGAATGGCGGCTTACTCTACGTTCGAGCATGTGCTCAAACTTCGCAATAGCTACCTTATTTTTCTCTTATGGAAGTTGGCGTGGACGGCATGAGACTGGTGGGCCATTCATCATTATGTGGTGCATGGCTTGGGATGCCACGAGCAAAACTGTGTTTATTGGCAGTACGAGCTTGGAATACTGGGAAAAGAGTTTGGAGAGGTCTGGGGAAAGGCGCAGACGCTTGTCATAGATGCGCTGTCGGTGTTGATGCTACGTTCACTGGGTTTCGTTGCAGCGTCGACTATCCTCAGGCGCTTCGCATCTACCAAGGGGTCGAAATGCTTGAGAAAGTCAATGCCGATTATGGTAAAGGGGACTGCAACGACGGTGAATACCCAGCGGAACGTGCGCCGAAAACCTAGGTCAAGGGTAAGCGACTGATGACCTGGGTGGATATTGGAGTACCATTGGTAACACTCAGGCTTGTCAAAAAGGGGCGGTAGACTCACCTGGCATAGGAGAATAACGCTGACTTCCGCCCCGGTATTAACGAAGCACTGGGTCTCGGAATAATAATCCCTATTTTAGATGAGACAGCTTTGAGTTTTGCAGACGGCGATCTTAGCCATTACATGCCGGCGTGGCGGATCATCTGTAGCGGGATAGCTGCAAGACTGTACGCACTTACGGGCTTTATTACCGAAACGCAAGTGATAAAGGCAGCAATCCTGGGCACCGGGTTTTGTGCGACGGGGCAATGATTCAGAGCGGCTGCAGTGCCTACGGTTTAAAAGGAACTTCATCTATCACTGAAGTGACGCTATCTGCGATGATAACGCGTCTTTTGCCGACGGCTGGCTAGTCACGGGTGTAGGTGTGGTTGCGCCAGCGCAGAGTTGCTTTGGTACTCAGGTTTCAGTCTCTGACTGGTGCCGTTCGATGACACGGTTTACTGGATATGCATTTGCCGTGATCGGCAATTCGCTTGCTACTACAAGAATGGTCTGAGTGCTTTCAGGAAGGCTTTGCATCAACAGCTCGCGGAGAATCCCTGTGTCTAAGTTGGACTTGCCATTGAGACGTTGCATTTCGCGCAACCGGGCTGAGATCATCCTATCTCATTGTTGGAGATCACTAAATAGTCGCTACAGACGGACATTATCAGGAGGCGGGATCCGTTGAATAATAAGCTGTTTTAAATGCCCGTATTTCATTACAAAAAGGGGCAAAATATGATGTCTTTCGCCTGCGAGGTTATACTCTGAGGAAGGCGCGATATTCGCTGATTATAGATAACGAAATCAGATGTAATCCTATAAATGTAACAAGGGATTTTGAGTACAAAACCCATAACGAAGTATTATACTCCCAATTGGTGGAGTGGTTAACGCAACTACATTGACCAGGATAGGCTCTACGGCGCTAACCGCGTATGGAGATAGCTTCTCTTTTATATACTCCATTGCACAAAGCGCATAAAATCGTAGTAGGTGAGAAAACAAAATGAGCACGAGCAATGAATCACAAAGTCACTGGAACGAGCTGATCAAAATGAAAATTCAGAATGGAGGGCAACGTGTTCTAGACCGGGGTAGCCTATACGTGAGTGGCGTCTGTTATACGCGTCTGTAATCGGTAACACGTAAGAGTCATGTCAGATAAGGATCGGTATATAAGTCTGAGGCGACTGAACCCAACGTGTGTTGTAAAGGCTACAAAAACAGGAAGCAAAGCAACAGGAGCGAGAATCGGTGCAGCAAGATATTCACCAAACAATTTGTGACAACGGAAGTGTTGCCAGTGAAACTAGTAGACATTTTTGAATGATAATGTCGTATACGGGACCCAAGCCAACATGGAGTGCTGTCATCCAATCAGACCATACAACTGTCCAGCCAATCACCACTAAGCTGGAACCAACCAAACTGATATACCCCAGTGATTCTGGTAAACACGTGAACTTCCTGTTGACACTTTGTTGACTCTGCTTGTCAGTATCTCTTGACCCGCTGTATCAATACCACCGGTCATTTCCACGATCTAGTATTCTATCCACCTACTAGATCAGTTCGGGTTATATCAACTGGCGACGGAATTGGTAATTAAGATGGCAATTTCAGCAGACGATCTCCGTGCAATTCTTTAACAACAGTAGTCGCAGTTCGAAGTCGCTCAGCTCCGTTTACTCGATACTCTAACGCGTAACCTCTCCCTGGTTTCCAAGGACAAGGCACTGCAAGATGAACATACCAACATTGAATCAATTGTTTCTACAATTCAGATTTTCCAGCATGACGTTGCGTCGTGTGTTACTTTTGAGTCCTGGTTCAAGCGCTATAAGGACATTTTTCGTGTTGAGTTCGGTGGGAAGGAGGATTCATGGCGATCACGAACACTGTCTCGTAAGTTGGGGATCACGGAGCATGATCGTTCCGTAAACTATATTTTGCCCAAACACCCACGCGAATTTTCTTTTGATGACACGGTTCAGTGCCTCACACAAATTTTTGGCGAACGTTCCTCGTTCTGCAGCACACGTTATCATTGCTTAAAACTCGTCAAGCACTCCATGGACGACTACATTACCTACGCAGGTATCGTTAACCGCGAGTGTGAGCGTTTTAAACTTGCATCCATGACCGAGACACAGTTCAAGTGTCTCATGTCTATTTGTGGTCTACAATCTCTGGCAGACGCGGACATCCGCACACGTCTTCTCACCAGACTGGAGCAAGACCCAGACATAACGTTGCAGAAAATGGCTGAGGAATGTCAGCGCCTGATCAATTTGAAGCATGATTCCCGTATGGTGGAACAGCAGCAGATCAACATGGCAGATGTCAGACCGGTCAGAGCACCCAAACAGGAATCCAAAAAGCCACCAACAGCATGTTGGAACTATGGCGCATGGCACTACGCCTCACAGTGCGCTTTTCGCCGACATCGTTGCAATCAGTGTCAACGCTTCGGTCACAAAGATGGTTTCTGCAAGCCACGCAACTCAACTAAAGCTGACAATTCCAACAAACGGTTTCCGAAACCACCGAAGAAAGCTAGTCGCAGCATTGTTGCTAGCTATCAAGTCAACGCGACACCGCGAAGACGCTATCCAACAGTGAGTGTAAACGGGTATCCCGCGACTCTCCAGGTAGACACAGGATCGGACATTACGATTATTTCGCAAACGATTTGGGAATCCATCAGACGTCCTCCAGTTATGCCTACTCAACACACAGCCTTCAGTGCATCCGGAACAACTCTCGGTTTGGTTGGTGAGTTACGTTGCTTGGTATCTTATAATGGTCAAAAATTTGAGTCCATATTCTACCTCACTAACCAACCAGGATTGAATATTCTCGGCATTGACTGGGTAGATAATTTCAATCTTTGGAGTATTCCGTTTGATAAAGCCTGCAAACTGACACTGGGCATCAGCATTCCTCCCGTAATAATCGATGCAGGGCTACAGCAGTCCATTCCACAACGGTTATCTCCGCGATATGCACTAGTTTTCCAGGAAGGACTTGGTCTTTGTAGCAAAATGAAGGCTCAATTGCAGCTGAGAGCAGATACTAAACCCGTTTTTCGTCCTAAACGTCCGGTGCCTTATTCTGCATTAACCAGTGTAGCGCTAGAGCTGGATCGCCTACAGCTAGCAGATTTTATACAATCAGTCGATTACTCGGACTGGGCTGCTCCAATCGTAGTGGTATGAAAGGCCAATGGCTCAATTAGTGTGTGTGCAGATTTTTCAGCGAGTCTCAGTGACGCCCTTTAGACACACAGTTATCCCTGCCAGCCCCAGAAGACATTTTTGCCAAACTTTCAAGCGGCAGACTGTTTGCCAAACATGACCTAGCTGATGCCTATCTACAAATCGCCATTGACGATGAGTCGAAGGAATTGTTGACAATTAACACACACCTTGGATCGTTTCAGGTTAACCGATTGCCATTCGGGGTTAAAACAGCACAGCTATTTTCCAGCAGCTTATGTATACCATGCTCACGGGCATTGACGGCGTTGCAGCTTACTTAGATGATACCTTGGTGGTCGGAACAAGTCCAGAAGAGCTAGCAGTGAGGCTCGACCAAGTTTTGGATCGTATAAAAGAGTACGAATTGCGCTTGCCACCAGACAAATGCAGCTTACTTTTGCCACAGCTTAAATATCTGGGGTTCATTACTGATCAGAATGGACGTCGTCCCGACCCAGCTAATATTTCAGCTATTTTTAACATGCCGGCACCAACAGACGTCAGTACGCTACGCTCTTTTCTTGGCATGGTTAGCCACTATTCTAATTTTCTCCCGGAAATGCATCAACTGCGAGCACCTCTAAACGCATTACTCATGAAAGAGGTCAAGTTTACTTGGTCAGCAGAGGGTCAAGCAGCGGTAGATCGGATTAAAGATATGCTGACTTCCGATCTTCTTCTCATTCATTACGATCCCAAACTTCCAATCGTGGTAGCTGCCGATGCAAGCAACTATGGCATCGGAGCTGTGTTGTCCCACACTTTCCCAGACGGTTCTGGGAAAGCAGTTATCCACGTGGCATGGTCGTTAACATCAGCAGAGAAAAATTATTCCCAGGTTGAAAAGATAGGCCTGGCTATCATATTTGCTGTCAATAAATTTCACAAATTGCTATATGGTAGACGTTTTAAGTTACTGACGGATCACAAACCGTTGCTGACCATATTTGGTTCACATAAAGGCATCCCGGCAACTACAGCCAGCCGTCTACAGAGATGGGCTCTATCCCTGCTGGCCTACGATTTTAGCATCCATTACCAATCGATCACAGATTTTGGGGTGGGGGGGGGGGGGTGGTTGGGGTTAAATATAATAATATATATATATATATAATATTCGTTGTGTTGGGGGGGGGGGGGGGGGGTGGGGGGGGGGGGGGGGGGGGGGGGGGTTATATATATTTGGGGGGGGGGGGGGGGGGGGGGGGGTGGGGGGGGGGGGGGGGGGGGGGTGGGGGGGGGGGGGTGGGGGGGGGGGGAGGGGGGGGGCGGTGGGGGGGGGGGTTGGGGGGGGGGTGGGGGTGTTTGGGGGGGGGGGGGGGGGGGGGGGGGGGGGGGGGGGGGGGGGGGGGGGGGGGGGGGGGGGGGGGGGGGGGGGGGGGGGGGGGGGGTGGGGGGGGGGGGGGGGGGGGGGGGGGGGGGGGGGGGGGGGGGGGGGGGGGTGGGGGGGGGGGGGGGGTGGGGGGGGGGGTGTGTGTGTTGGGGGGGGGGTGGGGGGGGGGGGGGGGGGGGGGGGGGGGGGGGGTGGGGGGGGGTTGTGTGTGGGTTTGGGGGGGGGGGGGGGGGTGGGGGGGGGGGGGGGGGGGGGGGGGGGGGGGGGGGGGGGGGGGGGGGGGGGGGGGGGGGGGGGGGGGGGGGGGGTTTGGTGTTGTTTGTTTGTGTGTGGGGTTGGGGTGGGGGGGGGGGGGGGGGGGGTGGGGGTGGGGGTGGGGGTGGGTGGGGGGGGGGGGGTGGGGGGGGGTGGTGGGGGGGTTGGGGTGGTGTTGTGTTTTATGAGGATGGGGGAGTGGGTTGTGGTTGTGATGTGAGGGAGATAGAATATGGAATGTAATGGGAAATTTGAGGAATGGGTGAATGTAGTAGTTGTGTGATTTTTTTGGTAATAGGGGTGATTGATTTAATGAAAAGTGGATAAGGGGAATTTTATAGGTGATGGAGTGGTAGAGGGGGGAGGGGAGAGGGGTTGGGGGGGGGGAAAGATAGGGTGTTCGGCCCTAGAGCTCCCTTCGGCTACATAAGGCCAGCATAGGATGCTCCCCACCATTTGCAAGGAGCGAGATGGTCGGGAGGTGGCCAGGAGGGGGTGGGTGGAGATCGCACATCGGGTGGATCGCGGGGTGGGAAGAACGGTGCGATCACCAAATATGCCCAATCAACTGGCCCTGGGGTGCCATTGCCAGCAGCATGAGCCGATCCACGCCGTGTGCAGAGATGTTCAGGTAGAGGGGCCGGCAGCACTGAAGGGGTATATGCGGATCTCATCGGGATGGAACGCTCATGAGGAAAGTGGGCCAGAATAAGTGGGACCCTAAGCCACGACACACGGCTGTCACAACATTAGACAGGTGGGCAGCAAAGATTCCAGCCGAATTCGGAAGTGCCGGTGACATTAGTACAGCGAGAATGGCCTCAATTTACTAGCGAAGAATTCGCAACATCGGGCGATTCCAAGGGGGTGGGACAATACCACACACCCCTTTCACCCCAATCGAACGGTCAGGTTGACGAGGCGGCGACTCGTCCAAAGCGTGGCACGTTATCAAGGGCGAGGCCGACGCCCCAGGGACTATTGCATACAACATTCCTATGATGTACGAATCACACACACCCCGCTGGGAACGGAAGGTCACCGGCGAAATGTTGTTGGAACCTCAATCAGGGTCAATTTGGGACATAATCGGTCCCGGAGTGAGAGAATCACCTATCCGGAAACATACAGAATCCTGCGCAACCCAAACAGCACGTAATCAGCGAGACATTAAAATCAGGTGGACTTGGGATGGACAAAGAACTGCCGGCCGGTCACAAACCGGATAGACGCCAGGTGTAATCAAACCAGACGAGGGGTCAAGTCACGTAACCTAGTAGAGGGCAACGGGATCAGACAGGCACAGCATATGTACCAGCCGCTACACCGCCTGAGACAGCATATTTACCTCGTCAGCAAGTCCCATTTGAGTTTGGCATTATTTCTGGGAGGAGTTTCTCCTTGCCGAAACCGACAAATGGATTAATTCGGGAGCGGGGTGGGGATAAACGAAACCAGCTGGATGCAGATTTTTTTGTGGATGCGGGGCACAGACGCCGACCACCCGAGTCGGGTCATCCATACCCGAACGTTTGCAACTACGGCAAAAGTGGCCTAAAGAAAGGGAGGTGGTGTATACGGGACCCAAGCCAACATGGAGTGCT
>OX104067.1:65845520-65872179 GCA_944474145.2 Dicrocoelium dendriticum | reverse complement strand
CCATGGTGATTTTTGCATCCAACATCCACTTTATCATACTGTCGAGCTCCTGCCAAGTACTGGACAAAGACCCGGCGGGCCCTCTGGGTGATCGGGGCCGTTGACCAAGTGTCGAATTGTGGCGCGGGATATCGGTGCGTCCAAGTAGGCTTCCCCGCCCAAGCAACAGCGAAGGAGTTTTTCTGTGCGATGTTACGCAACATATTAAGCGCAGTGGGAGAGAAATGGTGTCTTGGAACGGTAGTAGGAAGCTTCTATTTGTGAATCTACGGAGGTGGGCACTCCGTTAGCGGCACACACATGGTCGTGTTCAGTATGGGCTGAGACGATTGGGAGGGGACATCTACCCAAGCGTAGAAGTTCGTTGGCCAAATCAATTGAACACCCTAGATGATGTAAGAATTCGCACCGAGCACAGCATCCCAGGGTAGTTGGGAGGAAACAAACATAGGATGCGTCATTTTGCAATCCCCTATGAGAAGTTCCACTGTAGTGATACCGAGTGTTTTGAGTATGGTGCCATTTGCGGTTTTTAATTGGTGCAAATTGTTGAGTACTAGGGAACGGTCACATAGTTCTGGTTTGATTAGGGAACATGTAGCACCAGTATCAAGTAAAGCATACACTGAGACAGAGCCGACTAACACGTTTACAAAAGGTTGCCTTAAACTTGGCGAAGTATAGATGCAGGGAACGAACTCAGACTTACCAAGGCTTGATCGATCGTTCCGGTTTTGGGTGCGGGGGACAGTTGAGGGAGAAGCGATGTTTGCGTTATGGCCACACACTCGAGCTTTTGATTCAAATTTAGCGCAGTAATAGCATTCCTTCTGGGTGTTTGACATTCGTGGTCAGCCTGGTGATAAACAAGATCGGCTCGATGGCATCCGTGAAGGACTCACCAAGTTATCATTGGACCGCCTAGACTGTCTTACTAATGCTGCTGCCTCGTATTTTTGGACGACAGCGAAGACCTCGACGGAATTGGGTGGTTCCCGGGAGTAGGATCCGCAGGTTTCTTCATCAATAACCCCTTGGATTAAACGCTCAAGCACAAAGAACTCACGAACGGCGACCGACACGTTGTCGAAAGCACGTACGGCTAACCAGCGTAGATCAGTTACGTAGTTGTCCAACGACTCTCCTATCAGTTGGGACCTGGACCAAAACTGCTGCTTTGCCACAGGGTGAGAAACTCCGCCTCCGAACAAAGAACGCAGCTATTCCCAAATGTCCACGACTGAAGAACTGACTGAAAAACTTGATGACATTAAGACTTCTTGGACTCTGGGGTCCAAGTGAGAAAGAATGTAAGGTCCGCGTTTAGACGGAGGGACAGCACTCAGATAATGGACCATTCTCCACTTCCAAGTTTCCAGGTCGGTACAAAAAGTGAATCGGTTTGGAGGAGCGGGTGGAGGCTGGACACCAATAGATTTCTCGTCAGGCCTTACAGGGTTTCAAAAACGTCAACGCCAAGCATGTGAGAAGCTCTGGAAGGGCATGATTCTATGCGCAGGACCGAACACTTGACAGGGTTGATTGGCATCCGCCACAATTTTGACCACTCCCAAAACTTGTCGAGAGCTGTCTGCAAATCCGTGGGTCCAACAGAATACTTAACTGTATTCCAGAATTTTAAGTCATCCGCAAACATAAGGGATGGTATTTTAAGCTTCTCAGGGAGGTAATTACATACAATGCGAACAATGGAGGTCCGAGAACCGATCCCTGAGGAACATTACTCAGGACTTCTTGTTTGGAAGACAGCGCGGAACCCACTAAAAGGCTCATCTGCTTTCCTTCCAGGAAAGCCGAAATCTATTTCAATACTTGGCCTGAGACGCCGTAGGATTCGAATTTAAAACAAGATGACAATGCGGTAGGTGTCAAAGATTTTAGAAAAGTCTATGAACAAAACAGCCACCGCCTGTCTTTGATCTACAGCCTCAGCCCAGCACTCTCGGGATAATAACATACTAGTCAAAAAAGCGTGACCTCTGCGGAACCCAGTTTGAGACGGGCTGAGAAAAATGAGCGTGGCTAAGTGCTTCTCCAGTGCGCCTCTTACCTGCTTCTCTACTGCTTTCGCTAGTACATTTGTTTGGCTTACCGGTCTATAATTTTCAGGTAGGTGCCTATTAACCTTTTTGAACATAGGGCACAATATAGCATCATTCTAGCCTGCAGGTAGGGAGCAGCTACGAAGAGACTTATCAAACATATTTAATCGGTTTACACAGTAAATCAGCCAGCTGCTACAAAAGTTTGGGATGGAGCGCATCTATCCTGGCAGCTTTAGTGGGATTCAGGTCAGTCGGGAGCTTCAGTACCTGAGGTTCCGAGATGAAAAGGTCAACCAGCAGGGAGGCTACTGGTAATTTTGCCTGAATTTCGATATTAGGCAAAGGAGATTCACGATAACACGACATAGCATACCGTTCCGCAAGTAAGCAGGCCTTGTCCTGCTCGGTTGATACTTCGGTGCCGTCAGGTACAAACAACACACGAATAGGAGAATTTTCATCGCATCGCCGTTTGACTTAGCTAAAGAACCGTTTCGGGTTTGTTGATGTGGGTCGAGTCAGCGCTAGTCTATATCTCAAGCGTGCGGCCCGCAGATGTTGTTTACGTGCATTTTGCACGCCATGGTAACGATGATAGTTACTTGTTGAGGGAGCTGCTACGTAAGTCCTCCAACACCTGGAGCGCCTACTTAGCAGCCTGCACACCACGTCCAAACCAAGGGGATTTGCTCCCACTTTATTCCTCACTAAGATTGGAATGTGAGGAGAAAAATCTCGCAACGAATGGAGTTGAACTTTCCCAAGCAACCTGAACGGTATCATCCTCTGAAGCGATACGGAGTTGATTGACAATCTTGTCCCTGATAGCATAGAAATCAGCGCGTTAGGTAATTGGCCTACCGACAACACACGCTGCACGCTCGTGACTTAAGGCGCATTTGTACGAACGCGATTTGGACAAACTTGGTCACTAGAGCCTACGAGGAAACCACACACTATGTCTCGTAGAAAGTTCGTCGGTTTCTCAACGACGAGGTCTAAAATGGAAGGCTGTTGGCCCTCCATGAACCAAGTTGTCCTTTATATACACTGCTGAAGGGATGCTTGCAAGGATAGGTCAAGGAGATAATTAAAATTAAGTTCAAACGCTACGATGCAGAAATTGCGCTTATCAACTTCAGGAATATTAAAATTATCCATCACCAGACATAAATTTTTCGTAAGAGTTTGAATGAAATCAATGAGCCTGCGTGACACATGTTCAGGGCTACTGTATACTAACACCATTTTTCACTGCGTGAAAGAAGCGCCAGCATCCACCGCCAGGGACTTGGCAGCTACATTAGGGAACTAAAAGGAATATAGTCGTGAGGTAGTCAAGATGGACCTGAGGTTCAAAGCAACTCCACCTCCGCAACAGCATGAGGCACGATCAGCTCGTCGAAGAATATAGCCAAACAATCGCTCCACCGTCCAGGATGGTAAACAAAGATTGAAATATGACTATAGTCTATATGCCAGTATTTAGTTGTGTGCAGTGTCTTTATGCAGTAACTAGTCACATACGCCACATCGCAGTGTCGTCAACCGGATATTTAAAAAGCATGTGCTTTTCAAATTGTTGAAGGGAACTACTTGCTATACACCGGTTATTTGTGGCTTTTTATAGGGAGGATGCTTGCCAGGCAAAAACGACACGCCCAGGAAACTGCCGTAAATCCGATTGAACACCAATGTACAACTGGAACACAGCAGCTTGTCGATATATTTAGCACACGGTTATTCGCAGTCAAATGACTTCCATTATCCTCTCTTGGCTAATCGCGTAGCTTGGCCGGGGCCGCCAAAGGCGCTGAGGCCCGTCGAGGATGAAAGTCACGAAGAGTCGTCAGGTTGAGTGTCCAGATAAGCAAAAAGTTTAGCTTTCTTTTGTTTGCATCTTTCAGATTACGTATACATTCCGGGAATGTGAATACATAGTGTCCAGCTATCTACATTGGACAACGGTCGTGGTGGTGAATGCAGTTGCATCCCTTTGGTTTACTGTCATGCTCCACGTGGGTCCTTGTCGGTTTTACCGTCAGCCTCGGGCGAAAACGCTGTATCTCATTCCAATCCCAGGTCCTCAAGAAGTTCCGGGCCTTGTCGAAAAGAGAACAGGAGGAACAACTGAGAGAAGAGTGCAAGGAACAAGCGTGAAATTAAATATTGTTACATGCGTATGTTATAACAAGTATAGTTAAGAGTAAATGCTGTACAATGTGCAAATAAGATTATGCTAAAGCGTCTTTTGAACGTGCTACCAAAAGCAAGGACCTTATGGTTAGATTGCTACTATCTACTTAGAGAACAGTTCGTCTTACCTATAAGTTATAAACGAACTAACAGTTACTATGATGCAAAAATTGCGTGGGACGAGAGAAAAAAGAGTTAGAGGGCTGCCAATGGTTGCTTGCTCGAAGAAAAGCAGGAAGGCAGCGTAACTCCATAGGGAAAGCAGAATAAGTAAGTGCAAATATAAATAGTTCGCGACGAGGACGAGTAAATGGTCAATTATTAGTAAAGAAGCGGGAAGGTAGGACCTAAGCGCGGAGTAAGGACTTTAAGAGTATCTAACCATGAAGACGACATGAGGGTAATAAGAGAATAGTGCTGCGGCCGACAGAGACTTGGACCCTTTCTTGAGCAAGGGTCGAAAACTAAGCTGCGGGACGGAAGCGGTGCACCTAAAATGGAGTGGTTAAAGAGTGGCTGCGTGCTGATTAGATAAAAAAGCCTTGATCAATAGAAAGGAGCTAAAAATATGCCGAAAGAAAGCAAACGCGCGAAACGTAAGTTTAGCTAAGGTTGCTAAAGAGGTCACAACACAAGAGACATAAGTACATCGTCACCAAGTGATACAATCAATCTAGTGTGCAGACAGAATGGTACTAAGGTGTGCTGATCCAGGAAAAGCCAGCGCGTGGGATGGCATCATGCATGAGCAAGTGTCGCAGACGTAGCAGCGAGTAAATGCTAAACAAACATCCAGCAAGGAGCTGCTTTGCACTGACCACATTGGAGAAGTGGTGGCTAGAGCAGGGCGGAGAAAGATTAATTGAAGCAAGGGCAACTAACATCCGAAACGTAAGCATTCCTTAAGGTTGCTAAGGACGTTACAGCATACGATGCAAAGCGCAACCGTGCGCAGGTAAGCAGGTCATGCAAGGGTGCTGATTTAAATAAATAAATAAATAAATAGTTTATTCTCAGTTTCATAGAGACACACCAACGCAGACATGATCAAGGTTTAAAAACAGATGTGTATCACGACGATACATCGGGTTCCATTGTGTGTAGTTGAAAAAGTGTCGGGAAGAGTTAATATGTGAGTCTAGTCGACTTGCCAGTATGTAGTTGTGGGCAGTGACTTTATTCAGTGGCGAGTCACATCCACCACGTCGCAGTGTTGTTAAACAGACATTTGTGGCTTTTTATAGGGAGAACGCTTGCCAGGCGAAAACCCACCACGTCCTGCAACACTGCCGTAAAGCATTTTGAGCATTAATGTTGAACTGGCAAAACCGCTTGACGACTGGTTTTACCTTCGGTTTTTCGCAGAGTAATGGCTTCCAATTTCCTCTGTCATTTGGACAGGTAATTTGATCGCGGTCGCCATTGTTTTTGAGGTCGGTGGAGGAGAGGGACTTCGTGATTATTCATCTTGTTGTAAGTCCAGGTGAGCAAAAGTTCAACTTTTACGCTGTCCAGATTTTTCAGATATAGGATGTATGGGTGTATGAGGATATGTCCAGTTCTCTATACTGGACAAGGGTTATGGTGATTGTAGTTCGGTCCTTTCGGAGTTCTACCATGCTCCAGGTAAGTCCATGTGGGTTGTTGCGTCCGTCTTGAGCCAAAACTGTTCCTCAGTCCAATCCCAGATCTCCAAGAAGTCCCGGACTTCAGAGAAAAGAGAAAGTAAGAGGGACAACCGAGAGAAGACCGCAAGAACATGCATGGAGTTGAATATTGTTAATGTCTTAAGTTACAGCATTTGGGCTTGAGACGAAAGCATGTACACTGTGCAACAATGATTATGCTGAAAAGGTCTTTTGAATATCCTACAGAATCATTAGCCGTAAGGGTGGATTGCTAACGCCTGCGTAGAGACAACAGCGTTGTACAAGTAAAGTACGAAGTATCCGTTTAGTAGGAGCCAATAATTGCGTAGGGATAGAGCAAGTAGAGTTAGAATAATGGTAGTGATTGTCAGGTGCATGAACAGCACGTAGTTAGCGTAATCCGAGAGGGAGTGCATAATAAGCGAAAATACATAGGTTGCCGCGGGAGTCCTAAAGATTAATTGGTGGCAGGACAGCGGAAGGATTGGATGGAGATATTCTAGAGGAATAAATGTTATGGAGATACGGAGTGGCTCCTAACAAGCATTAAATCATCGCATATGCATGGGGCCAATGGCCACTAGCTACTTCTGAACAGAGATGCCGAATTTACGACGACTGACAGATGGTGGCGCTAGGAGAGATTAAGTGGCCTGATGTAGCCATTCCAATCAAACGCAAGGTCACTAGCGTATGCCTATAGCGTCGCTGAGTGTATCAACAGGCCAGTGAAGGTAAGCGAGAGCTCAGGTGATAGGTCAACAGACCAGCTGAGCTGTGACGCAAACATTCCAAGAGAATGAATATTGTAAGAAGGCAGCTAGCTCCGGATATCAGCAAAGTTAAGTGGAAGCTATGGCGACTAGCTACTGCTAAGCAGAGGTATTGGCTCTAGAAAAGAATGTATCAGTGGCTTTTGAAGCCATATCACTAAGACGTTTGATCACTACGGGATACCTACAGTTTCAATGAAGAAATCAACATGCGAGCGAAGCTTGGCGAGACAGACGGCAGAAGAAAATGAGGGCTGTAGAGTCAGGGATTGGTCCCTTGCAAGCTTCATGGAGCCAACAATGACTAGCTGCTATCAAGAACAGTTGGTGCGAGTAGGACGAACGACAAATATCGGCGCGCTAGGAGAGAGAAGAGTGACCAGCAATGGAGTTCAGATTAAGCCTTACAGTTACTAGTGTATCCTACGGTGGCATATAATAGGTCAACAGACCATCTGAGCTGTGATGCAAACAATCCAAGTTGGATAGAGCCAGGTAAACCTAGTCCGAGAGTTGGTGGCTTGCAAGTATAAAAGACGGACATTGCAAGAAGTAGCAGATAAATGAACATCTAGCAATGAGAGGCTAAATAGCGACTGTACGCTAACCACATGAGTTATGTATACTCGACAGAATGGATGTGAGGAAAGGTTTCTTATTGAAAGGCTTGCGAACAGAAGGTACGCAAGCCTACGGTACGGTTGTTAGCTACCTCGGAACATACGAGGCTAAAGCGCAGCGGCGATTAGATACACAAATCTTTCTAGGGTGCTAAAAGAAATAGGGCTAAGGTAGGCTGTCTTGGAAAAAGCCAGTGATAGGACTAGACGCCTACATGAGCAATTGTAACACGTCGCAGCGACTAAGGGATAACTGAGCGTCTAGCGAAGCACAGCCTTACGCTGCACTACTGAAATAAGAATGATTGCCAGAACAGAGCCAAAGAAGGTTAAGTGGTGGATGGACAGCAACCAGACAGCTGGCATGCATACCTTGTAGTTACTGAGGATGTCGCAGGATATGAGGCGGTGGCGCACAGATACTGTCACCTTAGGGTGCTAAGGGAATGTTGATAAGCTAGACTGAGCCGCAAAAAGCCAGTAAAATTTATGGAATCCTATGTGAGCAGGTGCCGTAGCGGTTGCAGGGAATAAGAGAAGACGGGACATCCAGAAACGTGCTTCTAGGGATCAACTGTGAGTGACAACTCTATTTACGTTTGCTGGCTAGAAGATACCTAAGGTGGGTTCATTGTTGATGGGCGGCGAATGGGTGGAATGCAAGTATACATTAAGATCGCTGAGGAACACATTACATACGAGACATAAGAGAGGTGACGCGCAGAGGCAACTCATTCTAGGTTGCTAATGAAACGGCGCTGTGGTATGCCAAGCCAGGGAGGGAGCTGAGACTCCTGCATGAGTAAGTGTCACAGACATTGGAACATACAGATTGGAACATTGTATTTAATAGGAATAAAAGCTCTAGCGTTAGGTGCCCGAAAGGGTAAAATGACTTCGGGGCGGGTCTAATGAAAAGCCGAGAAACTTAATAGCGGGTGGGACTCGCGTGTTAGCAGTATTTTCCTTGGGCTTATGCGGCAGTTAGACAGAATGCACTAAGGCTCAAAGCGTGACATCCCGCCACGCCTACCAAAACCGCAATGGGAAGAAATTGGGTAGAAAAAGAAAAAATGGAAAGAAATTCCATCAAGTAGATGGTAGTTATATCAGGGAATATCACGGTATAGCTCGGCCGGATGACGGTTCAGGCGTGTCTTAAGATCCGCCACAATGGGTGCCAAGGCTAAACCGTTAGGCAGAGCATTTTACGGTTGGCAGATTCGCAAAGCTAAGTGTGTCGTCTGCAGTCCAACCGACTGTGTTAATGTGTCAGCCTCAGTGGGTGGCCAGATAGGTGGGAGCACTATTGGTGCAGTATGCGTAAGTGGCGACAGGGATGTCCAGGGTTGAATAAGATCATAAATACAAGCATCATGTCACCCCGTACACGTCGGCGCTTAAGCGATTAGAAGCCCAGGCAATGAAGTTGTTGTGGATAACCTAGGTTTTAAAACCACGGGCCAGCTTCGTTGCTTGACGTTGTGGGTTGCAAGTATGCTATGGTCCTTCAACAGCCAAGGGTTCCAAGCCTGAACAGCAAACTCCAAGTGGGGTCGAAAAAAGTGTTGAGGAGGAGGCGGAAATTGCTTGGGTCAATTTGACTGAAGGCAACAAGTAAGGGTTAATTGAACACCTCTAAAAGAGAGGATAAGGTGCGGTAGTGTGCTGATCAGCTAAGTTTAGTGGCTAAAAGAGTGCTAAGAATGGGTTCATGAGGAAAAGACGACAAACTGGCGAAAGGCAAAGAAAAATTTAGGTTGTTAAGTACGTTAGAGCATTAGAGACTGATGCGCGGCGGCGCTCGGATACTCGGGAATTTGATTAATTTGCAAAAGTTCAGTTGACCACCAGGCCTAAGGACGCAATCGTTAGCACGTTGGAGACAAGCGAACACTTCCTGTACGAGCACATTAATCCTCGCGCGTTTTTCCGGCTCTATTTTTTGTCGGGTTGAGGATGAACTCAATTGAGGTTATTTGCTGTATGCAATTAATGTTATGCAAATAGAGCCATAAAGCTTAGATCCACTCCGTGCTTTGAACAACTTAGGATCGGACATTACGAGTAGTCCAACAGTTTGGTCCAAAAAATATACCTAGTCTTTGAACGAAAAGATTAACTTGCTACCTTTTGTTGAACGCCAGTAGTCAAAGAAATATGATAGAACATTCTCGTTTTAGAAAAACAAAGCTTAGCAACTAGAATTATAAACAAGAGTATTTGGAGAGGTACGGTAATGAAAAATTGGACTGACAGCAGAAGAGGCGGAAAATTTCACCCGATGAAGGCAAGGAGCCTACGCTTCCTGCTTAAATGAAATGTGGGACTCTAGCGCTTTACTTTTGGGCTGCTAGGCCGATAAATTGCTGAACGCTTCCCGCAAGCAGTTGGTGTTGCTGATTTTCAGGCATTTAACGCCGGACTGGATAAATTCCAACACCGACATCAAATTTCCAAAATAATGTTGTTTGATGAATCCAGTGCGTTGCCTGAAGATTTAGTTTTAAACGACAGCACTCTCCCAAACTCTCTCGAGACCATGGCGTAGTGACCCGGCGATTCCCTGTAAGAGTGTGTAAACTATGCTAAAATATATTAAAATTATAACTTTCTTATGTAGTAGGGAATTAAATAAATATATAAATACTTTATTCTCTCCAATGCGAGACACGCCTTTTGGGCATGATCGGCATATTGCAAGATTGTACATGATAACTGAATAAGCGGTACCAACAGCGGGAGTGGTACAGTTGGAGACAGTAGTGTGGGCCCATTTGGCCCAAAGGTTGTATGAAGTATATGTACACAGCATGCGAGAGGTAGAGATAATAATCAGTTCACTGATATGGTATGTTGATGAGGAACTAGGCCGATGAGGTCCCGTAAGCAATGTAGGTCAGTGAGTGAAGTATGAGGAAACAGGTGAAAAATTTTTAAGAATAGTGGCATGTTACTAATTCCCTGGAGTTTATTTGGCAGTCATACGTATGGAACCTTATCAAAGGCCTTGCTGGAGTCAATGAATATTACGTGAGCCAGTTTTCTGGCCTTTATGGGTTCTGCTCATGTTTCCCTGGAGGTGAGTAATCTAACGATGCATTAACGTGCTCTCCTAAAGCCATGTTGAGCAGGTGAGATGAGATTTAGATTCACACAGTGTAGCCGGATGGCGCACTTGCCTATTCGTTCCGCAGTTTTGCATAGGACTGTTGTCAGACATATTGGTCGGTGGTTGGCTGGGTCTTGTTGGGTTCTCCCTTGTATTTGGACAGGACGATACCTGCATTTTAGCCTGTGGGTAGGCAACGGACTGCTATGGATTGCCGAAACACTTTGCAGAGCGGGGCGGCGACGTACTCAGCTATCGTATAGAGGAAGCTGGGATGCAATCCGTCCGGGCCTGGGGGGACTTCGGGTCCAATTCGAGGAGTAGCTTAGTGACCACATCGGGGTTAATATCAACTTGATCCATAGAGGAGTAGTGTGCAGGCAAACAGTTGTTAAGCAGCGGTGACTCCATTGCCTAGACCGAGGAATATTGCGCGGCCAATAGGTATGCTTTTTCATCATCGCCATAGAGAACGGTACCATCCATAAAAGCTGAAAGAGCGGGGATTCCAGTACCAGTTTTGGCATTTCGCTTCTAGTAGGCAATTTTGCGTGGGACAGTTTTGGGATTTCATGACCAGTCCACGTTCATATTTTAGGCTTTTGTCTCGTTTTCTCATGATGCATAGGTTTCTGACAGTTTTGTGATTTAAGCAGCCTAATGTCTCCTGTGCTCTTGTAATTGTTCCATAGTTTCCGTCCTTTTTCATTAGGGATCATACTTCTTTATCAATCCATGGGGATCCTTTGGATGGTGGTCTGCTCTTGCAGTTTAAAATAAAATATTCAGTGAACCACAACATCATAGATTGCAAGCGTTCCTTTGCGGCATCAAGTTCCACGGATTGCGGAATACTCCAGTCCAAGTTACCTGCCGTCGTTCTTAATCTGGGCTGGTCAGTGCGCCAGCAATTTCTAAGCAGTGTCCCCTGATCGTGGGTTATGTAGCGTCGTGTCCACGAAAAGGAGACGGTACAGTGATCATTCTTCCCAAGAGATTGGTGGATCGTTAGACCTGATAGGTCAGATGGTGCCGGTGAGAACCAGGTCGAGAATGTTTGGTGTCTGACCACGGACCACCTGCGTTGGTTCCATGACATGCTGTGGCAGGTTGTAATCGTGAACGGTATCAAGGTGCTCAAATTCAATGGAGTCAGGTGAGAGATCACCGTGAAGAGGGTCCCGCATTATGCCTGGGGCGTTGAAGTCACCCACAGGGGAAAAGTTTGTTCCTTTGCTTTGGGTTCGCACTGAACGTAATAGGTTTGAGCCAGGTGCTGCTGGGGCTCGATAGACCACCCCGAACATCAGCGATTGGTATCCATCATGAATTCGACACCAGAGCATTTCCGCCCGTGGATATCCGGAAAGTGCTATCCAATCCACAGACATCAATCGCATATGCTCACATTCCTGAGGATAACAAATAGTCAAAAATGCTCCGGCATATTCAAAGACACAAGCTACATTCATACAAAATTACAAACATATATACACATATACACGCTGGATATCCGGAAAGTGCTATCCAACTCGCTGACATCAATCGCTTATGCTCACATCCCTGAGAATAACAAACAGTCAAAATGCTCCGGCTATTCAAAGCCACAAGCTACATTCATACAAAATTACATACGTATATACACTCATACACTTACATACAGTTACGCCAAACATGTACTTTTTGTACATTTTTGATCACACTATGTTAGCTAAGCATGATCACGCCTGTAAAGGTGTGCCTCGCCTCGTCCTGAATAAAAGTTTATCTATTTATTTATTTATTTTCACAATCGGGTTTGACAATGTGGGCCTTGAGGTGGTTCTTTGTGTAGCGGATTACTCCGCCTCCAGACAGCCCACCAAAGCGATCACATCGAAGTAGCTGCTATCCTAAAATATGAACATCCGAGTCAGATATATCAGATGAGGGCCAGGTTTTGGTGCACGCAATTAGGTCCGGTGGCTGTTTAGGGATAATGCGTGTAAGCTCATCTAGCTTGTTCTGAGACTGCGAGCATTCGCGAGTATTACCCATAGTCCGTTCTTTATGTTTGAGGTCCTAGAAGAAGGAGTATTGACCTCCATCGAGCTCTCTGAGTTTTTTGACTACCCGAAAATCCATTATGTGTAGATCTGTTTCTCCATTAGCGCGTCGGTTTTGAAGCTAGCAGACAGTTTGCCTCATTCGGACTCGGTCCTCCGCGGAGTGGTGTTTCAGAACGTAGAAAGTTGCACCCTTGAGGCGCGGGGTCCGTCTTAGGATGCGTTAACATTATTCTTCATCCTGACAGACGATTTTCGGAGGACGAAGCTTGGCTCTATCCTCTTTTTATCTGCCAAGGCGAAACGCAGACAGTAAGTTTACTCCTTGCTCACGCGCATGGAACAAAATGGAGACCAGTGGTTTAAGGAAGGCTTGGTCGTCGAGCATCCTTTCAGCTGGAGTCTCTTTATTTGATTCTGGGATGTTTGTGATCATCAGGCAGCTGTTGTGAGCAAGCGGCTTGTCTCGTTTCGGTGATGCTGGCTATATGGGCATTTCTTTTCTCTGACAAGTTCCTCAAGCTTCGCTACTCTATTTAAGAAAAGCTTTAGTTCTACATTTTTGGTGTAGCGCTAAAAGAGATAACTTCTATCTTACATGTACAATTTAATCGTTGCCCGATTATACATTATTATTCTTGTTTTAAACTTCCTTAATAACCGGCTCGACACTCGACCAGCTTGTAAATTCCCAGGCGCACGTGTTTGCTCTTGTCTCACTGCACCCGTCCGCGTGTTCTCGAAGCGCATCGAATCCAGTCCGCTGTGTCCGACTCCAATTGCCTTCTGCTATCCGCGCTTAATTTCGCGCACCGTCTCGGATAGTATTAACCAGTCTTACACATTAGTGACCTTTATTCGCACGCGCGAATGCAACTTCTTTTTTTCGTTTGTATGGGAGCTGGGCTCTGACCAATGGCGGAACTTTGGTTACTGGCCGAGGTGAAGTGGAACAGAAGGCAGCAAGAGGGCCACCGCAAGACAGGAATTACTTGTTAATGTTTCAGTTATAACTAGGAATGCGGGTGTTATGTTTATAAAGTGTTAAAATACCGTAACGTTTGCAGTAAAGTAGTTTACTGTAACCTAGGTAACACGCCCCAAAAATTCCAGCCTGAGTAATTGTAGCGAAATACTGATATTTCAAGGGCTTGTCAAACGGTGAAATATGTTATTCGTCTAACAATCGTAAGCCTATTTCAAGTACCTTATGAATGAAAACGTGGTAAAACGTGGTAGGAAATGTATAATTCTAGCTTACCTCGCATGGTGTGTTGTGATTTTTGGTTGGGGATGAATTCTTATAAAATAGCATTTGCTGCAACAGAGAAATCAGGGAATCCGCAACGTGGCATAAATGAAATCATGCAGAAAAGTGAAATGGAAATGATAGTGTTGTTGAATGTTAACTGGTGAAGGAAATCGTGATGCCTTATTACTATGAAATATATAATGTACCATGGGAATTTGTAAAGTTCATATGAGAAGTACACAGAACTACATAATGATTGGCATAAATTAGCCGCTGAAAAAGTGACAAGGGTAAGGTGAACTCACACGAGTTGTACAGTTGTGCATTGTGTTGAAGTATCTGCAGCTTATTGACGCGGAATTCATTTCGAAGTATTATTGTGATGTTCATCCAGTAGGCACATGCGCAGTGGTGGTGCAAATTTAATGGTGAGTAGTAATGGCATGATAAAAATGCATGAATAAAAGGGTATATTTAACGATGGGAAACTGCAATTAAAAATAACTACCAGATGTCCCATATAGTATGAATATACTTATCGTCCGGTAGGCATATATATACATATATTTATTTCTTTATACCATGTTTTTATATGTTCAGAGAAATGCTAAACTTAGAACAAAATTTTACGTATATATAAATATATGTTCTTAGACAGTCCGATATATATGGCTAACGGCATCCGGTTTCGGCTTCGCCTGTCACTGTGGCCAACCACCTGACGCGTGCACCTACAGAGGAACAATGGTTGACTTGCTCTGCAACAACCAGAAATCCAACTACACACCCAATATGCAGTGTAAACACGAAGGAATAAGACCGGGAGGCATGTGGATGGTAGCCACGTTTCATCAACGGAGCCGGCCCACATTCCTTCACAAGCAAACACAAGCACGCTGTGTTTGGGAAATCAAGCACACACAAGGCGGTGGCTGGACCGTAGTCCGCTACACACTGAGTGCATGGAACCACTCTTCAAGCCTTGCACGGCCACAAGAACCGTGCATCCTTCCGCACTAGCAACGACCAACTGTTTACTCGAGCCAGTATAAACGAGGTAAGTGGTAAGAAACAGGTAGGCATCATGTTAAAATGCACATCAAGCGCAGCCACACCGGGGATATCAAGCAACAGCCAATCACCTGGAACGACAAGATGAAATAAAACAAATCCAATAATGCGTACAAACACGGTGGCATAATTCTTCGCTAACTTAGCATATGAAGTAAGTTGGTTAGCAATGAATCCGCGATGAGGAAAATGTCCACAAGTTAGTTAAAAATGTTACAAAACTCAACAAAGTTACCGGAGATAAGCGCAATTAATGTAAGCAACCTGGCCACTTAATAGAAGAGTATTCAAGTGGGCAGAACAAACCAAATAAAGCAGAATGAAATTTATCCAGCTTAAAAAGACCTACTTTAAGTGTAAGTTGGTGGTGAAGAAGCATCAAGATTGCAACATCAGCCTCAGCATGGAACCTATATATATATATATACACCATGCTAACGCATGTCCATATTGTTAGACGTACTTTTTAGTACTGGTATATGTATGGATGTTTGTAAAGGTGACTTAAATTGGGAAATGTGGTAACACAATCGTCGATCGGTAACTGCGGGCATTCCCTATGTAGGTAGACAATTTTCTTGCGTTGAATGTCTGCACCGGTAATCATCATGCGGTATAATAATAGGCCATCGGCATAATTGTTGCCACCTGCGCTTGCCAACTGCAATGTAGCCATGTGTACTTACTTTGGGTGGACAACCTGCACCGAACGTTTGTCAAAAGTTAATCAGGTAAGTAAACATTTATATTATGTGAGAGGAAATCTGCTCAAGGTGCCATAAAGGAAGAACACGAAATAATTAGATGTGTAATAATTGGCCTGAACACAGTGTGGTGAATTCTTATTATGCGAAAACGAAGCGCTTCCAACACAACGGGTAACTTACCGAGGAGTCCAGGCGCAAAAGTATTACTTGCGCGTTGGCGATACTGAATGGATTGGAATTGGAAGGGTTGCACTTGACTAACAACGTCCACAGCAATTTGAGACTTGTGTATTATGAGGACTGTTTTTGTTGGGTATGAGAACAGATGTTTGAACCATATGCGACTACTGTCGTCTGAGTTCGGAGTGCTCAGACTGCTCATAACCCGCAAAGCGACAATACTGGAAAAGATTTAATGGTTTTCGGTTACGGCATAGAATGACTATGCTTAAGAACCGGAAGTGTAATAGAGCGTTTGTGAATGTGGTCTACGATTACAGACCCATCCATTGAACTAGCGGCCAAGTGGTGAGGCGCATGCAAGCGCATTATGGCTTGTAAGAATGCACCACAAGGATATCGGACATCAAATGACCCTGAAAAGGGCCTTCGGGTCGTTCGCGAAGTAATTGGAAAACGGAGGCATTTAACAGTGCTGACTAACCAGGGACATGCCAACGTCGTGGCTGGTTGTTGTGATACCTGAGTACCGGTTATGCTATTTGCGAAATAGGCTGTAAAGTGCTGAAGCTTGAACGAGATTCCTTAATCTGAAAGGTAATTGATTGGAGCACCACCACTCACCTGTTAACCTGGGTGGCACTGCAATGTGGTAGACAAATAACAGCGTGTAGCATGCGGGCAAGATGAACAAGAAGCGCGGTAGACAAGGTACTTCGAAATAAACGTAAATCAGTTCCCAGCACACTAACATTTGCCCGTATGGTCATTTACTGGAGCCCTGATGAATGAAGTACAGGGACGCGGCATGCTGCAAGTAGCGGGAGACCTGATGCTACATAGTTGGACCTTCATTCCAACATGTGCGTAGCAAGCCTATTTAACCGCCACAGATGTGGCATTACTGTCCCCACTCAAGAAGACTCACTTGGTTGTCTCGCCCGCATGACCAGTGCACGAAGTATTATATGTCACATAACAGGGGCGGCATGCTCGCAAATGAACTGGCATCCATGTCGGCTTCACTAGCGTATGCCTTTGTAGGTCCAATAAAGGTACGTCAATATTGCCGGTATCTCTAAGAGCCTCCATGAACGGTGGTTACCTAGTCCACATACGTCCCAAGACACTGACATCAATATAACTGCGAGGTAAACTACAAATATTGGCTGCACCTACCTTCTAGACGTATTCGTAGTTATCCTATATTTGTCCCATGATATCTGTTTCATTATGGCTTCTAGCGTGGCGGATATTGTTGGCTCCACAGTCGTTCGCGAACGGCGTTTATTGAGCCCATGTTGGCGGCGCAGCGGTGTCATCAGTACCGCTGCTATTAAAACAGATTTCGAACTTCACACCCATCCATGAACGTTGCTTACCGTTCCCATATAAGCATGCATGGAATGGGTTTTATCAATGGCATTGGTACAAGGTTTACGCGACTCAAAGTTAATTTCATTTTTCGGGTCATGGAATGCAAATGTTTGACCTCTCTATCGCTGCATAATCACTGAACTATGGCCTAATCCATGCCACATGGTAATGAAAGAGAAACATGCCATGAAATTCAAGGCGGACGTTTGTACCGATTCCAGATAATTACGTCATTATGGGGATCGTTTACTGCGCCCTTGACCCACAACTGGAAAGCAATGCGGAACGGTGCATTACAAATTGTGCTACTAACACACAGGAAACTAATATGCATCGATGTAAAGCTATGTTGCCTTACAGATTCAAGAGATGCCGAGGTTGTGCACATCCAGGCAGTCAGCCTGCATCTTTCACAATATATATGTACAGGAGATAATTTTCTGGAAATAAAAAAGCCCACTGGACTGGGTGAGAAACACATGATTACCTAGCATGGCCGTGCCACCTAGCAATCTGTGAACAAGGTGCATTTGGACGGGGGCAACAAAAGAAAAATAGACCGCAAGTGCGGACCTTCTGAGCAGACAATCTTACCTGCAGTTTCTTTCCAAAATGAGATGGTGTCCATTTCTGCCACACATCATTGCTGCTACCTGCTAGTTTACGGACAGACGGAAGACGCAGCTCAAATCAATAGACCCAGACCATATAACGATGAGACCGGATTACGGCAATTGTGTATCCAAGAGGATGGTGGTCACCAATGTGTGTCAAGTACAAGGTTATCAGAAAAACATTGTAAAGTGTCACATGGTAACTAATGTTTGACGAAATTAGCTAATCAAAGTACAGGCACACAATGCAGTAATGTTTTGTGAGGCTCAAACCGTTCACAAATATTCCAGACCTTTCGGGTGAGAGTGTAATTCTCTGGTAATCCACAAAGCTTGAACACTGAGAAATGGTTTGTATCCTGTGAAAAGAAGAGCATCATTCACTCCGAGACAGGAATGCACCACCAAACAAGGAAACAGGACGTCGTTTGTTCATCAGAGACCTCAACATTTTGTCAATCCAAGGAGGACCTCTTGTTAGACCTCTACTTTTAGAAATAGGAACAACCCAGTTGATTAGCGACATCATGTTGGCGTAAAAGTGAGTCCAAGCATCGACAACACACAAATAATGTGGAATGGACCAGTCCAGGTTAGAAGCAGCCGCCTGCAGACGCTGTGGATCGGCTCGCCAGAAATTACGCCGATAATCACCTTGCTCATGAACAGAAAACCGACGTGCCCATTGGAAGGAAATGGCACAGTGATCACTCTTACCAATAGGTTGCATAATAACCAGCTCGGTGACATCTGACGGCACCGGGGATAACGCTAGACCAAGAACGTGCAGCGTTTGGCCTGAGAACCACCGAGTGGGTGAAAATACATTCTAAGACAAGTTATAATCGAGAAGGGTCTAAGCAAGATGGGCAACAAAAGAGCCAGAAGGAAGACCACAATAAAGCAAGTACCACTCAATGCCAGGTGCATTGAAGTCTCCAACAATTAAGCAGTCCTTACCTTTGGCGTGCGATTTAATTATATCAAGTAAAGGAGCTTCCGAACCCAAGGGAGATCTATAGGTGACGTATACCAGGAGTGATCTACACCCGTCATGAATACGACACCGCAGAGTTTCTAAGCCACCATCTATATCACAAGTAGCATCAAGCAAAGGTGCCTTGAAGTTCGTCCTCCAATAGAGTATAACGCCACCGCCTGACCTCATTCCTTGGCGATCAGCTCGGGAGAAGTGATAACCAGCGATATATACTTCAAGTCACGGAGGTTCGGGGACAGCCAAGTCTAAGCAAAAGCCAGTAGAGCAGGGTGATTATCGATGGCAAGAAGTTGAATCTCGTCCAATTTGTTCGACAAAATGCGCACACTAGCGGACAACACACTCAAACCGTTCTTCGACCTTACTGTCCGGGTAGGACAAGGATGGGTCTCCAGCGAGTTCTCAAAGTTTTCTGAACCACTCGAAAATCCACAATGTGAAGGTCCGTCTCACCATTTGCCCGGCGGGTTCGAAGTTCTTTAACTGCACTCTTCATTTTTATCCGATCTTAAGGGGACAGATCTCTCAGAACATAAAACGATTCCCCTTTGAGACGTGAAGGTCGTCGGAGGATGCGGCTGCATTCATCCTCGTTTTGGCATACGATCTTGAGAGGACGAGGCTTTGTAGAGTCCTCCTGCTTCCTGCCAATGCAAAAGGCAGAAACAGCATTTATCCCGGTTTCCTTTCATCAAACAACAGTGAAATCATCCTTATTAAAAACGCTTCAACATCTAGGATCCTTTCAGCTAACGTAGATTTAGTAGACTCCGGCGCATTTACCACTATAATGCAGCGGTCACAAGAGGGGCGACGGAAGTCTCTAGATGTCTGCTGCTAAGGAGAAATTGATGTGTCCTTAACCAAATTCTTCAACTACGTAAGTCTACCAAGGACTATTTAACCTCCAACTGCGAATAGGGCTTGGCATTGATACTAGATTTAGCTTTTGGCTTAGCTTCTTGCAAATCTGAGTTGCGGCTGCCTGACAGCGCCGCGGGTACTGTCACCATAGCTGCATAGGTCCTGACCGCAGGCTCGGCATGCTGAGCAGCAACATTTACTGGGGGAGACGCGGCACAACTTTACTTACCGATGGGAGGTACGAATCCAGAACAGGGGAGGAGGACCCGCAGATAAAACTTAGTCCGGGGAAGCAAGCAACGCAGTGTGAGGAAGAGAGTGACGTGGACTAAGCGCTGGCAGACCGGCAAGTACATGTCTGTCACTGGTTGTTACTCTGCATGAGTCACAAAAGAAAGCGATAGCTTAAAACGGTGTTCGTTGTAGATATCCATGTAGGCCCGGAGCGATACCACAACAAGCAGCATGAATCCAACCATCACACAAAGAGCACTGTACGGCCTTTGGTCATTGAGTGACTCTCTTACCACAGGGGATATCTGGAAGCCATTGGGAAAGGATAAAGGACGTAACCCAGTGGTAGCACGAAAAAATACTCGTCAACCGAGAGTTCTGCAGTACTGGTTGCTTACCAAACAACAGGGGCACAACAACCAAGAAACCGAGGACACGCAAACAAGTGTCACCGAAATAATCAACTCACAAGTATTCAAAGTAAATGCGACCTTTGAAAATGATTAATGGCGCACAAGAGGCGAGTAACTGGTCAATGTCCAGTGACTAAAAGACGGGTAACCATCCAAGGCCTTAGAAGCCTCAAAGGTTCAGGACTGAGGATCCAGGGACAAAATACGCTTTAGCTCAACCAGCGTCCCGTTTCGTATTTCAATAAGCGAGAAGAGCTCCCAGCACATCGACGTGATAATCGATTCTTGCGTTTATACTAGAAAAAGAAAGAAGAACAATAAGGAAAAAACACCAAAAGCAGGCTTCTAACGATGCTTTTTCACGTGGCGCACTGACGTGACAATGGAAGCGTTTGCTGGTAGGTCAAAAACGCTCTCCATGACGACAGCGCTCCTAAAACTGCTGGAACGGAGTTAAATTTTCATCCTGCCCGTAAGGAGGATTTGTACAAGTCAATTTTGAGGGCAAGAATAGTCAACACTTACCGTTTGTAGGATTACATCGCAGCCGCTACTTAAAGTTTCTGCACATGCTTCTCCATGTCAGAAAATTTAAGGAAAAAGGAACGCAACAAAAGCTAAAACGTATCCATATATCCGCCATACTGACCGCTTCTAACGTGGCGCCACAGCGATTTATTGTCCAGCGTTATCCACTTGAACAACCACAGCGTAGACATTTTTGCCATCCATTTATATCATCACGCAGACGTATTCGCCATGTACATCTTCCTTTTATACATTTTTACCTTCGCTATCAACCTAGCCAACTTTTAGCCCTGCTTACCGTACCACCCTCACCATATTATACCCATAACAGATTGGTTAGAATCCCGGTCCGTTTGTAATTTTTGATGATTTCGTTCCTTTTTCTCGAGTAGATATCTGTGTTCCTTTTTGCATGCGTAATTTTAGTACTTTTCTCGTGTCTTTGTTTATCCTTTAGCTTTTCGACGCACATTTCAAGAGTGGCATCTGAGTCGTTTCGTAGGGTAAACATGCTTACTTTGGTTGTTCCAAATTTCATGGAACACCGTCCAGGGGTTTGGTTTACATTGGATCATTGGATGATAGAGAGCAGAAGGAAGATCTTTTGTCAGCTCCTTCACTTCCCGATCATTGCGACAGAAGGTTCCGCATTGCACCACTGTAGCAGTCTTAGAGGCAGCAGAATCCCAGCCCGCTCCGGTGAGAATTTAACAGTTGTTTGAAACCTTTCTCTGTCTCAGATCAACAATTGGATCCGGCAACCGGTTCCAACCATCCACCACGCGAGTTGATAAGGCCAAACTGTGCCGCACACGGAGGTTTCTCGGTTTGAACGGTTTCATGCAGTGGCCGCGTGTCGAACTCTCAGTTTTGAGTTGAAAGAAGTCCTGTAACTCGCAACCTAGTTTTCCTCTGAGAATACGTCGGGTGCATATCAAATCTCCTCGGTGACGAAGGTAACCTAGAGAGAACAAGTTCAGTCGTTGAAGTCGTTGTGGATACGGCAGGTCTCGCAACTCGGGGACAGATTTGGATTCAAGCCGTTGAACCTGCTCTATCATATCACATTCGGATTTGGTGAAAGCGTAGGCAGCGGGTAGCCAGTATTCGAGAATCGGACGAACACGCGAGCCAAAGAGGAGTCGGTGAAGTCCCGGGGTCCGGAGAGAAAACCCTCTACGTATAGAATGGAACAACCCGTAGGCCGCGGCGACCCTATAGCGCGATGATCGTGCGCTATATATCCGGTACGAGACTAGGCGGCCAAACAAAAGCAATGAGTAGAGCACACAAAAGTAAGCTAGGGAAAAAGTTTATTAGACGGATGGAGATTTAGCTAAAGCTAAAACTAGAGCACCAGAAGAAACTAGCCAGGGAGAATGTCGTTAGCGTAGAGTGCGTTGACGGAGCGTCGTCCGCCGTCGAGTCGTGCGCCAAAGGCGGAGATCGTGTTCTTGTTTTCAACAAACGGGAACAACGTTCCAACAGGCAAACCAAATAGTTCCCTAATACATCAGAAAGCTATAATTTGAATATTTTAGAATAGTTTACACAGTCATACGGGGGAATCTCCAGATCGCTACAACCCTCTTCTGGGTGTCTTGAATAGCTTTGAAGTCTGGTGACACTATCGCACTTAGGTCCCTCTCTTGGGTTGCTCTTTTGTGCAAGGAACCACCAATGTAATAAGTTCCAAATGGGTTTGATGGGTCAACGCTGATAATAGAGCATTTATCACGATTTACGGGCAACTGCCACTTAATCGACCAGTCATGGAGTAGATCAAGCGTTGTTTGTAATCTGTCGGCGTCTTCAAGGCTGGATACTTTCATCCATAGCTTTAGGTCGCCGGCGTAGATTAAGCAATCCGTCTGAAGAGTGGATGGTAAGTCGTGGATGAAGATATTGTAAAGTGCTGGACTGACAGGAGATCCCTGTAAGACCCCACTCGTCATGAGAACAGGAGCAGAAAATGTGTAATTTACCTTCACTTGCATAGAGTGGTCGTTTAGGAATTCAGAGATCCAAGACAAGTGGTTCCCAGAAATACCCATTCCTTGGAGCGTAAACAAAAGCCATTCATGGGGACTTTGTCAAAAGCTTTGCTGGAGTCATCAAACACAAGGTCCAAGCGTTTGCCGGAGTCTAGCGACCTTGCTCAAGTCTCCTTAGCAACGAGCAAGTTCGAGGTACAGGTGCGTGCTTTTCGGGAACAATGCTGGGCATCCCTGCTAGCACATGAGGTCCTTTACTCGGTCGTCGAAGTCCTTCAAAAGTCCTTCAAAGTCATTCAGTAAACTATTGGTGGCTACTTGATCTACTTCGTATTCCAGCAAGGGCTGTACATATGTGTGTAGGTTACGTTAACTGATGACTAAGCATGACATTGTTTATCCGCTTTATTCTGTTGAAAAATCGTACATGGTTTCTTAGAAAGGGTCATCTTCCCACGTTTTGAATTTCGCCGCGCTTTTAAATTTTCAGATACCTCTGGCACTGCTCCGTTTGGTTACCAATCCTGCTTTGCTGTAGTGGGCTTCTTTTCCGTTGTGCAGGTTCGACAGATGAGAAACAAGTTTGCGTTTGTAAGAAGCCGTTTTGACGTGGGTTAGATATAAGAAGCACCGTAAGTGTTTTTTATTATTTTGCAAACATAATTTGTGCAGCTTGGTTTTATTTACCAAGCCTCCCCGTTGGCTTGTCCTAGGTGCTACCTCCATAACGCACAGTTTGCGCATTGTTATGTTCAATTTTACAATTACTTGTTCTCAACATAGATAGCTTCATAGTGAGCTTCTTTTCTCTGTTGCAGGGCGCATTCGCTTAGTAATATAGGTGGCGACATTGCAGGGCGTTGTCTTGTTTTTACTCATCCAGGTCTGTTTTAATGTACCTTGCCATTATCATGACTATTACCTGACTGTTTTGGACAAGCGCGGGTGATGCTGTACGAAGCAACATGGGTACGGGTTACAAGATCGTAACTGTATTCGGCCGATAGGCATATGAAGGGCTGTTAACAAAGTGGATGCATCTATGTGCAGCAAAATGGCAAACCACAGGGCGCTGAATGCACTATTAATGGCAAAGATCTGCGTAGGCAAGCACTAGACAAACAAGGTAAGATAATATGAACAACATGGAATGGCCTCTACCAGCACTGACGCAGGTAACGTGCACATTATCTTAAACATGTTGACAAGTTTTTAATGGTGATGCTTTCAACCACATACCTTTTCAGTAGACAACACGAGTGTTGCGGAGTGGGGTTTATGTACAGACAATTATTATTTAATAAAGGTTTCGTTGACATTACATTTTTCTCATAATCAGTGCTTGTGCAAACGGACTTGCATAAGTCATCTATTTCAGCGTTATGACCTCATTAACATATTGCGTCGTTTCCCTGAGTACGTCCACCGGATCCACAGTTACAACCATAAGCAACTCTTAGCTGTTTGGGGACGGTCGCCGGGCGTTGCTAACCTACGTCCCCCTTCGGAATACCTAAACGCTGTGAGGGAGCACCGGCCAGCGGACGAGAACTGCACGTTCGCCCACGTGATTATGCTTCGGCGAACCAGTAAGTTCTGTACTGTCGTAAGTCTTCAGTGGATTTCGATCAGTCTGCTGCGGTAGCCAACTCCGTCGGCCTTTCGAACCTACCCGAAGACACGGATTCAACAGTCGACATGGGCACACCCCCACGTAGACTCATGTGAGTTGCCACATATATATAACATTTCAGCACAGCCGTATACCACGTCGTTTGATTTCGGGCGACAATGAATTTGAGCCCCCAGGAAGCGCATGGTCCCCACAGCCGTTCCCTATGGCTCTCCACCTATCTTTTCTTTAACTGAGTTGGCCCGCTCGATGGGCAAAAACCCACGTCAGTCATCTTCCCAGCAATACAACATGAGTGGATACAAACAAGCTTATACAGGTAAGGGGTACATTTTTCTTAATATGAAACTTCAGCGTTCAATACTGGATCTCATTGTGGTAAAAATTCGCACGCACAGATTCGGAAAACGGATTCGGGTTGGTGCTTACACTTTGTAGCGTGAGTCTCCTAGTCCTTGAGTCTACCTCTGGCACCTCCTTCATCACCGTTCCTACAAGCGATTGGAATGGCATTCACCGTAGGCATGTACTTGAGGTTTTACCATTTTCCTGCAGGCGATATGAACCAATTAGAGAATAAACTGGAGTCCATAGATGGTAACTTCCTACATTTCTAAAACAGGGTATACATTTGCAGATAATGTTCAGAAACTTATGGAAACACTGGAGTATTGAAGAATTGCATGAGATCGATGACTGCGACCACTGACAAGCAACCAGTGCAGCAGGCAACGCAGCTCACTTTGCCGATTATATCGGTGGAGGAACTACAGTCGTTCGCCATACTAATGCCGGTTGCCGGACGCAGGTCACAATTGGTAGGATTCTTTGCTAACTCACACATGCATGCAGCATATTTATCTGGAAGGCGTGAATGGAGACACTTTGTCGGAGAATGTACGCATCATGATGCAGCGTTTTCTAACGCGGTCATTGGTGGCGGAGATCAATTACCCCAGTTCCCGCAACAAACACGGATTCCGGAAAACGAAGCCATTAACCGAAATGCAAGGTAAGGAACAACTTTTCCCTTTCGTCCCTTGCGTCATAGCTGCACTTTCAAAATGATTCTCCGGAAGCAATGTGTCACCGGACGACAAAACACAATAGGTCAGGAAATACATGAAATCGATTCGTGGTAACGCATGGCGCGACACTGGCAAGGGTTGTGCAAGCAGCTAGCAGGTATGAAATGGTGGATTACTTATTAACATTTCTTAAGTAAGGTTTTCCAATTGGTGGACTTGGATTGCCCAGACGACAGGATGGAAGAAGAGTAACCGTTTCAAACGGAACAAGGACTTCTGTTGTCATTATTGATGTCCTTCCATTTAATGTATACACTACGGTGCGCCGGTAAACGGACTTCTTACTGTGAAAAAATCGGAGTCCATTCCCGCTATATTTGTGTTTATTGGGACGGAAATATTTAGGCATCACTGCTAGTGGGACTGAACCCTGTGCGCCGTGTTTAACATGGTTTCCTCCATTCAGTAGCAGCAGGGTGTGCACCATGGTACCACCCCTTTCACTGTCATTCAGTTTGTTAAGCCGCATGTGAAAAATGTCATACGGGCGGTTAGTTATGACTCCCACGTTTACATTGCATTAACAGGCGGCTGTGATAGCTGCGTTACATATTATTAGTAACAGGAAGCGCAGATAGGGGTTTGAGATCCTCCTCCCGGCGGTGTGCGAGCTTGGGTGGGTAGCCAATATGTGGGGAGTGCAGAGGTGGCGTCCAGGAACGGCGTACAGAGGTACAGCCTAGTTGCGTGAGTAGCGTAGTGGTGCGTGCACGGCCATTAGTCCACGCCGCCCAAGGTCAACCGTCAATAACCGTTCATGCTTCACTTGTATGTTTGTCATCCACCGTTTAACATAGGTTTCTGATTGGACACGGTGCAAAGCCATTCACTGTGTACTTAATGCAGCTGCAGTGGAAGGACAAATTTCGCCTTCAAAATGGTCACCAAAGTCTGTAACCATGGGTTCGCGTTTATAGTTGACGGTTAAGGAGTTTACAACCCATTTTCGCCTTTAAAGTCTTTCTGTGCTAGCAGGGAGCTAGATTACTTTTAGTAACGGATCATTTGTAACCTTGAAAAAGCTTATATTGACCATCTTTGAGCACGCCAATTCAGATACGAAGTTAATATACCTTTTAAAGAGTTATAATCGAGATATAAATATCACTATAATAATAAAGGTTAACTTTAAGGTCCGCATCAACGTAGTGGATAGGTTTAAAACCTAATATAAGTGAATAACATTGAAATTTGAATTAATATAATGAAAATGTGTTACAAGTTACATAGTCCAGTTTGGGTA
>OX104067.1:65809273-65845301 GCA_944474145.2 Dicrocoelium dendriticum | reverse complement strand
AAACGTAGACAGCACCAAAGGGAATCTTACACCGTGCTGAGCTCACATTGGAAGTCATTACAGAAACATAGAGCCACCCCCCAACTTTGCTGGGTCGGTCGTGCCGAACTATAGACATGCCTAACAGTGCGATCTCCATGTCACTTAAGTTAGGTGGTAACTATGTCTTCTTTTTAATCATGAGGTCGCTGGCTTTTGATCATTGAATCACTCGTATTTCGAAAAGTTTACTCAGTAAGCCTTAGGCGTTGGTGTACATACAAGAAAGCCTGTCTGTTGTCAAAAGCTTTTGACTGGAAGCACATGAATGATGTGGATTTGTGCCGTGCAATAAGTGGCCGTCACCTAATCGATTTTTTGGGTGAATTGCCAAATCTCGATAAGAATGTAATCTTCTTTTGGTCTCAATTGCACTTGCAGTATGTGGTCCATCGACAGCCTTCTCGATAATACGACCAATGCTGGAGTATGGCACTCCCGCATACTGTCCCATCACCCGGGGCGAAGTAGAAAAGCTTTAGCGGGTGCAGCATGTAGCCACCAGGCTGATTCCCAACTTACGAGGTATGCCATACGAAGACCGATGTAAGAAATTAGGGTTATACACCCTATCCTATCGTCGGCTGAGAGTAGACCTCATCATGACGCACCGGATATTACACCTGGGGATTACCCCATGTTGAGACAACTACTTCATCTGCGCACACCAAGCTGCACGCGAGGACACCGGTATAAACTTATCCGTCCGGATTTGAAGCGGGTCGCCCATCAACTCCGTATTGAACGCAGAGTGGTGAATGTCTGGAACGACCTGCCTCAGCATATAGTAGAAGCCAACACAGTGTCTCAATTCAAGATGCTACTAGACCTACAATTTGCAGAGGCAAAGTACAGAGAGCGAAACGATAAATAAAGAGTTCATGTCCAAAAACGACGAATGATGCAGCTACGCAGAGCAACCTCTACTCGGTGCTTCGCACCAGTTCTCAGTTCTCGGAGCAGGTGCCTTCACCACTGGTGATAGAACTGTCTTTAGCCCCTCCGATGATGTAGCAACAGCAGCGTATGTTTTTAGCTCCATTGTCGATGTCTTACTTTTGTTAGGGCCATCGACTTCACGGGAAGGCTTTAGAGCGGATGTTGTCTGCTTTTTCTTCTTGATAACAGAACGAACGCTCTACATTTCGCAGCCGGGTATCAAGAGATTCGTCTCTCCTACGAAATACTGTGCGGCCTTGCCGGCGGCTGCAGCAATTGGCACAACTGAAAAGCAACTTTCCGCTAGAGGCCAGCGCTGCGTACTGCTCGGTATTCAGCTCCGTACAAAACTGATGGTACCATCGGTTGCAGACATTGCATTGCATGCCGCCAGATTCGTCAGTTACTGGTATATTGCAGCTTGGGCCGCCACAAAGTGCGATAACCTCAGAATCCGAGCCATCAGGAACAACAGCCTCGGTGCATTGCGAGGCTGACATAGTGGAACACAGAGTGATGATAACACGTATGCAATAGTTAAACGACATCAAAAAAGGCAAAAACGGGGTTAAAACTGGGAAAACTGGAAAAATTACCAGTAGGCGCAGAAGACGCTTTGACCAGAACCGCTTTAATCGATCCAACATATCTTGGATCACAGTAAATTTGACAACAGTCAAATTTCGTTTCAAGTCTTTATTCAACCACTGTTTTCCACGTTATTGCAACTAAAAATCTCCATCAGTATGGCACGCCAAAACGAATAGTTACCGCGTAGCACTGTGTTGTCTCTGGCAGAAATATATCGCAGTGATCACCGGTTTGCAGATTCATTCGCATTTACATGCGTTAGCAGCCGTGTTACATTAATATTAACTTACTGTTTGCCACGCAATTCTGAACGTCAAAAATGTACGCAACCGTACAGCATGTAGCCGTTGGCGTCCCCATCCAGCAAGTGTTTGCGCCTTCCACGCTGGAAAAACATGTCAACAATTTAATCTGAAGACGTCCGATTAGCTCATCCATGTCTTCAACACTTCCATGCTTCCTAATAACCAAAGATCTGAACAGCTCACCATCATTCACAGCCATAGCGATAGCAGAAAAACCACTATGGCCACCGAAATATTATAACAACTATCACACATATGTACCCTTACCGGTAACACTTCCGATGGCATCATAATTAACACACAATCCATTTCTCCACACACCACTCAGCTATTTCCACCTATTGCACATTCATCCTCCTTGGCAACGTCGCTAGGTAACCACGTTGCTATGTACCATTTGTACCACGGAACGTCCCGAAACAACACAATTTTTTGTTACAGTAATCACACTGTCCGGTGCTGAGCGGGGCAGGAGAAAACGAAGTAACCCGGCGAGAAGCGCCGGTACAGCTGAAGAAAGGTACCAGCAACGTACTGAAATCGTGAACACTTGTAAATATCGTTACACCGTGTACCATTTGAAGGTCATATACTATATTTTCTTAATATAACAAAGTAAGTACTTAATCTTAAATTGTTACACTGCAGACATAAATCACTCCGCAAGTGGCTGCTACGCAGTGCAGCGATCTTGGACGCGGTTGGCTACGTGTTTTCATACCCATGTGCTGTGTAGTTTCCTATCATCGACAAAAATTTAGCAGGGATCCTCAAAGAGTGGTGCCAAGACCTTTATGTATATGAGGAATAACAGGGGACCTAAAAGAGAACCTTGGGAAGGCCCCTGTGATTAGTGGCTATAGTTGGGACGGATTCACTGTCTGTTTAACTTCCTCCCTATAAGAACTGCCGATTAAGTAAATAGTTATGGAGGGCTCCCAAGCCCTGACCACTTCATTGGCGACCTACCGCATCAAATGCCTTGCTGAAGTGAAGATAGCAAACCATTACTGAACTCCCATTAACAAGACAAGGTATTACTTACTTCAAAAAACACAACAAGGCAGGGTTATGTTGCCTTGAGAAAGCTGTGTTGCTCCACACCTGTTGAGTTATAAGAAACTAAGTATTCACAAATTGGGCTTCGGATAATCTTCTCCATACATTTAGGCAACCCACTTATGAGACTGACAGGCAGTTACTCAATTTTAGTTTAACTGTGTTTCTTCAGTACCGCCAGCCCATCGAACACCTCGAGAGCTATGACATTTCCAATTTCAGGTAGGACGGAAAGGATAAGCGAAACCCACGTGTTTCTTCTTGAACAGAGCGTTGAGCCAGGAATTGATGAGTTGTTAAAAATATGCTACTCTTAACGACCGCGCGTGTCATCCTTGCGCAGTGACCGTGCTAATGTGCTCTGTGTCGTCCCAATTTCATCAAATAATATTTTCCCAAATAGAAATGGTATCTATAAATATATAAATAGGTATATTTCTAGACTGGCTAGATACTGCACCCGTGAGGGAGTAGAGCAATATTTACATTAATCTTATGCTCTTGCATAGGAGTGGGAACACTGTGAGTATATGTTCCTTGTTGGCAATCACGAATGCATAGTCCTTGTTGGGTGTACAGCTGAAGGAGTTTTACTCCCCACCTTAGAATTCTTCTGGCTCCTTCAGGCGATATTTAAGCTCCTTGATTTTGTTTGTTGTGAAAGTTGCGCAGAGCCGCAGTTGTGCATGTTTTCTTGGGAAACAGGAGCCAATGCACCACAATTTCACTATAAAGCCTTTGGACAATTTCGGCCCACTCAGTCGTCACATGTATTGGTGCGCATTTAAAAAGAAATAAGAGAGACGGAATTATAAGGGACAAGTAAAACTTAAAAATAATTGCTGTAAATGCAATTACAACTGAAACGTGTTTGTTAATGGACATACTAAGGCGGCGTACTGCACTAGAATAATACATATTAACAAAAAGTATAACCAAAATTTCTCGCGCCGAATTTGCTTGCTTGTGCCGAAATTCAAATTAAGCAAATCTCAGAACAATAGATAAACCTTTTCTAAAGCCAGAATATTTTAAAAATTAGTAAAAAATAAAATGCTCAGTACAAGTTTAACCTGTTGACTACGTTATAAGTAAAAGCAATGTAATGAGTGCAGTAGTTCACGAGTTATTCACAACTTAAGGGCAGTCTACGAATAACGCCCTTGGTTTGCTCTAAAAATGGCACTCTGCTTTGCAAGCAAGTAACAAAAAAGAATACAAAAATGGCGATGCGGTACAAGTTCTAAACAGGTATAGGTGTCTAAAAGTGCTTTATATATAACTCGAAATACCACGCAACACCTAGGTACGACTTAAGTGGCCGAAAAGCAAACTTTTCGGGCAAACGAAGCAAATATAGGCAACTAAGCGGTAATATTTCGCGCAAACACTAGGAAGTTAGTATGGAATGTTATATATGTACTGGACTTCTGGAAATCTTTTAATTAGCCCGCGATCAGAAGATCTCAGTTTACCCTTTCCAGGGGATACTGAGCCATATAAATCTCTAGGAATATAGAGTTTAGTATATTTTAAGCTTTTAAGTGCTGGCGAAGTTTAAATCAAGGCTACATGAGCTAGGTCTAACTTAATAATACAGAAGACCTTTAGGATCATTTGACACGTTTTGGCTTGAAAAATTCAAACATTGCTTAGATAAATGTCGCGTTTTAACGCTTAGAGGCGAGTTTCGATATTCATAAGGTTATGTCTCTAACACTAGTGAACTAGAGGAGCCTGTCGCTAATAATACAGAAATAAGGGTCTGATAATTTAGAAAAATGCTTCTGGACGTGAAATTCATTCGGGTCTGCGTTGGTGGAGGTTGAGGTTGCTCAAAAATAAGAGATTATTATGCCTCATGTGTTGAGGCACACTAGTCGGCAGCTCTTTGCTTCATTTCGGGCAACTTCTCTTTTAAGTTCAATTTCTGAAGCGCATGCCAGCGGTGTTTATCCAGGTGGCAATGTTACCTAGTACTGTAATCTCGCACCAGCTCTTTCCCTTATGATTTTCCTGGAGAGCTGTTCTAGCACCCTGAACAAAGCATGATAAAGTAAAGCAAACGTAAGAAGGGCGTAAAAACGTGGGAGCTGGTTGTTCACCCACCACACCGCATAACGCACGGTAGCCTTCGGTGTCAGGTACAAGTTAAAAAACACACAGGCGGCCGAGATAGGACGAAGTGGTGGTCAAAATTTTCTGGATGTCCAGCCAGCCAGTGTGACAGGGGCCTCTCTGTCGCTGGTTAGCTTTCGTGCCAGTGAAATGGAATCTGGAAACGCGAAGGTTTTACTAGCAAAAGCGGTCGCAGAAGGGGATCTGGTTTTCATGTTGCCTGTCTACTACTGTTGCCAATGGTAATAGGTGCATGCATAGCAGCTAAAGCTAAGTATGTGGGGCCAAGGGAGGATAAGTGGAGAGCAAAATGTCTGATCCTTGAGCTATATATATATGTTAGTTTGCGGTATGCACTCCGGTTGGAGTTAGGAACGGCAGAGTAAAGTAGTGAACACTCAGGCACAATGAAAACGCACCGGTTAAGGTCAACTAGCAACTGACATCTACGAAGGTACACAGCGGTACCACTAGCGCTGGTATTTAGACGATATTCTGGACAATTCCTATGCTAACTTTTGGTGTATTGACAGCAACACTAGCTAATAACACCTTATACAAGGCGTAGGTCCGTTATGAGGCCTTTACTAGGTGTACACCAATGGTCATAAACCGAATATCTTTTCCTCGAATCCAGTGGTCCAAGAATTTGAATAGTGATAAAAAGTAAAGTTGCAGACAAGGAATGAAGGCATAGATAGGATCTAGGGATTAAAGTTTACCTGCTCGGCCGGCTTCTTTATTGCCTCGCAATATCCTATATCCGGAATGCTTACGGATTTGCCAGGGTGCCAGTCAGTAGGAAAGGCTGTGTGGTTTGTTAAACTTTTTAAACATTGACCAATTGGCCATTGAAACGGCGAAGCCGGTGGGGTGTAGATACCGGTTAGTCAATGCAGCCTTTGGACCAACGTGTCTGTGAGGAAAGCGAAGGAAGTCGGGAACTAATAAGAAATGGCTAAATACCTTTTGAATTCCGCATTCTAATTTAAGCACCTGTAAGATGTGTGTAACTGATACGACTGCGACTTCCCGGGTGTTGTGCTGACGGTACTGGATAAGATATAAACAAGAGGTTATTGATGGAGACAACTCCTGGGGATGCCCTACTGATTATCCGTTAAAGCATGATTTTGTAGTGGCGTCTACACTTCCCATAGTGTGTAGGAGAACAACCAGGTCAAAAAGGTCGTTGAGGACTAAACGCATATTGCAGTCGGATTTCTATTCTTAAAACCTAGAAAAGGAGTGCGACGGATACCGCCAAAACTTCTTGGGTGTTAAGAAGGTAACGACAAAGCATGTGGAGGAGTTTTGAATTGGAGGTGCTTAGAGGTCGTGCCCCTGCTAGCACGCGGCGAAGAAAAATCTCCGTCACACTGAGCAAAAACTTCGTTTTGCTTCGTCAATGGGGAAGCGCAACGGAGGCTAATCTTCGTTTTGCTCCGTCGCTGACGAACCTTTACGAAGGTTGGGCTTCGTTTTGCTTCGTCACTGACGAACCTTTACGAAGGATAGCCTTAGTTTAGCTTCGTCATTTACAAACCAATACAAAGGCTGTCTTATTTATTCCTATGTATATATCTGATTGGTCGCAAAGCATTACAAATGGTTGTTTGTTTACCAACCAAAACTTACGTATAATTGCTTAAAGGGATTATAAAGAAAATTATAGTGCGTTAGTGTTTGAATGTATGGTACTCCTGCGCGTTTGTTTGCATACAATTTCCTGTGAGTACTACGCGGTAACTCGATTCTTTGGCATGCCATACTGCTCGAGATTTTTAGCTGAAATAACGTGGAAAACAGTGTTTGAACAAACATTTAAAACGAAATTTGGCAATTGTCAAATTTTCCGCTGATCCAAGATATATTGGATCGACTAAAGTGATACTGGTCAAAGCGTCTTCCTGACGATTACTGGTAATTTTGCGGTTGTTCCGTTTTTTAATCCCTTGTTACACCCTGTTTTTCATTTTATTGTGGTCGTTTTACGGTTGTATACGTGTTTTTAAATTCTTCTCTGTTTTCCACCTCAACATGGTCGACTCACGAAAAACCAAAGCGGATGAACCCTTTGCGTCCACGTTTGATGTGTCAAATGCAGCTTGCAGCAATTCTGCCTGTTCAAGGCCAGTTACGGCTTCCTCTAGTGGTATGCAGCGTGATGTTTGCTCCCGTTGGTATCACAAAAGTTGTACTGGCCTCTGAGCGAATCAGTACAATATGCTATCATCCAGTGAAAACCTTCTGTTTAGATGTGCTGATTGTTGCGCTCAGAAAGCGAAGCTCCCGGCTTTCACCAGTGCTGAATTCAAAGCACTAGCATCCACATTCACAGTTGTTAAGAAGACATTAGCCGAGATTGCCTCTCTAGCCTCGCTCAACTCTAAAGTGGATTTGATCATGAAATCCCTGAATATCGCGAATGTGGACGCTGTAACGGACCGTCCTTCTGCTGATATTCCAACCGTTGACGAGGTGTTCATCCTACTGGACGCTCCGGTTCACGTGGACATAACTGACACAGATGCCTCGAGCTGCATTGTTGACCCGCTCCAAATAGAAGGTGAGTCACGGGCTCCTGGGCCGTTGAAGAATAAGCTTAAGAGGGCAAGGAAAGTGCGCAAACCGTCCGCCCCCAAACCGGAAGGTGGTAAAACGCTCAAGAAACAAGCGCCTGATTTGGAAACACCAGCTGGTGTTGCAATTCCCTCAGTGAGACATGAGATACCGTCGCATTCGGTCTCACCGATTCCTGTAAAACAACCAGGTGGCGTGGATGGTAGGGGACGTGGTGTAAAAACACCTCGTCGAGGCGATTCTTACACAGATAGCGGCGTGATTTTCAGAAATGTCACTGAATCCACTGCCGCTCTTCTCACCGAGCGCATGCTTGATGATCTCGGTTGGCTTAAAGTTTGCGTAACCAGGCTTTTACCACCGGGTTTCCCTGGCGTTACTGTCAGTAAGCTCATCAGATTGGGGAATTTTCAGGTTAAATAAATAAATAAAGAGTATATTCTTGAATATGTCGAGACACACCAAACCAGGCATGATCAACGGTTACATGCAATTATGCTTCGCAACAAACACGTTGCTACGTATGTAATCAGCAGTAAGCCGAAAGTTTTACAGGCTTTGGAAAATTTAAAATGAATCGCGAGGTGTAAATTCGTCAATGCATGACCATACGTTACGTTATAGCGTGCGTAATGTAAACAGTGTGGGCATTACATGTGCAGTGAAAACGATACATGTAGGCTGGGAGTATCTTGCTCTTGAACGTGTCAGGAAAATATTAAATTATGATTCTAGTCGACTTGTCAACATGTAGTTGGGGGCAGTGACTTTATTCGGTGGAGAGTCACATCCGCCACGTCGCAGTGTTGTTAAACGGACATTCGTGGCATTTCATAGGGAGAACGCTTGCCAGACGAAGACCCACCACGTCCTGGAACACTGTCAGAAATCCGTTTGTACACTAAGGTGAAACTGGCAGAGCAGCTCGCCGACCGATTTCACCCTCAGTTATCCGCAGTCAATTGACTTCCAAGTTCCTCTGTTAGCTAATCAGGTATCTTTGGTCGGGGCAGCCATAATGGCTTAGGCCCATGGAGGGTGAGACCTTCACGAAGGGTCATCTTTGTGAGTGTCCAGGTGCGCAAAACCCGTTTCTTGCGTCTGGATTTTTCAGGTTTATGTATATTTTTCAGGAGTGTGAAGTCCTCGTGTCCAGCTAGCATTACTGGACAACGGTCGTGGTTGGTCAAACAAATCCACTACCTCTTCTGCTAAGGGTGGTCCTCTCCACCCCAGAAGAGCGCAGGGCCTTACTGCGATTTGCTTTCAAGCGGAAAGTTACCGACGTTAGTGTGCAACCGGACCTTCTGTTAGCGGATAGGTTAAAGTTAAAGGAAGCCATCAGCGTCCTAAAAACCCGGCGTGCAACTAGCGAACAAGGTCTCCGATTGGTGGGTTTTCAGATGGTTAGCCGGCAGTCCTTTTCCGCCCTGTCAGAGCCTATCCTACTAGCGCACCACCCAGGCCTGGTCGTGCCGAAGCCCTCCAAGCAGTACTTAGTAACGTGCGTAGCCTGGGAAACATGATGTGGGAGGTGGGTCTGCTCGTAGACGAAGCTCATCCAGATATACTAGCTTTCACTGAAACGTGGCTGTCAGAGGAAATCACAAATGGCGAAGTATATCTGCCTGGCTATGCACTGTTCCGCGCTGACCGCTCCATTCATAGTCAAGGGGTGGTGTAGCTCTCTATGTGATTTATCACATCGACGTATTGTGGACTAGCGTTTTTCAGTCTCTCGACAAATCTGCTGAGGCTCTCACAGTCTTGATTTGCGCTTCTTCGGTTCAGCTTACGATCGTGTTGGTGTATAGAAGCCCGATGAGCACCGCCAATGGAATCATTGAGTTTATACGCACTCACTCTGCGAACAAGTGTCTGGTGCTGGGAAACTTCAACCTCCCAGAGGTTTGTTGGGATGACCTACCTTACTGTTCGGCTCTGGAATCGTTCGGTGCAAAACTGCTGGACTTGACGCTGCAGGTACCACTACATCAGTTCGTGGATCACCCCACTAGGTACATGAGCAATCAGCAGCCGTTCATCCTAGATCGTGTTTTTGCTGTCACGACTTTGTAAATGACATTAAATACGATTCGCCTCTTGGCGCTAGCGATCAAGTTTTCTTGTTTTTCCAGCGCGCTCTTATCAGGTCTTGCCAAGCTACTAACAGTTTGTGTCCGAACAGTTGGGCCTCGGACTTCCAAGCGATGCGGGATAAAGCTAGGTCATCGCCTTGTGTGATATCTGAGACCGATACTGTTCACATTGCCTGGGAACAACCTAAGGCTCAACTCGTCGACATTTCTGCACCTCACATCCCATTGGTAAAAAGAAGGGAATCGAGAGCGCAGCCTCCGTGGATAGATTCCGCAGGGAGGGGCATGCTAAAGAAGCGATCTGGAGGATGGCGAGCGTACAGAACAGTTCCGTCGAACAGCATGTTTGACAAGTATTGGTTGGTTCGAAACGAGTGCAAGCTACATCTTAGGTTGGCCCGGCTTCAGTATGAAAAGTGCTTAGCTGATACTGCCTCGAGAAATCCCAAGAAATTCTTCACTTACGTTAAACGACGCTGTGGTACAAACTTGCCCATACCACCATTGCTTCGAGGAGATGGGACCCATGCCTATGGCGACTATGACAAGGCATGCGTGCTTGGTAAGCAGTACTCAAGCGTCTTTTTCCGCGAAACAAATACGCCATGCAAAGTGTTAGCTTCAAGAGTCTCTGAGGACTGTTGTCTGGATGAAATTCCTGTAACTGAGTCCCAAGTTCTCCGGTTGCTAAGAGTGATAAACCCAACTAAGGCTTCCGGACCAGATTCCGTTCATCCAAAATTGTTGCACGAATTGGCAGTGGAACTCAGTGGACCTCTTACTTGTGTGTTCCAGAAGTCTCTTAACAGCTGCATCTCGCTTGCCGAAAGGAAGGAGGCTGTTGTCTGCCCGATTTTCAAGTGCGGTGACAAAGACCTACCGGCTAGTTACAGGACTGTCAGCTTGACTAGCGTGGTCATTAAGTTACTTGAAAAAGTAGTACGAGGTACAGTGGAGAACCACTTAAATAAATTTAACCTGCTTAGCGTCGAGCATCGTGGCTTTTGCAAAGGATTTTCTTGTCAGACGAACTTGCTGGTAGCTCGTGAGTGCTGAGGTGAAGCCGTAGACGGTGGATATGCAGTGGATGTGGTGTTCATTGACTTCGCCAAGGCCATGGACACTGTCCTCCATTTGCGACTCTCACTGAAGGTGAGGTCGTATGGAATAGCTGGTCGCGCCCTCTAGTGGGTGTCAGCTTTTTTAATAAACGTAAGCCTATTTCATCTGTCCTACTCTTGAAAAGCTACTGACATGGATTAGAAAAGGTATACTTCAGGCTTACCTCGCATGGTTTACTGTAATAGCTCGTTGGAGATGAATTCACATAAAATATCAGTTGCTGCAAAGAAGCAACCACAAAATCCAAAACCTGAAAGCCTTAAAATCATGTCGAAAACTGAAACAAAAATGATAGTGTTGTTGAATGTTAACCGAAGAAGGAGATCGAGAAACCGTATTATTTTGAAATATGCAATTAAATGGAGGAAATTGTAAAATCTATATGAGGAGCACACAAAACTTGATAAAGCTCAGCATAAACTAGCTGCTGAAAAAGTGGCAGGGGTAACTTGAACTCCTAAGAAGTGTACATGTGTCCACTGTGTTGGAGTATCTGCAAACTATGGACGCAGAATTCAGTTAGCATTATTAATGTGCCGGCCATTCAGCAGGCCTACTCCGCAATGGTGGTACAAAGTTAATGATGACGAGATGGAGCGTGAGCTATTATGCATACACGTAAGAGTAAGGTTGATGATATGTAACAGCATTTAAAAAAGAAATACCAGATATCCTAGATAGTATGGACATTTACATCGTCCGCAGCTATATGTATCTACACACATTTAAGCACTCTTTTATACTATATTTATATATGAAAATAGAAATCGATACAATTAGCACAATAAGATATATACACAAAAATATGTCTTAGACAAAGGCCCAATATATATGGTTGGCGACATCCGGTTTCGGGTTTGCCTGCCACTGTTGAAAGACACAGGACGCCTGCGACTACAGAGGGACCACGGGTGGCTTACGCTGCACCACCCACAGCTCCATCCACACCCCATATCCAGAGTAAACCCGAAGGAATAAGACCAGGAGGCATGCGGATGGGAGCCACATTTCTTCAACGGAGCCGGCCCACACACCTTCACAGGCAAACACACGCACACTGTATTTGGGGAATCACCTGAACACAAGGCGGTGGTTGGACCGTAGTCCGCTCCACACTGAGTGCATGGAACCACTCTTTGATCCCAACACGCCCACAAGGACTGTGCACCCAGTTCCCTGCTGCAACGACCGACTGTCTCCTGTAGACAGTATGGACGAGGTAGTGGGTAATGAATAGGTAGGCACCTTGTCAACCTGCACATCAAGCGCAGCCACACCGGGGATATCAAACAACAGCCAATCATTTGAGAGAGAGGGAGAGAGACAAAGAAAATAGCTCGATTACTGCATAAGGAAACGGTGACATTAACCTTACGTTAATGAGCATATGAACAGGTTGTTTACAAAGGAATCCTAGATACGTTCACGAGGCCAGAAAGTGTGCTTTACAGAAATGCCACGAAGACAAAAATGATAAGGAAATCGAGTACAATCGGCTTAAGCGAGGTGTGCAAGTTAATGGAATAGAGTACATGTAGACATTTATATGAGGAAGAAAAGCATTAAGGCAAAATTGAAAACCCACTAACCGAAATAAAAAGACAGCATGCAAGCACGCGGTTAGCAAATCGAATGCAGCATACTCTCAAACGCTGCGCCGATTCTGCCTACCTTACCTGCAGAATTCGTCGTCACTTTGGTAGTAGTCCCGAGTGGCCTAGCTCATGGCTCACTAAGCCTGCCTGACTCAGGCACTCGCGACCCCATGTTTTACAGCACCATGAGCTTGAGGTCAATAGAGAACAACCCATCGGTGCTTGCCGCTTCCGCACTTGCCGCTTCTTCTCTGCATGCTCGAGGGTTTTCTCCTACACCTTGGCAACTGCCTTCGTGATCAGATCGCGCCATGCACGCCGATCAACCGCTTTCGATACCCATGACCTGCAATCAAGGTTAGAAAGTGTGAGGCTCACTTTGATCATGTCCTGGTATCGTAACGTTGGTTTCCCCACGTGCCGCTTCCCTATACTCAGCTGACCGTATAAAAGTTGTTTCGGTATCCGAGTCGAATCCATACGCCACACATGACAGAGCCATCTCAGGTGTCTCAGTAAAAGTATGCAGTCCACTGCATACATCCCACTTGGGCGCAACACTTCCGTGTCTGCAGCTCTGTCGCCCCAGCCGACGCGCAAAATCCGCCGCAGACACTGCTGACGGAACCACTCGAGATACCGCACATCCAGCCAATACATCGTCCACGTTTCACTGCCGTATAGAACGGACAGCACCATGGCTTTGTACACCATCAGCTTCGTGCCAATGATAAGCTGATGGTTGTTCCACACTCGGTACTCAAGCTTCTCGAATGCCGCCGCTGCCTTCGATACGCGGATACGCAGCTCGCTGTGCGCCTGCTGATCGGTCGACATCACACTCCTAAGGTAGCAGAAGCGGGAGGTGGTTTCTAATACTTCAGCACCAATGCTGATTCGCGGCAATATTGAAGAATGCACCTCCGGTGAAGGCTGAAAGAGATAGACAGTTTTGCTTGTGTTGATGGTGAGCCCAAATTTGGCCGCTGTCGAAGGCAGAGCACTAGTCATGTGCTGCAACTCATCCGCGCTGTGTGAAAACAAAGCACAGTCGTCAGCAAACAGCAACCTACAGATAGTGGTCTCACGTACTAGAGTTCTAGCACCGAAACAACGGATGTTCAGCAACCCACCAGCAATGCAGTGCTCCACACCAACACCGTAAGCACAAGCGGCATCAAAATCACAGAACAACATTGCAGGAGCTGAGACACAGCCTTGCTTCACATCAGAGACCACTGCAATGTCATCATAGGTCTCTCCACTCAGCTGCACCCTCGCTCGCATACCACTGTGCAGACATTCAGTTAAACTTACAAACTTACGCGGGCAACCAAACTTACCCAACACCAGCCACAATGCCTCACGGTTCACCGTATCAAATGCCTTGATGAAATCAACAAAAAGCGAGTACATGGCTGGTGTCGCTCTCTACACTTCTCTTGCAACTGACGAGCCGCAAACACCATATCTAAAGTGCTGCGATCCGAACGGAATCCACATTGCTCTTCCGCAACGTTAGGTTCCACAACTTGACTGGCGAGGCGGTTGAGCAGGATTCGGTCAATCACCTTGCCCACACAGCTCAGCAAGTTAGTGCCACGATAATTTGTGCAACATTGCTTGCTACCTTGGCCCTTGTACAGTGGTAGCACAAGGGCATCCTTCAGCTCAGGAGGCACCTCCTCCTCAATCCATCCACGTTGCACCAAGTGGTGCAGCGCAGCCAACAACGCGGGTCCGCCGTGTTTCAATACTACAGGCGGGACCCGTCGGCCCCGGCACACTTGCCGTTTCCCAGCTCAGCAAGTGCTCTCTGCGTGTCATCCAGTGTCGGCGTGTCCGCCAGATTCGCCTTCACATCGTGCTGATTGAGGCCGTTCAATGTAGACCAATCGAGCTCTGAACGATTGTGCAAGAGACAGTCAAAGTGTTTTCGCTAGATCTGAATTATGTCTGCAGTCTGCGTGCAGGTAACGCCTGAACTACCATCGTGTGTTCTACGATTACAGCCCCATCCACGGATCTAGCAGCCAAGTGGTGCGGTGCATGCAAGCACTTGTGTGAGCACTACTGGCTTGTAAGAATGCACCATAAGGCTATAGGACATAGTTTGGCCCTGAAGAGAGCCGTTGGGATGTTCACGAAGTAATTGGAAAGTGGAGGCAGTTAGCTGCGCGGACTAGCCAAGGGCATGCGAAAGTCGTGGCAGCCGGTTGTGCCACCCGAGTACCGGTTATGCTGTATGCGGAGTGGGCTGGAAAGTACGGAAGCATGGGCCAGCATCGTTAATCTGAAAAGAAATTGATTGGAACAGCACCACTCACCTGGAACCCAACAGTCGGGCGCTTCGATTTCTGAGTGCAGCAATCAACACATCGAAACAGAAGGTTTTCACTGAATGGTAGCGTATTGTACTGTTTTGATCGGAGGCTGGTAAAAACTTTGTGCCACCAGCAGGAGCAAACATCACAATGCATACCACTAGATTAATCCGTAACTGGGCTTGAACAGAGAGAATTGCCCCAAGCTGCATTAGACCAATCAAACGAGGGCCTAAAGATTTCATCAGGCTCGGTATTTGGCGGAGTGACCATGTTTAAAGTGAAAAACAGAGCAGAATGTAAAAAAGTGTATACAACGGTAAACCGACCACAAAAAGGCAAAACAGGGTGTAAAGCGGGAAGGAAATTGGAACAACCGCAAAACTTACCAGTGAGCTTCAAGGAGACGCTATGTTCAGTAACACTTTAATCGATCGAAGTTATCTTAGATCAGAGGAAATTTGACAAGAGACGAATTCCGCTTCAAGTGTTTATTCAAACGCCATTTTCAACCATATTTCAGCTAGAAAACTCGATCAGTATGGGACGCCGAAAATTCCAGTTACCGCGTAGAAAAAGAAAGCATAGCAATAAGGTCACTGCATGTTCGTGTATTTGCATATGCTTTATTCATGTGGTTAGAGGATGGAGTTAGTATGCACAAGTTAACGGAGAATATATACAAGCACATTTCTGTCAAGCCTCGTTTAATGCCCACCATTGTTTGCGGGAAAAGAAACCAAAAGCAGGCTTCTAACCATATATTTTCCAAGTGGCTCAAGTTCAAGTTCAAGCGGGACTGGAACGATAGGATTATCCCGTGAGTGTTCCTTCTTCGGCGGGTGGTTGAACCAGGAGTTAACGAACTTTGAACTATTGATAGATCGCAGCAGACCCTGTCAAACCAATTAATGCCCACGTATCCTGTCCTAGCAGTCCCTGCTGGGTCCGTTACGTGAAGTAAGAAAAAAGTAAACTCAGAAGGCAAAAGAGAAAGTGGAAAGAGCTAAGCAAGTAGAATACCAAGATATTTGAGTCATTAAAAATGAACTGAAAAGTGAAGGTGAGTCAGCTAGGAAAAGGGAAAAGCTTGCTGTTGCCACCAAAGAGCATCGAGCTGGCACGCAGAACCCTTAACCGTAGGTACCCTAACCACGTGATCTGAAAGTGAGTTTCAGCGATATATAACTCGGCGCAACAGACGAGTTCCCGTCCTAATCCTATCAGACCATGGTTTAGCCAGTTTCAGTGGGTAACCGCCGAGCTTAGGTAACGTAGTGGGACTATATAGTCCTGACAATTGCGGGCCAATCTTACCCGTCAAAATACGCTAAGTGAGAATCAGGTCCCCTTTTAGCCTTCGGTAGTGCATTGAGTACATCCCCCAAACTAAGTAAGCGTTCAGGATACGTCTGTCCCCGTAGACCCTACACTAGTTGAGTGCCTACTCGTAACACCCTCTCCAAGTCCCTTTTGTCTCGGTTAAGACATGGTGGACAAGCCTGAATACAATATTCCAGGTGGGGTCGGACAAATGTCGAGAATAGCTTCGTAAACAAATTGGCCGTTAGGATTCCGAAAGAGCGGCGGATAAACCACATCATACGAAACCGTCGACGAGCAGCCTTCTTCCAATTGTCGCCAGAATGAAGTGCTGCTGCGTGTACAACTCCTAAATTAACCTGCTGAGTGACAACAGGGAATTCAACACCCCATCTCCGATTCGGAGAACAGAGCACTTGGCCCTAATTATAGGCATCAACCATAAGATGGGCCATTCCCAGAGCCTATCCAAGACATGCTGAATTGCTTCAGGACCCCCGGGATAACCACAATATTCCAGAGCTTAAGGTCGTCAGCAGACGTTAGTGATGACACCCCTAGCTCTCCCGGCAAGGCACTTACATAGATCGCGAACAACAATGGCCAAACTACCGAGCCCTGCGGGACGCCACTAAGGACAGCTTGCCTGAGCAAAAGGCAACGCCCCACCCATACGCACTGTTCCCTCCCCTCAAGGAAAGCAGATACCCATTGAAGGGCGCGACCAGATATCCCGTAAGATCTCAACTTTAGTGGGAGTCGAAGATGTGGAACAGTGTCAAAAGCTTTCGAAAAGTCCACGAATAGCACGTCTACAGCGTGGCCACTGTCTACCGCTTCGGCCCAGCTTTCGCGAGCTACAAGTAGATTAGTCTGACATGAGAATCCTTTGCGGAATTCACGTTGCGCAACACTGAGAAGGTTGAATCTATTCAGGTGGTTATCCACTGAATCCCTTATCAGCTTCTCAAACAAATCGACTACTACGCTTGGCAAACTTACAGGGCGGGTAGAGCGCTGTCACCGCCCTTAAAATTCTGACAGATGATTGCCTCCTTCCATTCCGAAGGTAGGATGCAGCTGTCCAGTGATACTGAAACCACGCATGTAAGAGGACCACTCAGCTCAGTGGCCAATTCATGCAACAGCTTTGGATGAATTGAATCAGGACCGGACGCTTTAGGGGGATTAATGCCTTGCAGTAGCTCGAAGACCTGGGTCTCCGTTATGCTATATTCATCTAAGCAATAATCTTGTGGAACTCTTGAAACCATTTCAACCTGCGGTAAAGAGGCCTCCCGAGCAAAGACCCCAGTATACTGATCACTAAGTACACAAGCCTTGTCGTAGTCGGTTTGTGCACGGGTCCCGGCTGCTTGCAATAACGCTGGTATAGACAATTATGCCCGGCTGCGTCTTTTAACCTAAGCGACAGGGTAATGGAATCGTTTGATGTCAGGTCAAAAAACGCTCGTCCTAAGAACAACCATCTTAAAACAGCTGAAACCGAGTTAAATTTTCACCATGCCCGTAAGAAAGATACTTACAAGTCAATTTCGAGGGCTAAAATAATCACCACTTGCTGCTTGTAGAATTAAGTCGCAGCCGGTAGGTAAAATTTTTCGACTTTCTGTTCCATGTCAGCAAATTTAAGGGTAAAGGAACGAAACAAACGCTAAAATGTAGCCGCATCGTCCGCCATGATTACTGCTTCTAACGTGGCGCCATAGCGATTTATTGCACATCGTCATCCACTTGAACAACAACAGAGTAGTTATATTTGCCATCCATATATACCATCACGTAGACGTGTTTGCCATGTACATCTTCCTTTTATACATTTGTGCCTTCACTGTCAACCAAACCAAATTTCAGCCTAGCGTACCATACCACCCTCACCACATTAGGCCCATAAAAGATTGGTTGGAACCCCGGTCCGATGTACTCTTCGCAACGACATGGGTGACTGGCTATAGATGGGATGAGCAAACTTGTGGCGTTGCGGTCACAGAGGAAAGTCAGTGTGACAAATGTTTGTTATGGCACCATAACAATTGCTTTAGATTGGGCCAGGACTAAATTGATCTTTATGCCCGACATCCCCAATCAAAGTGGATTTCCTTTTACCGTGTGTGCTTAGCAGACAGTTGTATTCGCTTGGTACACGATCGGACTTTGGATCCGATTACTCATTTTAGCTTCAGCTGGACTGGAACGATAGGAAAATCCCTTGAGTGTTCCTACCTTACTAGCATATGGAGTCCTATTTTCGGTCGTCAAAGTCCTTCAAAAGTCTTTCAAATTCATTCAGTAAATTATTGGTGGCTACTTGATCTACTCCGTATTCCAGCAAGGGCTGTACATATGGGTGTAGGTTACGTTAACTGATAACTAAGCATAACATTGTTTAGCCGCTTTATTCTGTCGAAAAATCGTACATGGTTTCTTAGAAAGGGTCATCTTCCCACGTTTTGAATTTTGCCGCGCTCTTAAATTTTCAGGTTCCTCTGGCACTGCTCCGTTTGGTTACCAATTCTGCTTCGCTGTAGTGGGCTTCTTTTTTCGTTGTGCATTTTTGACAGTTAAGAAACAAGTTTGAGTTGCTAAGAAGCTTTTCTGACTTGGGTTGGATATAAGTGTTTTTATTATAATATTGCAAACATAAGTTCTTCAGTTTGGTTTTAATTCCCAAGCTTTGTTGTTGGTTTGCCCCCGGTGCTATCGCCCTAACGCACAGTTTGCGCATTGTTATGTTCACCTGCACCACTACTTGTTTACTACATAGATAGCCTCATTGTGGGCTTCTTTTCTCGTTTGTAGGGCGCATTCGCTTAGTAATATCGGTGGCGACAATGCAGACGTTTCCGTGTTTTTACTCATCCAGGTCTTTTTAAATGTACGTCGCCATTACCATGACCATGACCATTACATGGCTGTTTTGGGCAAGCGTGGGTGATGCGGTACGAAGCAACGTTGGAACGGGGTACAAGCTCGTAACTGTATTCGGCCGATAGGCATATGAAGGGCTGTTAACAGAGTGAATGCATCTATGTGCAGCGGAATGGCAAACCACAGGGCGCTGAATGCACTCTTAATGGCAAAGATCTGCGTAGGCAAGCACTGGACAAACAATGTAAGACAATATGAACAACATGGAATGGCCTCTACCAGCACCGACGCAGGTAACATGCACATTATCTTAAACATGTTGACAGATTTTCAATGGCGATGCGTTCAACCGCATACCTTTTCAGCAGACAGCACGAGTGTTGCGGAGTGGGGGTTTATGTACAGACAATTATTATTTAATAAACGTTTCGTTGACATCACATTTTTCTCATAATCAGTGGTTGTGCAAACGGACTTGCATAAGTCATCTATTTCAGCGTTATGGCCTCATTAACATATTGCGTCGTTTCCCTGAGTACGTCCACCGGATCCACGGTTACAACCATAAGCAGCTCTTGGCTGCTTGGGGACGGTCGCCGGGCGTTGCTACCAAACGTCCCCCCTTCGGAATACCTAAACGCTGTGAGGGAACACCGGCCGGCGGACGAGAACTGCACGTTCGCCCACGTGACTATACTTCGGCGAACCCGTAAGTTCTGTGCTGTCACAAGTCTTCAGTGGATTTCGATCAGGCTGCTGCCACAGCTAAATCCGTCGACCTTTCGAACCTACCCCAAGACATGGATTCAACAGTCGAAATAAGCACACCCCCACGTAGACTCATGTGATTTGCCCCATATATATAACACTTCATCACAGCCGTATACCATGTCGATTGCTTTTGGACGACGACGAGTTTGAGCCACCGGGAAGCTCATGCTTCCCACAGCCGTTCCCTATGGCTCTCCACCTATCTCTTCTTTAACTGATTTGGCGCACTTGATGGGTAACAACCCACGTCAGTCCTCTTCCAAGCAATACAACATGGGTGGATACAAACCAGCTTATACAGGTAAGGGGTACATTTTTCTTAATCTTAAACTTCAGCGTTTAATACCGCATCTCACTATGGTGAAAATTCGAACCCACAGATTCGGAAAACGGATTCGGGTTGGTACTTACGCTTTGTAGCTTAAGTGTTCTAGTCCTAGAGTCTAACTCTGACTCCTCCATCACCGTTCCTTCAAGCGATTTGAATGGCATTCACCGTAAGCGTGTGCTAGAGGTTTTACCATTTTCCTGCATGCGATATGGACCAACTGAAGAACAAACTGGAGTCCATAGATGGTAACATCCTGCATTGCTAAAACAGGGTGTACATTTGCAGGTACTGTTCAGAAACTTATGGAGACACTGGAGTATGTGAAGAGTTGCATGAGATCGATGGCTGCGACCATTGCCGGGCAACCAGGGCAGCAGGCAACGCAGCTTCCTTTGCCAAGTACATCGGTGGAGGAACTACAGTCGTTCGATATAGTAATGCAGGATGCAGGACGCAGGCAACAATTGGTAGGATTCTTTGATACCTCACATATGCATGCAGCATACTTATCTGGAAGGTGTACATGGAGACACGTTGTCGGAGACTGTACGCCTCATGATGCAGCGTCTTCTAACGCGGTCATTGATGGCGGAGATCAATTACTCCGGTTCCCGCAACAAACACGGATTCCGGAAAACGAAGCTATTCACCGAAATGCAAGGTAAGCAACATCTTTACCCTTTCATCCCTGTCATAGCTGCTCTATTAAAACGATTCTCCGGAAGCAATGTGTCGCCGGATGACATAACACAATATGTCAGGAAATACTTGAAATCGATTCGTGGCAACGCATGGCGCGACACTGCCAAAGGTTGTGCAAGCAGCCAGCAGGTATGAAATGGTGGATTACTTATTAACATTCCTTAAATAAGGTTTTCCAATTGGTGGACTTGGACTGCCCAGACGACAGCATGGAAGAAGCGTAACCGTTTCAAAGGGAACATGGACCTCTGTTGTCAATATTGATGTCCTTCCATTTAATGTATCCACTGCTATGCGTCGGTAAACGGACTTCTTACTGTGAACTCATCGGATTCCATTCCCGCTATTTTTGTGCTTAGTGGGACGGAAATACTAAGGCATCACTATGAGTAGTGAGACTACGACCTGTGCGCCGAGTTAAGCATGGTTTCCTCCATTCAGTAGCAGCAGGGTGTGCACCATGATACCGCGCTTTCCGCTGTCATTCAGTTTGTTACGCCGCATGCGAAAATATGTCATATGGGCAGTTAGCTATGACTCGCACGTTTCCATTGCATTACTAAGCGGCATTGATACCTGCGTTACATAGTATTATTAACGGGCAGCGCAGGTAGGGATTTCAACTCCTCATCCAGCGGTGTGCGAGCTTGGGTAGGTAGCCAATACGTGGGGCGTACAGGGTAGCGGCTAGGTGTGGCGTACTGGGGTACGGTCTAGGTGCGTGCGTTGCGTCGTGCGTGCGTATCGTCGTGGTGCGTGCACGGCTATTGGTCCACGCCGCCCAAGGTCAACCGTCAATGACCATTCATGCTCCGCTGGTGTGTCTGTCATCCACTGTTTAACCTAGGTTTCTGATTAGACACGGTGTAAAGTCCTTCACTATGTACTTAATGCAGCTGCAGTGGAAGGACCAATTTCGCCTTCAAAATGGTCGCCAAAGTCCTTAACCATGGATTCAGGCTTATAGTTGACGGTTAAGGACTTTACCACCCATTTTCGCCTTCAAAGATTTTTGTGCTAGCAGGGTACTTGACCGGATCGTTGGGCCAGGAAATGATAAAGTGCTAGGGGGTCTTGATAGATCTAAAACGAAACCCCGAAACACACCCTGGTCAACCAACTAATGCCCACGTTCCCTGCACTAGCAGTCCCCGTTGTGCAGATTACATTAAATAAGAAAGAAGTAGAAAGTGAATGAAAGATAAAGGGCATTGAAATTCATTTAACTGAAGGATCAGCCAAGTTAAGTTCAGATGGGACTGGAAAGGTAGGAGAGCCCCTTGAGTGTTTCAGCTTGAGTGGATCGTTAAGCCAGAAATTGATGAAGTGCTCAGTTAGTGATGGATCTAAACCAGAACACCCGCATCGCACCCTGGCCAACCAGCTAATGCCCACGTTTCCTGCCCTAGCAGTCCCTGCTGTGGCAGTCACGTGAAGTAAGCAGAGGATAGGAAAAGACACAGAAGTCATAGAGTAAGGAAGTGCACTTAAATAAGAAAAGAATACCAATGCGTGAGGAAAAGTAGAGAAAAGAAAATGGAAGTACGAAGATGCGAGTTACTCAGGAAAATGGAAAGGTTTCGTGTTGCCACCCAAGAGCGTCAAGTTGCCGCCCAAACCCCATAACTGCAGATTCCATGATAACGCTTTCCGGCAGCATGTTCCAGCAGTCGATAACTCGGCGTGACAGACGGATTTCCGACCTAATCCGATCGGACCGCGGTTTGTGCAGCTTCAAGGAATGACCGCGTAGAACATACCATCTTGCGGGACTAAATATCCAAGATAAATCTGGACCAACCTTCCTAGTTAGGATACGGTAGATTAGGATAACACCAAAGAGTGAAGAGAATGACGGATTAAGAACTAAAAGTTTGAAGACGGATATGGTCAGGATAAGGGAAATGTTTCGTGCTTCCACCCAAGAGCTTCTGACGTTTGAAACCCTTAACCGTAGATTTACTGACTACACTTTCTGGAAGCGCGTTCCAGCGCACGATAACTCTACGCGATAACCGAGTTTCCGTCACGCACCGGTCAGAACGCGGCTTGCGTAGCTTCATCGGAGGACCGTGAAGACAAGGCAACGTAGCGGGGTTAAATAGCCAAATCAAGTCCGGTCCAACATTCCCTGATAAAGCGCGGTAAGTAAGGATTAGGTCTCCGCAAAGCCGTCGGTAGTGCATTGAATACATATCCAAGATAAGTAGACGCTCGGGGTACGTTTAGCCCCCTTACCCTACGACCAATTTGGTACCTACTCTCCAAACCCTCAGGAACTCCATTTTGTCCCGAACACGGCAGGACGGACAAACCTGGACGCCGTATTCCAGATGGGGCAGAACGAAAGCTGAGAACGGCTTCACAAATATGTCGTCAGGTAAGACCCCGGAAGCATGGCGTATTAACCACAACATTCAGAAACCCTACTTGCGGCCTGCTTCCAGTTGTCACCAGGATGCAAGCACGGGGAACGGATGGCGTCTAGGTCTACCTGATTGGAGACAAGGGGGAGTTCGACCCCACCGAGCACGTATCTCAAATGTGGGAAAGTTGCTCTTATACGAAGGACGGAACACAGCCTGATTTACGGGCAGTGGCCACAAAGTAGATCAAAACCAGAGTCTGTCCAGTGCATGCTGTATGGCGTCAGAACCACCAGGAACATTTAAAACCTCCATAGCCTAAGGTCATCAGCAAACAATGGTGATGATACTCCAAGACCTCCAGGAAGATGGTTTATGTAGATGGAGAACACCATCGGTCTAAGGACCGAGCCCTGTGGGACACCGCTAAGGACCGCTTGCCTAAAGGGTAAGCCGCGACGTAAACGTACACCCTGCTCTCTTCCCTGCAAGAATGCAGATACCCAGTGAAGGGTACGGCCAGGTAAGCCGTATGATCTTAGCTTTTATGATAGCCTCAAGTGGGTTACCTTATCCAATGCTTTCGAAAAGTCTACGAAAAACACATCCGCTACGTAGTCATTGTTCATTGCCACGTCCCAAGCTTCAAGAGCAACCAACAAATTTGTCAGACACGAAAATCCCTTCCGGAATCCCTGTTGTGCACTACTGAGTAGATTAAATCTGTTCAGGTGACCTTCCAACAAATCTCTCACTAGCTTTTCAAGAAGTTTGACTATGATGCGAGCCAGACTGACTGGCCTATAATTGGCTGACAGAGTCTTGTCGCCATGTTTGAATATAGGACGGATGACAGCCTCCTTCCATTCGGAAGGTAATGTACAACTCTCTTCTGAAACACCATCGTTAGCGGTCCACTTAGTTCCACCGCCAACACATGCAGAAGTTTCGGGTGAATTGAATCAGGTCCAGCTGCTTTGGAAGGGTTAAGTTCTTGCAGTAGTTTTAGGACTTGCGTTTCCACCACAGTAAAATCAGCTAAATACGAACGCTCAGGTACTCTGGGGACAAGTTCAACTCTAGCCAACGCGGCCTCTGCATACTGTTCTCCAAGTACACGAGCCTTATGTGAGTCCGTCTATGCACGTGTTCCATCAGCCCACATCAAGTTAGAATTACTGAAAATGAACCACAGCGTCTCTTAACATAAGCGAAGAACTTTTCGGATGTTCCGCAGCTCCATCAGCTGTACATGATACTGCTGGTAGGAACTGTGTGCATAAATGGCTGGCTAGCCGAACAACCTCCTCGTGGCGCCAGCTGGGTGGTTCGGGTTTAACCCGTTCCAGCAAATAGTTCGGCGGCAGTGTTCCAGGACGTGGGGGGTTTTGGCCCGGCAAGTGTTCTCTCTATAAAAAGCCACAAATGTCTGCTTAGCAACACTTTGACGTGGCGGATGTGACTCGCCACAAAATAAAGTCACTGGGCCGTGGACATCCGAAAAATGGTATCCAACACACGTACATCAAGCGCTTATTCTCACATTCCTACCGATAACAAACAGTCAAACATTCTGCGGCACATTCAAAAATACAAGCTACATTCATAGACAATTACAAACATATATACACCCATACACTTACATTCACTGTTATGCCAAACATGTACTCTTTGTACTTTTTGATCACACTATGTTAGCTAAACATGATCATGCCTGTAATGGGGTGCCCCGCATTGTCGAGAATAAAAGTTTATTTATTTATTTATTTAAATTAGATATTGCGAAAAAGTTGATACGTGACAACAGCTTGCTAACTGAAACATTGTGTTCAAAAGTCGATGTGTTGCAGTATTCATTGGAATCTTACTGTGCACTGTGAGTACTTTAGCGAGTCGCCCGTACCGGGAGCCCAGAGAGCGATTCGAGAAGACAGATCGAGTTGCAGGGAAACTTTTATTGATACAGTAAAAGATTCCCTGTTATCTAGCTATAAAGGAACCACACCGTGGACGCTCTAGCTAGGGGAACGGAGCAAGCACAGCACACAGCGCAGTCGCGAGTTGCAACCGAAGCGAGCGCCAAGCAAAAAATGGCGATGAGTAAGTCAAGCATTCGAACTCAGCAATCAGTTCAACAAACCACACCGGTTGCCTAGGTGTACAATGAAATACTTTTAGTTCGAATTTTACACAGGCAAACCGGGGAATCTCCAGACTGCTACATAACCCTCTCCCGGAAGAGAGTGTGTAAGCAATCCTTCGATCAACGTGAGGACTGTCGGTCGCAGGCCAGCCTTCTGCGAGACCAGGTAGTGAAACCTGATGCAGCTGCTGGGGAGAACCATGCAATCGGACCCTAGCGGGCTCCCGTCTGTGTCCTCACTACGGTGGTAAAACGGTAAAAAAAGCAGTTTGTGGGGGACAGTTAATAAACTTCACGTAGGCGGTTGAGCAGAAAGTTCGTTCCAGTTCCAGTTGACGTGCGGGGATCCAGCGGAAAGTGAAACCGAGGTGAAACCAACCGGCGGTGTATATGGAAAGCAAAATGAAAAAGCAGCATAAATGCATAGCAATACACAAAAGAGCGTAAGGCGAAATACGTGCAAAGCTGTGTTTGGGTTTTCAAAAGGTTTTGCTGTTTCTTGGTAGTTTCAAAACGTTTTGGTCTCTTATTGTGGATTATCAAAAACGTTTCGTAAGAGCAGAAAATTTCAGAGGCACGTTCTATGTAAAATAATGAGTGCTAACGAAGTCCGCAAAACCAACTGGAGGTTTGAGCTTCCTACCGCGTCGATTGATAGTATGGCGAGTAGGAGTGCTGTCGGTTGAGGTTGTCGGTTCTGCTGGAGGGCACTGACTCGTCCGAGGTTGCGGTGCCAGCTGTGATTGCACAGGCTGTGAAGGTGCTTGCTGCTCCGAAGGGTCAGATTTGTCGAGGAATACTGGCTTGAGTCGATCGACGTTGATCGTCTCAGTCTTACCATTGTAGTCAGTGGTAAACTACTGGTCGCTTCTGCGTACGATACGGTACGGACCGGCATAAGGAGGTTGAAGTGGCCGGCGTACGTTGTCAGTGCGAACGAACACGTGCGTGCAAGTAGTTAAGCGTTCGTCCACGTTGGTACGCAAGCTCTGTGCTCTGGGTTGCACAGGCTGAAGCTGTCGCATGTGATGAGATAGGCGAGCTCCGCAGTCGCCATAGTCAAAGGTTGTCGGCGCTTTTGGTGAGACGAGTTCACCAGGGAAGTGTTGTGTGCATCCAAGGACTAGCGACGATGGAGTGGCGTGCAAATGCTCTTTAACCCTATTGCTTACGCCTAAGAGAACTAGCGGAAGTGCTTCGTGCCAGATGTGCTAGATTGGGCACAGAGTGATGCTTCGAGTTGCCGGCGGAACCTTTCTACCATGCCATTAGCTGCGGGATGGTATGCGGTGGTTCGGTTATGTTGGCAACCAAGAACGATGAGCAGTTTGCTGAAGGATCCGTCAAAGTGTTATCCACTGTCAGTGATGACTACGTTTGGGCAAGCGAATTGAGCTACCCAGCGTTCTAAGGAAGCTTGCGCAACTGTCGCAGATGAGCAGTTGAATATCGGAATCGCCTCTGGTCAACGGGTGAATCGGTCGACACAATTGAGAAGATACACGTAGCATTTGCATAGGGGCAAAGGTCCGACCAGGCCGACGTGGACGTGTGCAAAGCGGGAGTCAGGAGCGGGAAAGACGCCAAGTGGGCTTTTGGTGTGGCTGTATACCCTGGCATGCTGACACTCTAGGCATGCGCATGCCCAAAGGCGGACATCGCAATTGACGTTGGGCCATACGAAGCGTTCAGTTACGAGCATCTGCGAAACACGTATGCCGGGATGAGACAGGTTGTATAAAGAGTAGAAAATAGTCGACGCATTGAAGTGGGAACTACGGGTCGGGGCGAAGTTTGTGAGAGGTCACAAAGAATGGTCCCCACAGATGAAGCTAGTGGGACTTCGTGTAGTTTCAACGAGGTGTTGCGTCGTAGCTTGTCTATGTCGGGATCAGCTTGTTGGGCAGCAGCCATAGCGGCTAGCTCAATGTTGGTACCAGGCGATAAGCTGATCTGCTGAATGCGTGAAAGCGCATCCGCGACGAGATTGAGAGCACCTGGCATGTCGTTAGTCTGTCGTAAATTGAGAAACGTAGTCTAGGTGTCTAGTTGCGTAGATCAATGGCTTGTGGTCAGTGAAGACTGTAAAACGCAGACCTTCGAGATCGTGACGGAAATGCCCGATACCTTGGAAAAACGTTGGACAAACAGTTAGGGAAACAAAATGAGAAACTAAAGTTGTTTGACCCATTCGGAGATCTCCTATTGTCAGCTTCATACATAATGCAGTCTCCGGCTAGTCCAGCGCAAAAGCACAAAATTGGAGCCTTAAACTTCCTAAATGCAATCGTCTCTGAGGTTAATCAAAGATGCAGACGGGGAAAAAACGTCATCGTCCTCAACATAGCTGACAATATCGCAATTGACAACATTAGGCGCTCTGTTTCGAGAGCGTGCAACCTCGCTGAAACCGATATTAGTTGTAGAAGACTGAGGAAAAAATCTTTGCGTTTTCCTTGTCCGACTCTGTTCAGTTTCCGTAGCAAAAGTCTCGCAAATTCGTTTAGCAAAAGTCAAAATACTTTAAGATCTGTCCCGAAATTTTGCAAAGTTATTCTATTCGTAGACAGGTCACCTTTGCAACGTTAGCTTCAACGCATGAGTGCAACTAATGTCTCGCCTGAGCCGAAGCAGAATCATCCTCCCTGCGGGCTTCCTGGATTGCAAAGAAGGAGATCATTCAACAGTGTTTAGTTCTCCCCTTCTAAAAAGGCAGATAATGTTATCAAGGCCACTCTCCACAAGAACGATGCTAAGACTGGCGACAACGTAGTGATAATTGAGATGCTCACGCCTCCACACCACATTAGTCTCCTGGACATAGGAAACAGTAGTGTAGCTTCACTCAATGCTCCACGTTCTGACAAACCAGTAGGGATTGAGATCAATCCCCACACCACTATTAAAACAGATACAAGTCCATAAACATCAAATGGGACTGCCGATAGCTTCAGTGAAGCTACTTTACAGCCCATTGACATTATGACTACATATAGCAGCAGTGGTCATGGTTCGCTTCCTAAGCGTCTTAGATCAAACAGGGGCCTTCGTGCTGGAAAGGTGACTCCCCGTGTCCCAATGACGGTCGTAAATAATAATCCAGCTGCACAGAGTGGCAAGCCACAATTCCCCATTGTTCCGGCGATGTGCAAAGGCTGTTCTCCTGGCAGGCCTGTACATGGCTTTGCTGAATCACAGACCACTTATTTATGCCCCTATCTATACTCTCTTCCGCCTCCTCTCACAATGCCTTCTGTGAGCTTTTCAGCAATTACACCCTATCCTATTTAAGCTCAATCGCCCCAAATTCCCACGGCATTCTTTTTGCATTCCCCCACCCATTCCCTCACCCACCTAATCCCGATAGGACTGGCGACTCTCACGGTAAGGGATTTGCTGCGGAAGGCTCTAGAATTGATGTGATTGCAAGAATAAATACTGGACAGAGTGATGAACAACGCCGTTTTTAAAACTGATGATAATTAATATCCGTTCTCTGTTGAATAAACTTCATTTACTCCGCACCTTCATAAGTCTGAATAAACCCGATATGATTTTACTCACTGAAACCTAGTGTCATGATTCTATGCCCAGCCAGCTGCTTTCTATCGAAGGTTATAAGCTTATTAGAAGTTGTCGAAAACAAGGCAGAGGAGGTGGCTGCATAATTTACTACTTACAGAACCTCACTGTGTCTGAATTCACACTTCCACTTATATGCCCCACTATTGATTCCGCTTGGTTACTCTTGTCCATTGGTACTAAGCGAACTCTTGTAGGCTGTATATACCGCTCACCAGGGACCAGTTTCAGTGATGAGAACCAGTTGGTTGACATCTTCAATAACATATCGGATCTTGGTTCCTTCGATAAAGTTGTAGGTGGAGCTTTCAATCTACCAGATATCTGTTGGTCAAACATAGTAACGAGCGCGAAACATGCAGAGTTCATAACCTCCGTCAGCACTGGTGGTTAGGAGCAAACATATTCTTGTGCCTACCAGGGGAAAAATATACTAGACCTACTTTTTGCCTCAGCCACCTCCAAGATGGCTACTGATGTAATTGACGGTCTCTCTGGATGTGATCACAAAATAGTCAGATGTAAACTTATAGCTGAGTCGTCGCATGTGAGGTTTGCGATGGTTCCACACTTCCTGCGAAATATTAATTGGGTAGATTTCTCAGCGTTGCTTAGGGTCCAAAATTGGGGCCATTTCTTTCTTTCATCTGATATTAAGGGAGCCTCCGATATCTTCTATGACAATGTGGCTATGTGCCTAAGCATACTTGTCTCCTGAGATAATACCAGAGTCTTCTAAATACGCTAACAATGCAAAGGACAAGCGGAAAATTCGAGTGCTAACTCAAACATTTGAACGTACTCATGACTTTAGTGTATTATTGAGACTCCAACGCCTTTTAATTGAGATGGACATGAAACATGGAACTCGTCCCATGCAGGAGGAATGACGGGCTGTAAATAGTAGTAATACAAGTCAACTGGTGACCGCATTACTGAGGAAAAGGAGAGGTGGCAAAACTGACCTAACCTCCCACATCGTCATGCCTGAAGGTGATTGCATTGATTCCCCAATTGCCATGGCGGAAGCCTTTAACTCATACTTTTCCAGATCCTGTAATGTTGAAAAAGAAATCCTGGAGTTGTCAACCTCGTTTCACTTCTCTGAACAAGTCCCAGCGATCAAGCTTAGTGTTGCTACGATAAAACGTATGATTACTTGTCTACGACTATCCAACAGACCTGGCCCCGATGGGATCTCTTCTGCTTTAATCAAACACGGTGGTGATGATATCCCTCTTATTGGTTTAAATATCTTCTCTTTGTCTCTCCAGTCTGGTCAATACCCCGAACGTTGGAAAACGGCTACGGTCATACCGAGACATAAGTCCGGGTCGAAAACTGACATCCGGAACTACCGCCCCATTAGTCACACAGCCATTCTCTCACGCATGCTAGAGAGAATTGTTAAGCAACATTTGGTTTCGTTCCTAATATCGCAAAAACTTCCCGCACCTTCACAGCATGGCTTTCTGAAGTCTCGCTCGTGTGTTACCTGTCAAGTTCACTTTCTTAACCATCTAACTGAAGCAATTGACTCAGGTCTTCAGTGCATTGTTATCTTCCTCGACATGCAAAAGGCTGTTGACAGAGTCCCACACAAAAGCTGTTATGTAAATTAAGTAAGTACGGTGTTACAAATCCGCTTTACTCTTGGATCCAATCTTACCTAGTAGGACGGTGGCAAGTTGTGGATATCAATGGTTATATCTCTTCACCTCGTCCAGTTACCAGTGGAGTGGTACAGGGCAGTGTTTTAGGCCCGTTACTCTTCCTACTGCATATAAATGACCTGGTTTCTGTTATACAATTTGGGAAGCCTTATTTGTTTGCTGATGATTTAAAAGTGGTTTACACCTTCCCAGGCTCTCAGCGTACCCCTGAAGTTACTAATATCCACAGCGACTTGAAAGCCATTGACAGGTGGGCCGATATGTGGCAGATGACATTTGCAACATTGAAGTGTAGTATTCTACCGTATGGATGTCAGATAGCAGCACAGGTGTTCAGGCTTCATGCTGAAGTCATTCCCATCAGCCAGTCTGTTCGTGACTTAGGTTTAAGATATGCTAGTTCGTTAAACTTCAGCGAACATACAAATCATATAGTGAAAACGGCTAAGCAGTCGCTCGGGCTCATATGCCACCTGCTAACCTTGAAAGAAACCAGACTAATTGCTTTCAAAATCAGTATCTGGCCTTTGCTTGAATATTGTTGTGCTGTGTTCAGTAACTTGCGAAAGGCTGACTTGACAGCCATTAAAAACATCCAACGCGCCTTTACGGAGCGCCTATTTGGCGGTTCAACCGCTCTTTCATACCAAGATAGGTGCAAGCAATTGAATCTTGAACCTCTGTGGTTACGAAGAATGCAACTAAATCTGTGCTTCCTCCACAAACTCGCGTGGCGGAAAGCATATATTGGAACCTATCAATTGCACTTTCGGGAAAACACCATTTATGAACTGCGAGATAACGAATGCATATTCTATTTACCTAAATTCAAAAGCAGTCTAAGGAGAAATTTCTATCTTCTTAGGTATGGCTCCATTTGGAATAAGCTGCCAAAAGAGATTAGATGTATTGAACATTTCTGTATGTTCACGAAAATCATAACGTCTTAGCTGTCAACGGACAGAGCGAAATGAATCTTAAACATTCAACTTGATGATGAAAAGCTGTATGAAGAAGGGCCGGAGCATGTATGATACCGGAGAACATCAACTCTGCTGCACCAGAGAAAACTTGATTAGCTAGGATGAGCTGCTACAAACCGCTTCTTATGCTGTTCCTTAACGCTACATTCCATGCGGTTTTACTTCCTTTAAACTTAATTCATATCAACTGTCTTCTGTTTAAAACCGAGAGCGAAATTATTTACTGGTGTGACGTCCGGAACTATTTTCGTAATTTTCCCCACAAATTGCTTAATTCGTAATATTGTTCTGCCATCCCTTTCGCTACATTTGTTCTCCAGTGTTACCCGTTTCCCTTTCTTTTCTGAAGTTAACAGTCCAGAAACATACTTGAATTCAGTGATGGCAATAACTGATTCCCTATGCGACTTTTGCCTATGGACAACTCGTACAGGCATCTGTCTCCGGCTGTCACGCTACACAATTTATCGTAAGATCGACTCGATCGATTTCTACGCCGATGTACAAAACATACCTGCCTATTTTTTACGTTAACGATATAGTATCTCTTTCACATAATTCTTCTTTTCTATATTCTTCCTTATTTCATAGTTGGCCACGACTGGGCTGATCTCCTGTGGTGACGGATTACAGCTTCCAGATTATAAAAGACGTTAGCTATGCAAGGCAAAGTGCCACCAACTGACTGGCGTATAAAAAAGTGCCATGATAGAATGATCCGCATGACGGACTAGGCTGAGCCTTCATGGCCCATACTACGTGTTCAAAAGCAGCTATAAAAAGAACAAAACACATGATATACAGATGATGGAGCAAATGCTACTATGCCACACCGGCACGCGGCCAGTTATTGCATGGAAGTGCGAGCGAAACCTTTTGAGGGAATACCTTGCATGGAAGCAGGTCCCCTGGGGGTGGTTGCACGCGTGGTCGTATTACTTTAACTGGACATCTGTTTAAATCTGCCTATGCTATTGTTCCTGCTTTTTAATTTCTTTAATGCCTTAACCCTGCCAATTAGTTTAGTACCTGTTTTGGATCCATTGTAAAAAGCGTGAACAAATTGATTATTTTTTGAGATCCTGTTGTACACATTGATCAGACCACATAGTTGGACTGCACCTCGAATCACTGAGGAATATACCATTTATTTGTTTATTTATTTATTCATAAATAGCTAACAGTTCCCTATCGAAGGTGCTGTAACGCGATTCGGCAGGTTGTAAACGTTTCGAGAAGAAACCTAGAGGTATCCATCGATGGTCGATGAGTTGTTGAAGAACTGCATCGACGGCAGTGTCGGATGAGTCGGTGGTCAGGGCGAGTGGTGCAGACGTGTCTGGTTGGGCGAGAAGCGCTTTGTTGGAGATAGAGTCGTTGAGCTTCTCAAAAGACAGTCTAGCGTCGTCTGCAAAATGAAAAGACCGTTATTTGAAGGATGTTTGTGAGTAACGTTGTTTACCGCGGAGCAAGTCAGACATTGGTTGAGCAATGCTCGCGCAGTTAGGAATAAAGCGTCTATAATAGTTGACCAGGCCAAGAAATCGGCGTAACTGTTTGAAGGAACTGGGTGCAGGATAGTTTTTAAGTGCCTGGATTTTGTCTGGCAGAGCTTCGATGTCAGAGGCGGATATGCGGTGGCCAAGAACGTCGATGGAGCTTTGGCCAAGCTCGTATTTATCGGGGTTGACGGTAACCCATGCTGTGTTAAGCTTTGAAAGAGCGCGTCGAAGTGATTGAGATGTTCCTCGTCAGACGAGCTCGCGATAGGAATGTCATCCAGATAAGGATAAACACCTTCGAGTCCTCGCGTTACCTCATGAATGAAACGCTGAAAAGTTTGGGCAGTGTTGCTGAGGTCGAAAGGCATTCTGAGGTATTCGAATAGGCCGAATGGCGTGATGGCTGCTGTTTTAGCAATGTCTTCTGACGCGACAGGAACCTGATGGTAGGCGCGAACTAGTTCGACTTTGCTAAAGCTAGACTTACCAGTTAGAGCTGAGGTCAAGTCGGGCATGTGCGGAATGGGGTATGTATCCGGGACGGTAACTGTTAAGTGCCCTGTAGTCACCACAGGGGCGCTAGTCACCAGATTTATTCGGTACCATGTGTAATGGTGATGCCCATGGACTTTTGGACAGGCGGATTGTACCCAGTTCGTGCATTTGCTCGCATTCCGCCTTAGCAGCTTTGAGCTGGTCCGGGGCTAGTCTGCGAGGGCGAGCCGAAACAGGTGGGCCCTTAGTACATATGTGATGCATGACGTTTGGCGTCACAGGAGACAAGTCTTTTAGGACGCGAACGAGTTTATGATGCTTGTTGAAAAGTTCTAGGAAAGATTGTGAGGCCTGAGGTAAGACTCGAATGGGAGTGATAGCAGCCACGTTGGCGCAAGTCCCGATAACACTGGGCTGTGTCCTAGAGTCGATAAGCTTCTTCCTTTTAGCGGCGACGATGAGGTCGAAACGTTGAAGAGAGTCTATGTCTATGATGGCGAACGGCACGGCAGCGATTATGAAAGGCCAGCGAAGGGTTCGCCGGAAGCCCAAATTGAGCGTTAGCAGCTTTCGCTGAAAGTTGCGATTGGTGTGCCATTGGCGGCACGCAGCTTGTTCGGTGATGGCGAGACGACCTCATCTGGGCTACGGGGTATAACGCTAACTTCGGCTCCTGTGTCGCCTAGAAACTCGGTGCCGGAAGTTAAATCCCTAACGCGGATGAGGCGACTTTGGTGTTGGCCGGTCGCGTTCGTCGCCGTTACCGACCGGTCAAGAAGTTTCCCTGCTACGCGGTGAAGTTGTGAGGCTTTACACATTTATGAGCTGCGGTACCAAAGCGCTGATGGTACCAACATCAAGCCTGCCGGTTGCTAGACTTAGAACGTTTGAGGGGCGATTTTGAGCGGCTATGACGACGACGGTTCATAGTAAGCTGTTGAACCTGGCGACTCAGTGTCGCACCTCGTGTTTGCAGGGCTTCTATAGTCCACCGTAAGCCAGTGATAGAAGTGCCCTGGAACGCGGCGGCATTGACCTTGCTGGCGTCGACTTGTGGCTGTGATCGCTCACTAACTCGATCCGCTAAACCTGCTAGTTGGGTGAGCGAAACGGAGCTCACTGTAGCGAGAATCGCTTGTGTGTTTTCCGGTAGCCGTTGTAGCCATAGTTCGTGAAGTAAAGTCTCATCTATGGTTGAGGAACCAAGAAGCTTCTGCATCTCCAGTAGCAGGTTTAAGGGCAGTTTGTCGCTCAGCTGCAGATCCCTGAAAAGCTGCTGCAGGCGAACTTTCTCAGAAGGCATAACACGCTTGATCGTGGCCTCCTTGAGAACCTCATGGCGGTTTTCGGTCTGAGAGACGATAACGTCACAAACCTGCCTTGATATCTCCTTGGGAAGAATGGATAGGAGCTCTCTATACTTTGCGTTGTCGGAAGTGATTCTGTGCTTATAAAACAGCCTCAAGAAGAGAGAACCATACAAAAGTATCCATGTCCCAAAAAGATGGCACAGAGAGATACAACGCTTAGCAGAGGCTCTACCTAAGGATCTACAGACTCCGTGGCAACAAAATGACACAAAACAATAGGCTACCGTGTGCAAAAAGAAATCGCAAAATATAAAAAGTAAATGGGACTAGCTCACCAGAGAAAAGTTCCAAATATCCGACACTGAGATTGTTCCGAATTCGGGGTCACCAGTTTAGCGAGTCTCCTGTGCCGGGAGCCCAGAGAGCGATTCAGAAATACAGATCGTGTTGTAGGGAAACATTTATTGATACAGCAAAAGATTCCCTGTTATCTAGTTATAAAGGAACTACACTGTGGACGCTCTAGCTAGGGGAACGGAGCAAGCACAGCACACAGCGCAGTCGCGAGTTGCAACCGAAGCGCGCGCCAAGCAAAAAATGGCGATGAGTAAGTCAAGCATTCGAACTCAACAATCAGTTCAACAAACCCCACCGGTTGCCTAGGTGTACAATGAAATACTTTTAGTTCGAATTTTACACAGGCAAACCGGGGAATCTCCAGACTACAACAGTACTCTGTTTTTCACTATGTCGGTCTCGCATTGCAACGAGGCTCTTGTTCATGGTGGCTTGGATTCTGATGTTATCGCACTTTTTGGCATTCCAAGCTGCCATTTACTAGTAACTGACGCTTCCGGCAGTATGCAGTGCGATATCTGCAACCGGTGATACCACCAGCTTTGTACGGACCCAAAACCCGAGAAGTACGCAGCGCTGACTTCCAGCGACTAGTTGCTTTTCAGTTGTGTCAATTGCTGCAGCCGCCGGCAAGGCCGCGCGGCCTTTCGTACGAGAGACGAATCTCTTGCTACCCAGCTGCGAAATGTAGAGCGTTCGTTCTCGATATTCTCAGCCCTTCGACTTAAGGTTGATCTGCTTATGACGACGCTCCCGGTCTCCAACAACGCAGATTTGATCGCTTACATTGGAGTTCAACTGGTGGCACCAATCATTATGTCACCAGC
>OX104067.1:65791539-65808776 GCA_944474145.2 Dicrocoelium dendriticum | reverse complement strand
CCTGGGAGGCGGCTGAGTGGCGGTGTTGCGTCGGAAGGCTATGTGTGCCGCATAAAACACCGGTTCTGAAAGGGAAGCTATGTTTCAAATAGGTGATCGACACGTACGACTACGTGGCAAGGAGACATCATATGGAGGAGGCATCACCTGAGAGGAGGCTCTGTGGCGTGGTGCAACATCATGCCAATTTTCGAGGAACGTCGCCCTGGTTTTGAAAGTGAGGTCAAGGCGGATAAACAACGGAACCTGTCCCCACCTATCATGCAACCATCACATTGCTTTGTAGGTACAGTAGAACATCTTCTCTGGAGGGGAACTTTGGCTGTGGAAATGAGAGCCCGATGATGCGAACCTAAATCATGGTTCATCAGGGGAAATGGGTAACTTACCGGCGCATAATGATGCAGCGAATCGGCGGCTCTTACGGCACGTTGTTTACTTCTCATTCACACGTATTCCCATCAGCGGGAAACTGCAATGCAGTCTGCCATAACAACAAAGGGGTAAGGGAAGGGAGTGAAAATTAGGCACACATGCATCGCGTGCCATACAACGCCGTTTCCGTAGGTTGCACAGACACTACGACGAGCAAAAGAAGCAAACGAATTCCTCGTCAGCAGCATGGCACACACAGCACTCATCGCACATAACCCGCTGCACCGCGTGTCCCACAACTTGCATATCATCCTACTGCTGACATACTCCACAGACGTCCTGGGTCCCGAATCCTTGAGTGTCCTGTTTCCCTTTAACGGGAACCCTGTGGGTGGAGGATGTCCTGATGTGAAGCTTCCGGAAGTCTTGCACCCTTAGCGCACTCTTACTGGGGCTCACCTACATCACGCGGCGCTTAAGGGGTGATTTACGCTTCCTAGATCCTGTTGCCGTTGTGCATGGAACCGGTGTTGCCGTTGAAATGAAAGGGCCGACTTCATTCACCTCAGTTGCTTGCAAGGGGTGCGGCACATTGACTGCCGTCATCGTCGCTACTGCGACTGCTTTGCCAGCATGCGACGTTCCCGGCGTCCGTAAGCCACATGACATCCGGACGTTAGCCTCCGGATCCAGCAGAAGGGGAACAGGACACTTATACGCTCGACCATACAACTGAAAACTGCCTTCCTTAGACATCAGCATTGCAGCCATTTTCAGGAAGGTCAACGCCACGGAGAAGTTATTCGATCCGTAGCTGCTCAAATGCGCGCCGATGTCTGACAAAGCATCCTGTGTCTTGCGAAGTTCTATGGTACGCCTTACAACCGCACTGCTATCCGCTACCTGACGATCTAGAATCTGCACACCAAGGTCCCCCGGAAAAGTCTGACGTGCCTGTGGGAGGTTGCCGGGGTGCAATCCACCGACATCCATGTAGTATGTCCCCGCGGAATGTCCGTGAGGCGCCGCCACGTAACAAATGTGAGCACATTGGAGCCGCCACTCCATACTGAACTCGCAATCGCATTCACTGCCGCGTATTATGTATACCCGACGCACCTTCGAACAACGACAGGTAACTAACCAATAAGGCCCATCAGACCGAATACCCAGAATGGTGGATGGACGAAAATGGGCTGTGAAGACAATCCCTGCGAAATTCTTAAGCTGTACGAAAACGGAAGCCACTGAGGACACCTCCGATGGAATAGAAACTACGCTCATGCAACGCCCAACTATCATGCTGTTTCATTCGTGCACCATACTTCTTACCCTATCAACCACGCAGGTGAACAGAGTGAGCAAGGAGGACCTCTCCGACAAATACTGTTCAAGATGCTTGTTCTCATTCTCTACCCCGTTTGTCGTATAGCATCCACAAATCCTAGCATCCCTTTGTCTGTGAGCCGCTCAAGGGTCTGCGTATTGGAGCCACGTCTCGCACAAATACCGGAAGACTTCCGGATTGCCACCTTGCACCGCATTTAATAATCTTTCAAATACCGTCGCATCACTAGCATAAATCAAGCTGTGAAGCCACGCTCATAACTGGATTTCGCAGGCATCTGATATCCCACGTATGCGACCGCAACGTCTAGCCATGTGCAGTGTAACATGGTACCAGCAAAGCACTATCTTCGCGTTGGGATACAAACGTCGAAAAGCCCGCAACTGAGCAGCACATTTATCCATAACCTCCTTGCGGCAACGTTTGCTGCTAGGCACCATCGCCTCCACCACTTGCACATAGCTTTAAGACGTCTCATCCGGTAATAGGGCGTAGAAGAAGGAAATCCAAAGAACTGTGACTTCCACCAACATGCTATGCCACAAAATGTACCCACCATAATTTATCTGGTGTGTCGCATCGCACAATAAAACTTCGCCATAACGCTTAACGATGCCACGGACTACAGATGGAGAGAAGACGTACCGAATCTGGCTACCCTCAGACACCAATCGGCAAACACCGTGACCTTCCAACCTCTTTGCCAAATCAGACACTTCACAGGACGTTCTATTTCCATGACGAATGCGCAGATTACTCAGGTCCATCCGGATTACACGCTTGCCGTACTCCTGAAAGGCGAAGCGCCTAAAATCCGGCGTGCTATGAAAACTGTCCATCAAACGCAGCACCTCCCTATCCTGCCGTGGTGACAGCCGACGGCTGCGTGCATACAGCCAGGGGTTACCCAAGATGAAATCATGACTATGGATTATGATGTAACTTCCCACGACATATTTACCCTCCCTGCTAGCACAAAAAGGACCTTGAAGGCGAAAATGGAAGGTAAAGTCCACAACCGACAACTATAAGCCTGAATTCATGGTTTAGGACTTTGGCGACCATTTTGAAGGCGTACTTCGTCCTTCCACAGCAGCTGCATTAAGTACATAGTGAGGGACTTTACACCGTGTCCAACCAGGAACTTAGGATTAACAGTGGATGACAGACACACCAGCGGAGCTTGAATGGTCATTGACGGTTGACCTTGGGTGGCGTGGACCAATAGCCGTACACGCACCACGACGATACGTACGCACGCACGGCGCAAAGCACGCATCTAGGCGACACCCCAGTACGCCGTACAAAGCCGCTACCCGTGTACGCCCACGTGTTGGCTACCTACCCAAGCTTGCACACCGCTGGATGAGGATCTGAAATCCCTACCTGCGCTGCCCGTTAATACTATGTAACGCAGGTATCAATGCCGCTTAGTAATGCAATGGAAACGTGCGAGTCATAGCTAACCGCCCATATGACATATTTTTGTCTGCAGCGTAAGAAACTGAATGACAGCGGAAAGCGTGGTATCATGGTGCACTTCCTGCTGCTACTGAATGGGGAAACTATGCTTTAACACGGTGCACAGGTTGAGGTCCCACTACTCAGTGATGCCTTAGTATTTCCGTCCCACTAAGCACAAAGATATTTGATCATGCCTTTAGAGGTGTGTCTCGTTTTACAGAGAATATACCGTTTATTTATTTATTTATAAGATAGCGGGAATGGAATCCGATGATTTCACAGAAAGAAGTCCGTTTACTGATGCATAGCAGTGGATACATTAAATGGAAGGACATCAATATTGTCAAAAGAGGTCCATGTTCCCTTTGAAACTGTTACGCTTCTTCCATGCTGTCGTCGGGGTAGTCCGAGTTCACCAGTTGAACAACCTTATTTAAGAAATGTTAATAAGTAATTCACCATTTCATACCTGCTGGCTGCTTGCACAACCTTTGGCAGTGTCGCGAAATGCGTTGCCCCGAATCGATTTCAAGTATTTCCTGACATAGTTTGTTATGTCAACCGGCGACACATTGCTTCCGGAGCATCGTTTTAATAGAGCAGCTATGACAGGGATGAAAGGGTAAAGATGTTGCTTACCTTGCATTTTGGTGAATAGCTTCGTTTTCCTGAATCCTTGTTTGTTGTGGGAACCGGAGTCATTGATCTCCGCCATCAATGACCGCGTTAGAAGACGCTGCATGATGAGGCGTACAATCTCCGACAACTTGTCTCCATGTACACCTTCCAGATATGTATGCTGCATGCATAAGTGAGGTATCAAAGAATCCTACCAATTGTTGCCTGCATCCTGCATTAGCATATCGAACGACTGTAGTTCCTCCACCGATGTAACTGGCAAAGGAACCTGCGTTGCCTGCTGCCCTGGTTGCCCGGCATTGGTCGCAGCCATTGATCTCATGCAACTCTTCAATACTTTAGTATCTCCTAGGTTTCTAACTTTACCTGCAAATGTATACTCAGTTTTAGCAATATAGGAAATTACCATCTATGGACTCCAGTTTATTCTTCAGTTGGTCCATATCGCATGCAGGAAAATGGTAAAACCTCAAGCACATGCTTACGATGAACGCCATTCTAAACGCTTGAAGGAACGGTGATGGAGGAGTCAGAGGTAGACTCTAAGACTTGGACACTCAAGCTACAAAGCGTAAGTGCCAACCCGAATTTGTTTTCCGAAGCTGTGGGTTCGAATTTTCACCATAGTGAGATGCGGTATTAAACGCTTAAGTTTGAGATTAAGAAAAATGTACCCTTTAACTGTATAAGCTGGTTTATATCCACCCATGTTGTATTGCTGGGAAGAGGACTGAAGTGGGTTTTTACCTATCGAGCGGGCCAACTCAGTTAAAGAACAGATAGGCGGAGCGCCATAGGGAACGGCTGTGGGAACCTTGCGCTTCCTGGGTAGCTCAAAGTCCTCGTCGACCGAAATCAAACGATGATATACGGCTGTGATGAAATGTTATATAGATGTGGCAACCCGCATGAGTCTATGTGGGGGTGAGCCCATGTCGAGTGTTGAATTCGTGTCTTCGGGCAGGTTCGAAAGGTCGACGGAGATGGCTATTGCAGCAGCCTGATTGAAATCCGCGGAAGACTTATGACAGCACAGAACTTACTGGTTCGCCGAAGTATAGTCACGTGGGCGAACGTGCAGTTCTCGTCTGCCGGCCAGTGTTTCCTCACAGCGTTTAGGTATTCCGAAGGGGGACCTTTGGTAACAACTCCGGGCGACCGTCCCCAAGCAGCCAAGAGCTGCTTATGGTTGTAACCGTGGATCCGGTGGACGTACTCAGGGAAGGACGCAATATGTTAATGAGGCCATAACGCTGAAATAGATGACTTACGCGAGTCCGTTTTCACAACCACTGATTATGAGAAAAATGTGATGTGAACGAAACGTTATTAAATAATAATTGTCTGTACATAAACCCCCACTCCGCAACACTCGTACTATCTGCTGAAAAGGTATGCGGTTGAACGCACCTCCATGGAAAATCTGTCATGTTTTAGATAATGTGCATGTTACCTGCGTCGCTACTGGTAGAGGCCATTCTACGTTGTTCATATTGTCTTACATTGTTTGTCCAGTACTTGCCTACGCAGATCTTTGCCATTAAGAATGCATTCAGCGCCCTGTGGTTTGCCATTCCGCTGCACATAGATGCATTCACTATGTTAACAGCCCTTCATATGCCTATCGGCCGAATACAGTTACGATCTTGTACCCCGTTCCAATGTTGCTTCGTACCGCATCACCCACGCTTGCCCAAAATAGTCATGTAATGGTCATGGTCATGGTAATGGCAACGTAAAATAACGGAAACGTCTTGCAATGTCACCACCGATATTACTAAGCGAATGCGCCCTGCAAAAGAGAAAAGAAACTCTAAATGAAGCTATTTTTATGGAGCACAAGTAATTGCGCAAGTGAACATAACAATGCGCGAACTGTGCGTCAGGGCGATAGCACCTAGGGTAAACCAACGACAAAGTTTGGGAAATAAAACCAAGCTGAACAAATTAGGTTTGCAATATTATAATAAAAACACTTCCGGTGCTTCTTATATCTAACCCAAGTCAAAAAGCCTTCTTAGTACCTCCAACTTTTTTCTCAACTGTCTAAAATGCACAAGGAAAAAAGAAACCCACTACAGCGAAGCAGAATTGGTAACCAAACAGAGCAGTGCCAGGTGAACCTGAAAATTTAAGTGCGCGGCGAAATGCAAAACGTGGGAAGATGACCCTTTCTAAGAAACCGTGTACGATTTTTCGGCAGTATAAAGCAGTTAAACAATGTCATGCTTAGTTATCAGTTAACGTAACCTACACACATATAAATAAATAAATAAATAAAATGTTTATTCTCGACTAAGCGAGGCACGTCTGCACAGACATGATCATGTCAAGAGTACAAACTGTGATCAGTCAATGCACAATGGATCAATGAGATTGTCGCATAGATTGATATATAAATGTATGTAAGTGTGTATGTGGGCGTGTTTAGCCGTGTTTATGGAGTTCGTAAATGTATTCCAGTATTTTTGAACGTGTCTTTTGTTGAACGTGTGGCCAGTGTTAAATGGGTGCTTGATGGCTGTGGACTTGAAGCGGTCGTCCGGATAAGCAATGGGTGACTTTCGTTGGTGGCGAGTCACAACCGCCACGTCACAGTGTTGTTAAGCGGACATTTGTGGCTTTTTATAGGGAGAACGCTTGCCAGGCGGAAACCCACCACGTCCTGGAACACTGCCGCCGAACTATTTGCTGGAAGGGGTAAACCCAATCCACCCAGCTGGCACCACGAGGAGGTTGTTCGGCCAGCCTTGCTGGTATACGGAGTAGATCAAGTGGCCATAAATAATTTACTGAAGGACTTTAAAGGACTTCTGAAGGATCTTGACGACCGAAATAAGGACTTCATAGGGATCGTCCTATCCGTCACTGCGCGTTTTTGAATGCGGGCTGTTGTTCATTAGGACAACCGGTTTCTGCGTTCTCAAAAAGTAAGGGTTGTATTGGGTAAACTTCTTGCACAACTTGTTTTTAAAGAGGTCAGTACCTCCAAGCATCTAAAAACTGATATGTACCATTCCCAAATTGCAAAGTTCAATAAAAGTGGAAAAGTTGAAATATAACGGTAAGTGAGTTGTTAAAAAGAAAACGGAATATAGAAAATGGTTCAAGGAAGTCCGCGGTATGTATTTCAACAAGCATCCTACATTATTAACAAACATTACTATGGGTTCAATGGCCTAAAATTTATCTCCTTCCACCTACCACTGTGTGTACCGGAATCACACTGCCGAAAGAACATTATTTCCACGTGGCGGATGGGATGCTCCGGGACTTATCATGTGCTAACAGGGCACCTTCACAACCACCGAGAATCGCGCCTTGCATTTGTAGGGTTTGTATCTACATGCATTAGTTTACGTGTTGCATAAATAGTAACTAACCGCTGACCACGCGATCCAGGACGTGGACATTTTACGCAACGGTACAGGATGTAACCGGGGCAGTCTGCTTCCGGCAACTGCTTCCGCATCCACGCTGGTACGCCGCAGCAGACATGGAGGAAACTCGGGAAAAAAGTCGCCGTTTCAAACTGAAAACGTCCCACTTGCTCCTCAAGGTCTTCAACACTTTCATACTTCCCAATAACCAAAGACCTAAACAGCTCACTATTATCCACAACCATAGAAATAGCAGAAAAACAGGTATGGCCACCGAAATAACAACACAAACATCATACATATGCACCATTACCGGTTACCATTTCTATTGTATCATATTTCACACACAATCCAATTTCCTCCACACCTTCCAGCTATTTCAAGCTATTTGCGCATTCATCCCCCTTGGCAACGTCACTAGGTAACCTCGTTGCTATGTACCAGCCGGTGGCCGAGTGGTCTACACGTTTGCTTTGCAACCATAAGGTCACCGTTCGACTCCGCGTAGGGGTGGACGTCCTCGCGGTATACTCAGCCCGCGCGCGACTAGTGGTGGTCGCGCGGCGGCGAAGCGCCGTTACGGCGTACAGCTGACACATTATTATTATTATTATTATTATTATTATTATTATTATTATTATTTTTAATTTTATTATTACAGAAACATTTTGTAGTCAGCTGGCGGTCCTTTTCCGCCCCGCCAGCACCTATCCTACTTGCGCACGACCCAGGGCTGGTCGTGTCGAAGCCCTCCAAGTAGTACTTAGTAAACTGCGAAGACTGAGGAACAAGATGTTCGAGGTGGGTCTGCTCGTAGACAAATCTCTTCCAGCTATACTTGCTTTCACTGAAACGTGGCTGTCTGATGAAATTACAGATGGCGAAGTATATCTGCCTGGCTACGCACTGTTCCGAGCTGACCGCACCACTGGCCGTCAAAGGGTGATGTAGCTCTTTATGTGAGTTATCACATCGAGGTATTGAAGACCAAAGTTTTTCAGTCTCTCGACAAATCTGTTGAGGCTCTTGCAGTCTTTATTTGCGCTTCCTCGGTTCAGGTTGCGGTTGTGTTAGTGTATAGAAGCCCTATGAGCACCTCTAGTGGAATCCTTGAGTTTATACGCACTCACTCTGCCAACAAGTGTCTGGTGATGGGAGACTTCAATCTCCCAGAGGTTTGTTGGGATGATCTATCCTGCAGTTCGGCTCTGGAATCGTTCGGTACAGAACTGCTGGACTTGACGCTGCAGGTACCACTGCACCAGTTCGTGGACTTCCCCACTAAGTACTTGAGCAATCAGCAGCCGTCCATTTTAGATCTTGCTTTTGCCAAGTCACTTGACTTTGTAAATGACATTAAATACGACTCGCCTCTTGGCGCTAGCGATCATGTTTGCTTGTCTTTCCAGTGTGCTCTTATCAGGTCTTGCCAAGCTACTACCAGTTAGTATCCGAACACTTGGGCCGCGGACTTCCAAGCCATGCGGGATAAAGCTAGGTCATCGCCTTGTGTGATATCTGAGACCGATACTGTTCACATAGCCTAGGGAAAACTTAAGGCTCACCTCGTCGACATTTCTGCACCTCACATCCCACTGGTAAAAAGCAGGGCATCGAGAGCGCAGCCTCCGTGGATAAATTCCGCGGGGAAGGGCCTGCTAAAGAAGCAGTCTAGATGCTGGCGAGCGTACCGAACAGCTCCGCCGAACAGCACGTTTGACAAGTATCGGTTAGTTCGAAATGAGTGCAAGCTACATCTTAGGTTGGCCCGGCTTCAGTATGAAAAGGGCCTAGCTAATATTGCCTCGAAAAATCCCGAGAAATTCTTCGCTTACGTTAAATGACGCTGTGGTGCAAACTCGCCCATACCACCATTGCTTCGGGGAGATGGGACCCATGCCTATAGCGACTATGACAAGGCATGCGTGCTTGGTAAGCAGTACTCAAGCGTCTTTGTCTTTGAAACAAATACGCTATGCAAGGAGCTAGCTTCAAGAGTCTCTGAGGACTGCTGTCTGGATGAAATTCCTGTAACTGAGTCCCAAGTTCTCCGGTTGCTAAGAGAGGTAAACCCAACTAAGTCTTCCGGGCCAGGTTCCGTTCATCCAAAATTGTTGCATGAATTGGCCGTGGAACTCTGTGGACCTCTGACTTGTGTGTTTCAGAAGTAACTCAGCAGCTGTATCTTGCCTAGCGAATGGAAGGAGGCTGTTGTCTGCCCGAGTTTCAAGTGCGGTGACAAAGACCTAGCGGCTAATTACAGGCCTGTCAGCTTGACCAGCGTGGTCGTTAAGTTACTTGAAAAATTAGAACTAGATATAGTGGAGAACCATTTAAATATGTTTAACCGGCTTAGCGTCGAGCAATATGGTTTTCGCAAATGATTTTCGTGTCAAACGAACTTGCTGGTAGCTCGTGAGAGCTAAGCTGAAGCCGTAGACAGTGGACATGCGGTGGATGTGGTATCCATTGACTTCGCAAAGGCCTTTGACACTGTCCCCATTCGCGACTCTCGCTGAAGTTGAGGTCGTATGGAATAGCTGGTCGCGCTTACCAGTGGGTGTGAGCTTTTCTGGATGGACGGGAACAGTGTATTTTTGTGGGAAGCAGTCTGCCGTTTTGACAGGCTGTCCCTAGCGGCGTTTCGCAAGGCTCTGTCTTAGGTCCGCTGCTGATCTCAGTCTAAGTGAATGACTTGCCGGAGGAGCTTGAGGTAGTATCGCGCGCATTTGCTGATGACCTAAAGCTCTGGAATATTGTTGATATCCCTAGAGGTCCTGTGGCTCTTCAAAGGGCTCTGGATAGACTCTGGGAATGGTCTGTCTTATGGTTGCTGCCCATAAACCGCGCAAAGTGTTTAGTGCTGCGTATCAGAGCGCCTGCTTCCTCCACAAGTTATGTAACGCGAGAAGCAGGATCGGTACGCTTTAGAACCAATACGCGAATATAAGGCCAACCTCCGATGAGTGGAGAACACCAAAAGTAACGCTAGGAAAAATTTATTAAGTGGGGCGAAACGGTATTTAGTACTAAAAATAACGCACCGGAAGATAGCTAGCTAGGGGAAAGGTGTGGTCGCGTGCGCAGAGAGCAAAGATAGCCGCGGAGCCGAAGAGCGTCGCGCCGTTCGAAGGCGGATGCTATGTTGACCCAAACAAACGCGAGCAACGTTCAAAAAGGCGAGCGGCTAATTTGCTATGTACATCGAGAAAATATAATTTTGTGCTTTTGTAATATTTTACGCAGCATGCGGCAGCCAAACAGGGGAATTTTCAGGTCACTACATAGCCCTCGTAGAAGGGAACCGTAGGTGCCCCTTGGATCTGCGTGAGGACTGTCCGTCGCCGGCCAGCCTTCTGCTAGACCAGGCGGTGAAACCTGATGCAGCTGCGGGGAGAGAACCAGTGCGATCGGACGCTAGGGGGCTCCCACCCGTGTCCTCCCTACAGGTGCCAAAAACACAAAATGGGGGAAATGTTCGTAGCGGTCGAGTGCGTGGATAGCTGGACACGGTTTGCGAGCCGAGCATGAATATAATAGAAGAGCCGGCCTCTATTAACAATGTGTTTACTCACCTGCATCATTATCATTCGACTCTTCGAATCTTGCATCACTGACCAGCTTCAACGACTGCTGCCGTATCAGTACTAAGCCATTCGGCCAACCAACGACGAATTTTCGCTGTCAACCGACTGCGAATAATAGAATGCAAAATCGGTCTATACGATGCATAACCGACTTGCACTACTGTTCAACGAAAGCCACGGCAGTGTTCCAGGACGTGGTGGGTTTTTGCCTGGCAAGCGTTCTCCCTATAAAAAGCCACAAATGTCCGCTTAACAACACTGCAACGTGGCGGATGTGACTCGCCACAAAATAAAGTCACAGCTAAGCATTTCATACTGACGCAGTCCTCAGCCTTCTACATCGAACCTGTGCAACTAATTCTGCTATGAAGACTGCTTTGTTGGAGCACAGATCATCCCTATCTGGTAATGGTTATTGGTTGCAACAAACCCTTGTTTAGGTTCCTGTGCTCACGGATCACTACCTGGCGAAATTACCCCCAACTTGTGTTTTGACGGATTTTTGCGCGCCACCGCGCCATAATGTCCCTGGGTCTGACTATTACCTGACAGTATGCTCACTCATACGGACAACATCTTTTCTTTTATACCTTTCATCAAAACGAAATGTTTTAACATTCCACAGAAGCTATGCTTGTATGCATATTTGATCACGCCTTTACAGGTGTGTCTCGTTTAACCGAGAATATACTATTTATTTATTTATTTATTTAGTGTCACAACACATGATGTTTGAGCACGTAGTGTCCGAAAACGTAACATTCGACTGTCGTTGAACGTTCGCGTGTCGAGGATATGAAAAAGAAACGGAAACGCGGAGTGTCAAACAGGTAAGAGCGACATAGCTAACAAAAGGCGATAGCACTTACCGAGTGTGATAAGCGAATAAAGCGAGAACCATTTTGTGTTTTCAAAACGATTTTCTCCCTTTTTAGGTTTTCAAAAGGTTTTGCGGTTTTATGGGTTTTTAAAACGCTTTGCAAACTTTTTGGGTCTTCAAAACGTTTTTGTTGGGCGGGTTAGGCCACAAGCAAAAAGGAGGCGCGCAGGGAAGAATGAAAAGAGGACTAATCTTTTACTCGCGCTGGCCAATGCACCTGCCTATCTGACCTGGTCGATTTCGGACGTTCGGTCGGAAGCGTTGTCGGTCTAGCAGTTTTGTCGGATGAGGAAGCTTTCGGCTCGATAGGATCGGAAGGAACTGAGTCGAAAGGGTTAGTCGGAGAATGCTTCGTGGCATCGGAAGTAGGCGTGTCGTCGATCATAGGCTGCGTTGACTCGTCCGAAGGTGGACGGGGGTCATCGTCGATCTCAGGTTCCACATGGGCAACTTTGAGACGATCGATAGAGGCAGTTTCACGTTTACCGTGGCGGTCGATAACGCTTACGCGGTCCTTAAGTTCAAGAACCTTAAATGGACCTTCGTAGGGTCGTTCGAGTGGTCTGCGTAGACCATCGACTCGAAGGAAAACGTAGGCGCAATGCAGTAGATCTTGTGGAACGAACGATTTACGTCGTTGTTTTCGCACTTCGGTTACTTTGATATGGCGCATGCTCATGGCTAACTGCCGAGCGTAATTCGCGTCGTAGCGGGGTGTTCTGGGATTTCCAGAAAAGAAGTCCTCAGGTAGTCGAAGAGGTTGTCCATATACCAGTTCGGCGCTGGACGTGTGCAAATCAGCTTTAAGAGCTGATCGGATACCAAGTAGTATCATAGGCAGTGTTTCGGTCCAGCTTGGTGCATTAGCGGCACTAAGTGAGGCGTTCAGCTGTCGGTGACAACGTTCCACCATGTCGTTGGATTGCGGGTGGTGGGCGGTAGTCCGGATGCGTTGACATCCGAGGACTTTGAGAAGATAAATAAATAAATAAATAGTTTATTCTCGTCACTGCGAAGCACACCATCAAGGGCGTGATCATGGTATTACAGACATGTATGAGCAACAATTGCACCTATTAGTACGTTTTGACCAATAGCATGGGAATTTATGTGAGTGCTGAGATGTAAAATTATGTTTAACTGTGTATTTTGAAGGGGATATGTTGTGTGAGTAGGTAAATGTGACTGTGTGTGCTTTTGTTCGTTGTGTTCGCCATCAAAGTGGGAATCAATGGAACGCTCTGAATCCGATGACGTCCGTGATGTGTGAATGATCCGCCGGAAAAGGGAAGAGGCAATGAATTTATTTGTGGCGAGTCACATCCGCCACGTCACAGTGTTGTCAAACGGGTACTTGGGGTTTTTTATAGGGAGAACGCTTGCCAGGTGAAGTCCCACCACATCCTGGCACACTGCCGCCGAACCATTTGCTGGAACGGGATTTAACCGAACCACCCAGCTGGCACCACGAGGAGGTTGTTCAAGGTCGAGGATTCGAACTGCGGACCGCGGTCGGTAGTCACGGTGGCTGGACGGCCATGTGAAGCGACCCAGCGCTCAACGAAAGCGCGCGTTGCGGTGTCCGCGGATACGTCGGGTATAGGTACGGCATCGGGCCAACGGGTGTATCGGTGGATCATGGTCAGAATCTAGACCATTCCTCTGGATGGTGCCGAGGGTCCAACTATGTCGAGATGGATATGGGCGAGGCGAGCTGAGACTTGCGGAAAACGACCAAGCGGAGCGGACACTTGCCGCTGTACCTTGGCCTGCTGACACGTTAGACAACCGCGTGCCCAGCGTTTAAGACCGCGTTGCATCCCGGGCCAAACGTATCTCTCGGATATGAGCTTGATCGTGGCTCGGATGCCTGGATGAGCGAGGTTATGAAGTGTGTCGAAAACTAAACGTCGAAAGGTTTCTGGAACGACGGGTCGAGGCCGTGCAGTAGAAGTGTCGCACAAGATTGTGCCATCAGATGACGGCAGTGGATTCAGTGTGATTCGTAGCGAAGAATCTTGTTTGACATTCTGACCGTCAGTGTCGGTTAGTTGCGCGGTGGCCATGGCAGATAAGTCGATTGCCTGGCCAGCGGTGTGAATTGCGAAGACGCGCGAAAGAGCGTCAGCAACAACGTTATTCTGACCTGAAATGTGTCGGATGTCAGTAGAAAATTGAGCCACGAAATCCAGCTGACGAACCTCACGTGGTGAGTGTCGAGCTGATTGATTTCGAAAGGCGTAAATAAGCTGCTTATGGTCGGTGAAGATAACGAACGAATTACCTTCTAAGACGTGCCTGAAATGTCGGACGGTAGAATAAACTGCCAGCAGTTCGCGACTGAACGTGCTGTACTTAACTTCTGCCGGTTGTAAGCGTCGGGAGTAGAAAGCGAGTGGCTTCCAGCATCCCTCAGTGGATTGCTGCAGGACGGCGCCAATGGCGGTGTCCGATGCATCGACTGCAACGCTGATTGAAGCCTTCGGGTCGAAATGGTGAAGCCTAATGGCTTCAGCAAGGGCCTATTTGCAGGCCTTGGAGGCTTCGGTTGCAGCGGGCATCAACTCGACGTTGCCGTTCTTGCGTCCACGAAGTAAGTCGGTCAGTGGACTGAGCAAGTCGGCACAACGGGGCAGAAATCGACGTTAGTAGTTGATCGTCCCACTAAAACGGCCGATGGCGGCCAAGGTAGTCGGAACGGGAATGTCCGTAATAGCGCTGACACGGTCTTCGAGCGGCCGTATGCCATGCTGGTCAATTCGATGACCAAGAAATTCGATAGATGGTTGCTGAAAGATGCATTTGTCAGCGTTGACAGTAATGCTATCAGAGGCTAACCTCTCGAAAAGCACCTTGTGGTGCTCCGCGTGCTGTCCTTCGGAAGAAATAGCCACTAAGATGTCGTCTATATAAGGATAAACAAAGTCGAGACCTCTCGTTACAGTGCCTATGAAGCGTTGAAAATTCTGAGCTGCGTTGCGAAGACCGAAGGGCATTCGCAAGAATTCAAAAAGTCCGAAAAGCGTGATGACTGCGGTTTTCGGAATGTCATCCTCGGCTACAGGGATCTGGTGGTAAGCGCGAACCAGATCGATCTTCGAGAACACACGGGCGCCACGTAGGCTAGCCGTGCTGTCCTGCATGTGCGGAATCGGATAGCGGTCGGGAACGGGAGCGTTATTGAGAGCGCGATAGTCGCCACATGGACGCCAGTCTCCTGACGTTTTAGGCACCATGTGTCGTGGCGACGCCCACGGGCTCTTAGACGGGCGAATAATGCCTAAGTCTAGCATGTGCTCGAATTCGGAGCGTGCGATTTTGAGCTTGTCGGGGGTCATGCGCCTGGCTTTTGCGAACACAGGCGGACCTTTCGTAACGATGTGATGAGTCGCGGCGTCGGTTGCGGAAGGCAACGGGACGGCAGGACGGAAGGTCTGCGGAAAACTATAGAGCAGCGTTTGCACGACGAGTGAACTAAGTTGAGTCGCGTACACGGGACTGATTGACGCGGTGTCGGTCAAAGTCCCAATGACTGCGAGATTCGTAAGGCTTTCGACTAGACGGTGTCGCTTAACGTCGACGAGTAGGTCGTAATGACGTAAGAAGTCGAGACCAAGGATAGGCGTTTGAACATCCGCAACGAGGAATATCTATTTTAAAGCGCGTCGGAGGCTGAGATTTAGCGTGCGCGAGCGTTGACCATATACGCGGATAATGGTCCCGTTAGCTGCGCGCAATGAGCTAGTCACCTTTTCGGTCGGATCGTTTGGATCACGCGGGAGAACGCTGACTTCTGCGCCAGTATCGACGAGATAGCGAACTCCGGTTCTACGATCGGTGACGAAGAAAAGGCGACTGCGTTGACCAGCTATGTCCGTCGCCCCTACGTGCCGGTCCGTCCATTTCCCTGCTGCTGTCGTTTGAAGGAACAGGCCGGGCGACATGATTTAGCTTGCTGGCCGAATCGTTCCTGGTACCAGCAGTAACCGTTTCTATTCGGTGATCGCGAAGGAGAGTTCGAACGTGAACGCGAACGGCTCCTAGAGCATTTACAGCGGTTATGTCCGGAGGCCGTAAAGTCTGCGAATTGTCGAGTCAATGTTGCCATCTGGGATTTAAGCGTGGCGATATCGTTGTCCGGTTTCGTCTGGACCTGCGAAACCTGGCCGTACGACTCCCAAATTCGGTCGGCTGTATCGGCCAGTTTGGATAAAGTTGCATCCTCACTAGCGCAGAGAATGTATAGCATCTCGCGCGGAAGTCGTTGCAACCACATGTCCCGAAGAAAAGAATCATCTATCGCAGTGGGTTTAGCTAGGCTCCGCATTTTTCGAAACGGCTGAGACAGCTTAAGATCGCCAAGATCGGTTTCGTTGAGGTGTTTCGTAAATCGTTGTCGATCGGATAAGACTGTTCTTCTCAGAACAGCTGTCTTGACTGCATCGTATGTCTTTTGGTCGTCAGGAAGATCTAGAATGTCAACAATGTCATCGATGACATTTAGCGGAAGCTCGGAAACGACAAGGTGGAACTTGGTCTTTTCGGACGTAATACAACGCAAAGAAAATTGCGACTCTAGCTGACCAAAACAAGACATAGGATTAGTCTCGCGAAAAGGTGCGATAGGAAGCGTAACTGTGCCGATCTGAACGTCAGAATCTACGCGATCAGTTTCCATAGCGAGCAAAATAGCGAGCCAGCGAGATTAAATCGGAAAATGAAAGGTAAAAATCAGACGGGTTAGCAAAAAATGTGGCCAAATCTGAAAAGAAAGGTTAACGAAAACTCACCGGATAATAACCAAAAGTCGGGGTCACCAGCAAAGCGAGAAGCAGGGGAGGTACGCTTTAGAACCAATACGCGAATATAAGGCCAACCTCCGATGAGTGGAGAACACCAAAGGTAACGCTAGGAAAAATTAATTAAGTGGGGCGAAACGGTATTTAGTACTAAAAATATCGCACCGGAAGATAGCTAGCTAGGGGAAAGGTGTGGTCGCGTGCGCAGAGAGCAAAGATAGCCGCGGAGCCGATGAGCGTCGCGCCGTTCGAAGGCGGATGCTATGTTGACTCAAACAAACGCGAGCAACGTTCAAACAGGCGAGCGGCTAATTTGCTATGTACATCGAGAAAATATAATTTTGTGCTTTTGTAATATTTTACGCAGCATGCGGCAGCCAAACAGGGGAATCTCCAGGTCACTACATATGTGCTCGATGGGAGTGAACTTCCTCACGTGACTCATCAGGTTGATCTAGGTGTCGTCCACGGGACCGTCACATCCGCCACTGGTGCGATTTTGAATGCGGGCTGTTGTTCATGAGGACAACCTGTTTCTGCGTTCTGAAAAAGTAATCGTTTTAATGGAGGAATTTCTTTCGCAACTTGTTTCCAAGGTGGTCAAAACCTCCAAAATGCGAAAGTTGATCTGCACCATGCCTAATTACAAAGTTGAAGAAAAGTGTAAAAGTTGAAATATAACCCTAAGTGTGGCGTTAAAAAGGAAACGGACTGTGAAATATGGTTCATGTAAGTCCTGGGCATGTATTTCATAGAAGAAGTCAT
>OX104067.1:65769248-65791047 GCA_944474145.2 Dicrocoelium dendriticum | reverse complement strand
TTTCCGCCTGGTCTTCGGTGATGTGGGAAGCACATGTATCGAGGGATTTAGTGACGTGTCTGTAGCTTGCGCCTGGCGCTTGACCCGTGTTGCGTGTTGTGTTGATTATGCCGAGCAGCAACGGTTGCGTAGGTGGATCGATCTTTAGAGCGCATCGGATTTCGTCGGTCAATCGGAAGGGTGGGTGTTACCGATGTTGCCTCACTGGACACATTGGATAAAAGGATGTGGGCAGTGGGCTAGACATGCTTCTATCGGTCGTGACGACGACTTGGTTCGTGGTTCCCAAGATTTCTAGTGTTGCGTGGCCGTATGAATGCCTGGCGCTTTTCCTTGGTTTCGAGGCAGCAACTGAGTTAGACAGATGGGCTACAAGAGACGCTATTGTCGCCTAGAGTGAAGCAATTTTACATTCAAACGATGTTCAGTTTCGACCACTAGTCTGTCGTACTTTCGTGTTAACTAGTTTACTAGTTGGACCGTCGTACACTTCGGACAGAACCAAAGTGAACCCGGCGTATTGTATTTCTTTATGTCGGTTCTACAGATCTCGACGCATTTTGAATGATACCGATCAATGCAGTTCGTACAAGTAAAGCTTACTTTTACTAACTTAGCACAAGTTTTATTAGCACAAAATGCCTCGTTTCGAGTAACCGGTGTGGTGGTCATGATGACCGATTATAGTAGAACAAATCCAGGATGGCGGACACAGACGGCAGTTGGGTCAATTAATGAGAACTCCGAAAGTAGCCAAAGAACCTCCACCAAATTTGCACAGATTGAAAAAAACCCCAAAAGATAACTAGTAGTGCACTATTCACACAGAAAGATTAGGTATAACATAGTAATCCCGAAGCAAAAGTGGAATCCAGCACGGTAATCCAAAAATCCGCGGCGTCCGTGGGTTCATCATCGGGAGAGCTTGCGAGGAGAATGTCATCTAAATACGGATAAACACATTTAAGTCCTCGTGTTACCTTAGGAGTAAAACGCTGAATTTTGAGCTGCGTTACTGAGGCCAAAAGCACTGTGAATACTTAAATAGGCCAAACCTTTGCAGTTTTAAATATGTTGTCTGGTATTACTTGTATTTGGTGGTATGCACGCACTAGGTCCATTTTACTGAAGATCGAATTACCAGCCAGAGCTGTGGGTAAGTCGTGCATGTGCGGGAAGGGCTATTTATGTGGGAGGGTAACTTTGTTGAATGTCCTTGTCACCATAGGGACAACAGTCACCGGGCTACTTCGGTACCACATGCAGTGGAGATGCTCATAGACTCCTGGACAGGTGGATTATTCTAAATTCGAGCATTTGCTAGAATGCCACCTTAGCCGATTTCAGTTTGTCCGCGGCTAGTCTGTGAGAGTGGGCTGAAACAGATGGACCCTTAGTAGACATGTAGCGAATGACACTGGACGTCACGTAGGGTAAATCGTTCTGAGCGCGAACGAGCCTAGGATACTGGTTGAATAGGTCTGTAAAAGGTTGTGAAGCTTGAGTCAGGACACGAATGGGAGTGATCGCGGCCACGTTGGCGCTGGTCCCGAGAACACTGAGTTGCGTCCGAGAGTCGATAGGTTTCTGCCTTTTAGCGTCTACGATAAGTTCGAAATGTTGAAGAAAGTCCATGCCCATGATAGCGTAAGTGGCGGCTGCTACTGTGGAAGTCCAGCAAAATGTTCACCGGAGGTCTAGATTGAGCGTTAGCAGCTTATCACTGAAAGTTGCGATTAATGGGCACTTGACGGCACACAGTCTGGTCGGTGAGGGTGAGATAACCTCATCTGAACGGTGGGCCAAGACTCTAACTTCGGCTTCGGTGTCCCCGAGGAACTCGGTCCCGGAAATTAGATCGCTAACGCTGATGAAGAGAGTTGGCTTTTGGTCAGTGTCGATCGTCTCCGTTACGGGCTGCACAAGATGTTTCCCCGCTTCGCGGCGAGGGTGCGTGGATTAACACATTTACGCGCTGCGTTGTCAAGATGTTGGCGATTCCAACAGTAAGTTCGCTTTTTTGCTTGACTTGCAGCGTCTCGAGTGTGATTTCAATCGGCTCTGACGGCGACGGCTCATAGTGAGCTGTGTGGACTTAGTGACTGTGTCGCAACTTGTATTGCAAGGCTCCTATCGTTGATTGTAAGCTGGTATAGGATTGCCCTGGGTCGCAACGACATTGATCTTACTGGCGTCGGCTTGTGGCTGTGATGGACCAATGACTCGGTCTGCCAGATTAACTAGTTTCGTGAGCGACACAAAGCTCACAATGGCGAGAATCGCTTGTGTTTTCTAGTAGTCTTGTTAGTAACAATTCGCGGAATATAGTGTCGTCCATGGTAGGTGAACCAAGCAGCTGTTGCATCTCTCGTAGCAGAGCTGAGGGTAGTCTGTTGCTCAACTGTGCAGATCCCTGGAAAGCTGGTGCAGGCAGAATTTCTCAGAGAGCATGACGCGCTTAATTGTGGCTTACTTGAGGGCCTCATAGCAGTTGTATGACCGAAAAAGGATGATGTCGTGAACCTGCGTTGATATTTCCTTATGTAGATATGACACACTTATTGTACTTAGTGTAGTCTGTATTGATTCTGCGGTTATAAAATTCGGCTTCTAGGTGAGTAAATCACAAAAGGGGGTTATGTCCCAAAAAGGTCTGACAGGGAGAGACATAACCCTAACCACGGGAGACGCTGCTTTATGGTGTTCAGAATCTACGATAAAAATGGGTATCAAAAGTGATTTTGTAGGCAAAAAATACCAGAAAACATGAAAAATAAATGGAACAGCATCACAGGAGGAAAAACTCGAAATATCCGGGATTGAAGTCCTTCCGAATCAGATTGCCCAATTTGCCTGGAGCCCAGAGAGCGATGTCTTAAGGCAGAGCGAGTTACAGGGGAAGTTATATGTATAGCAGGAGGTTCCCTGTATGTCTAGCTATAAAAGGCTGACACCGCTGACGCTGCTAGCTAGGGGGGAACGAAAAGAGCACAGCACACAGAACGATTGCGCGTTGCAACCGAAAGGTAATTTCATGAATATGAATCAGTATCAGAAATCACTTCAGGGTAAAGAATTCTTTTCGGTAAACACACATCAGACCCAAAGGTTTACATAGAACTGATCGAGGGAAAGCGTCAACTCGGACTGGGATTGACTTCTGGACTGTTTGAGAGATCAAAATCGATAACTTGAGTGAACCAAATAAACATGAATACACAAAGCTCAGCAGTCCAAAGTAATTAAGTAGGTAAGGTAACAGTCAAGTAACTAAGTAACAGTGTCAGTTGCCCAAGGTAGTAATATCGGCCGCATGAATCATTTTTGTACACAATTCCGGCTTCAGATGCTGAATGTAGATGGCCTCGGCGATGGATAAGAGCTGTTTGCGGAATCCTTGGGATATGTGTTCAGGTAGTGAGTAGATGACGTTGAAGTCATTCTCGGAAGCCGTATGGCCACATTCAAGGACAGGCGAATTGATTGAGTTGTCTGAGGACTATATTTTGCCTTTTTAAAACCATGCCGAGATGTGCTCACGAATCCTCTGAGATAGGCGCCTCGTAGTGCGACCCACGTATCGTGCCCCACAGAAGCCCGAGTACTGACAAACGATCATTGAACGGATCAACAACGGCAGTCTATCTTGCAAGCGTTTTGTAAGCAACGGCCTGTCGTGATAAACAATTCTCAGGTGGGCCAAGAAATAAGTTTTCCCAACAGCATCTTGCAGGCATCGGGATAACATAGCAGCTACAGAATCACCCTTAAATGGTATATGTATGAACAGCTTTCTTAGGAGCAATGCTCCTAGGTGGCTTCCGATTGCGTTCCTTCAAATGCTTCATGATAAAGTTATCAGGATGACCATTTACTCTGAGGGGGGTCGTTGATTCTCTCTAGTTCTTCGTTGACGGTATACGATGTACAAATACTGCGCGCCCTGAAGGCGCGCAGTGGAAGAAACGTAATACTTCTTTAAGATTTTTTGTCGGTAGCGTTAATCGATTCGACACTAGTTTCAGTACCAGTCTTAGACTGAAGAACATCGTGCCGTCTGCAACCAGGTTACAACCAACCCTAGACTTAGTGTTTGTCAACGACTTGAAGACGTTTTCTGTTTGTAACAAGACACCGCCTGGAAACTCCTCCCATGCCACCGTAAAGTTGTCTCCCACAATGTATAATGAAATTAATTACGAGGATAGTATTCACTGCAGAGGTCGCGTTAACGCAAAGACAATGTCTTCTCAGCATCATGAAGCTACAACGCGAAACTATTGCATCTACAGACTTCAATCTATTTTACAACCGGTGGATCGAAGTACTGTGAGCAGTTAAGCAGCTACTTGAACTTGATATTTTTTTCATTTGAAAACCATTTGCATCCGCGCAGATAGGTTTTTATCTCAGTGCCATAAAAAATTGCGCAGACTCAAAGAAAAAGCTTTCAAGTGCAAAGACGCTGCTTCAGTAAAGTCCTCATCGACTGATATAAAAAGTGAAATGTGCCACCTCAATCATTTTTATAGTCACACTATACTTGGAAAGAATAGCTGCCGAGAAATATGGGAAATAATGGAGAACCTGAGTGAAGTCGTCCGAAGAGTCACACCCACTGCCCTCGAAGTGGAGGAATTAGATTGCAACTTCTGTGGTTAGATAAATGATTCAGCATTGCACTTCCCTTCTTTACCGTTGCAATTCTCCCCACAAACTTCACCACCCATCGACAGTGTAACAGTTCACTAGGAACTAACACGGATATCGTCATGCAAAGTGCCTGGTCCAGATGTACCATCTCCTATCGTTCTCAAGAAATGTTCTAATGTCTTAGCACAGCCATTTTCTGAAATCTACCCCTTTTGCCTACATCAGCATAAGGTAGCTGACTGCTGACGAAGCGCGCGCATTGCAACTGTACCAAAAGATGCCTGTAAGTACCAGCCCATTGCTTGCACGTCTGTGGCTGTGAAGACATTTGTACGAATTAGTCTCGAAAGAATGCTTGCCACACCCATTCAAGTGATTCTTTTCAGTTTGTCTATCGCAGTTCAACATCCGCTTTGGATGCATTAGCCTGTCTTGTACACTCCGTGCTTTCATCACACAATGGAAAAAACAAACCAATGAGGATCTGCTTCCTAGAGCACAGCAATGCTTTCGGTTGTGTGTAAACAGCGAGCTGCTGCTTCACGAGCTGCTCGTTTCCGGGGTTCAGTCTTCATTGCGCATCAAAGTGTAAAGATGTTTTTTTTCTCGCTATCAAATGAAAATTGTTATCAGCAACTCATCATGCACATTGCGTATCTTATTAGTGACAGTATCAGTCTGAAGTTTACATTAGTGAAATATCTAGGAATTACACTAACTCGGGATCTCACGTGGTCGCATCACGTGAGTGAAACATTCACTAAAGTCAGGAGACTAACGTTCTACGTCTCCCGATTTATGTCTTCATCCGTGCCTGGTTACTTGATTCTACGGTTTTTCACCGCTTTGGTCATACCGCACTGGACGTAGTGCTCACATGTGACATTCCTTGGACTCTTAAATGGGCAAATCAAGGTGATCAACAAGTCGTTGAAGCATCTTGCCTGAGGCAGCGGAATTTCCATGCTAGTGTTTATTGATATCATTGTGTCAAATCATGTTCGATCCTGCGAAAAACTGGCTTCCAAAATAATCACTGATGTCAGTCACCCTCTCCATTGGGCACTGTCGGAAAGTAACTCGATTACTTCGACCAGACAAATGTACAAAACCATTAATGCCCGCGCACGGGCTTACGGTATGTCAGTTGTTCTCTATTTGTCACGTTTTCTGAGGGACCAATGTGAAGTCAATCAAGAACTTATTGCCAAACGGAATCGATGATATCACCTGTGTCAGCTTTCCAAATTGATAGCGAACCATATACATTGTTTATACTTTTCTTAAATTTATTCCATGTTCGCGCAGACCGCCGGCTTCCTCGATAGGCAAACACCTATTAGACTCGGGACACCAATTAGAGCTGGGCTCAGCGTTTAAATTTGTGTTACGTTACCCTAATCCCCGCTTGCTTCGATTTGCTGAGGCTGTCGCAATAAGCCGGATTAAGCCAGCCTTGTGTGTTCAGAAACGATTATTTGTCAGCCTAAAGCTGCCTTGGACGTAGGTGTGAACTTCCGTCATTCGTTTTGCACCTTAAGCTTGTCTGGTTGCACCCACTGTTAGCTATATCTATGCATATCGGTTATTGTTAATGGTACTGAGGAGACAATACGAAATGCATGTATCTACCAGCCTTCGTCTTCTTTCCGTGCTTTTCAAATTGTTGAAGGGAACTAACTGCTTTAAATTTATGTATTTAGCGCGTGTGTTGCAGCTGAATATTCACTCAACATAGGTGCATTAAACGCATTGTTGACTTGAATTGAGCACCAAGCGAAGGTAATGCTCGACCCAAGCAATCGTACACAACATGCAGCTCAAGAATCAGCACCGATCACCTATTTGTACAATGGAATAGTAATTTGTGTAAGCACTTCGCACAAACAAGCCGGGAAAATTTCCATGGTACTACACATTTAAGTTGCAACTAAAAGAGTAGCTAACTTCTAAGAACCGTTTCGTATTATTATTTTGCACAGACGAAAGGGGGTACGAGAACTGGCCTGGAAATATCTAAGCACTTGCAGAATTCGCAATACAAAAGTGCGGTTGAAGATGAGGAGATAGGGTTGCTAATAGAACAATGGCAACTTCTTAACAAGTCCCGTGGGATAACCAGAATGAGAACCATGAAATGGTAAAAACAAGAGCGTATCGGTGGACTTAGCATAGTGTAGAGGCATGTAGAAACAAGCCAACCTCTACGTGTAGGTTAATTCGTTACATCACGTCATTCACAGGCTAGATCCAGTAACGTAGGCGGTCTAGGGTAACGTCAAGGCGTTTTTTAACAGAAATAAAGTGGGGGCGGAAACTACGTAATTTCTTGGGGGTGAGGGGCTCCCATAACTAACAGACATGAAGAGAGTTATAGTTTCACCGACTTTCTAGCCGACTGTATTGTGTGGCCAACTTGAGCTGGTGGTCCCTCAGATTCGTGTAGTGACTGAGTTGTAGTAGTTGGTGGCAGACGTGATTGTGGTCCCTCGAAATCTGGTAGGCCATTATTAGGCCATCACTTAGGCACCGATAATAACCACTGTACATCAACCTAAATTAATTTGGAAGGTGGAAAAACCCTTTGACGTGCTTGGTGCTTTCTCGCTGTCAATACAAGGTGAAGTTACCTTGTTCTCTTACCACGAGTATTTTCTTTTATGCTGGGTAAATTAGCTCTATCTCTCATTCCTTCCTACCTTATTCTCACATCCTTCCATATTGCTCACTGTCAAGTAGACACGAAACCGAAGGTGGGATAATTTGTACAATTTGTGCGTTACCTACGGGCAATCTTAACGGACTTTGGATTATCGCAAAGCACTCATATCCTTTTGTGCTCTTTCTGTCACTGGAAAAAATTGAAGGATATCTATCAGCTTTTGTGAAGACTTTACAAATCTTTTTCAATCATCCTGTGATCCACCTTGTAGTGTGATTTGCCCTATGCATTTCATCACACATCGCCCAAGTTCCACTCATCCGACACGGAATTACCAGCTCTATCCAGTAGATCGCCAAGCGTAGGAATTATTCTATCGCCTTGGCACCTAAAACGTCTTACCGGTTTTGGCGATTTCTCAGCTAGTCATCCGCATCGGCTGACCAGTTTTATCGCTTGACGGCGATCGATCTACCCTGCAATCGTGTCAACTGCGCCCTGTCGCGAACAGCGCTCCGATTATCTTTGGTGCCGCTTGCAATTACAAGGCAGAGACACCTGCATTAAAGCTTTAGTATACCGCCCCCCCCCAAACTCTACACAGGAAATGGACTGCCAACTTGCGATAGCTTTGAGATGTACCCTAAATCGAAAGGACAATCACATCCTTATCATGGCCGATTTCAATGCACACTGTTTAGAAACTCCTGCTATAATCGGAGAGCCGTTGAAAGCAGATCTGCAAGAACTTATAACCAGTGTTTCATTTTACAATCACGTCATTACACCCACCCGTTTCAGAACAGGTAATAGAACCTTGCTGGATCTCGTTTTCACCAAGGAGGAACATATGATTGATTGATTGATTGTAGAATGCACACGTCAGATTCGCCTTCATCTGCTATGCCGAATAGTGCAACCAGAAATCTGAGTTGGTGCGCACCATTACGCTCTACGACCGCTTAGTACAGCTCGTCAGCGCCACAAGCTTATCGTTCCTCGCTGAAGGCCATCCGGCGGTCGCCTGGCTTGAATTCGTCAGCAAATTCAAGCAACTGGTTAAGGATGCCTCAGAGACAAGGGTTTTCAATGGGCGCAAAACCGTTTCTTTCGTGAGGAGTAGAACTAGCAAATGGATGACTATACGCAACACAGCCTGGCGTGAGAACACATCATCACTAAAGCCAGATAATTGAGACAACTACGTAGCCCATCGTATCCAATGCACTTAACTGCTCAAAGATGGCAAAGTCGCATATCAGCAGAATATGGCGAAAACTTTCGGCGCTAACCACAAACTGCTTTACAAGTATGTCATTGGAGGTCGTAAGGTAAGGCATGGAATTCCTCCTCTCCGGACGACTGATGGTCTTACTAGAACAGCCATAGAAGCAGCAAACGCGTTGCGGACGCAGTATGACCCCACATTTCAGAGGGTCTTACCATCAGGTCGTCTTCCAACTGTTGTTCTCCCGCCTTCAGGACTCACCCGTCGTGACCCGATGATTTCGGGGTATCGGTCACAACTAACATCTAAATGGTCCCGGGTTCGATGCCTGCTAACTCTGATGAGATGTAATAAATTCGAAACGCGTTAAAGTAGCGCAGTGTTTTTGGACGGGCAACACTCAAATTTCTATACACCCACATCTCTTTTACAGTCGAAGCTGTTTTGTGTAAGTTGACGTCTCTGCGCAACCACAGCTACCCGGGAGTCGATACTTTTCGCCCAGAGGCACTGGGAGCAACAGCCACTGGCAAAACCTTTGGCATTCTCCCAGCACTGCTTAGACCAGAAAGAGATTCGTGCGTGATGGAAACTTGGAATAATAACTCAGATTCACAAAGATGGAAGCAGGACTGAGCCCTCAAACTAGCGCTCAGTGTCCCTTCTCCCTGTATTGTTCAAGGTAATGAAATCTATCGTTGCAAATGTGTTGACGTGTTATCTAGAAAATTGTAGCATTATTGCTTCACAGCAACATGGCTTTCGGTGACAGCGATCATGCACGACAAATTTATCAATCGCGCGGAGTAGCTGGACCGAGTCAGCTAACGTTGGAGAGGCCGTTGATGTGATCAAGTTGGATTTGTGGGTATTCGATAGTTTAGATCATCGGGTTCTCCTTTCCAAGCTCTAAGATTACGGGATCGGTGACCCTCTATTATGCTGGATCGCCAACTTGCTCCTGCAACAACAATGAGTGGTGAGAGTTCGGAGTTCCCATCTGAATCCGTACCCCTCGAGTCTGGTGTGCCACAGAGCTCAGTTCTAGGTACACGGTTGTTGTTTGGTATTCATCAATGAGCGTGCACGGAATATCGCTTCAAATTTCCTACTGTTTGCTGACGATATTAAGGTATGGCACCGGATTCAGGCGGATACTTCAACGGCAATTAGTGGTCAGAGTTCGGAGCACTTTATCGGACCTTATACAATTCGAGTGTGGTGTGCCGCAAGGCTCAGTTCTAGGTCCACGCTTGTTTTTGGTGTTTATCACTGACCTAGCACAGGGAATCGCTTCAAACTTCCTAATGTTTGCCGACGATATCAAGATCTGGCGCAGGATCAAGGCGAACGCCGACCAACATGTGCTTCAAAGTTACCTAGATACGGTGTATCAATGGTCAACCCAAAACTTATTGCATTTCAACGTCAGTAAATGCAAAGTGCTTTCCATCCGACATCACGGCAGTTACTCATACCGGCTCGGAACGAATATACTACAACAATCAACTCTCGAACGTGACTTGGGTGTCCTGGTTCAAGATGACTTGGGTTGCTCCAGGCAATCCGAAAAGGCCTCGAAGACCAGGAACCAACATGTCGGGCTGTTGCGACGAAGGTTTGGACAAATAAGCAGCTCCATATTTCGACAAATGCTCAGAGCATATGTTCGCCCCCACGTCGAGTACGCAATTCAAGTCTGGCATCCATGGCTGAAGCACGACCTTAATGCACTGGAGCAGCCACAACGCCGGGCATCTAAGAACGTAATTGGAATGCGCAATCTTTCCTACCAGGAGAGGCTTCAACGACTGGGTTTGTTCAGTGGAAGCTATCGCAGACTACGAGGGGACCTGATTATGGCATACTTGATTCTGCGAGACCCACATGATGTATGCCGCCCTTTACTGCAACTCAGCAGCAATACAAACCTGAGGGGCCACTCATTAAAACTCGCAGAACAATACAGTCGTCTGGAGTGCCGCAGAAATTTCTTTTCCATTCGTCTCTGTCACCCGTGGAATGCTCTCCCAGAATCGTTCCTCTACACCGACACTAACAGTATTTAAAAGACGGTTGGACGATGCACTCTTCTACTTACACTTTGTTACTTAACACTACGTTTCCATCCTGCACCTGGAGTATACCATGGAATTATTTGTTGTTAACTGGGGTGCTGTGAATCTAAGAGGATCGCAGGACTACAGCGGAGCAAAAGATAAGTCCTTATTTTCATATTTAAATTATTAACTATTTTACTCTCCTTATCATCATTATTGTTATGTTGATATCCCCACCAACTATCCAACGGGACTTGTAAAGCGACGACTCTTAACCCGTATAAATTCACTGTTCTTTGTTCATACGGATCAGAATTTACTTCAGTGTGATCTAGATGTGATACATTATTGGTCAACCCGAAATCGGTTACAGTTCAACGTGGACGAATGCAAGGTACTCTCCATACGACACTAGGAGATCTATCTCTACAACAGAGAAACGCAAGTATTGTAGCGGTCAACCGTCGAACGCGACCTTGGCGTGCATGTTTAGGTTAACTTGGGTTATTCCAAGCAATCCGCAAATGCCTCTAAAACTGGTAACCAGCACGTCGGCTTGCTATGACGGGCGTTCGGACAACTACACACCGCTATGTTTAGACAGATGCTGAATGCGTATGTTCGCCCCCATGTCGAATACGCAATCCAAGCCTGGCAGACATGGCTGAAGAACGATCTTACTACGCTGGACCAACCTCAACGTCGGGCTTCTACATACGTCATTGGAATGCGCCACCTTCCATACGAACAGAGGCTGAAAGGTTTGGGAGTATTCAGCTGGCGGTATCGCCGACTACGAGGTGACTTGATTATGACGTATTTGATTTTACACAATCCAAATCATGTGGGCCGTTCTTTACTGCAACTCAGCAGTAACACCAAACTTAGAGGCCACCCCTTTAAATTGACAGAACAATACAGCCGCCTGGAGTGCCGTAGAAACTTCTTTTCCATTCCTGTGTCAAGCATGGAATGCTCTCCCGAATCTGTTGTTTCGGCAACCATGCTAGCTATAGTTAAATTCGGTTGGATGACGCACTCCGCCACTTACATTTTGTTACTTGACGCTACTCTCTATCCTACTCCCGGGAAATACCTTGGATTCACATTATTTTCGTAATTGTATTGTTTTCGCCCCAGCTGCTCCCAAGCTACATAAAACAGCCTAGTCCAGAAAAAATCAGACGCGTTTCGCCCTATTAGGGCTCGCCAGTGGTGCGCATGCCCTCCGTCCCCTACTGGGAATCAAACCATGACCGATATAGACAGATGCCAGCAGCTTAAGTCACTGAGCCACGGGGGACGTCGCCTGGGCTACACAAATGCCAAGGTAATCTTTTTTCCACCTATTGAAGCTGTGGAAAAGCTCGGGGTGCAGGGCTACTGAATCAAAACGATAAGTCCGTTATTTTGACAGTAAAACTACCAACTGCTTTTTGTATTGCGTTTTTCGCTAACCCAGCAGACCACCCACCGGGGCTTGTAAATAAATAAATAAATGGTATATTCCTCGGTGATTCGAAGTGCAGTCCAACTATGCTTCTTAACCTGTATATAGTCTTTGTTTATTGTACTCAAACTGACGACTCACCGGTGACCTATGACAAATGGGCATTTCGATAGGTTGGATAAAAGAGACTCTTTCTTTTAAACTACCCCATACTCTGCTCTCGCCTAGCCTGAAGACCCGTTGATGCTTTAGGAAAAATATACGCACATCAGTAGGTTGGATAAACTAGCCATATCTTTTGCCTTCGTGTAGTGAGTGTTTCATTCCCCGTAATAGAACTAGTTTAAAGATCTGAGTGCGCGCAAGAGAATGAAACCAAGGTGTTATATGGGTAAAAAATGGTCCCGTAGAATAGTCATGGTTAAACTCCAAGATATTGTTAGTAATATTGGGTCTACACTGGTGAACTCACTGAGGTATGCGTAGTATAAGCCGTAAATCTGAGGTAAATCCATGACGACAAATGGGACGTTGGTGAAAGTCGTGTCCCTTTCTCGTGTACACATACAGGAGGTACAAAGTGGAACGAAATCTGGGATTTGGCCGTCAGTGAAATCTCTTACAAACACTAGTGTTTATCCATGGGTAGTCAGCGCGAAATGAGCGCACGAGCAAATCGGGATTTGAACTCTGCCAGCGTGGACTACCGTATGGTTGAACTATTGATGTCTTCTCACTAATCCACCTACATAACTTGACTTGCTGTCGGCTATCATATCTTGCTAAAAATGTACGGAACGTCATCCGTTCTAATTCATTTAACTGGTTCACAATGGAGACAGCTCTCAGTTTAACTGTTTACCCCGAAGTGTCATATTGTCAGCTCACACACAATCCCAGTTTTTAAAATTAGTGTTATATACCGGTGATATAAATACCTTTAAGCACACTTTTCCACGTGTATAATACGTTTTTGTCACAACAATCAATGTTAGTTTACTCTCTTTGTGCAACATACTGACTGTCATTCATTTCGAACAGATCGCAATTCGTGTGGGTGTTTTGACGTGTTTGTTCTTCATGCCTGGCGCAAAATACACTCATCAAGGTGGACGCTCAGATAGGCATTGCTGCAAGCGATAAAAGGACGACTAGCATTCCAATGGTTCAACGTAGCCTATGTTGCGCAGACAATTGCAGTGCTGTCCTTAAGATCAGTGTAACCTGTTCTAGCTGCATTGGATCGTACTGTCCGCAATGTGTAGGCAAATCCGTCCAAGAAGTGAGACAGACTAACAAAGTTGCTTACACCATTCGGTTTTGCCCAACAGGTCAAGTCATTCCAGTTGTCAACTGTTTAGCTTTGCACATGAAAAAGTGCCATAGAATGACCGAGAACTTCCTTATTTTGTAAATACTAAGATCGATCTCATGAAGGTAAATATGGCCACGACAATACATCAACCAGCCAAAGTAAGCTCCGAATCTAAGCCGAAGAAGAGAGCTAGACGCTCCAACCGCACTGCAGCGTCTGTGACTCTAAATCCACTGGGTCGACTCACTGTCATAACTGGACAAGCCTCAAACATGCCTGCTTCCACTTCTCCAACCATAGACACTTCACTTGGAAATTCAGCCATGACACTGACAGCTCCGAGCCGAAAGCAATCCGGTGCAGATAACAATCAGGTAACGTACGCATCGGTTGCCTCGACAAACACACCGGTAGCGACACACATAGGTCCATCTTCTGTACCGAGCATGTGTGGCGCAACGCAGCTTTCACCGTCAACTCCAGTGGTGCCTTCTAAACAACCCAAATTGCCGGCAAAAGATATAAAGCCAACACTCGCTAGACAAAACCACGCTGCGTTAATTATCGTGTATACCAATGATCCCGAGTACAAATCTGGCACAATAAAAGGCAAGTTGTAAGGTGATCGCAACCAGTGGAGTTCCATCTGCCATGCGATTGGTATTCGGGTTGAACCTGCAATGCTGCGACGCGTAGAGTGTCATCCGACCTCAGTACACTCTGGTGAACCTCGAATTCTTCGAGTAACACTAGACTCAGCGTTTGAGACAGAGGCTGTCCTGATCTCAGCAGTTCATCTTCGCAACTCACCGAACGGAGTGCGCATAAAACCCCATCTACCTCGGAAAGATCGCCCAAAAGAACCAGTTAACCAACTCGGCATTCCAATAGGGAGAGAAAGAAAACCATATTTGTTCATAGTGTTCCCGAGCATCTGCATTCTTCTGATCACGATGCGCAAACACATGACCGAGAGCAGTGGTGCTACATCCGCGAAGCACTCTCTGTTGTCAATGTTATTGCCAAATCCCTGACAAGCGTTCCGTCATCACTTAGCTACTAGGGCTGCGGTAAGAGTAGTGGAAATAACATTAAACTCCGAGGGAATGACGCAAGTTCTGTTGGATAGCTGGTTAAATTATCGAGTCAGGTTGCCGACAGAGATCCGGCTAAAGGCAGGAGGCGAACTACCAAAAGTCTTAAGCAATTCGATAGAACCTGCAAACGCTGTAAATTCCTTATCTGCACAGTTCTGCGAAGAGACGGACATAACAGCACCCACGGCACACAACTGCACAGGACTCAGCACGAGTGAAAATTCTGTTCAGGAACACTCAATAATGTCATGCAACTTGACTGAAATTCATAAGCCAAAATGCGATTAATGGCCGGCTCAACAACTAAAAAACGTTGACATCCATCGACGCATTCCTAACAACAAAAGTCCTATCTTGTATGTACACAAACGCCTGAGGCATTCTAAGTAAGTTGAGCGAACTTAGAAAACTCCATGCCTTACAAACGCGGGACCTCGTCATGATTACCGGGACCTGATTAAACCTTGAGATAACCGATTCTGAGGTCAGTTTACCCGTTAGCTGGCTGCTTCGGACCGATGGAACGGGAAGGGGTGGCGTTGTGATTCTTTATTATAATACAAACCTCCGATGTGAAGTTATCGATCACCCGGAAATCCGAGCTCCTGATTCGCTTTGGTGCCGCCTATGGTTGCGAAACAAGGACACATGTCTACCAACCGTGATTTACCGCCCACCAAACTCAACGTAGGAAATGGACTCCAAACTAATGCACGACTTTGAGTTTGCTTTAAACAAGTCCTACACCCACATTCTTATCGCTGGGAACATAAACGTGCACGACATAGTAACGCCAGCAACCAACGGTACGCAGTTTAAAGCCTGCTTGCAAGAGCTAATTGCTAGCCATCCTCTGTACAACCACGTAACCTCTCCCACCAGATTTCGAACTGCTAACAGGCCATCGATACTGGATCTTGTGCTCACTAACGAAGAATGTATGGTTGACGGGATAGTTATAAGCACACCATTGGGTCGTAGTGATCATGTTACTCTACTCCTCGACTACATATGCTATGTGGAGTATCCTGAAAAGGAGGATGATAAAGTGCACACTGTCATGCACTGTAATGTGTTATCTAAGCTCGTTAAGAATACGTTTTGGACTTTCTTAACCGAATGTCCACCAGATGTTGTCTGGGAAACCTTTACAAGGACATTCAGCACACTAGAAGCGCACGGACCGGAACAGAAGTCCTTCCAACTCAAAAACAAGCATAAATCATTTCTGAGGAGCAATGCACGTAAATATATGCTCCGGAGGGATTTGGCATGACGAGCTCACAAGGATTGATCGAATGCCGAGACCTGGACTGCATACGTGACACATCGTAACTTCTGTGTAAAACTGACCCCCGAAGACAAGGAGTTAATGAAGCGATTCTGCACGAACCGCAAACTTCTATACAGGCACATTAACGGCCTTCGAAAGGTGAACCGGGGGATTCCAGTACTAGTCACGGCTGATGGGTGCACGCGATCAGCAATGGAAGCAGCTGATCTCCTATGATTTATTACTCCCAACCGCTCTAGCAGGTAACGAGCTCAAATATTCTCCTCGTTCCTATTACTCCACCGTCGGGTTTAGAAAACATCACCTTCACTACGGAAGCTGTGTCGAAGAAGTTGTTATCCTTGCGTATCCACTGTTCTCCCGGAGCGGACAGCATCTGACCAAATACTCTTCAGGCGGTAGCTAGTGTTCTAGCAGAACCACTGGCCGTATTCTATCAACAATGTTTAGAAGAGAACCATATTCCACCAGTATGGAAGAGAGGGGTCATCACTCCTATCCATAAAGGAGGTAGCCGCCGCACTGACGCTACCAACTACCGTCCAGTAACACTACTTCCTGTACTATCCAAATTGATGGAGTCAATCATCGCAGATGCGTTGATGCAGTATCTGAAAAGCCACAAGTTAATAGCCCCAGAGCAACATGGCTTTCGTCAAAAGCCTTCATGTAATACTAACCCATTAATTGCACGTAATAGCTGGACTGAAGCTGTTGATGATGGAGCAAGAGTCAATGTCGTCTACCTGGACTTTTAAAACGCGTTTGATCGCTTAGACCATCGAATTCTCCTTCAGAAGCTTCGGAACTACGGCATAGTCGACTCAATTCTGAGTTGGATTAAAATTTTGCTACACAAACGACGGCTAGAGGTGAGAGTCCGAGAATCCTTGACTGATGCAATCGATGTGGTGTGCCTTGTACCACAAGGCTCAATTCTTGGACCTCGTCTATCCTTGATGCTCATTAACGATTTGGCGAGATCAATTGCTTCCGATTCCCTATTTTCGCTGATGATATCAAAATATGGCGAAGGATCAGAGGACCGGACGACCACGAACGGCTCCAGTGCGATCTTAACACGGTGTCGAACTGGTCAGTTCAAAACGCCCTACCATTCAACGTAGACAAATGTCGCGTTGTACAATTACGCCATAGATATAACTACACCTATTTGCTTGGTCCAAACGGATTGCAGACCAGCTCCCAGGAACGTGACCTTGGTGTGCTCGTACAGAACGGCCTCAACTGTTCAAAACAGGCTGAGGTAGCCGCGAAAAGATGCAACCAGCACATCAGCATGTTGCGAAGGGCATTCGGGAGGTTTGACCCATCAACCTTCCCAATGATGCATAGTTCCTACGTTTGCTAGCATGTTGAATACACTATTCAAGCTTGGCAACCTTGGTTGAAGTGCGACCTAGAGGCGTTAGAGGCACCACAACGAAGAGCAATAAAGAATGTAAAGGGCCTGCGCTCTCACTCTTACCACCGAAGACTGAAGTTGCTGGGAATGTTCAGCGGACGCTATCGAATGCTGCGCGGTGACCTCATATTTCAGTATCAGATATTGAGTAACCCCAATCACGTGTGCCGCCATTTGCTGAAACCTAGCCACAACACGCAGTTCAGGGATAAATGTTTAAATGTTACGGAACTATATAGCCGTCTAGAGTGTCGACGTAATTACTTTTCCCTTCGGGTTTGCCAATCCTGGAACGCACTCCCAGACTCAGTGCTCTGCACCCCTACCTTGGACATTTTCAAAAGCGATTATACGTTTCTCTTAGCTCCCAGTCTTTTGTTACCTAAACTCCTCTACTGTGGATTACGCCAAGCATGCTTTTCACCAGGATTTATGTATCAAATGGACCCAAGTGAGAGACCATATTTTACTTTTCTTATGCCTTATATCAACGAGCACTGCACCCCAGTGTATTCCTGAGCGTTTACGCTCGTTTTTTTTAATTTAACACTGATGTTACTTATCAAAGTATTCATCTAGACAGACGTTCGGTAAATGACCCAGATATATTTTGATTTCATCATATTCACCCCAATCATCCTACAGGATGTGTCAAGCACTAGCTTTTATCGCGTAAGCAATCATTGGTCATTGGTCATTGAGCTGTTGTGAAACGAAATGAACGATTCAAACGGTATTGGAAAATAAATCACATTTGATCTTGCAGGGCAGTCCTGTAATTTAAACCGGTGTTTCCTCTGTACCTTATGATCGGATCAGCTATCCTGGGCGGCGTTTCACCTAGGTGGAATATACGCATGAATAAAAGAGTTTTGCAGTTGTATTTCCCTGCATATTAGCCCGTGGTCTAAAGGACCGTAAGCCTGTATTGTAACCTGAGGTCGCGGGTTCAAACCTGCGTAAAGCGGCCCTCTAAGTATGTTTAACCCAGCCGTGACCGGTGATGGGTGCGTGGAGTAGCGAAGCGTCGGAACGACGCACCGGCATATTGCTGCTGCTTTTTTATTCCCCTCCATACGTCAAAACAATGCTTCCATGCACACACCATTTTGGTGAGGCCAGCCGAAAATCGATCTCACGACAGTGCCACTGCTCTGAGTTAGGGTGTTACTGACTTATTGGCCAGATGACTGCGCAATTTTATAGATTTTCCATCTGCCATAAGTGCATCTGCCACTTATTTCCACCAGTAGAGTGCAGTGACATCGAATGTCAGCAAATTGGAGGGTACATAAATTGCAAAAGGCACCAAATCACGAGTCTCACTATCACCATCACGAAGATGGTGATGCACCTATGCGTGATTGTTCTTGGTGTACTGTTTGGCATTTCCAATGGTCATGGTTGGGGTATGGGATGGGACATGATGTACGGACATAACGGGCCATTTTACAATGGTCTGCCAATGCCCACTATGGGATTGCACGGGGGACAGTGGAATGAGTTCGCTCCCGGCATCCCTCCTCTTCCCCACAATCTGTACAACCCTGAGCAAGGTAAAGGCTCCAGCTTCAGCAACACAGAGACAACGGAACGAAAGAAGCTGAGTTCGAAACTTACCGTTTTACGGTGACAACAATAAGCAAAAGAATTCCGTTAGTGACAAATTCATCTTCGCCAAAACTAAGTACGGATCCGATTACAGTGGTAAACGTGGCAAAAAAATACCACTCTGGCAAGTCAAAGTATGGGGACAAGAAGGAAAAAAGTAATAAATCAGATGAGTCCCAAAAGACTGAAGAAGATTACGACGGTGCGAGCTATGCACATAGAGAAGTGGGATACAATCCAAGTCATGTTTATGGTCCTGGTTATGGACATTTCGGACCTCAGGCATACGAAAAATACAGAATGATCAATAATTACAACCGAAATATCGACACATACGGCTACGACAGGGATGGATATGGTTTCGACTACCATGCTTGGGGCACGCCCCGATTTAATTTACCCTTTGAATGGCATAGATGGTAGATCTTGAAGAGTTTTTGTAAAGAATCTGTGATATATGCTTTGTGATCCACACTTTTTGTTATGTGCAACAAGAGCTGTAATCTGAGCATTGCGAACAACGCAGTTGATGAACGAGGAGTACAGTACAAAGGCGCACAGTTCATCGTCATAGTGAAAAGGAAACCAAGCAGATAGAACGAGATGTGGGGGAAAATATATAATATTCCAATGAATTATGTGTAATTCGAAACAGTTGAGTAAAAATACAGTAAATTTGTGATAACAGGCTAGCCTGATGATCACTTTCTATCTCAATCGAGTTCTGTGTGCCCACGTTACGAATTATAAATGGGAATATTGTCAGAGCACCACTTTCGGTCACACCAATAAGCTGATAGGAGACGCGATGAATGGATCTTTGGAACTACCTAAAGAAGCCATCAATCTGGCCACCTAAGTTTGTTCTAGTTTGCAGCTCGCCCCCCAAGTTACAGACGCGAAATATTTCCGGTTCTGGGTTTCATTCTACCAGATAACGTGCAAATTAGCACCGGGATGTGAAAGTTCTAATATAATACGGGGCTGCATATGGAGCTCACAAGTGAAGCACACACTCCCGATATCAAAACTAAAGCGTACTACCATTGAGTCGAATGAAAATGACAAGGCAAAAAAAACATAACCGTTCCGGATGCCATAGTAAGTGGGACAGACTAACCATTGAGTATTGCGAAGTGCAACACCGCACCCACATACACAGTGTGTAGATTGCATGCATCTAAAAAATCAATTTTAGAGTGCTAGAATATTTTCCAAAAGTTCGAGCATTTATTAAACACGTTGCTTTGAGCAAACATTGCGGTGTGGACCACCGCATAGCCATGACACGGACCTCGAGTAGTGCAGTGGTTGAAGTAATTTATTGTTAGCTTAGTGGACACAAACAATTACACAACGCAATCAACAATTCGCTGGCAAGTTTAACAAACAGTGCAATAAAAAAGCAGAGCAACAAAGTCAAAGCAGTGTCCAGCTCGAGCGGGCTGCGACAAAAAAGCCATGGGTCTCAGGGGAAGAAATTATGCAGAAGCATCATTGATAAAATGGTTGATAAAATGTAGAAATCGTGACCCTGTCAGCACAAGCTGGTGATAACAACGAGATGGAGAGTAGTAGTAATAATGTGAGAATGAGCCAGAAGCTAAACCGTCAGATGGAATAGTCTATAGAACGAACGCAAGAGCACCATCGACCACGAGGTAGCACGATAAGGTGTTCCAATCACTGGTGTGACTAATACCTAGGACCCCGTACTGTGAGACGACAGTCCCCAAGTCGACCAAGCTGTTCGCTTTAGTTTCTCACTGGTCTTCGCTATGTCACTGACTGGCAATTTCTTGGATTCACCCAACTAGAAGACGTACGGGGGAGCAATACATCCGAGGTGGTTGGCATTAAGGTAGGTGGAACACTAGGCCAATTCAACGGGTTTAGCAGGCATCGAAACAAAACACAGGAGGATCAGCTACAAAACAACACCCACTCCGTCCTTCCGTCACATATGGGCAGTGCCTGCGCTGATCAAAATCCCGCAGTCCCCTAGAGTTTTCCGCGCACCAGCTATGCAGAAATACGGGCTACACCACAACGTTTCAACCTCCTTCCTTAACCAAAACACCGAGATTTTGCCGTCTCCACAATTGGCCAGGACGCCGAAAAGTCTCGAGAACCTTGGCAGTTAGTGACCCCTTGGGTGATATAAGGCGCTACGGTTTTCCAGGTAGGAAAATGATCGATCACATCAAGTGGCTGTTCGGTGATACTGAGAACTGGCGGTGAGTCAGTCCAGTCTTGTAACAGCACTTTGCATTTTGAAAGCGCAAAGCACATACCAGTGTTTAGCGCTAAGCGTGATCCTACTCCATAGTTCTTGGATAGCAGCTGGGTCCGTTCTTAAGAGAGCTGCATTGCGCGTATGCTAGTTTTGACAGTCGATCGCCAAACAGAAATTGGACCCCAGGAAAGTGAAAGGAGGAAGGAGAGAGACATTCATGATCGTTTCGATAGGACTGTCCTTAAAAAGCGGGCGTCGCTACAAACGGATACAAATGGTGATGTTCAATCACTGTCAAAGAGACAGCGTGCTTAATGCACCCTCTGACTAGGGGTAGAAGCCAGTTTGATATTCAATGGTTCGTTTCTCTCTAGTTGCCGCAACACGATCCATGTATCGGTATTCAAAAATGGCCTTGCACAAGGTTCCCTCCCCAAGGAGTTACAAACACACGCGCTGTGACGGCATTTTCGCACATTCGCGATATTGCAACATCGTCGTGTGTTTTTTATCAGGCAACTTTACTATTCCCCTATTTCTGCTTGAGTTTTCCAAAAACGAATTGAACAGAACCTACAAGAGGTATAACAACTCCGCAAGAAAGCATTGCGCAGGATGGAGGACTGTCATTCGGAGAAAAAAGTGACGGGCACAAACGCACCCACTGTACTTCGTACCCATATGCGTTCGCTCCTAAGGAAGATCGTGGAACTTAGAGGTACAATCAGCCAACGTGAATGTTCACTGTTAGGGATCAAAATGCTGCA
>OX104067.1:65751735-65768748 GCA_944474145.2 Dicrocoelium dendriticum | reverse complement strand
GAGTAATTGCTAGCCATCCTCTGTACAACCACGGAACCTCTCCCACCAGATTTCGAACTGCTAACAGGCCATCGATACTGGATCTTGTGCTCACTAACGAAGAATGTATGGTTAACGGGATAGTTATAAGCACACCATTGGGTCGTAGTGATCATGTTACTCTACTCCTCGACTACATATGCTATGTGGAGTATCCTGAAAAGGAGGATGATAAAGTGCACACTGTCATGCACTGTAATGTGTTATCTAAGCTTGTTACAAATACGTCTTGGACTTTCTTAACCGAATACCCGTCAGATGTTGTCTGGGAAACCTTTACAAGGACATTCAGCACACTGGTAGCGCACGCACCGGAACAGAAGTCCTTCCAACCCAAAAACAAGCATAAATCATTTCTGAGGAGCAATGCACGTAAATATATGCTCCGGAGGGATTTGGCATGACGAGCTCACAAGGATTGATCGAATGCCGAGACCTGGACTGCATACGTGACACATCGTAACTTCTGTGTAAAACTGACCCCCGAAGACAAGGAGTTAATGAAGCGATTCTGCACGAACCGCAAACTTCTATACAGGCACATTAACGGCCTTCGAAAGGTGAAGCGGGGGATTCCAGCACTAGTCCCGGCTGATGGGTGCACGCGATCAGCAATGGAAGCAGCTGATCTCCTACGATTTATTACTCCCAACCGCTCTAGCAGGTAACGAGCCCAAATATTCTCCTCGGTTCTATTACTCCACCGTCGGGTTTAGAAAACATCACCTTCACTACGGAAGCTGTGTCGAAGAAGTTGTTATCTTTGCGCATCCACTATTCTCGCGGAGCGGACAGCATCTGACCAAATACTCTTCAGGCGGTAGCTAGTGTTCTAGCAGAACCACTGGCCGCATTCTATCAGCGATGTCTAGAAGAGAACCATATTCCACCAGTATGAAAGCGAGGGGTCATCACTCCTATCCATAAAGCAGGTAGCCGCACTGACGCTACCAACTACCGTCCAGTAACACTACTTCCTGTACTATCCAAATTGATGGAGTCAATCATCGCAGATGCGTTGATGCAGTATCTGAAAAGCCACAAGTTAATAGCCCCAGAGCAACATAGCTTTCGTCAACAGCCTTCATGTAATACTAACCCATTAATTGCACGTAATAGCTGGACTGAAGCTGTTGATGATGGAGCAAGAGTCAATGTCGTCTACGTGGAATTTTCAAAAGCGTTTGATCGCTTAGACCATCGAATTCTCCTTCAGAAGCTTCGGAACTACGGCATAGTCGACTCAATCCTGAGTTGGATTAAAATTTTGCTACATAAACGATGGCTAGAGGTGCGAGTCCGAGAATCATTGACTGATGCAATCGATGTGGTGTGCCTTGTACCACAAGGCTCAGTTCTTGGACCTCGTCTATCCTTGATGCTCATTAACGATTTGATGAGAGCAATTGCTTCCGATTGCCTATTTTCGCTGATGCTATCAAGATATGGCGAAGGATCAGAGGACCGGACGACCACGAACGGCTCCAGTGCGATCTTAACACAGTGTCGAACTGGTCAGTTCAAAACGCCTTACCATTCAACGTAGACAAATGTCGCGTTGTACAATTACGCCATAGACATAACTACAGCTATTTGCTAGGGACAAACGGATTGCAGACCAGCTCCCAGGAACGTGACCTTGGTGTGCTCGTACAGAACGGCCTCAACTGTTCAAAACAGGCTGTGGTAGCTGCAAAAAGATGCAACCAGCACATCGGCATGTTGCGAAGGGCATTCGGGAGATTTGACCCATCAATCTTCCCAATGATGCATAATTCCTACGTGCGCTCGCATGTTAAATACGCTATCTAAGCTTGGCAACCTCGGTTGAAGCGCGACCTAGAGGCGTTAGAGGCACCACAACGAAGAGCAATAAAGAATGTAGTAGGCCTGAGCTATCATTCTTACCACCGAAGACTGAAGTTGCTGGGAATGTTCAGCGGGCGCTATCGAAGACTGCGCGGTGATGTCATATTAGCCTATCAGATGTTGAGTGACCCCAACCACGTATTCTACCATTTGCTGAAAATTAAACACAACACGCAGCTCAGGGATAAATGTTTAAATGTTACGGAACTATATAGCCGTCTAGAGTGTCGACGTGATTACTTTTCCCTTCGAGTTTGCGAAACCTGGAACGCACTCCCAGACTCAGTGCTATGCACCCCTACCTTGGACATTTTCAAAAGCGATTAGATGTTTCTCTTAGCTCCCAGTCTTTTGTTACCTAAACTCCTCTACTGTGGATTACGCCAAGCATGCTTTTCACCAGGATTTATGTCTCAAGTGGACCCAACTGTGAGACCATATTTTACTTTTCTCACGCCTTATATCAACGAGCACTGCACCCCAGTTTTTTCCTGAGCGTTTACGCTCGTTTTTTTAAATTTAACACTGATGTTACTTATCAAAGTATTCATCTACGCAGACGTTCGGTAAAGGACCCAGATATATTTTGATTTCATCATATTCACTCCAACCATCCTACGGGATGTGTAAAGCACTAGCTTTTATCGCGTAAGCAATCATTGTTCATTGGTCATTGAGCTGTTGTGAAACGAAATGAACGGTTCAAATGGTGTTGGAAAATAAATCATATTTGATCTTGCAGGGCAGTCCTGTAATTTAAACCGGTGTTTCCGCTGTACCTTATGATCGGATCAGCTATCCTGGGCGGCGTTTCACCTAGGTGGAATATACGCATGAATAAAATAGTTGTTCAGCTGTATTTCCCTGCATATCAGTCCGTGGTCTAAAGGACCGTAAGCCTGTATTGTAACCTGAGGTCGCGGGTTCAAACCTGCGTAAAGCGGCCCTCCAAGTATGTTTAACCCAGCCGTGACCGGTGGTGGGTGCGTGGGGTAGCGAAGCGTTGGAACGACGCACCGGCATATTGCTGCTGCTTTTTTTTATTCCCCTCCATACGCCAAAACAATGCTTCCATGCACACACCATTTTGGTGAGGCCAGCCGAAAATCGATCTCACGACAGTACCACTGCTCTGAGTTAGGGTGTTACTGAGTTATTGGCCAGATGGCTGCGCAATTTTATAGATTTTCCATCCGCCATAAGTGCATCTGCCACTTATTTCCACCAGTAGAGTGCAATGACATCGAATGTCAGAAAATTGGAGGGTACATAAATTGCAAAAGGCACCAAATCACGAGTCTCACTATCACCATCACCAAGATGGTGATGCACTTATGCGTGATTATTCTTGGTGTACTGTTTGGCATTTCCAACGGTCATGGTTGGGGTATGGGATGGGACATGATGTACGGACATAACGGGCCATTTTACAATGGTCTGCCAATGCCCACTATGGGATTGCACGGGGGACAGTGGAATGAGTTCGCTCCCGGCATCCCTCCTCTTCCCCACAATATTTACAACCCTGAGCAAGGTAAAGGCTCCAGCTTCAGCAACACAGAGACAACGGAACGAAAGAAGCTGAGTTCGAAACTTACCGTTTACGGTGACAACAATAAGCAAAAGAATTCCGTTAGTGACAAATTCATCTTCGCCAAAACTAAGTACGGATCCGATTACAGTGGTAAACGTGGCGAAAAATACCACTCTGGCAAGTCAAAGTATGGGGACAAGAAGGAAAAAAGTAATAAATCAGATGAGTCCCAAAAGACTGAAGAAGATTACGACAGTGCGAGCTATGCACATCGAGAAGTGGGATACAATCCAAGTTATGTTTATGGTCCTGGTTATGGACATTTCGGACCTCAGGCATACGAAAAATACAGAATGATCAATAATTACAACCGAAATGTCGACACATACGGCTACGACAGGGATGGATATGGTTTCGACTACCATGCTTGGGGCACGCCCCGATTTAATTTACCCTTTGAATGGCATAGATGGTAGATCTTGAAGAGTTTTTGTAAAGAATCTGTGATATATGCTTTGTGATCCACACTTTTTGTTATGTGCAACAAGAGCTGTAATCTGAGCATTGCGAACAACGCAGTTGATGAACGAGGAGTACAGTACAAAGGCGCACAGTTCATCGTCATAGTGAAAAGGAAATCAAGCAGATAGAACGAGATGTGGGGAAATATAATATTCCAATGAATTATGTGTAATTCGAAACAGTTGAGTAAAAATACATTAAATTTGTGATAACAGGCTAGCCTGATGGTCCCTTTCTATCTCGACCGAGTTCTGTGTGCCCACGTTACGAATTATAAATGGGAATATCGTCAGAGCACCACTTTCGGTCACACCAATAAGCTGATAGGAGACGCGATGAATGGATCTTTGGAACTACTTAAAGAAGCCATCAATCTGGCCGCCTAAGTTTGTTCCAGTTGTCGCTCGCCCCCCAACTTACAGACGCGAAATATTTCCGGTTCTGGGTTTCATTCTACCAGATAACGTACAAATTAGCACCGCGATGTGAAAGTTCTAAAACAATACGGGGCTGCGTATGGAGCTCACAAGTGAAGCACACACTCCCGATATCAAAACAAAAGCGTACTACCATTGAGTCGAATGAAAATGACAAGGCAAAAAAACATAACCGTTCCGGATGCCATAGTAAGTGGACAGACTAACCATTGAGTATTGCGAAGTGCAACACCGCAACCATATACACAGTGTGTAGATTGCATGCATCTAAAAAATCAATTTTAGAGTGATAGAATATTTTCCAAAAGTTCGAGCATTTATTAAACACGTTACTTTGAGCAAACATTGCGGTGTGGGCCACCGCATAGCCATGACACGGACCTCGAATAGTGCAGTGGTTGAAGTAATTTATTGTTAGCTTAGTGGACACAAACAATCACACAACGCAATCACCAATTCGCTGGCAGGTTTAACAAACAGTACAATTAAGAAGCAGAGCAACAAAGTCAAAGCAGTGTCAAGCTCGAGCGGCTGCGACAAAAAAGCCATGGGTCTCGGGGGAAGAAATTATGCAGAAGCATCATTGATAACATGGTTGATAAAATGTAGAAATCGTGACACTGTCAGCACAAGCTGGTGATAACAACGAGATGGAGAGTAGTAGTAATAATGTAAGAATGAGCCAGAAGCTAAACCGTCAGATGGAATAGTCTATAGAACGAACGCAAGAGCACCATTGACCCCGAGGTAGCGCGATAAGGTGTTCCAGTCACTGGTGCGGCTAATACCTAGGACCCCGTACTGTGAGAAGACAGTGCCCAAGTCGACCAAGTGGTTCGCTTTAGTTTCTCACTGGTCTTCGTTATGTCACTGACTGGCAATTTCTTGGATTCACCCAACTAGAAGATGTACGGGCGAGCAATACATCCGAGGTGGTTGGCATTAAGGTAGGTGGAACACTAGGCCAATTCAACGGGTCTAGCAGGCATCGAAACAAAACACAGGAGGATCAGCTGCAAAACAACACCCACTCCGTCCTTCCGTCACATATGGGCAGTGCCTGCGCTGATCAAAATCCCGCAGTCCCCTAGAGTTTTCCGCGCACCAGCTATGCAGAAACACGGGCTACACCACAAGGTTGCAACCTCCTTCCTTAACCCAAACACCGAGATCTTGCCGTCTCCACAATGGGCCAGGGCGTTGAAAAGTCTCGAGAACCTTGGCAGTTAATGACCCCTTAGGTGATATAAGGCGCTACGGTTTTCCAGATAGGAAAATGATCGATCACATGAAGTGTCTGTTCGGTGATCCCGAGAACTGGTGGTGAGTCAGTCCAGTCTTGTAACAGTACTTTACACTTTGAAAGCGCAAAGCACATACCAGTGTTTAGCGCTAAGCGTGATTCTACTCAGTAGTTCTTGTATAGCAGCTGGGTACGTCCCTAAGAGAGCTGCATTGCCCGCATAGGCTAGGTTTGACAGTCGAGTGCTAAACAGAAATTGGACCCCAGGAAAGTGAAAGGAGGAAGGAGAGAGACATTCATGATCGTTACGATAGGACTGTCCTTAAAAATCTGGCATCGCTACAAACGAATACAAATGGTTATGTTCAATCACTGTCGAAGAGACAGCGTGATTAATACACCTTCTGACTGGGGGTAGAAGCCAGTTTGATATTCAATGGTTCGTTTCTCTCGAGTTGCCGCAACACGATCCATGTTTGGTATTCAAATATGGTCTTGCACAAGGTTCCCTCCCCAAGGAGTTACAAACACAAATGCACTGTGACGGAATTTTCGCACATTCGTGATATTGCAACATCGTCGTGTGTTTTTATCAGGCAACTTTACTATTCCTCTTTTCTTGGTTGAGCTTTCCAAAAACAAATTGAACAGAACCTACAAGAGGTAGAACAATTCCGCAAGGAAGCATCGCGCAGGATAGAGGACTGTCATTCGGAGAAAAAAGTGAGGGGCACCAACACACCCATCGTACTTCGTACCAATATGTGCTCGCTCCTAAGGAAGATCGTGGAACTTAGAGGTACAATCCGCCAACATGAATGCTCACTGTTAGGGATCAAAATGCTGCAGGTCTGGATCCATGGAATATTCAAGATACAGTCGAAGTAACTTAGAAGCAATCGAGATCAAACTGATTCGTCTGTGATTGCCGCATTCTGAACGGAGCATCCCCTGAAAACTGGGACGGAGCGGTTGCAGTCTCATCAAAACCCCCCTACTAATTAGTAATTAAAAAACGACCAGTGTAACGTTCACCGGTCGAACGTTGAATGACACGTAGCCAATGATAAAAAAAAAACAAAGTTGGATCACAACAACTACGGTACTACTAAAGTGCGTACAGTTAAAATAAATCAGGCATTCCTCGCTTGTTCAGGTTCCCTGCGTATCACCGTCAGCAATAAAATGCAATTACGTAACGGGAAAGCACTGTTCAAGCAGACCGCCAGAGGACAAGCGAGCACATCATAGACGTGTGGAAGGAGTAGGAAAGACACTGGCCAATCATCGACTGCCCAATCAGAGATGGAGGGGTTTACAGAAAGCACACATACAAGTAAACATGGCGTCAAATTTGACGACCTGAGCATCACTCAGAGAAAGCGATAACTATGTTACAATGCCATGGAGATAGCGACATCATGCATAGTGCATGGGGCATCTATTACGGACGAAACAAAAGCAAATAAGGTCAACTATGTTTAGGGAATGAAGACGAACCACATGACAATAATGTGCGCGTACGGTGAATCGGACAGTCACTAAGGTAAGTACATTTGAGGAGGGTGTGAGAGTGATCACATTATCCGGGTCCTTTGAGGACATAGTTCGTTGCACGAGCACCCACGATGAGGTCAGTTAAATGACAGGAAAACTACAATCCAAGTGCGAACCGATGGCACGATCCAGATGAATTTCCAAACGTGTAAGATTCAGCTACAACCAGTGCTGACAGGTCACAGATGATATAACTTTTTTTAACCTTTTTGAGGATATTTCGATGGAGTAGTACAGATTTTAATTCGTTATTGCTCCCGTAAAACGGTATTAATTGCCTAGGAAACTTAAGTAACATAAAGACTCCCATCGCCTGCTGTCTGCGGTGCAAAGTCGCACATAAAGTTAACTCCACTGCACTCCAGTAATCCAAGCGATTCGGACAGACCATCACTAGGAACGTGGAATGCCCTGCTTGAGGTTCAGCCTAATGCCAAATTGTACACTCAAAGTCTAAAGCAACACAGAATAGCTGATTGCTGGAGAACTGTCAGCATCAATGCGGTGCGAAAGGAAAGAATCAGCAAATACCGACCAGCTGCATGCACTTCCGCACCCGTAAAGGTATTCGAGAGAAACGTTCTTGAAATAAGGATAACTTAGATACGCCCAATGATCCACACCATAGTTCCAAGCCAAATCTAGATGCAGTGGTCTGCTTGGTATATTCAGTGTTCCTGTCACTGGACAGCAAAAAATACCATACGTGTTCGCCTCACCGACAACAGTAGTGTTTTCGGCAGTGTGCACTGCTTATTGCTGTTGTGATCTGACCGAATCCGGAACTGGACATTACAAAGCGCACGTCGTGAGGCCTTATTTTGCCAAATGTACATAGTTCAGCTGACATGTAGGGAAAAGCTTCTCGCTGCTCACCTCAAATTTTAGCGTTCCTAAAAGATTACCTGTTAATTGGCGACTTAAGTTTGCTCGGCGAATGCCACCCTGTCCACTGCACCGCAATAACGTTCAGATCAGTCGCTGCCGCCCCCTCCGTAGCTCAATGGTGTTAGCAATGGAATGACAACAGTCGGGTTGCAAGTTCTAGCCTAACAGGGATCAGATGAAGTGCGCAATATCGACGACTCCCGAAAGGATGAAACGGCCGTCCAGAGCTTTCCAGACATGTGATGACTGCCTGACTAAGTCCGGATGTGATGGACTTCTACTTATATAATTCTATGGTTCAAGGCTCCGAGTGTGGTCCACTAAGCCAACTCTCATCTTCAGCAACCGGAAAATACCACGCAAACTATGAACCACTGATGCCACGGTTCTATGCCCTAGCTCGTTGCTCTCCGGGACTGCTAACCGCGGCCGAGGTGCTGGCGGTCGAATCTGCTAAACCGCACTCTACTGTACCGTCGTTCAAGTACTTTATTCCACATTTGTTCAATCCCTTTACCCTTAGTAACAACCTCTGTTCCCGAAACAACACAGTTCCGATTTGGGCCAGTACTTGATGCACGCATCTGAAATTTAGTTCAGACAGTGCGCCGCTAAACAGTATTGGCAAGTTTTGTCTAGTATCTATTTCTCAATTCAATTTGGCGACCTTCACTGTTTAAACGTTGGATTGGTTCAAAGGCAGTCCTTGCTCGCACCCTAGAAACTACTGCTATTGACACTTGCTGCCTCAATGAGACCCGTGTACAGGAGTCTAACACAACGCTACGGTTGGCTTCACCGGCTACGTGTTCCGCTGGTATCTTCACATTACGCCTAACTAGAGACCCAACTGCATAAGTCGCTGGTTACAATGTGGGGATTGCATTGAGCACACGTGTTGAGAGTGCAATATTCGACTGCATCCCTGTTAATAGGCGGCTCTGCGCGATTCGACCGGAAACCACAGCAAGACCGTCCAGCCAAGAAGCCAGCAGACGTTGTTAGTTCGTTACAGCTGCGTATGCTTCCACAGACTGCAGACCGAACACAGTAATTGATGAGTTCTACTGTCAACTCACCAACCTTCTACGACAAAAATCGACTCAAAGACATTATGGGGCCTGTCGGAGACCAAAATGCGCAAATCGGTAGATATGAAGTTGACGAACGTAAACTCGGTGGTCAACATGATCATGAAGGACAACGACGTTTCCCACTTCAGCTCTGCGCCGATCATGGCTTATTTCTTTCAGGTATGAACTTCCGGCGATCCTGGCATCAACGCGTCATCTGGCCAACCGTGGAGGAAAATGGACCACATCTCAATCAGTTATCGTTGATGGGGATAAATAAAGGACCGCGAATCAATCTGGAGTACACACCTCACTGCTCGCGTGTGCTAGGGTAGCTCTACTATTTGGTGGCTAGCAAATGTCGCCGGAAATTGCTTGCCGTAGCTATGCTCTCTGTCCCAAATGTGCCGAGCAACTATCAGGATGCGTTGGCTTCAAGACTCAAGAGTGCTTTGTGCTGATATTGATAAGCACTAGACGAATATTCACAGAGTCATGCACAACTCTGTAGCTTTGGTCTGTGGTTTCACTAGTAGCCATATTAAACATTGGATCGCAACACGATCTCTCCACTTTCTCGAATCCCGTCGAGCAACTCCATTTGGCGTTATCAATCACTACGCAGGACTACCAACATCGAGCTCAAGAAGCTCCCACAGGAAAATCACATGGCCTAGTGGACACGGCGGGTCATCAAAATGGAGCAAGTGGCCGCTTCTGGGAATATTCGTAAGCCTTTCCCCCTGACCCGATCAACTGGTGCCAAAAAGCCGATTGTAAGCAAGATTTTGTGCGAAAACAACGACGAGTAAGTTCAATGTCAACGTCGAGTTGCGCGTTGGACTGAGCACTTCGAGCAGCAGTCTAACTGGCCCTCTGGTGTGTGGACCATCATATGAAGCTGAGGTTGCTTATGAACTTCGCTTCCTGAAGCATCTGGCCCAGACGAACTCCTTCCGGCTCTTTTCAAAAATGGAGGCCATTCCTTCTCTCCTCCAAGGCACTTAGAGCATTAAAGCAATTCCGTCCGATTGCTGCCCAGAGGATATTGTTCCCTTCTTCAAATAGTGGAGTCCGAACAGACCGCACAAGCATTGAGGAATTAGTTTAAACTGCGTTGCGGTCAATGTGCTCGACATATTGCTTAAACTGGCTCGCGAAAGAAAATAAGCGAACAGCAAGCTGGGTTCCGCTCCGGCCAGTGTATTGATCATGTTTTAGCGATCGACCAGATACTCGAGCGTTATCAAACGTTTGGCCGGCCAATGATCCTTGTGCTCTTAGACACACAAGCCACGTTTGACTCCGTTGACGAAGCTGCACCTTTGGAATTGTCTTTTGAGAAGAGGAGTGCATAAGATCCATGTTAACAATCTTCAAGCCATTTATAATCGAACCTAAGGCCGAGTGTTGGTGTACGGCGGACTTTCGCCCCCATTCAGTATCAAAAGTGGCATGAAACGGAGCTGCCCAGCATCACCCTTTCCGTTCAATTTCGCTATGGACGACATTCTGGAGAGTGAGGTGGACAAATGCGAAGCCAAAGGCATTGAGTTACTTTCGATGGAACGACTTCGCAAGTTGGAGTATGCAGACGACATCGCCGTAATACATGATTCCTCGCAAGCCCCCCAAAAATGTACCGCATAGGCTGGAGCAAAGTCCGGAATAGTTTTCGCCACATCGAAATGTAAGATCTTTCTGTAGGACTGGCTAGGAAGTACTCCTTCTGCCACAATTTCTGGTCATTCATTGGAAGTGGTAGACAAATTCGTTTACATCGGAAGTCGCCTCAGCTCTAACGATTTAACGAACGTGGTCACTGTGCGTCCCTAAGACTCGGGTTGCTTTTACTAATCTCCGCCATCTCTGGCGTCGAGGCGACTTGAGCCTGTCTGAAAGGCCGAGTCTATAGTGCTATGGCAAGATCTGTCCTGTGTGGTCTGTGTGCGCAGATGTTTGGAGGATGTCTGTTTTGGATCACTTGTGCCTTCGGGGCATTGCTGGTGTACGATGACAACATCACATTAGTAATGACGACATTCGTCGAAACTACACAGGCTCTGCCGTCCGCTGAGTTGTATAAGTTCACTGTTCAAACACGTGCTTCGCAAGCCAGTTCAGCGTTTGCCTCCCCGTGCCCCCTTTGCGCGCCCTCGCTGGAACGATAAGCAAAGTGGTCAACGAATGATTTGGGCCCAAGCCATAAAGGCGCTAACATCAAAATTGCCCGTGGTAGAGTGCTTTGGACTCCCGGACTGGGGACAAAAGGACCACGAGCATGCACGGATGGAAACTCCCTCGGACATGGCAAGGTCTCGCGGTCAGTGGTGAACAAGTGGATCTTACATCCGTAATTATAGTTGCTTTCGTTGTTGGCTTATTCTCTACCCCTCTTACCCTATTGTAATAAAGTGCATACTGTAGCAATCCGACAATTAAATTACTATTGGCCAAGTGTTGAATACAAATAGTTCTTCGATTAATACTGCCCAAATAACTTCTTGCGAAAAAGCGATATTATAGCGACAGAACAACGCGGCAATGAAGCACGATCTCAATTGGCGCGAACACACACACCACCCTACCACTCACACAGGTGCACATTAACGACTCAGGTTTCTTTCCCACGTTGCACCATCCCTCCTGTCCTCCGCTCGTCGCACTTCTATGCTCATTCTGGGGGTACGGGAACGCATCTTCTATGTCCGTTTCGCCCGTGTATCTTCGCTTCCACGCCTCCGATTCTGACAAGCCCGGAGTCGTTCGATAGCGTGCGCTTTGCTTGACCGTGGGATAAGCAGTTAGTGTACAACAAAAACGCTCTGACAATTATGTGTTCAAATGTACCAGAGCCCACGAGCGAGTTGCTAAAAGGTAGGCAAGTGGAAGAACAAAACCGCTGGGCAGAGATATGCTGTGCTCTCGAAATTAACGTTCCTGCAACTAGTCTTACGCGCATTTCCCGAAATTCATCCTCGCCGCATTTAGGACAACCTCGGTTATTACGAGTAACATTTGGTGACACACGCGACCTGGAGGATGTGCTCCTGACGGGCCACAAGCTAACGAATTCCTCTCTCAGCGCCCGTATTTTCCCAGATAAACCATGGATAGAAAGGCAAAAATGGAAATCCGACTCAGTCGCGTCACGACATGATGCGACGAAGAAAGTAGTGCTGGTCCACGGTGTTCCAGAACTTAACCATGGCGATATAAATGAACATCAGAAGCACGATATAGAAGAGTGGAGGTACATAACGGAGCTCTACAACATACAAAATATCGTGACTTTCGTTGTCACCCGTCTAGCGGCCTCCTTAAACTATCAGGGTAACGGGCCAAAAATTTTGAAAGTCACCGTGGCTACACCTGAGATGGTATCAACGGCCGTCCAAGCGTGGCACGACAACAGAAAACGTGGGCCACCTGAAGTACGTTTAAGACCGTTCCTAAACAAAGTACGGGCCACAGATACAGACGAACCGGACTCGGTTGTTCCTAACTCAGGTCAGACAAATGTGCAAACGCCTCTGACAAAAGCGTACGCAGACCGGCACAAGCTGTGCCGGTCAACCACAACGAACCGAGCTCCTAATGTGTCAACAGATACAGTGCTGCTACACAAACGCTCAGGGGCTCAACTCTAAGCTACCTGAATTGCGCCATCGACATAACACAATCAATTAGGATATCATAGCTGTAACTGAAACCTGGCTCTCCAATAACATGCTCGACACGGAAATCGAAATCAGTGATATGTCAGTTATTCGCAATGACCGTCCATCTCGCGGTGGCGGCGTTGCTCTGTACTATCGGAATTGTCTGAGATGTGAGGCTATTAACGAACGTCACCTTGCTGTCTCCGACGCTTTGTTTTGCCGAATGCAGCTAAATGGCCGAAGTGGTGAACCTTCGAAGAAGACGTGGGATGCTTGTCTGTTGGCAGTTGTCTACAGGCCACCGAACTCCACCGCAGACCGAGATGACATTCTGTTAAACGCGCTTCATTATGCAGTTTCTCAAAAGTACTCACATTGTCTAATCATGGGCGATTTTAATGTACCCTCAATTGTCTCAGGAACTTCTAGTGGTCTTTACTTCAAATCAAAGATTCTCGAGTTTATGGATACAGCAGCTCTGTACAACCACGTGCACCGACCAACTAGACACCGCGGTTCAAATAAGCCATCGCCTCTAGATTTAATCCTAACCAACGAAGAGTTGATGATTGAGACAATTTCATACGATCCACCATTAGGCAACAGTGACCACTCAGTGTTAAATTTTGCCTATGTGTGTTACGCCAATACTACTGAAATCAGACATGAAAACCGACGAACTATAACCAACTATTCCGTGCTTCACAGCCTAGCGACAACCGTCAACTGGGACCTCAATCTACAGAGCACGGCAGACGACGCGTGGAACGAACTAAAAGACAAAATTAGCTGTGTCACGCAAGCAGCCTCAAAAGTCATACCATTACGAGTGCCGCGCCGGACCAACACCTGGATCCGAAGCAGAACGCGTAAATGGATTAGCACCAGAGACGAGATCTGGAGACAATACGCGCTGAACAATTGCGACGCCACCTGGGAGAATTACAAAATAGTGAGGAACTATTGCACATTACTGATTAGAGCCGATAAGTACGAATGGCAAAAAACATGGTACTTAAATTCACGAACAATACAAAACTGCTGTACAGGTACGTGAACAGCAGAAGGAAAGTTAAAACAGGAATACCACCACTCAAGACGGATGGTGGCCTAACGACTACTGCTGTGGATGCTGCGAACGCATTACTTCTGCAGTTTGGCACAGTGACTGCAAACGCCATAGAACCTTTGCCAAACCAGCATTCACCCAACGTGGTTGGCATATCAACTGTCACTTTTACCTCAGCAGCTGTCGCTAGCAAATTACGATCTCTAAGAGAAAATAGCGCTCCGGGAGTCGACAAGATCAGACCCAAAGTTCTTAAAACTCTTGCTCCCACCATGGCAGCACACCTCGCAAGCTTTTTCCAAAGTCTACTCAATTCCCAAACACTTCCGTCTGAGTGGAAAAGCGGGATAGTCACTCCGATATACAAAGGAGGTAAGCGATTGGATCCTGCCAACTACCGACCCATTACTCTCCTCCCTGTTTTATCAAAAGTAATGGAATCGTTAGTTGCAGATGAAATTACACGATATTTTGAGAGTCTGAAGCTAATTTCTCACCTCCAACACGGCTTTAGGCGCAAACGATCTTGCCTCACAAATCTGCTTCTTGCTCGGGATTCATGGACCAAAGCGCTTGATGAAGGATCCCCCTTGATGTGATTTACTTAGACTTTTCGAAGGCATTCCACAGAGTCAATCACTTAGCTCTGCTTCATAAGCTTCGTGCCTACGGTATCCATGGTTCCCTACTCACCTGGCTAGCAGCATACTTGCATGACAGAACGATCAAGGTCAGAGTCGCCGATGCTCTCTCGGAAACCCTCTGCATCTCCAGCGGTGGTCCTCAAGGATCCGTCCTTGGTCCCCTCCTTTTTCTGGTCTACATTAATGACCTCCCGGATAATATTCAATCCTCGATGCAAATTTTTGCAGATGACGCAAAAATCTGGAGAGTTATTCGCTCAACATCAGACTGTGCCCTCCTCCAGAATGATTTGGATAGAATCAACAAATGGGCAGATATAAATCACCTCCCCCTGAATCCTGCCAAGTGTCACCTACTGTCATTGCGCAGCAATCTTGCCAACACTTACCTCTTGGGGCAGTACGTTTTACGGCGCGTGACCACAGAAAAAGACTTAGGTATCATTGTGCAAGAAAGTCTGGGGAATTCGGTCCAATGTTCCAAAGCAGCGAACGTGGCGAACATGAACCTGAGACTTTTGAGGCGAGCTTTTGGTGTTTTTGAACGACGGTTGGTACCCATGCTTGTCAACTCCTATATCCGTCCCCACGTCGAATATACCGTCCAGGCTTGGTGCCCATGGTTAAAACGGGACATTCATCTCTTAGAGCAGCCCCAACGAAGAGCTACCAAGGCAACACGCGGATTATCTAGTCTCCATTATGAAGTGCGTCTCAGTTTAATCGGAATGTTTTCCTCCGAATACCGACGACTACGCGGAGATCTCATTCTCGTATACCGGATATTAACGGAAAGCGATCACCCGTGCAAATCGCTGCTCACCCTAGCCTCATATAAGCGATCGAGAGGTCATAACCTCAAGCTGATAATCCAACACTCCCGATTAGACTGTAGAAAATATTTTTACTCTCTTAGAATCTGTTCACAATGGAATGACTTGCCAACGCATGTGGTAAACGCTCCGAACATTACAGCCTTCAAACAATTGTTAGACATTCATCTGAGTGACAAACAACACATTGTGGTGTGATGTACTCGGTTTAGACTATTGGCATTTCAGTTCCATGTCGGAATCTAATGAATTTTATCTATTTTGCATTTACCATCCTATGGGTCTTGTAAAGCCAATGCTTTTTATCCCATCATACACTATTGAACTATTGTATCACTCTCCCCGGGGTTGCTTCTTGAAGATGCGATACTGGCGGTTTTGTCCGATTTATTGCGTCTTCAACAAATTCTCCACCTGCTCCGCCTGCCTCAGGCTCACCCACGGATGCCGCTCCTGTCCCGTTTTCGTCCTGTTCTATTGGGCCTGGGTTTCTCCAACGAATCGCCCCCATTGCATCGGTCTCCCTATTCGTCCGCCTCTGGTGGTTCGGTGTTGCTCCTCCCAACCCTGAGACCCCATGACCGGTTTCGTCCTTCTTTGGACTCATCAGATGGAGATACCCTGAGCTGGGGTGGACCTCGGGGTATAGTGTTCAAAGGTTGACGCCCTGACCACTATGGCTCCTAGGTCCGCGAGCAACGTTTGGCACAGCGGTAAAGTGTTCCAAGTGGCATTTGGTGTACTCGCTGTGTGGTTGGATTGCGACTCGCAATCTCTATTCAGATCTCGGTCCTAAGTGGACCTCGGTCATTACGATCACAAGGACCGTAACCGAATTGGTGGTTCGGGGTTGCTCCTCCCAACCCTGAGACCCCATGACCGGTTTCGTCCTCCTTTGGACTCATCCTCTGTTTTAATGATCTAACCGTCCTTTGGGCAAGCGTTGCCTTCCGCCACCCTACAATATTACTGAAATGTACTCTGATGTGGGCTTGAGTATCAGTCACCGGATGCCGCTGCAGAATGACCTAGACTTATTTGTATATTGATCCAAACTTTTCATCTGTCACAGATTGACGAAAATCAGCGATGTTCCTTTGGCACAGCATTTGGGAAATCGTTGTTCAAAGCTCCGTTCAGAATAACCTGCTTCACACTGACGATGATTGATTTCATTCATCTATGTCGGCAAGATAGTTAGGAGCCATGCTGAGGAACGAGTTATCGTAGCCGCATCATGTGAGCCAGGAGGCCAACATCGTCATTTGATTCTTTGGTTCAACACTGCAGGCGTTCTGCCCCATCAGACATACCGCTCACCTGCCATTTCGCCGAGCTCGCTGTGCAAACATGATTAAGAACTTCAGTGGTCACTGGAACATTTAAGTGTATCGGCGTTTTGTAGGGTCTTTGCGGACATTGTAATCACTACTCAGGTTGGTTCACCAGAAAATGCTTTTATCGAAAAACGGACGCGAATTACCAACTTCACAGCACAGTGCCCACATGTGTATCCGGCTTCTTGGCCGGAAAAAAGTACAAATTCATAAGTGCATGAACAAGGGCGGATAGTTTTTGGTTACCGAAAATTTGGCAGCGGTTTTGTAAGAACATACTTGTCACTAAAGAAAAAATTTTGAACG
>OX104067.1:65733487-65751248 GCA_944474145.2 Dicrocoelium dendriticum | reverse complement strand
GCTGTATCAAGAAAGCCGCAGAACAGGTAAAAATGTATCTCGTAAATAAAAAAAGTACAACGGAGTCTCAATCCTTCGTTAAACGGAGAGTCAAACGACAGACACACGACCAATGGTAAGGTAGGAATGAGTCAGCAAGCCAACCAATGAGATTGAGCCAATCGATCTCGCTCACATGGTTACCACATTATCGTATTGCAATGGTATCGATGCTTTAGCGTAGGAATTTTGGTAAGATGCTATGCGATTTGAAACTTCGAAATCTCTCGCTGATAAAAGCTTATGTGCAGCATTTAACTTTGTGCGTAAGGGCCTTCCTAGCATCAGCTCCACTGGCGTTCTTCCGGTGGCTCTGTGGTCACATGTTCAGTAGGAAAATACCGCTGTTAAAACTGCATCCTCCCAGTCTGAACCTCCTATGTGTATGGCTTGTATAGCTTCTTTTAGAGACTGGTTTAAACGCTCGACCATGCCGTTGGCTGCAGGTTTGTAGGACGCAGTTCTGGAGTGCTTAATGTTATGACAATGTAGAAAATCTGCGAATTCGCGGCTACAAAATTGTGGCCCGTTATCCGTTACTATTTCATGCGGTAAACCGAAACGGCTGAACACGTGTTTAAGCCAACGTAACACAACCGAAGTAGTAACTTGGTCGCACATGTGTACTTCAGGCCAATCAACTGTAAAGCATCGTAGAAACAAGTAGATTTCGCTTATTCGTAGGAGCAGGAAGCGAATGGGCCCCTATGTATTCAATGGCGTCTTTTTGTGTCTGTCCATGAGTTATCATCGGGAAAGCAATGGCTGTGTCGGGGCCTTAACGGGCAAAGGACTTTTGTCCGCTAATCGGCAAGCACTTAGCAACTTGACCACAAATGTCTCAATGCTAGATGCCATTCGTGGCCTACCAGAAATAGAATCTCACTCGATTTTTCGTCCGAACTATACTGGATGTCCCTCATGTGCGCAAAGCTATTATCTTGGCTATCAACTGGGGAGGAGCTACAATACACCGAACCACCCATCAGGCAACCATCGTACCAACTGATAGTGTCATTTCGGGATATGCATAATACGGAATGAAACCTCACCGGGGATTTTGTTATTTTTGGGCCAGCCCCTGTTGCACATATTCAATGATATCATGTATTAAAGGATCGTTAGCATTTTCCCTTCGTAGTTCCTCGATCGTCAAGGCAGACAGGTTAGCTCCGAGACTGGAAACTAGTACCGCCTCTCTGAGTCTTTCTTTTTCATCTTCCAACCTCATGAGTAAGCGAGATAGGCCGTCAACAATCCGATTTTTGCAAACCTGACCGGTATACAATTTCAAAATCGTAGTTAAGGAGCCTGGCACGTACCAGGCATCGATTCGCATTGAGCGAGGATCCATTAGATCCATTGCTGAGAAGGGCTGTTAAGGCTGAATGATCAGTATGCAGAATAAAACGACGACCGAACAGAAATAAATGCCACTTTTCACAGGCCCACACACATGCGAGGGATTCTTTTTCCCCAACTGAATAATGACGTTCGGAATCTGATAGCTTTCGTGATGCTTAGGCAATAACTTTCTCCTCTCCGTTTTGTATTTGTGAGAGGACAGCTCCGAGACCGACATCAGGCGCATCAGTGGACACAAAGATGTGACAACATTCGTCAAAAATGGTAACTAAGGGAGCAGACGCAACTCTCCTTTTCAGTTCATCAAAGGCACTTTGCTGATTGCTGCCCCAACCGAATGACGATCCTTTCTTTTAAAGCACTGAGTTCCCTTTATCATTCTAAATAGGACAATAAGAAGACTGGTATTGTGAGATGGTACCCTTTCGTGTTATCTGTTCACTCGCAAACTAACAACAGATAGATGAATCACGTGACAGAAAAAATCGAAGATTTGAAACTGGTCACAAGGGAAAAATTACGTAGACACAACAATGACAGATTAGCATCCTGATCTTAGGGTCATGAGCCCCAAGGAAGCTTCAGGGTGACTGTTAATTGTTTTTGTACGCATAGGATAGGGCGATGCCGGTTAAGTGCCACCGCTTCAGCAAACCTCAACACTTTGGGGTTGTCATTACGATAGATAACTATAAATGTTGACCTGGGGTCAACCTGATGGCCTGATTCGTGTAGATGTCTGGCGATCGATGAGGCCGGCATCTTAGATACCTTTTCTCGTTCGCCTGCTTGTTGTGTCGATAGTTTGGCAATCCATTTTGGGATATGCTCTCCAATGCGCTTACCCAAGGACCGATCTGTTCTGCCAATATAACTACTACCGCAGTTACAAACAAATTGGTAAATGCAATGGTTGTGGTGGAGATCGGTTGAGTAGGCTTCACTGGAGGCATAGGTAACTTCCTGGTCTCCCAAATGGGGCAGAATTTGGCTGCTTTGAATGTCCGCCGAATCACTGTATGCACACGACTTTCGAGTTGGGCGGCCACGATATCACCTTTGAAAGGTAATTGAAGCTAGACAGACAATTTGGGCACAGTAAGTACCCTCGGCCTGTTTTCCTTCAGTTGACTGTGGAATCAAATAAGCGCTTCTGGATATCTGTTGGCTCGTAGCGTCTGTGTGATAAACAGAAATTCCGATTCCAAAAAGTCGTCAGTGCATATTTTGCGGGCTAGATTAAACAGCGTCTTGATTAAGCACGGCTTGTATGGTATAGGGGCGAAGCTGTTGAAGTGTTCATACAATCCTGTCCATGTAGCTTTCCTGTGAACAGAACGCTTAATGGAGCCGTCTTCTCGTCTGGTCAACAACACATCCAAAAACGGAAGGCAATTGTTATCCTCCAGTTCGCAGGTAAAACGGGCGTTTGGATGTGTGTTATCAAACACGTTGAGAAAAGATAGTACAGCGTCTCCACTTGGGGCGATCACTAATGTGTCATCTACCTATCGCTTGTATAAACACATTTGATGGATGTGAAGCTCACATCTCATTTCAACCATCGTCATGAAGATGTCAGCCAATACCGGACCTAGCGGACTTCCCATAGCTACACCATCCACCTGTCGATACGGCTTGTCTTCAAATAAGAAATGCACATGTTCAGTGCATAGTAGCAGCAAATCCCTAAGATATTCCACGGGAATCGGTAACATCTCGCAATACCAGTCTTCTTATTGTCTTATTTAGGATCCTTTCTTTGTTAGCTGTCGTAATGGATCTGCCACAGTCGCAAAATCCGGTAGATAGCGCAGGTTATAAGAGCACATTTCTAAGAAAGACTTTAGTTTTGTCAAGTTTTTGGGTGTTGGCGCTTCAGAGATGGTCCTGGTGTTTTCATCACTTGGTCGAATGCCACTGCGTGCAGTGACGTGTCCCAAAAACTGAATTTCTGGTGCATTGAGGATACATTTTTCTGCGTTCAGACGCAAATTGAGATCACTGAGGCGCTGGAGGACTTTGTGTAGCCTTTCATCATGTTCTTCCTGTGAACGCCCGAAAACACAAATATCATCCATGTAGGCAACCTGCCCATCGATACCTGCCAGGGCGTGAGTCATGAACTTTTGCCAGGCGCCGGGCGCGAAACTCAAACCCATGGGTACGACTTTGTACTGAAATAGGCCATCAGGAGCAAGGAAGGCAGTTAGATGTTTGGAATTATCGGCCAATGACATATGGAAAAATGCACTTTTCAAATCTAGCTTGGAAAAAACAGTTGCACCAGCTGAACGTACAGTGAGTTCACCGTTATATGGCAAAACAAAGCGCTCTACGATGATTTGTTTGTCCAGGGCCTGCCAATTGTTGCATATCCGGATAGTACCGTCCTTTTTCATGACACTAACCATTGGATGCACCCACTCAGAGCAGTCGATGGGTTCAATCAAATCATTTGCTAACATCGCTTGCAGGGCTGCTGAGACCGCTTCACGTTTCGCTAGCCGAATGGGTCGAGGTTGACCAATGGCGACCGCTTTCGCATTCGGTTTCAGCTGAATTCCATGCATACCACGTGGAATACGGCCGATGGACTTCTGCAAGAGCTTCGGATAATGTTCCTGCCAGGGTGCTACGTTGACGGAAGAGATAAGCATGCGGTCGAGTGATGGTACAATGTGCAAAGCCACCATAGCATTCCTCCCAAGCAAGGGTCGTCTGTTGTCCGAAGAAATATACACTGCGACATCGACAATCACAGAATGCAACTGCAAAGGCACGATAATAAATCCCAATATGGTTATTGTGTTCCCATTATAACTCCAGAATGAATGTGAGGTGGGACGTAAAGTATGCTGTGATAGGTAGCGTTCATAAAATTGGAAAGGCACGATAGTGACTGGAGAAGCAAAATCAAGTTCCATTTCCAATGGAACAGCACCTTTAACAGTAAGGAACAGTACAGTACGAATGTCAGCAGCGGGAAACTGCGGTTCAACAACGGATATGGTTACACAACCTGAAGGTATGGAGTCAGCGGTGATTGAATAGATATTGTCTTGAGTTGGATCGGTAACATGGCATTCCGGTGTATCATCCTCTTTAATGAGTGCGACAGCCTGTGATCGACAACAGCGGGCATAGTGTCCAATTATACCACAGTTTTACATTTGGGACTGCGTGCGGGACAACCGGCAAAATTAGCTTTGTGAGACGTGCTTCCACAACGATAGCAAGATAGTTTGTCTGTCGGACATTGCCGGAAAGATTGTACTCTCGCCACTTCAGCTAAGCTGGTGGAACAAAACTGCTTCGATTGCAATGAAATTTCTGTCTTTACTCGGGCTAATTCGCAAGCTCGATCCCACGTTAGTGTGCAAGCGTCTTCCTGCAATAGCGCCTCACGTATGTGATTATCAGCGATTCCAGTGATCATTTGCTGAGTGAGCATCCAGCGTTCAATCTTTTTCTGTGGAATAGACGAGTAGGCACACGATCGTACTGCACGACTCAGCCGAGCAATGAAATCATTCATGGGTTCGCCTGATTCTTGGTGTATTCGGGAGAAAATATATCGCGCGGTAACCAAGTTCATTTGGTAACTCCATGCACGATAAAGAGCATTGAAGGCGTCTATTACCGATCTGCATCCCCGGAGACCCAAATCATCGAATTGCCGCTGTCCCTAATCTCCGAGTAAATGTCGAAACAGCTTCAATCTTTTATCCTCACTAAGAGCAGTAGGGAGGTCGCTGATTAAAGCCAAGTAGTTTAGGAAGGATGTTTTCCAACGGAACCAGACATCGGATGTCGGTCTGCTGCCGCGGTCAGTCCAAAAAGGAGATGGGGGTTGGATGGAAAAGTTCGTTTTTGCCTCCGCGACGCCATAGATGCTGTATGAAGAAAGTCGCAGAACAGGTAAAAATGTTTCTCGTAAAATAACCAAGTACAACTGAGTCTCAACCCCTCGTTAAACGGAGAGTCAAATGACAGACACACGACCAATGGTAAGGTAGGAATGAGTCAGCAAGCCAACCAATGAGGTTGAGCCAATCGATCTTGCTCACATGGTTACCACAATACCATTTTTGCTTATACTGCGATGGGGTTGTACAGATTTAGTTCTATACTTGCTCCCACAATACAGTATTCAGTATTGCGGCACATTAGCTGAGATGTGTTTCTCGCCCTTGGCTAACGTGTATTGATAATGATGAGTAGGAGGATTTTGATGAAATTTTGCTGGTTCGTTACAGTAGCTTGCAAATCACCATAGCCTAAGTTGCCGGCTAGTTGTTGCAAGATACTAGCTGTCAGGGGTTCGGTTCACTGTAGGATTCCGAGGGAGTTCGCACTACTAACGATCTACAATGTGGCGAAACGATCGCCTGGTGCTTTTTCGGGTAGGGCTTCGACTAGCAGGCTTGTAAGTTGCCGGTACGAACCAGTAACTTTTCTCCCAAATTCCTACTCATCAGTAATGTAAAAATTCGTCCACATAATCTCCAATTTTTATGTAGACATGGCTGTTGTGTAGTGGAAGTCGTGACCTCTGGAGGCCGGCACTGTCCTCTGCAATGGTAGCAACCTGCTAGCTGTAAAGGATAGGCTGCACCATATCCCAGTTCACTGGAAAGTTATGACAGTTCGTGTTCCAATCTTCTTCACTTTTTTCTTCTGCCATGGTTCTGATGGCACAGTGTCTGTTAACAGACTGTGAATAAATATATGACAGTCTGCCTCCGTTCCTCATGGCTCAGTAGCATAAGCTGTTGGCTAGTTAGAGCAAGCTGCTAGCGGTCATGACTTCGGTCTTCAGCAGTGGACCGAGGGAATGCGCACCACTGGCGAGCCCCAATATGGCGAAACGACAATATGGTAATTTTCAGTTTAAGTTCCCACGTTACGTCGTAACAATTTATGGGTCTCAATAACCTGTGACTCACAAATGTGAGATGTCATGGTCAGTGGATAATCGTCTTCTGAATCTAACGGTGGAGAAGGGCAAATTCAACGGTGTTTCGAATTACTGCACTGACTTCCAACATAAGTTTCATTAGGCTGTTCTAACTACTAACCACTCCCTATTCGAAGCACTGAAGGCAGGGAACTTGTTTCAGGTCCTGCGAAACATGTTTATACTGCTGTCCTCATGTGCTGCATGGTGTTCCCAAGTGTAGCAGTGGTCCCAGTATGGAGAAGTCACCAATGTATAGAATGCGGTAGATCATGCTGAGGTTGACTCACCTCCGACACTAGGACAGGTTGCACAGTCCCAGTCTCTCGCACCTGTCTTCATACGGTAAACCCCCTAAACTGGGAATGATCCTGGTAGCGACGTTTTGAACGTGTTCGATCTACCTCGGGTACTTGAACAATGGGCGGGCGAGACGTACTGTAGCATTGGTCTTATGATGTAAGAGCAGAAGGCAGTGGCGATGTTGTTAGATCGAGTATAGAAACGGCATTTGAGCGCCCAGTACATTCACAGTCCGTTTCTGTACAATCTGCGCCCCTTGTCCACGTAATTCAAATCGCAACGTGAGAGCACAACACCGCCCTTCCCGAAAGGCGTGGGATGTAGTACTTTGCACTGAAGAGCAATGATACTACCAAATATTTTGAAGTTGCCAGTGAAAATGTGTAGGGAGCGATCGATGTGCCCAACGACTGCGGGTGTAACCGTCACGAATTCATCTGCTCCAGAGTTGAGTCAACCAGGAGGAGTATAGATGTTGGCACTATTGGCCCATACCATTTGATTTGCACTTCAGCACTAAGTAGCTAATGTGTTGTGGATAGTACCAACATATAATGAAAATTAGCAACATTGTTAACACCACCATCACCTCGACTTCGGTAGTCGCGTGGACTGTCGGCAGGGTGCCAACTGAATCTATCTACTTTTGTGATTGTATCCTGTATATTCCATGGATCCAGATCTGCAGCATTTTGATCCCTAACAGTGAACATTCATGTTGGCTGATTGTACCTCTAAGTTCCACGATCTTCCTTAGGAGCGAACGCATATGGGTACGAAGTACAGTGGGTGCGTTTGTGCCCGTCACTTTTTTCTCCGAATGACAGTCCTCCATCCTGCGCAATGCTTTCTTGCGGAGTTGTTATACCTCTTGTAGGTTCTGTTCAATTCGTTTTTGGAAAACTCAAGCAGAAATAGGGGAATAGTAAAGTTGCCTGATAAAAAACACACGACGATGTTGCAATATCGCGAATGTGCGAAAATGCCGTCACAGCGCGTGTGTGTTTGTAACTCCTTGGGGAGGGAACCTTGTGCAAGGCCATATTTGAATACCATAACATGGATCGTGTTGCGGCAACTAGAGAGAAACGAACCATTGAATATCAAACTGGCTTCTACCCCTAGTCAGAGGGTGCATTAAGCACGCTGTCTCTTTGACAGTGATTGAACATCACCATTTGTATCCGTTTGTAGCGATGCCCGCTTTTTAAGGACAGTCCTATCGAAACGATCATGAATGTCTCTCTCCTTCCTCCTTTCACTTTCCTGGGGTCCAATTTCTGTTTGGCGATCGACTGTCAAAACTAGCATACGCGCAATGCAGCTCTCTTAAGAACGGACCCAGCTGCTATCCAAGAACTATGGAGTAGGATCACGCTTAGCGCTAAACACTGGTATGGGCTTTGCGCTTTCAAAATGCAAAGTGCTGTTACACGACTGGACTGACTCACCGCCAGTTCTCAGTATCACCGAACAGCCACTTGATGTGATCGATCATTTTCCTACCTGGAAAACCGTAGCGCCTTATATCACCCAAGGGGTCACTAACTGCCAAGGTTCTCGAGACTTTTCGGCGTCCTGGCCAATTGTGGAGACGGCAAAATCTCGGTGTTTTGGTTAAGGAAGGAGGTTGAAACGTTGTGGTGTAGCCCGTATTTCTGCATAGCTGGTGCGCGGAAAACTCTAGGGGACTGCGGGATTTTGATCAGCGCAGGCACTGCCCATATGTGACGGAAGGATGGAGTGGGTGTTGTTTTGCAGCTGATCCTCCTGTGTTTTGTTTCGATGCCTGCTAAACCCGTTGAATTGGCCTAGTGTTCCACCTACCTTAATGCCAACCACCTCGGATGTATTGCTCCCCCGTACGTCTTCTAATTGGGTGAATCCAAGAAATTGCCAGTCAGTGACATAGCGAAGACCAGTGAGAAACTAAAGCGAACCGCTTGGTCGACTTGGGGACTGTCGTCTCACAGTACGGGGTCCTAGGTATTAGCCACACCAGTGATTGGAACACCTTATCGCGCTACCTCGGGGTCAATGGTGCTCTTGCGTTCGTTCTATAGACTATTCCATCTGACGGTTTAGCTTCTGGCTCATTCTCACATTATTACTACTACTCTCCATCTCGTTGTTATCACCAGCTTGTGCTGACAGGGTCACGATTTCTACATTTTATCAACCATTTTATCAATGATGCTTCTGCATAATTTCTTCCCCTGAGACCCATGGCTTTTTTGTCGCAGCCGCTCGAGCTGGACACTGCTTTGACTTTGTTGCTCTGCTTTTTTATTGCACTGTTTGTTAAACTTGCCAGCGAATTGGTGATTGCGTTGTGTAATTGTTTGTGTCCACTAAGCTAACAATAAATTACTTCAACCACTGCACTACTCGAGGTCCGTGTCATGGCTATGCGGTGGTCCACACCGCAATGTTTGCTCAAAGCAACGTGTTTAATAAATGCTCGAACTTTTGGAAAATATTCTAGCACTCTAAAATTGATTTTTTAGATGCATGCAATCTACACACTGTGTATGTGGGTGCGGTGTTGCACTTCGCAATACTCAATGGTTAGTCTGTCCACTTACTATGGCATCCGGAACGGTTATGTTTTTTTGCCTTGTCATTTTCATTCGACTCAATGGTAGTACGCTTTAGTTTTGATATCGGGAGTGTGTGCTTCACTTGTGAGCTCCATATGCAGCCCCGTATTATATTAGAACTTTCACATCCCGGTGCTAATTTGCACGTTATCTGGTAGAATGAAACCCAGAACCGGAAATATTTCGCGTCTGTAACTTGGGGGGCGAGCTCCAACTAGAACAAACTTAGGCGGCCAGATTGATGGCTTCTTTAGGTAGTTCCAAAGATCCATTCATCGCGTCTCCTATCAGCTTATTGGTGTGACCGAAAGTGGTGCTCTGACAATATTCCCATTTATAATTCATAACGTGGGCACACAGAACTCGATTGAGATAGAAAGTGACCATCAGGCTAGCCTGTTATCACAAATTTACTGTATTTTTACTCAACTGTTTCGAATTACACATAATTCATTGGAATATTATATATTTTCCCCACATCTCGTTCTATCTGCTTGATTTCCTTTTCACTATGACGATGAACTGTGCGCCTTTGTACTGTAGTCCTCGTTCATCAACTGCGTTGTTCGCAATGCTCAGATTACAGCTCTTGTTGCACATAACAAAAAGTGTGGATCACAAAGCATATATCACAGATTCTTTACAAAAACTCTTCAAGATCTACCATCTATGCCATTCAAAGGGTAAATTAAATCGGGGCGTGCCCCAAGCATGGTAGTCGAAACCATATCCATCCCTGTCGTAGCCGTATGTGTCGATATTTCGGTTGTAATTATTGATCATTCTGTATTTTTCGTATGCCTGAGGTCCGAAATGTCCATAACCAGGACCATAAACATGACTTGGATTGTATCCCACTTCTCTATGTGCATAGCTCGCACCGTCGTAATCTTCTTCAGTCTTTTGGGACTCATCTGATTTATTACTTTTTTCCTTCTTGTCCCCATACTTTGACTTGCCAGAGTGGTATTTTTCGCCACGTTTACCACTGTAATCGGATCCGTACTTAGTTTTGGCGAAGATGAATTTGTCACTAACGGAATTCTTTTGCTTATTGTTGTCACCGTAAACGGTAAGTTTCGAACTCAGCTTCTTTCGTTCCGTTGTCTCTGTGTTGCTGAAGCTGGAGCCTTTACCTTGCTCAGGGTTGTACAGATTGTGGGGAAGAGGAGGGATGCCGGGAGCGAACTCATTCCACTGTCCCCCGTGCAATCCCATAGTGGGCATTGGCAGACCATTGTAAAATGGCCCGTTATGTCCGTACATCATGTCCCATCCCATACCCCAACCATGACCGTTGGAAATGCCAAACAGTACACCAAGAATAATCACGCATAAGTGCATCACCATCTTCGTGATGGTGATAGTGAGACTCGTGATTTGGTGCCTTTTGCAATTTATGTACCCTCCAATTTGCTGACATTCGATGTCATTGCACTCTACTGGTGGAAATAAGTGGCAGATGCACTTATGGCGGATGGAAAATCTATAAAATTGCGCAGCCATCTGGCCAATAACTCAGTAACACCCTAACTCAGAGCAGTGGTACTGTCGTGAGATCGATTTTCGGCTGGCCTCACCAAAATGGTGTGTGCATGGAAGCATTGTTTTGACGTATGGAGGGGAATAAAAAAAAGCAGCAGCAATATGCCGGTGCGTCGTTCCGACGCTTCGCTACCCCACGCACCCATCACCGGTCACGGCTGGGTTAAACATACTTGGAGGGCCGCTTTACGCAGGTTTGAACCCGCGACCTCAGGTTACAATACAGGCTTACGGTCCTTTAGACCACGGGCTGATATGCAGGGAAATACAACTGAAAAACTATTTTATTCATGCGTATATTCCACCTAGATGAAACGCCGCCCAGGATAGCTGATCCGATCATAAGGTACAGAGGAAACACCGGTTTAAATTACAGGACTGCCCTGCAAGATCAAATGTGATTTATTTTCCAATACCGTTTGAATCGTTCATTTCGTTTCACAAGGGCTCAATGACCAATGAACAATGATTGCTTACGCGATAAAAGCTAGTGCTTGACACATCCTGTAGGATGATTGGAGTGAATATGATGAAATCAAAATATATCTGGGTCATTTACCGAACGTCTGCCTAGATGAATACTTTGATAAATAACATCAGTGTTAAATTAAAAACACGAGCGTAAACGCTCAGGAATACACTGGGGTGCAGTGCTCGTTGATATAAGGCATGAGAAAAGTAAAATATGGTCTCACACTTGGGTCCATTTGAGACATAAATCCTGGTGAAAAGCATGCTTGGCGTAATCCACAGTAGAGGAGTTTAGGTAACAAAATGCTGGGAGCTAAGAGCAACGTATAATCGTTCTTGAAAACGTCCAAGGTAGGAGAGGATACAACGGAGTCTGGGAGTGCGTTCCAGGGTTGGCAACCTCGAATGGAAAAATAATTACGTCGACAATTTAGACGGCTATATAGTTCCGTAACATTTAAACAGTTATCCCTGAACTGCGTGTTGTGGCTAGGTTTCAGCAAATGGTGGCATACGTGCTTGGGGTCACTCAATATCTGATACTGAAATATGAGGTCACTGCGCAGTCTTCGATAGCGTCCGCTGAACATTCCCAGCAACTTCAGTCTTCGGTGGTAAGAGTGATAGCGCAGGCCTTTTACATTCTTTATTGCTCTTCGTTGTGGTGCCTCTAACGCCTCTAGGTCGCACTTCAACCATGGTTGCCAAGCTTGGATAGTGTATTCAACATGCGAGCGCACGTAGGAATTATGCATCATTGGGAAGATTGATGGGTCAAATCTCCCGAATGCCCTTCGCAACATGCCGATGTGCTGGTTGCATCTTTTCGCAGCTACCTCAGCCTGTTTTGAACAGTTGAGGCCGTTCTGTACGAGCACACCAAGGTCACGTTCCTGGGAGCTGGTCTGCAATCCGTTTGTCCCAAGCAAATAGCTGTAGTTATGTCTATGGCGTAATTGTACAACGCGACATTTGTCTACGTTGAATGGTAGGGCGCTTTGAACTGACCAGTTCGACACTGTGTTAAGATCGCACTGGAGCCGTTCGTGGTCGTCCGGTCCTCTGATCCTTCGCCATATTTTGATATCATCAGCGAAAATAGGCAATCGGAAGCAATTGCTCTCGCCAAATCGTTAATGAACATCAAGGATAGACGAGGTCCAAGAATTGAGCCTTGTGGTACAAGGCACACCACATCGATTGCATCAGTCAATGATTCTCGGATTCTCACCTCTAGCTGTGGTCCGTGTAGAAAATTGCTAATCCAACTCAGGATTGAGTCGACAATGCCGTAGTTCTGAAGTTTCTGAAGGAGAATTCGATGGTCTAAGCGATCAAACGCTTTTGAAAAGTCCAGGTAGACGACATTGACTCTTGCTCCATCATCAACAGCTTCAGTCCAGCTATTACGTGCAATTAATGGGTTAGTATTACATGAAGGCTTTTGACGAAAGCCATGTTGCTCTGGGGCTATTAACTTGTGGCTTTTCAGATACTGCATCAACGCATCTGCGATGATTGACTCCGTCAATTTGGATAGTACAGGAAGTAGTGTTACTGGACGGTTGTTGGTAGCGTCAGTGCGGCGGCTACCTCCTTTATGGATAGGAGTGATGACCCCTCGCTTTCATACTGGTGGAATATGGTTCTCTTCTAGACATCGCTGATAGAATACGGCCAGTGGTTCTGCTAGATCACTAGCTACCACCTGAAGAGCATCTGGTCGGATGTTGTCGACTCCAGGAGAACTGTGGATACGCAAGGATAATAACTTCTTCAACACAGCTTGCGTAGTGAAGGTGATGTTTTCTAAACCCGACGGTGGAGTAATAGAACCGAGGAGAATATTTGGGCTCGTTACCTGCTGGAGAGGTTGGGAGTAATGAAGCCGTAGGAGATCAGCTGCTTCCATTGCTGATCGCGTGCACCCATCAGCCGTGACTAGTGCTGGAATCCCCCGCTTCACCTTTCGAAGGCCGTTAATGTGCCTGTACAGAAGTTTGCGGTTCGAGCAGAATCGCTTCATTAACTCCTTGTCTTCGCGGATCAGTTTTACACAGAAGTTACGATGTGTCACGTATGCAGTCCAGGTTTCGGCATTCGATCAATCCTTGTGATCTCGTCATGCCAAATCCCTCCGGAGCATATATTTACGTGCACTGCTCCTCAGAAATGATTTATGCCTGTTTTTGGGTTGGAAGGACTTCTGTTCCGATGCGTGCGCTACCAGTGTGCTGAATGTCTTTGTAAAGGTTTCCCAGACAACATCTGATGGGAATTCGGTTAAGAAAGTCCAAGACGTATTCTTAACAAGCTTAGATAACACATTATAGTGCGTGACAGTGTGCACTTTATCATCCTCCTTTTCAGGATACTCCGCATAGCATATATAGTCGAGGAGTAGAGTAACATGATCACTACGACCCAATGGTGTGCTTGTAACTATCCCGTCAACCATACGTTCTTCGTTAGTGAGCACAAGATCCAGTATCGACGGCCTGTTAGCAGTTCGAAATCTGGTGGGAGAGGTTCCGTGGTTGTACAGAGGATGGCTAGCAATTAGCTCTTACAAGCAGGCTTTAAACTGCGTACCGTTGGTTGCTGGCATTTCTATGTCGTGCACGTTTATGTTCCCAGCTATAAGAATGTGGGTGTAGGACTTGTTCAAAGCAAACTCAAAGACGTGCTTTAGTTTGGAGTCCATTTCCGACGTTGAGTTTGGTGGGCGGTAAATCACGGCTAGTAGACATGTGTCCTTGTTTCGCAACCATAGGCGGCACCAAAGCGAATCGGGAGCTCGGATTTCCGGGTGATCGATAACTTCACATCGGAGGTTTGTATTATAATAAAGAATCACAACGCCACCCCTTCCGGTTCTATCGGTCCGAAGCAGCATACGGGTAAATTGACCTCAGAATCGGTTATCTCAAGGTTTAATCAGGTCTCGGTAATCATGACGAGGTCCCGCGTTTGTGAGGCATGGAGTTTTCTAAGTTCGGCCAACTTACTTAGAATGCCTCAGGCGTTTGTGTATATACAAGATAGGGCTTTTGTTGTTAGGAGTGCGTTGATGGATGTCAACGTTTTGTTAGTTGTTGAGCCGGCCGTTAATCGCTTTTTTGCTTTATGAATTTCAGTCAAGTTGCATGACATTATTGAGTGTTCCTGAACAGAAGTTTCACTCGTGCTGCGTTCTGTCCTGTTGTGTGCCGTGGGTGCTGTTGTGTCCGTCTCTTCGCAGGACTGTGCAGATAAAGAATTTGCAGCGTTTGCAAGTTTTATCGAATTGCTTACGACCTTTGGCCGTTCGTCTGCTGCCTTTAGCCGGATCTCTGTTGGCAACCTGACTCGATAATTTAACCAGCTATCCAACAGAACTTACATCATTCCCTCGGAGTTTAATATTACTTCATTAATCTTGGACCGCAGCCCTTGTAGTTAGGTGATGGCGGAACGCTTGTCAGGGATTTGGCAATAACGTTGACCACAGAGAGTGCTTCGCAGATGTAGCACCACTGCTCTCGGTCATGTGTTTGCGCATCGTGATCAGAAGTATGTAGAATCTCGGGAACACTATGAACAAATCTTGTTTTCTTTCTCTCCCTATTGGAATGCCGAGTTGGTTAACTGGTTCTTTTGGGCGATCTTTCCGCGGTAGATGGGGTAATATGCGCACTCCGTTCGGTGAGTTGCGAAGACGAACTGCTGAGAGCAGGACAGCCTCTGTCTTCTCCGCTGCGTTTTGTATTACTCGAAGAATTCGAGGTTCACCAGAGTGCACTGAGGTCGGGTGACGCGCTACGCGCTGCAGCATTGCAGGTTCAACCCGAATATCAATCGCATCGCAGATGGAACTCCACTGGTTGCGATCACCTTGCAACTTACCTTTTATTGTGCCAGATTTGTTCTCGGGATCGTTGGTGCACACAATAATTAACGCAGCGTGGTTTTGTCTAGTGCATGTTAGCTTTATATCTTTTGCCGGCAATTTGGGTTGTTTAGAAGGCACCACTGGAGTTGACGATAGAAGCTGCTTTACGTCACGCGTGCTCGGTACATAAGATGGACCTATGTGTGTCGCTACCGGTGTGTTTGTCGAGGCAATCGATGCGTAAGTTACCTGATTGTTATCTGCACCGGATTGCTTTCGGCTCTGAGCTGTCAGTGTCATGGCTGAATTTCCAAGTAAAGTGTCTATGGTTGGAGAAGTGGAAGCAGGCATGTTTGAGGCTTGTCCAGTTATGAGAGTGAGTCGACCCAGTGGATTTAGAGTCACAGACGCTGCAGTGCGGTTGGAGCGTCTAGCTCTCTTCTTCGGCTTAGATTTGGAGCTTACTTTGGCTGGTTGAGGTATTATCGTGGTCATATTTACCTTCATGAGATCGATCTTAGTATTTACAAAATAAGGAAGATCTCAGTCATTCTATGGCACTTTTTCATGAGCAAAGCTAAACAGTTGACAACTGGAATGACTTGACATGTTGGGCAAAACCGGATGGTGTCAGCAACTTTGTTTGCCTGTCTCACGTTTTGGACGGATTTGCCTACACATTGCGGACAGTACGATCCAATGCAGCTAGAACAGGTTACACTGATCTTAAGGACGTTACTGCAATTGTCTGCGCAACATAGGCTACGTTGAACCATTGGAATGCTAGTCGTCCTCTTATCGTTTGCAGCAAGACCTATCTGAACGCTCACCTTGATGAGTGTTCTTTGCGCCAGGCGAGACACACAAACACGTCAAAACTCTCACACGAATTGAGAGCTGTTCGAAATGAATAACGGTCGGGAATCATTCAGATACGTTTAGACGGAGTGTTGCAGACAGAGAGTAAACTACCACTGATTGATGTGATAAAGAAATAATATACACGTGGAATAGTGTGCCTTAAGTTATTTATATCACTGGTATATAACAATAATTTTAAAACGGGGATTGCGTGTGAGCTGACAAAAGGACACTTCGCGGTAAACAGTTAAACTGAGAACTGTCTCCATTGTGAACCATTTAAATGAATTAGAACGAATGACTTGCCGTACAACTGATTAAAGATACGATAGCCGACAGCAAGTAAAGTTATGTAGGTGGTTTAGTGAGAAGACATCAATAGTCCAACCATACGGTAGTCCACGGTGGCAGAGTACAAAACCCGTTTTGCTCGTGCGCTCATTTCGCGCTAACTCATTACCCATGGATAAACACTAGTGTTTGTAAGAGATTTCACTGACTGCCAAATCCCAGATTTTGTTCCACTTTTTGCCGCCTGTATGTGTACACCAGATGGAGACACGCTTTTCACCAACGTCCCATTTGTCGTCATGGATCTACCTCGAATTTACGGCTTATACTACGCATACCACAGTGAGTTCACCGGTATAGACCCAATTTTGCTGACAATATTTTGGAATTTAACCATGACTATCCTACGGGACCTAGTTATTTATTTACCCAAATAACACCTTGGTTCCATTCTCTTGCGCGCACTCATATCTTTCAACTAGTTCGGTTACAGGGAATGAAGCACTCACTACACGAAGGCCAAAGATAAGGCTAGTTTATCCAACACACTAATGTGCGCATATTTTCCTAAACCATCAATGGGTCTTCAGGCTAGGCGAGAGCAGAGTATGGGGTAGTTTAAAAGAAAAAGTCTCGTTTACCCAACCTATCGATATGCCCATTTGTCATAGGTCACCGGTGAGTCATCAGAGTACAATGAACAAAGACTATATACAGGTTAAGAAGCATTGCATTACAAGCCCCGTTGCATGGTCTGCTGGGTTAGCGAAAAACGCAATACAAAAAGCAGTTGGTAGTTTTACTGTCAAAATAATGGACTTATCGTTTTGATTCAGTAGCCCTGCACCCCGAGCTTTTCCATAGCCTCAGTAATAGGTGGAATAAGTAGATTAGCTTGGGCATTTGCTGTATGCCCAGGCGACGGTCGGCCCTTGAACTCTGTGACTTAAGCTGCGGGTATCTGTCTATAGCGGTCATGGGTTCGATTCCCAGTAGGGGACCGAGGGAATGCGCACCACTGACGAGCCCTAATGGGGCGAACCGCGTCTGGTTTTTTCCGGACTAGGCTGTGATATGTAGCTTGTGAGCAGCTGGGACGAAAATATTACAATTACGGGAAAATGTGAATCTAAGGTATTTCCCGGGAGTAAGATAGAGAGTAGCGCCAAGTAACAAAATGTAAGGGGCGGAGTGCGTCATCCAACCGACTTTAAATATAGCTAGCATGTTTGCTGAAACAACAAATTCAAGAAAGCATTCCATGCTTGACACATGAATGGAAAAGAAGTTTCTACGGCACGCCAAGCGGCTGTACTGTTCTGCCAATTTAAAGGAGTGGCCTCTAAGTTTGGTATTACTGCTGAGTTGCAGTAAAGGGCGGCACACATGATTTGGATTGTGCAGACTCAAATCAGTCATAATCAAGTCGCCTCTTTGTCGGCGATACCGCCAGCT
>OX104067.1:65699334-65732992 GCA_944474145.2 Dicrocoelium dendriticum | reverse complement strand
TTAGGAGAATAGCTATTTGTCATTCATGTTTTGTGAACGAGCTTAATAGCCATTCCGTATTCGTCCTATTTTCCACTTCGTGACTATTGTTTAAACCATCCACTGTGTTAGCCCGATTGGTACACACATCTCATTGTTAATGAACGCTTATCTCCATTTCATCCCCAGTAGTGCCATTTGCAAGAACACATGCTATTGGTTTTTCTCAGCATCACTTTTCTACTTGGTTATGTTAAAGGAATATTTAGTTGCAACCCAATCATTGTACTAGTTTCGCTTTATGGGTCTGCACTTCTTATTCTCGTTTGGTTCGTGACATTGGTTCAAACGCTGCATTTCGTCATTCTGATTGGCCAGTGCCCGTCACTGTAAATGGATATTCGCTTTACGCTTGGGTTCCCATAATGCCATTTTTAAGGACATACGCGATTCGCTCTTTATCACACGGTTGCTTATTCGCCGTCGCATTTGACGTTTTCCTTCTGTTGGTTGGCTCAAGCGCAATTTAGTAGTTCCCTTCATTCTGCCTTCAAAACTATATAAGCAAATGTGATTCCATGTATACAAGTCTCCTTCCGACTCGTCTTTGGACTTCCTCTTGCGGTTGTGGGGTAAAGGCGTCAATGGCGACACAACAGATTTTCTGGCGACGAAGGTTCCGGAAAACATGTCAACTTCGTTCGAAGAAATGCAAACGCTCCTTCAACAGCAACAAATGCAGTTTGAAAAATCTCAGAGACAGTTGACCGAGTTGCTATCTCAGAAGTTGAACATGCAAGTAGATTGGGAACCGGAACCGAGGTTGACATCCCAGGAAATTGTACTTGAATGCCACAAGATGCTCAGTTTGAATCCTGACCAAGAAATGATGGAAGCTTCAGATCTCAGAGAAGAACCCCAGTCTGGTGATACAGTCATTTGTGACCAAAAGCTGAATGGAGATGTGCCGAACCGGAAGCCACCAACTGCATTATGGAGCGGTGCGGTGTGGCATTCTGCGAGAGTTCTGGTGTTCAAAAATCATCATTGTCAAGAGTCGAACACATTCTGTCGCTTGCCTACCACAAAGTTGCAAACAAGCTCCAAATGCAAAATGACCAGGTTTCGCGGCGTAGAAAGGAACGCGATGTCTGCAGCACTTCGCACAGATTTTTGAAGGGAAAACCTCCTGCAGCGAAACGCAGCAATGTTCCGGTGCCGTTGTAACCAGGAACAGTGCATACAATCAGGACAATTTGTCGACTGACCAAGCCAAGTCGGTACAGCATTAGTGAAACTATGATTCTAATGGTTCAAAATGTTTCAGGAGAACGTTGCAGCTGAATGAAAGAATGATCTGTGAACACAGAATCAAGGATCTGCAATTCTATGGAACTATTTACAAAGCCTTTTGTACGGATAATAATCGGCCCGGAAACGATTGGATTGCGAAGTCACATTAACCCAAAGAGTCGCTGAGTCATGTGTCTTCTGAAACAATTGTCATTGTAAGCAATAGTGCCCGTACCTGTTCTAAATGCTCGTGTGGTTACAACTCACCTGTACAGACGACACTGCTATCTTGGCCGGAGCCCAAACCGCCATGGTCGCGGATGCAAGTGGACCCTATCCCCGTCGGAAAAGCTAGGTAACCTCCAGGTAACTCGTTTTTTATGAGGTGTTAGGAGAATAGCTATTTGTCATTCATGTTTTGTGAACGAGCTTAATAGCCATTCCGTATTCGTCCTATTTTCCACTTCGTGACTATTGTTTAAACCATCCACTGTGTTAGCCCGATTGGTACACACATCTCATTGTTAATGAACGCTTATCTCCGTTTCATCCCCAGTAGTGCCATTTGCAAGAACACATGCTATTGGTTTTTCTCAGCATCACTTTTCTACTTGGTTATGTTAAAGGAATATTTAGTTGCAACCCAATCATTGTACTAGTTTCGCTTTATGGGTCTGCACTTCTTATTCTCGTTTGGTTCGTGACATTGGTTCAAACGCTGCATTTCGTCATTCTGATTGGCCAGTGCCCGTCACTGTAAATGGATATTCGCTTTACGCTTGGGTTCCCATAATGCCATTTTTAAGGACATACGCGATTCGCTCTTTATCACACGGTTGCTTATTCGCCGTCGCATTTGACGTTTTCCTTCTGTTGGTTGGCTCAAGCGCAATTTAGTAGTTCCCTTCATTCTGCCTTCAAAACTATATAAGCAAATGTGATTCCATGTATACAAGTCTCCTTCCGACTCGTCTTTGGACTTCCTCTTGCGGTTGTGGGGTAAAGGCGTCAATGGCGACACAACAGATTTTCTGGCGACGAAGGTTCCGGAAAACATGTCAACTTCGTTCGAAGAAATGCAAACGCTCCTTCAACAGCAACAAATGCAGTTTGAAAAATCTCAGAGACAGTTGACCGAGTTGCTATCTCAGAAGTTGAACATGCAAGTAGATTGGGAACCGGAACCGAGGTTGACATCCCAGGAAATTGTACTTGAATGCCACAAGATGCTCAGTTTGAATCCTGACCAAGAAATGATGGAAGCTTCAGATCTCAGAGAAGAACCCCAGTCTGGTGATACAGTCATTTGTGACCAAAAGCTGAATGGAGATGTGCCGAACCGGAAGCCACCAACTGCATTATGGAGCGGTGCGGTGTGGCATTCTGCGAGAGTTCTGGTGTTCAAAAATCATCATTGTCAAGAGTCGAACACATTCTGTCGCTTGCCTACCACAAAGTTGCAAACAAGCTCCAAATGCAAAATGACAAGGTTTCGCGGCGTAGAAAGGAACGCGATGTCTGCAGCACTTCGCACAGATTTTTGAAGGGAAAACCTCCTGCAGCGAAACGCAGCAATGTTCCGGTGCCGTTGTAACCAGGAACAGTGCATACAATCAGGACAATTTGTCGACTGACCAAGCCAAGTCGGTACAGCATTAGTGAAACTATGATTCTAATGGTTCAAAATGTTTCAGGAGAACGTTGCAGCTGAATGAAAGAATGATCTGTGAACACAGAATCAAGGATCTGCAATTCTATGGAACTATTTACAAAGCCTTTTGTACGGATAATAATCGGCCCGGAAACGATTGGATTGCGAAGTCACATTAACCCAAAGAGTCGCTGAGTCATGTGTCTTCTGAAACAATTGTCATTGTAAGCAATAGTGCCCGTACCTGTTCTAAATGCTCGTGTGGTTACAACTCACCTGTACAGACGACACTGCTATCTTGGACGGAGCCCAAACCGCCATGGTCGCGGATGCAAGTGGACCCTATCCCCGTCGGAAAAGCTAGGTAACCTCCAGGTAACTCGTTTTTTATGAGGTGTTAGGAGAATAGCTATTTGTCATTCATGTTTTGTGAACGAGCTTAATAGCCATTCCGTATTCGTCCTATTTTCCACTTCGTGACTATTGTTTAAACCATCCACTGTGTTAGCCCGATTGGTACACACATCTCATTGTTAATGAACGCTTATCTCCGTTTCATCCCCAGTAGTGCCATTTGCAAGAACACATGCTATTGGTTTTTCTCAGCATCACTTTTCTACTTGGTTATGTTAAAGGAATATTTAGTTGCAACCCAATCATTGTACTAGTTTCGCTTTATGGGTCTGCACTTCTTATTCTCGTTTGGTTCGTGACATTGGTTCAAACGCTGCATTTCGTCATTCTGATTGGCCAGTGCCCGTCACTGTAAATGGATATTCGCTTTACGCTTGGGTTCCCATAATGCCATTTTTAAGGACATACGCGATTCGCTCTTTATCACACGGTTGCTTATTCGCCGTCGCATTTGACGTTTTCCTTCTGTTGGTTGGCTCAAGCGCAATTTAGTAGTTCCCTTCATTCTGCCTTCAAAACTATATAAGCAAATGTGATTCCATGTATACAAGTCTCCTTCCGACTCGTCTTTGGACTTCCTCTTGCGGTTGTGGGGTAAAGGCGTCAATGGCGACACAACAGATTTTCTGGCGACGAAGGTTCCGGAAAACATGTCAACTTCGTTCGAAGAAATGCAAACGCTCCTTCAACAGCAACAAATGCAGTTTGAAAAATCTCAGAGACAGTTGACCGAGTTGCTATCTCAGAAGTTGAACATGCAAGTAGATTGGGAACCGGAACCGAGGTTGACATCCCAGGAAATTGTACTTGAATGCCACAAGATGCTCAGTTTGAATCCTGACCAAGAAATGATGGAAGCTTCAGATCTCAGAGAAGAACCCCAGTCTGGTGATACAGTCATTTGTGACCAAAAGCTGAATGGAGATGTGCCGAACCGGAAGCCACCAACTGCATTATGGAGCGGTGCGGTGTGGCATTCTGCGAGAGTTCTGGTGTTCAAAAATCATCATTGTCAAGAGTCGAACACATTCTGTCGCTTGCCTACCACAAAGTTGCAAACAAGCTCCAAATGCAAAATGACAAGGTTTCGCGGCGTAGAAAGGAACGCGATGTCTGCAGCACTTCGCACAGATTTTTGAAGGGAAAACCTCCTGCAGCGAAACGCAGCAATGTTCCGGTGCCGTTGTAACCAGGAACAGTGCATACAATCAGGACAATTTGTCGACTGACCAAGCCAAGTCGGTACAGCATTAGTGAAACTATGATTCTAATGGTTCAAAATGTTTCAGGAGAACGTTGCAGCTGAATGAAAGAATGATCTGTGAACACAGAATCAAGGATCTGCAATTCTATGGAACTATTTACAAAGCCTTTTGTACGGATAATAATCGGCCCGGAAACGATTGGATTGCGAAGTCACATTAACCCAAAGAGTCGCTGAGTCATGTGTCTTCTGAAACAATTGTCATTGTAAGCAATAGTGCCCGTACCTGTTCTAAATGCTCGTGTGGTTACAACTCACCTGTACAGACGACACTGCTATCTTGGACGGAGCCCAAACCGCCATGGTCGCGGATGCAAGTGGACCCTATCCCCGTCGGAAAAGCTAGGTAACCTCCAGGTAACTCGTTTTTTATGAGGTGTTAGGAGAATAGCTATTTGTCATTCATGTTTTGTGAACGAGCTTAATAGCCATTCCGTATTCGTCCTATTTTCCACTTCGTGACTATTGTTTAAACCATCCACTGTGTTAGCCCGATTGGTACACACATCTCATTGTTAATGAACGCTTATCTCCGTTTCATCCCCAGTAGTGCCATTTGCAAGAACACATGCTATTGGTTTTTCTCAGCATCACTTTTCTACTTGGTTATGTTAAAGGAATATTTAGTTGCAACCCAATCATTGTACTAGTTTCGCTTTATGGGTCTGCACTTCTTATTCTCGTTTGGTTCGTGACATTGGTTCAAACGCTGCATTTCGTCATTCTGATTGGCCAGTGCCCGTCACTGTAAATGGATATTCGCTTTACGCTTGGGTTCCCATAATGCCATTTTTAAGGACATACGCGATTCGCTCTTTATCACACGGTTGCTTATTCGCCGTCGCATTTGACGTTTTCCTTCTGTTGGTTGGCTCAAGCGCAATTTAGTAGTTCCCTTCATTCTGCCTTCAAAACTATATAAGCAAATGTGATTCCATGTATACAAGTCTCCTTCCGACTCGTCTTTGGACTTCCTCTTGCGGTTGTGGGGTAAAGGCGTCAATGGCGACACAACAGATTTTCTGGCGACGAAGGTTCCGGAAAACATGTCAACTTCGTTCGAAGAAATGCAAACGCTCCTTCAACAGCAACAAATGCAGTTTGAAAAATCTCAGAGACAGTTGACCGAGTTGCTATCTCAGAAGTTGAACATGCAAGTAGATTGGGAACCGGAACCGAGGTTGACATCCCAGGAAATTGTACTTGAATGCCACAAGATGCTCAGTTTGAATCCTGACCAAGAAATGATGGAAGCTTCAGATCTCAGAGAAGAACCCCAGTCTGGTGATACAGTCATTTGTGACCAAAAGCTGAATGGAGATGTGCCGAACCGGAAGCCACCAACTGCATTATGGAGCGGTGCGGTGTGGCATTCTGCGAGAGTTCTGGTGTTCAAAAATCATCATTGTCAAGAGTCGAACACATTCTGTCGCTTGCCTACCACAAAGTTGCAAACAAGCTCCAAATGCAAAATGACAAGGTTTCGCGGCGTAGAAAGGAACGCGATGTCTGCAGCACTTCGCACAGATTTTTGAAGGGAAAACCTCCTGCAGCGAAACGCAGCAATGTTCCGGTGCCGTTGTAACCAGAAACAGTGCATACAATCAGGACAATTTGTCGACTGACCAAGCCAAGTCGGTACAGCATTAGTGAAACTATGATTCTAATGGTTCAAAATGTTTCAGGAGAACGTTGCAGCTGAATGAAAGAATGATCTGTGAACACAGAATCAAGGATCTGCAATTCTATGGAACTATTTACAAAGCCTTTTGTACGGATAATAATCGGCCCGGAAACGATTGGATTGCGAAGTCACATTAACCCAAAGAGTCGCTGAGTCATGTGTCTTCTGAAACAATTGTCATTGTAAGCAATAGTGCCCGTACCTGTTCTAAATGCTCGTGTGGTTACAACTCACCTGTACAGACGACACTGCTATCTTGGCCGGAGCCCAAACCGCCATGGTCGCGGATGCAAGTGGACCCTATCCCCGTCGGAAAAGCTAGGTAACCTCCAGGTAACTCGTTTTTTATGAGGTGTTAGGAGAATAGCTATTTGTCATTCATGTTTTGTGAACGAGCTTAATAGCCATTCCGTATTCGTCCTATTTTCCACTTCGTGACTATTGTTTAAACCATCCACTGTGTTAGCCCGATTGGTACACACATCTCATTGTTAATGAACGCTTATCTCCGTTTCATCCCCAGTAGTGCCATTTGCAAGAACACATGCTATTGGTTTTTCTCAGCATCACTTTTCTACTTGGTTATGTTAAAGGAATATTTAGTTGCAACCCAATCATTGTACTAGTTTCGCTTTATGGGTCTGCACTTCTTATTCTCGTTTGGTTCGTGACATTGGTTCAAACGCTGCATTTCGTCATTCTGATTGGCCAGTGCCCGTCACTGTAAATGGATATTCGCTTTACGCTTGGGTTCCCATAATGCCATTTTTAAGGACATACGCGATTCGCTCTTTATCACACGGTTGCTTATTCGCCGTCGCATTTGACGTTTTCCTTCTGTTGGTTGGCTCAAGCGCAATTTAGTAGTTCCCTTCATTCTGCCTTCAAAACTATATAAGCAAATGTGATTCCATGTATACAAGTCTTCTTCCGGCTCGTCTTTGGACTTCTCCTTGTGGTTGTGAGGTGAAGGCGTCAGTGGGAAAGCATTCGGCCCCTCCCAGACGATGTGATGCATATTGTTGTTATCTCGTCGAGCATCTTATAAAAGGAGAGTACAAGTCTTGGTGGGGCTGGTATGCAGTGGAAAAGTACTGTTGGTTGGCGAATCACTAAAACCGATATGCTTTGAATGCTCTTATATCGTTTATCGAACTGCCGAGTTTGCAAGTTGTGGTGCTGACCTAGCTGACGAACACGGCGAGGATTAGTTTGCAGTATTACGGCACATAACATGTGTATTCTAGACGAGGAGTTAGGTTAAAACAAGCTTAACGAAAGGGGTTGTAGAGAGGACACCAGATAATGTACTTAGAAAGATGTTACACTCTCATAACCACGAACCAAAAGGACAGCAAAAAATAAGGTGATGTGGAAAAAATGGGTTATGCAGAAGAAAAAACCTATAGCGATAGTCGGCTGGATACGAATGTCAATCTGTCGATGCCGCTAGTTGTATATCAAGCGGGTGAAATAACTCATGCCCCAAAGCATATAAATAAGAAGGAGCGTGGCTTCCAAGGTTAGTAAGAAATAGGCTAACCAAGCCCGGTGGTACGTGTTCCCAACGGGGCATCCACACAACAGGTCCAGTGGAAGGAGAGCGTGTGGCCAAGATGTCAGTGGAGAGGGAAAGATCGTTCGGCTGTAGCAGTTTGGATGGACTGTCAAACCAGTCAGCAGAAGAACTGCTCGGATCGGCCGTTGGAAGGACGGTGAATGATGGGAGCGCACTAGATGATATGCTTAGGGGGACCGGAGACAACTTGTATTGTGGAAGGCATACGTAAGTCTGAAATGAGGAGAAGAATGTACAAATCGTTTCAGTCATGTTCCCGGGTAACAATAATAAATGCACAGATACACTAACGCTTAGCACTGGCATCTGGACATTAGTGATTATACTCAAATGCACTGTAAAAAAACGAAAGCAACCCAAGTGACAGAAATTATGCATTGAGAAGAGTCAAATAACTTCGGTCGGTGGTGCGGCGCTCACTCAAACCAAGGGCACATAAAAAAGGGTGCCAGCTGGGTGACTCTGGAATTTCCCGTTGCAGCAAATGGCTCGGCGGTAGTGTTCCTGGAGGTGGTGGGTTTCCGGTTAGGCAGGGTACTCAATATAAAAGACCATGATGTCCTCGTAACAACACTGCGATATGGCGGATGCAATTCACCATTAAATGAAGCCACTGCCCATTATATTTCTTGGAGATATTATACACCAGAAAGAAATGCAAACACGTGATTATGGCACCACGGGTTAACTAGAATGCAACCTGCAGAATTCGAAGCATTATAGTTCGCTCTCCTTTAAGGTAGAGGTAACGTCATAGGAATTTTGTTTGGATGCACAGTAGCTGGCTGGTAGCTTATCGGAACGATGCCCATCCATTACCGGTAGCTCAGGTGGCTTGCACCAGTCGCATTTTTTCTTCTTTTTGCTTCTATGTATTGCGGCACAGGGGCTAAAGTGTTTCCCACCTCTATCTGACGTGTATAATGATGATGATGATCGTCAGGAATATGCCTTATATTTAAGTAAGTAACCATCGCTTATAAACTTGTGGTAAGGATATCGCAGTACCTTATTTGTGGGAGACGGAATAAGCCAAACGATTACGATTCTAGAGAACCTGCAGGGAGAAAGGTATTACGATTTAGTAATTTAGAATCTCATTCTTTAACTAGCGAAGAAGTGAGAGCTTCAAGGCAGACTCGATGTCTAACACCAATAGAAAGAAAACAAACAACGCCCCGCTATTCTGCATAACCTTTCAACGTGACGGCGATAGCTTCTAGGGTAGTGACAGTGGTGGGTGGGCTCGAAGGTCCCAGACTACCTTTGACTGTGCTCGGTTAACCTCGCTTAGTGAGAATAATAACTACAGTCTATCGCTTTCGTCAACTTTGAAGTGAGGGCCTTCATTCTTATCGACCAAGTCACCTGTTGGCCTCCCCACATCTTCTTCCATCCACATCCCGATCGCGCAAACAATGCACGTCGCACGAGTCGGTGTGTTGGCCAGCGCAACACGTGGCCCAGCCATCGGAGACTGGTGTGTGATATAATGGTGCTGAGCGGTTCACTAGCTCTTCCTGCACCAAATACGTGACGCCGAACACATGCATTGCTCACGCGGTGCCCTCACCAGACATGAGCTAAGCTGCGGAGCCAGCAATGATCGAATGTGGCTAGCAGCGTTATGTCTGTCGAACTGATGGGCGAGGTTTCACAACCGCATAAGAGGGTTGAATGGACGGCTGCATTATAAACCCTGCACTCCATGGTAAGAGTGATGTCGCATTTGCACCATAAGTGCCGGAGATCGGCAAAAGCACCTCGAGCTTTTACCATACAATTCGTAAGCCCCTTCTCCAATCTCACAGGCGCTAATATAGTTGCCTAGGTACTTGAATTTCTGAACGACCTTTAGCTGATCACCATCAAGCCGTCGCAACGAGACTGGACCTTAACGTGGTGCGACGGTTTGCGTACCTCATTGACCCATTGAGCTATACTGGGTGATGCCTCCGGGCACCTTGAGAGCTACTCCTACCAGCTTGGTCAATGGTGAGAGGTCAGACAAACTCAGTCTCCTGGTCCTCCGGGGTGGGGGTTTGAAATGGGATGGCGTCTAGTTCTGTAAAACTAAATCATTGCCACCTCCCCGCTGCCTTGCGAGCAGGCTTTTGGGCCAAAGGCTTTGGATGACGACCCTAATCGTCCTCCTGTCTAGGTCTGGGCGCCCTGGCAGTATCTCAGCCCACATACAATCATGACATTTTCTTCAAACAAACTTCGTCCTGCATCGGCACTCGCGCAGATTATCAAGGGTCGCCTTACCTACTGCATACAGCAGGGCGGATAAGCAAAAACATGCTACTGCGGGCGCCTCCCTTCTTGCTTTTCCACCTTTTTCTCTTACTCCCATCCCGACCCCCATTATTAACATCACTTCTATAATTCCCAGCTCAATTGACAGCAACCGAAGTGCCACTGGAGTAGAACCATCTGCAGCCACCATCCCACCGCACCTATCGGCAAAAGTCCCTTATAAGACCACGCTATCCCGCTTCCATGGCGACATTCAACGTTCGCGCTCTAAGGCAAACAGGTCATCAGGCTGCACTCGCACGCACCTTGGACACACTGGGTATTGAGGTGTGTTGTGTGTCCGAAACTAGGATTAGTGACCCCAACGGGTTATTGAACTAACTGCACCCAGCTTATCCTCTCGTTATTGGTTGCACGCATCCGGAGACGCCGATGCAGCACTCACGGGTCAAGCTGCTGTAGGTATCATTCTAAGCTCCAAGGCTGAGTCATCGTTGGTTGATTGGATTCCGGTGAACAGCCGTTTATGTGTAGCCCGTTTGACAACATCAGCTAAGATGCATTCACGAAGTAATACAAAACGCTGCTTATTTGTGCTCTCCGCTTATGCTCCCACCGACTGCAGTTCTAATGCTGTCAACGACACATTCAATCACGAACTGAACGCGCTACTACACAGTGCTACTAGTCCAGATATTATAGTACTTGCAGGGAATATGAACGCACAAGTAGGATGTCTGAGCTCTTCAGAAGCTCAGCTAGGTGTAATTATGGACTTAACTCCGAACCGACTGACAACGGTGAGCGCCTGCTGCAACTGTGTGCGGAGCACCAGTTATTTCTTAGTAGCACTACTTTTAGACACAGTGCCCGCCGAAGTGCCACTTGGCGCCCTCCAGTAGCTGGCCAGCGATGGGCCCAAATTGACCACATAGTCATAAGTTCCAGATAGCGTGGTTCCATCCTGGATTGCCAATCGTACTGGAGTACCCGTATCGACTCTGATCATGCCTTGGTACGCTGTCGTTTCTCCATGAACTTTTCCGGGAGGCGCACCAAGTGTCCCCTATGATTGGCAACGGAGAAATTGTCTCAGTCCTCGGTCAGGCAAGCATATCAAAAAGCACTGTATACCGAACTTCCGCTGACTTGTCCTAATGACACTGAGCTTCATTGCAATAGGGTCTCCGCCGCCATGCACGCGGCAAGAGCATCTGCTTGTGGCACTATCCATCGGCATGGCACCAGTCACTGGATATGCGAGAGGTCGGTGAACCTGTCTGAATCTAGAAAAGACCACCCAACTGGCTCTGAACACAATGTGACCAGACAGGCAAGTAGGGGTGAAATAAAGCAGAGCCCAAGTGCTGACAAGGAAGCTTGGTGGACCAGCAGTGCTCAAGAAATGGCGAAGGCAGAAGCAGTAGGCAATTACCGCAAGCTCTTCCAGCTAATCCGCACCACTGGTCCCAAAAAATCAGGCGTCAGTGAGACAATCAGAGAGAGCGCGGGTGCGCTAATACACAACAAGGAGAGCCGCATGGCTTAGCTGCTCATTTGTCCGCCGAGCAGGGAAATTTGTTTGCAAACGTTTCACCTCCATGCGAGGCGGCATCATCAGTGCGTCGAGATGTGGAGTTTAATCTCGCTGATTGAATTGTCGGTCCGTGATCGGCGTGCAGGTGACTTTTCGAAAGTGACGGCTTCGATCTGTGTCCCGTGATCTCTACCCATTTTTCCGTGGCGGAGGTCGTCGCTCGGGTTGTTCCTATTCAAGCGGCGTCTCATAATTTCTCTAAGTTCTCTACGTCGGAGGGGTTGGTAAACTGGGTCAATCTCGATATGCATGTTGATCGAGTCTTTTGTTGAGAACCACGCTTCCAGGAACTCCCATGCTCTTCTTGTTTCACATCGTGCCAGGACTTCTGTTTTGGCCCAATCAAAGTTGTGTTCTTTTTCATCCACGTGTGCTGAGACTAGCGATGATGCATAGTGTCTTTTGCATGCTCTTTTGTGCTCTTGTAATCGTGTTGATAATTTTCTACCTGTTTGGCCAACATAGTCCTTTTCGCAATTTCTACAACTTAGTCTATATACAACATTACTTTGCTCATGAGCTTCCAGTTTCTCTTTCGGTTTCGTCAGAGTTTTCCTCAATGTAGCAGTTGGTTTGGGTGCTACGATGAGGTGATGTTTGAATAGTCTTGCTGTCATTTCGGATATATTCTTCGCATAAAGTAAGACAACGCGTCTATCCGTCGTTGGTGTAGACTGTCTGTTTGGTTTGTTGTGGTTCAGACACCTTCGGATGAAGCTTCGCGGGTATCCGTTGAGTTGGAAACATTTAAATAGATGCTTCTCTTCTTGTTGCTTTGCCTCCGCGGTACTGCAGTGTGTTTGCACTCTACCAAATAGTGTCCGCACACAGCTTACTTTGTGGCATTTCGGGTGGTTACTGTTAAAGTTCAGAATTTGGTCCGTATGTGTCCATTTTCTGTAAACTGATGTTTGCAGCCTCCCTTCCATGGTTCTGGCTGCTAATACATCCAGGAAAGGCAATCGGTTTTCCTTCTCCATTTCCATCGCAAACCGGAAATCGAGCAGGAGCTCCGGCACATGAAGCGTTATAAAGCCCCGGCCCTGACGGCCTTCACCCAGCTCTATGTAAAGATGGTGGCGCATCGCTGGTCCAAGAACTCACCGCTTTGTTCTCGAAAATTTGGTCGGAAGAGAAAGTTCCATCATCTTGGGGTGAATCGATAGTCGTCCCCATCTTCAGAAAGGGCCTGCGCACAATCTGCTCCAACTACAGAGGCAAAAGTTTAGTCCCCGTCGTTTGCAAGCTGCTGGTGTCCATCATACTTCGCAGGCTATCTTCAACACGCGAATCGTTGCAACGAGAAGAACAAGCTGGGTTTCGCCCAGGTCGCGGTTGCATCGATCAAATCTTCACACTTCGCCAGATCCTCGAGCTCCGCCATGTGTATCAGAGGCCAACGATTGCTGTGTTCCTGGATATCCGTGTAGCCTTCGATTCTGTCGATAGTACAGTACTGTGGCATTGCCTTCTGAGGAACGGTGTCCCCGAGAAGTTTGTCGCCATACTGCGCGCTCTAGATAATCTGACCTCGGGCAGGGTTAGGGCTTATGGCATGCTTTCGCCTACCTTTGTGGTCTCCAGTGGAGTTCGACAAGGATGCCCTATCTCTCTGTTCCTATTCAACTTTGCCATTGTGGATGTCCTGAAGAACGCTCTGAGCGATTCGTTGAACGCTGGCGTTGAGCTCCTCCCAGGTAGTCGAGTTGTTGGTTTGGATTGTGTTGATGATATCGTCTTGCTGGGTGACGACGCACACATCGTCCAACTTGCATTAAACCGCTTGGCGATTGAAGCATCAAAGTACGGTATGTACTTTTCGCCATCCAAATGCAAGGCTCTCCTTCAAGATTGGCAGGTGCCTCTGCCTGCACTCACGCTTGCTGGTGAAACACTAGAGGTTGTGGAGAGCTTTATCTACTTGGGAATTTGCATCACTGCTGGCGGGACTGTTGGAGACGAGATTTCGATGCGCATCTCGAGAGCAGGCCTCGCTTTTTCTAGGCTTAGGCATTTGTGACGCCGCCACGAAATTCGTCGCTCCATCAAAGGGCGGGTCTATTGTGCAACTGTTCGTGCTGTACTGTTGTACGGATGCGAGACCTGGCCCATTCGTAAAGATGACTTGCGCAGGCTATCCGTCTTCGAGCACCACTGTCTGCGGTCCATTGCCCGTGTGTGGTGGCAGCACCACGTAAGCAATGTGGAAGTTAGACAGCGTGTCTTGGGACGTGGTAGCCACTCGCTCGAGGAGCTCATCTCACTGCATCAACTGCGGTGGTTGGGACACGTATTGCGCATGCCTGTCCAGCGTTACCCCCGTCGTGCGTTGTTTGCACTTGCTGGACAGGGCTAGAAGAGACGGTCTGGTGGACAGCCTACAACATGGAGAAGCCGCGTGAATAAGCTAACGAAACAGTTGGCCTCGGCCGGTTGTTGTCGACTACCTGGTTGGGGTCCGAGAGATGAGGATATTTGCTGGTTGAAGACCTTGGAAGTTATGGCTCAAGATCGATGTCAATGGCGGACGTGTGCATCGGTTTGTTGCGGTGTCCCTTCTTCCTCCCTCTAAAAAAGAACAAACTGAAAAAAATTTCAAAAAGTGGGAGTGGTAAAATAGACAAAAAAGCATTTGTTGTTGTTCTTTTATTATGTATATTGTTTTCCTATCCAGCCATGATTCTAATGGCACAATATCTGTACCACAGATTATATATATATATATATATATATATATATATATATATATATATATATATGGGTGTTGTTCAATAGCTGCTGTGCGACTATAACTTGATTGTGTTTGATGGTCACAAAAGTGTCATCAACATATCGGACCCACAGTTTCGGATTAATGAGTGGGAGTACATCTCCCTCCAATTTCTGCATTACCATCTTCGCGATGAGTCCCGATATAGGTGATCCCATTGGCGCGCCTTTCAATTGCTCGTAGATCTTCCCGTTGAAAGAGAAGTAGGTTGACAGACAAAACTGCAGTAGCTTGCATACGTTTTCGGTTGTTAGGTTCCCAATTGATTGTTCACTGATGTTCGGGCGTTCTGTGACGATTGTCGTTGCCATTTGTAAGTTTACAGATGTAAAGAGGGCAATCACGTCGAAAGATATCATTGTTTCATCATCATCTATTCGCAGGTCTTTGAGCTTTTGTAGAAATTGCTGGGCATTATTAATGAAATATTGCGATCCACAGGTCAGATGTATGAGGTGTCTCCAAACCGCAGGTTGATCATCCACAAGGGTGGGTAGCCGCTTGGCAATTTGGCAGGCGTATGCTACGGCTGATGATCACCGACGGTCACAATCGACTCAAGAAATATGAACGATGTCTGAACGAACATCGGTCTACCTGTCTTCAAATTATTGGACAACAACTAACAGAACAACTTGACGCTGCAATAGAACGTCGGGCAACAAACACTAGGACAAAGAAACATACTGCACTTCTCGATAAGTTATCAAAACTAACCTCTGCTAAAGACAGAACTACTAGCGAAAGCTGGATCAGAAATTTGTCTAAACGACAAATTAACGAATCGGAACAGCAAGTCCTTATCAAGGGACTAAACTATAACTTCAGACATGCAGCAACTACAGATTTTCTGGCAGCATTCGAAAACGCTCTACAATCCAATGGAATTGAGGAAGAGACACAAAAGCAAATAAGACGCATTATTGTTCCAGCTATAATGCGCAACAGGCAATACAATATCTTAAGCAGGCAAAAAAGCAGGCAATAAAAAACTTGAAGTCTGACGAAACGATCATCATAATGCCGGCAGATAAGGTACGGATGACTGTTATAATGGATAAAGCGGATTACACTGAGAAAGCTTTACGTACCTTGAACGACACAACGACCTACAAGTGCATTGACACCGATTCAACCTCAAAACTGACAAACAAATTAAACAGAACATTGAAACAACTTCAAGAAAAGAATCAAATCACGAAGGAGGAGAGCGAACCAATGAGCCCGTGACTCGAGCATCGCGCAGTTCTATGGACTCCCAAAGGTGCACAAAAATGATGCACCATTATGACCGATCGTGTCACTACCAGGAACATCCACCTACAACTTGACGAAAGAAATGTGGAGACGCCTCAAACACCTGACCTATGGATCGCAATATTTCATTAATAATGCCCAGCAATTTCTACAAAAGCTCAAAGACCTGCGAATAGATGATGATGAAACAATGATATCTTTCGACGTGATTGCCCTCTTTACATCTGTAAACTTACAAATGGCAACGACAATCGTCACAGAACGCCCGAACATCAGTGAACAATCAATTGGGAACCTAACAACCGAAAACGTATGCAAGCTACTGCAGTTTTGTCTGTCAACCTACTTCTCTTTCAACGGGAAGATCTACGAGCAATTGAAAGGCGCGCCAATGGGATCACCTATATCGGGACTCATTGCGGAGATGGTAATGCAGAAATTGGAGGGAGATGTACTCCCACTCATTAATCCGAAACTGTGGGTCCGATATGTTGATGACACTTTTGTGACCATCAAACACAATCAAGTTATAGTCGCACAGCAGCTATTGAACAACACCACTGAAGACATCCGGTTTACGATGGAAATGGAGAAGGAAAACCAATTGCCTTTCCTGGATGTATTAGCAGCCAGAACCATGGAAGGGAGGCTGCAAACATCAGTTTACAGAAAATGGACACATACGGACCAAATTCTGAACTTTAACAGTAACCACTCGAAATACCACAAAGTAAGCTGTGTGCGGACACTATTTGGTAGAGTGCAAACACACTGCAGTACCGCGGAGGCAAAGCAACAAGAAGAGAAGCATCTATTTAAATGTTTCCAACTCAACGGATACCCGCGAAGCTTCATCCGAAAGTGTATGAACCACAACAAACCAAACAGACAGTCTACACCAACGACGGATAGACGCGTTGTCTTACTTTATGCGAAGAATATATCCGAAATGACAGCAAGACTATTCAAACATCACCTCATCGTAGCACCCAAACCAACTGCTACATTGAGGAAAACTCTGACGAAACCGAAAGAGAAACTGGAAGCTCATGAGCAAAGTAATGTTGTATATAGACTAAGTTGTAGAAATTGCGAAAAGGACTATGTTGGTCAAACAGGTAGAAAATTATCAACACGATTACAAGAGCACAAAAGAGCATGCAAAAGACACTATGCATCATCGCTAGTCTCAGCACACGTGGATGAAAAAGAACACAACTTTGATTGGACCAAAACAGAAGTCCTGGCACAATGTGAAACAAGAAGAGCATGGGAGTTCCTGGAAGCGTGGTTCTCAACAAAAGACTCGATCAACATGCATATCGAGATTGACCCAGTTTACCAACCCCTCCGACGTAGAGAACTTAGAGAAATTATGAGACGCCGCTTGAATAGGAACAACCCGAGCGACGAACTCCGCCACGGAAAAATGGGTAGAGATCACGGGACACAGATCGAAGCCGTCACTTTCGAAAAGTCACCTGCACGCCGATCACGGACCGACAATTCAATCAGCGAGATTAAACTCCACATCTCGACGCACTGATGATGCCGCCTCGCATGGTGGTGAAACGTTTGCAAACAAATTTCCTTGCTTGACGAACAAATGAACAACTGAATTATCCAACCGAGCTACCAGTTTTTCGAAACATTTTAAACAGCCGTAAGGCTTGTTGGGCGGAACAGTTTGAAGAGCAGTTCAGCTGGCCTCCTGCTCGCGCACCTCGTCCTACTCAGTTGACGCATGACGAGCCATGGACGGTTAGTTTAGAGCCTCCATCGGAGGCCGAGGTCCGAAACGCGATCACAGCCCTCAATCGTTTTCGTGCCGCTGGCCCGGATTCCCTCCCACCTGCATTATTTAAGGATGGAGGTGAGGTCCTCTGCAAAGCACTGACCTCCTTATTCCAATCTGTCTGGAAGGAAGAGAGCATCCCGGCTAATTGGAGCGAATCGATTATAGTGGCAATATACAAGGTGGGCAGTCGCACAGATTGTTCTAACTACAGGGGTATTAGCCTAACGTCAGTTGTGACAAAATCACTGGCCTCGATTTTCGTTCGTCGCCTCACTGTGGAACGGCAATCTCGAAGTAGTGAAGACCAGGCGGGTTTCCGCCCAGGACGTGGCTGTATAGACCATATATTCACTTTGCGGCAGGTGCTAGAGCAGCGCCACGCATACCGCAGACTGACAATAGCTGTGTTCCTCGATTTCAACGGTGCCTTCGATTCAGTCGATCGATCGATTCTGTTCGAAATACTTGCGCGGAGAGGTGTTCCCACGAAATATGTGAACATTCTTCGTGCTCTATACTCGAACACTACAGGCCGCGTCAGGGTTTACGGTGCCCTAGCGGATAGCTTTCCGACCACAAGTGGCATTCGTCAGGGTTGTCCGATTTCCCCCTTTCTGTTCAATTTTGTCGTGGATTCTATCATGGAATGTTTCCTTCCGGAATCTCACCATGTAAGCATTGAAGCGCTTATTGATGAAACATTAGTTGACCTTGATTATGCGGATGATTTCGTCTTGCTTTTCGACGATGTTGGGGCAGCACAATCAACCCTGAATAGCCTCTCCAGAGCGGGCCCATTATTATTTGGTATGCACTTCGCACCTTCGAAGTGCAAAGTGTTGCTGCAGTACCACCAGCCACTTGATGACCCCTTGACGCTTGCGAAACGAGGAATTCGAGGTGGTTGATCATTTCACTTATCTTGGCAGCTGCGTCAGCAATTATGGGCGCATAGAAACTGACGTCAGCTCACGCACTGCAAAAGCAGAGCTAGCTTCTTGAACCTGGGGCATCTTTGGCGACAGAAGGCAGTTTCCCTGCGTCTGAAAGGCCGTGTATACAAGGCCACAGTGAGGGGCAGTGTGCTCAATGAGAGTGAGACTTGGCCCCTTCGGTCTGAAGATCTAAGGCGCCTTCAAGTCTTTGATCATCGTTATCTGCGAAGCATTGCTCGAGTCGGATGGCACCAGCGTGTCCGCAACGATGATGTGCGCAGGCGAGTACTAGGTGGTGATAATCATGCTAGCTCCCTAGAACAACAGATAGCACTGAATAAGTTGCGTTGGCTTGGGCACGTGCTACGTATGCCTGATCACCGCTTACCCAGAATGGCCTTGTTTAGTCTACCAGGTGTAGGGTGACGCAAGGCTCGAGATGGACAGAAGTTGACTTGGCAGCGGGAAATGTAGTCGCTGACTACCAAACTTGGTGCCGCGGGTCCGTCTCGCCTTCCGGGCTGGAGTCAACGTGACTCACCTTGTGCTTAGCTATAGACATGGCTCGCAGTAGACACCAGTGGCGCGTCTTCTGCCTCCTCCTAATTGGACTGCCTGTTTAAAGTGTGTTTGGTGCTGAGTTATCTGTGGGGTAATGGCTGATTATGACGCGTGGGAGTGAAAGCCGCAAGGAAGCTGTCTCGCCGATGCCGCCTTATCTGGGCACGATAGCCAGCTGTTTGTGACGGCATGTTGTCTACACAAGGTGTAGGCGCCTTGACCATGAATGGTTGCTTAGGGCATTAAGGTTTTCAGGTAAGTCACTCTTCTCTCCTTTTTCGTATTCTATATTTCATGGGTCCTCATGGTTGTATGGCAGCGAAGCATCAGTTCAAATGACTGATGTACTGCTGTTGATGATGATGATCACCAGCAAGGGTCAGCGCAGCGGCGGGTCCCTTCCAATCTTAAAGAAATATTTTGCATTTCGATGCAGCAAGACATAGCCCAACACAATTCACAGCTAGTGCTAATCGCTTCAGTACAGTCTGGCACGCCTGGGCGCTGTAACATATGAAGGGAATGTGGTCCGCATACTCCAAGTCAAAAAGTCGCTCACCAAGAGGCATCTCCACATCTTGTAGGTGGTGTCTAGCGAACGCTACTTCCATGACTTCATCGATAGCGAAGTTAAAGAGGAAGGGTGATAGCGGACAACCTTGTCTCACACCACTGGTGATACTGAAGGGAGGCGACAGTTTGCCATAAACCCTCCCGCCCAAACTATGCACGTATTATGCTTTGATAATGCTTACGTATTTATCGGGCACACATTTCCTCAGCAGACAGTCCCAAAGGGCATATCGATCCACCGAATCAAAGGCACCTTTGATGTCGAGAAACACGACTACGGTGGATCGCCAATAGACATGGCGGTGCTCCAACAATTGCCGCGTAGTGAAGATGTGGTTGACGCAGCCCCGACCTCGACAAAACCCGGCTTGTTGTTCTTCGCGGATCTGACCGTCATGAGCGCCAGTCAGTGTCTGGAGAACGACAGAGGCAAGCAACTTAGAGGCAATTGAGATCAGACTGATTCCTCTATGGTTGTCGAATTGTGAACGGGAGCATTCCTTGAAATTTGGGACTATGACGGAGCGGCTCTAGTCTGTCGGGACAGTTTTCTGCTCCCAAATTTCCATTAGCGATTCGAGTAAATAATCCACAAGAGTAGTTCCCCTGAATTTGAAGAGAGCTGGGGGAATTCTATCTGCCCTCGCGGTCTTATGTAGTTTCAACAGTCTGATCTCACGTCCGACTTCTGCGCGTGAGTGCAGATCTAAGGAGATGGCCCATGGAGAAAGGCACTCAATGCCCGTAAGAGAAAGCGATAACTCAGATTGGTTCAACTGCCTTGCAAAGTGTTCGGCCCGACGCTCCAAGCGTTTTGACAAGCTGTGGATCGGCTGTCCACTCTCGTCGCGTATGGTCTCGCTAACACCAGGTCTCATGCTGCCTAGTTCCCGTATCAGACGGAATAACTTACGATGATTACCAACGGCAGCAGCTGTTTCCATTTCCGATGCATGATGAGACCACCAGGCATCGCAGTCTCTTCAGGCTAGCACACAGTTTCGCCCTGAGATTTTTGCGAGTCTCATTGTATTCGCTTCCAGCCGGAATATGTCGGCGCGTAGCCATAGGTTCCAGAGACTTTGTAGAGACCCAATGTCTAGGTTGGTAGTTTGGTTTGCCACATAAAGACATGCCTGCTGGTAGTAACGTTTGACGAATATACGACCAGTGATCTTCGCCGGTGTTCAGTGGACGCTTACTCAGCCCAGATGCCAACGTAGTTTGATATGCAAACGGAACATCTAGCTTCTCCAGTTGACTGGTGTCAATGCGTTCACAGTGACATGGTCGTCCGCCGAAAAACACCCACAGGTTGGCACACGTAAGAGCGTGATCGGAGTCCACGCTCGTGCTCCAAATCGAGCCACAGTTTTGGACAGTCTCTCTAGTGGTAACTAATCGCGATGTAATCAATTTGCGTCCATGGCTGCTGCGGGTGTTGTGTCGAAAGTTAGTGCTGGCGAGAAAGAGACGAGCGTCTTCACACAGGTGTAGCAGCCGCTCACCGTTCTCATTACGGGAGCCTACACCATGTTGGCCGCCCAGATTAAGCACATCAGAGGACAATTTTCCGATTTTGGCGTTTAGATCACCAGCCAGCACCACAGTGCTTCTTCTGTAACGAAGAAGATCGTTAAGTTGCTGATAGAAATCATCTTTCACAGAATCAGGGCTGCAGCTTGTGGGAGCGTAAGCCGCAATGACAAACAGGCACCATTTGTCCCATCGCGACTTCGAAGCCTGGAACAAGCCACCTAGACTAACGGTACACATCCGGCTGTTGACAGGGATCCTGTCGATCAGGGCAGCTTCATCCCGAGGACTCAAAGCGATGCCGACGCCAGCTTGACCAGCGTTTGAAGCTGCGTCATCTCCAGACAGGCGCAGTAGGAATGTGCCGCCTGTGTCACATGTGGCGGATCGCGGAGTAAGCACGGAGCTCGCATCTTGCACGCCGGTTTCCGATAAACAGCAAAGATCGATTCAGTGGGTCTCAAGTGTTCGGTCAAGTGCTGCCTGTCGGCCACTCTGTAGCAAAGTGCGCACGTTGTGGCATGCCAGTCTTAGCGAGCATCGAAGACTCAAAATGGAAACGGATGAACTGACGTTGTCCGCTTGGTTGAACATGGACTTGCCGAGTGCAGTGGTGCGGCGCCCTGCGATTGTAAGTTGAAAATAAAAGACAAGTGATTATTTAAGCAAGGTGGGGGAGTGCCAAGAATTTGAGGATTGTAAACAGGGGGTTAAAAAAGAAGTTGGAGCGGGGATACGAAGGCGGGAAGGCATGAGCAGTCGCATTTAAACCCCTATCCACCCTGCTCGATGCATCAAATAGGGGGCCGTTTATTATCCTCTGCGACGGCCAGAGCATTATCAAGTTGTTAGAAGGAAAGGTGACAGATTAGGGCAATGTCGTCGGCGTACTCCAAGTCATAAAGTCGATCGCATGGTAGGTCGTGCCCAGTGAACGCAGTTTCCATGGTTTCGTCGATGGCGAAATTAAAGAAGGAAGAGTGACAGCGGACATCGCGCTCACACCACTGGAGATATTGCATGGCAACGAAAGTTTGCCACAAGCCCTCACTCTGCCCGAAGTACGCACGTAAAGCGTTTTGATGATGATTGCGTATTTCTTGGGCACACCTTTCTCAAGTAAAAGGTCCCAAAGGGCACATCAATCCAAGGAATCGAAGGCACATTTAATTTCAAGGGAAGGGATAGCAGTGGATAACCGATAGTTGTGGCGGTGTTTCAGTAACTAGCCCAAAATAAAGATGTGATCGATGTAACCTCGATTTCGACGAAACCCGGCATGTTCTTCAGAAATCTGGTATTCTCGGTCGCCAGTCAGTCTATGATGAACGACAGCGGCAAGTACTTTGGAGGCGATAAAGGGCAGAGGGAGAGGCGACTGAGCTGACGCAAGTCAAAGCAAGAGTGTCTAAGTAGGCTTTTCAAACTGCCAGCGGTTAAAGCAAATAGAAGTTTGTAGGAGGGACAGGAACGTGGAATAAACTATTAGGTTCGTTTTCCAAACGCACATGGTCGGCCTGAGACTTGCACAGAACCCCTGGTGAATGCTTCAGTCAGTTAACTCAGGGCTGCTCAAATACTATCCCCTTGGAATAATTGTCAAAACTTACATGAGCCTTGAGCATATAGTATCAAGATATCGATAAAGTATCAGTGAAGACGTATCACCTTGATTGAAACACATGCCGGTAGTAAATGATAGACTATTCAGTAGAGGCGGATCATCGGCTAAACATTGGTAAAATGTAAATAACAATCGGAGACAAGACGGATGAAACGATGGAAAAAATAGGGCCTAAATAGAGATAACAAAATGTCACCACGTGTGATGACTTTGGGAAATTACGTAATGATAAGTTTACCAGAGGGACATTAGCTAGTGGCGAGAAAAAGTGCACAGCGTATCAGCAATAGAAGTATGTGCTGCAGGAGGAAGTGAGCTAACCGGAATGGAGAAATGCCTTGCGGCGAGAAGAATACTGTGGGTTCCAACGGTCGTTTTGATGGTGCCATTGGGGAATACGGCTCGACAGCCGATAATAACCTATAGAACAGGAAAAGTAGTGAGGACACATTGTTGCATACCTTGTCGACGCGTGACATCAGAGCAAACACGTGACTATCCGGTACAAGAATAACGCTGATACCAGCGTTAGACAAAAGATCAGCACACTTGTGACCTAATTTATCTGGATACGTTTCACATACGACAACCTTGAAAACTCGTTTCTTTTCAGCCGCGCGCTAAAAGGAGACTGTTGAAGCATACCAAGAAACGCGTTACTCGAAGAAAGTGGTAAGCAGCTCGAGAAAATCCTGTAGTGAGTATAAGTTCGTCTGAATGAATAAAGTCTAGTGACAGATCAGATACGTTCTCTGAGCAAGACACCATGTCCAGCGAAAACTCCTCGATGGAACTAAGTATGCCATCGATCAAGGCAGATTTCTTCACCTTCTCATACTTCACATCTCCTGAGGCAAACAAACGATTCTGAAGAAAGCATGATATGACAAACAAGACATAGACCAACCGTGGAATTCTCTTCAAACTCCGCGTTTTCTCCAAGGAGTTCTCTGAGATCGACAGTTGAATGTGTGGACGGAAACCTCACTTTAAAGCCTCTTCTCGTGCAATTTTGATTATCCGCAAACAAACATGAATGACCGGGGTAGCTTCTGCAGCAGATGCTGCGTAGATCTTTGACCGTTGATGAATCAAAGCTATCAGTTCTCTAAAGAAAAAGGTTTGTGATCAACGGAAGCTGTACTCCAGATCGGTCCATGGTTCTACTTCAATCAACCTCTTAAGACACTCGATGGTCTTTTTCACACTCTCGAATGAGGATTCTCTAGTGAAAAGAGAAATAAAAAAGAATGCTTACTTTAAAAGTTTCGGAACACGCAGACTGTCGTGATGCATTGGTGCTGTGCACTGAAATCAATAAAAATGATCAGATATTCAAATGTGACGAAAAGTGAACATAACAGACAACATAAGAGACAATAATAAAGGAACAGGGATCTAGAAAAGTATCAAGGCAGCGATATTAGCATCTGCGGAATATAAAAAGAGGACACGAAGAAACCAGCAGTGAGCCGCACCGAGGCTTCATTGCTATGCAATCATCACCAGTCGCAAGTGGGCTAAGAATACTGTGATGGTCGCCCGATACCCTACGCACGCTCGAAACGATGATAGCTGGGTTATGATTATCAGTAAACACTTGACCAATATACAATTGGCAGTGCCACAACACATAGTCAACACAACAAGAAAGGAAAACTGGCGGTCAGCGGGTGTTTGAAAGGTTTAGATGGTTCGTGTGTTGCGTGAGCAGAGGTTTTATAGGCTGCTCAGGCCAAGGAAAAGGGTTGACTTAAGGGACCCCACCCTGAGCCTTTGGTCCTAAAAACCTGAGTCGCAAGACAGCGGGACGATTCACGAAGACCGTTGACAGCTGGGTGGCTCATTCGCCTTCATCGTATTCGGAAACAGTCCACAGAAAAGCCGGTGGCCAGTAAGGTTGTTCATTAGCCCTCCGTTAGTTACTCATTTCTGTGAGCAGAAGTGAATAGTCAGTGACCCTATAGCCGGTCACTTTGGCTTTGACACAGCACAGTACGAGCTCATGTGGCATCTGATGAAGAATCCGGTGACCAGCCCGGAACTCCCCAGGCTCTGAGACGCTGTCGCTGATTGTCCGCGACTGCTTATTCATCTCGCTTGTACATATATGTTTGCAACAGTCTATGAATAGACATAGAGCCATCAGAAACCATGGAACACAAAAGAAGGTACAGAAATTGTAAAAGAAAACACATCAAAGTCCATGGTTTCGTCAGAGGGCGAGATACTATCCGGTTACCCAAGCCGAAGTAGGGTGTTGACTTAGGGGACACCACCCCGAGCCTTTGGCTGAATAGTCTGCCCGCAAGGCAGCGGACCGAGTTCAGGGAATTGCGCCCATTAGGAGCCGGTGACTGATTGCTCAGTTCATAGGTCATTCGTTTGTTCCGTTGTCAAACAGGGGCCTAATGCTCCCCAGAATTACAGTACAAAGTTTCTGGAATACAATGCTTTGCCAGGACGAAGCAAGGGGCAGTGACTTTATTTAGTGGCGAGTCACGTCCGCCTCGTCATAGTGTTGTTAAACGGACATATGTGGCTCTTTATTGGGAGAACGCTTGCCAGGCGAAAACCCACCACGTCCTGGAACACTGCCGTCGAACCATTTGCTGGAACGGGAAAATCCCGAACCACCTAACTGGCACCACGAGGAGGCTGTTCGGCAAGCCAGCAAACGAGGTTTATTCGCAGATACCTCCACAAGGAAGGCATTGCCCAATTCACAACCTAGGGACGCGCCTGAGAGCGTACAGCTCCGCCACAGGGATATCCCGGTTGCAAGGTAGACGCGTTGAACTTCCGGCCACCGGCCCGCCATGATGAGGTCACGAACCGTATAGCAAAAGCTTGAGACGCCTTTGAAAATCTCCGCCACATGTGGGACCGGCGTGACATCATTCTCGCCCTGAAAGGCAGAGTTTACAACGCAGTCGTACATACAACCACCCTGTACGGTTGCGAAACTTAGTCCATTAGATCAATAGACATGAAGAGGCTTGTTACGTCCTGTCATCGCTGTCGTCGCAGTTTAGCTCACGTTTGGTGGGAGCACCGCGTGGCCGAAGAACATGTTCAGCATCATGTAATTGGTGAAGAAAAGGAGAGCGAACCGCCCGGTACCGTTATATCATGCATCAGGCTCCGACGGCTGGGTCACGTGCTGTGCATGCCAGCACATCGACTCTTGCATCGTGCGTTGTTTGCGCCACTGAGGTGTGGATGGAAGAAAAGGAGGGGAGGCCAAGTGATGACTTGATCAAGTGGAATGAAATCCCTCACTTCGAGTGTTTCCCGACTGCCTGGCTGGGGTCCGAAAGACGATGAACACGTTTGAATAGATACATTAACCGATATGGCGGGGAGCAGACCACAATGGCGTAGGTATTGTTTCCTTGTTCCGCTCTCGTTTAGCCTTTGCCTCTAACTACGATCTCATACTTGATGCATATGATGCTAAGCAGTATTTTACGTTTTTGGTTTCTATTTTGTGTTCCGCAATGTTTCATATTCCACATGTTTCATAAACGTTAACCTTTTGTATTACGGCACAATAGCTGGTTTCTTACCTTTAGATAACGTGTACTGAAAAAAATAAATAATGTGTCAGCTGTACGCCGTAACAGCGCTTCGCTGTCGCGCGACCACCACCAGTCGCGCGCGGGCTGAGTATAACGCGAGGACGCCCACCCCTACGTGGATTCGAACAAAGTGTACTGATGAGTACAGTGATTTAGAAAAGACATAGAACATACATAAATCCAGCGTAAAAGTAATGGCAAAGCTGCTCCACTGTGGACGTAAAATGATTAACAACATTAGCGACACTTAAAATGAAGCAGCAGTGGTAGTGTGTAATTACTGTATGTGCCAAGGAAGCGGACATCTTGTGAAATGAAAAGTAAAGAAAGTGAGGAGAAGCTGAACACCAGGGTTTCAGAAGATCAGCTTGCCTGAGGGGAATTCTAGGCAGAACATTAAAGCAAAAGCACAGACCTCCGAAGCACAACGACCACCTCGCGTGCGATTTCCCACCAATGCAATCGTATGCCTGCGCGCAAAGCACTCAGCATCGGGTGCTGGAACGTGCGCACACTACTGGACCGGAACTCCAGCGAGCGCCCGGAGCGACGCACTGCACTGGTCGCGATGGAGCTGGCGCGCTACAACATCGATATTGCGGCGCTCAGTGAAACTCGGCTCGCTGAGCAAGGTAAGTTGCATGAAACAGGTGCTGGCTACATATTCTACTGGGTGAGAAACGCCGCTTCAGCTCCACGTGAACATGGGGTCGGATTTGCAATAACCGATCGCCTCCATGGCCAGCTGGTGGGTGAACCAACGGGCATCAGTGCGCGACTGATGACCGTTCGCCTACGACTCGGAAGAGGTAAGATTGCCACTTTTATATGCACGTACGGTCCGACCATGTGTTATCCTGATGACACGCGCGATCAATTCTAAACTCAGCTATAATCCGTGATACGGTCTGTGCCGAGGAGCGACCGACTATTTCTGCTGGGTGATTTCAACGCGCGCGTTGGGCGTGATGCATCGGTGTGGACAGATGTTATCGGTGCGCATGGCATTGGTTCAGCGAATGCGAACGGTGACAGGCTGCTCTCACTGTGTGCCACTCACGGCCTGACGATCACGAACACTCGGTTTGCACTGAGTGCGAGTGATATAGCAACTTGGACGCACCCACGGAGTGGTCACGCTCACCTGCTCGACTATGTCATCGTACGTCAGCGTGATATGCGTGAAGTGCGCATGACACGTGTACTGCATGGAGCTGAGTGTGGCACTGATCACAAATTGGTTCGGACCAAACTGTACATATATTTTCGTAAATCAATGTATTGTACTCCCGCCGTGAATCGGCGTAAATTTAACATTCTCTCCCTCGGTACTGTAACGAAACGTACTGCGCTGGAGAAGGCGATGGCTGCACGCCTGTGTGATGTGGACTGCATAGCCACAGTGGGCGACCTGTAGCACCACATTCGCGACCAGGTGACAGCTGCTGCCGAGGAGACCATCGGGCGCACAAACTGCAAGCAGCCTGATTGGTTTGATGAGAACAATGCGGCGATCGGCGCATTTGTGTCAGAGAAGAATGCAGCATTTACTGCACATGTTGCAGATCCCAGTGACTTGAGGAAGAAGAGTCAGTTTCGCAAACTTCGACGGCGACTGACCAGAGAGCTCCGTCGCATTAAAAATGCATGGTGGACGGAGAAGGTGAAGCAGATGTAATGCTACGCCAAACGCCGCCAACACAAGGAATTCTTCGACTCCTTGAAGGCGGTGTATGGACCGAGATTGGAGCCGCTGAGGACACTGATCGATGGTAGTTCAGGCGCTACCTGCACACAGACTGCAGACATAATTCAGATCTGGCGGAAACACTTTGACTGTCTCTTGCACAACCGTTCAGAGATCGACTGGCCTACATTGAACGGCCTCAAGCTAGCACGATGTGATGGCGAATCTGGCGGATACGCCGACATTGGATGAGACGCAGAGAGCATTTGCTCAGCTGCGAAACGGCAAGTGTGCCGGAGCCGACGGGATCCCGCCTGAAGTGTTGAAACACGGCGGACCCGCGTTGTTGACTGCGCTGCACCACTTGGTGCAACGTGTATGGATTGAGGAGGAGGTGCCTCCTGATCTGAAGGATGCCCTTGTGCTACCACTGTACAAGGGCAAAGGTAGCAAGCAATGTTGCACGGATTATCGTGGCATCAACTTGCTGAGTTGTGTGGGCAAGGTGATTGCCCGAATCCTGCTCAACCGCCTCGTCAGTCAGGTTGTGGAACCTAACGTGGCGGAGGAGCAGTGTGGATTCCGTTCGGGTCGCAGCACTATAGATATGGTGTTTGCGGCTCGTCAGTTGCAAGAGAAGTGCAGAGAACGACACCAGCCATTGTACTCGCTTTTTGTTGATTTCACCAAGGCATTTGATACGGTGAATCGCGAGGCATTGTGGTTGGTGTTGGGTAAGTTTGGTTGCCCGCGTAAGTTTGTAAGTTTAGTTGAATGTCTGCACAGTGGTATGCGAGCGAGGGTGCAGCTGAGTGGAGAAACCTCGGATGACTTTGCAGTTGTCTCTGGTGTGAAGCAAGGCTGTGTCTTGGCTCCTGCCCTGTTTAATATATATCTTCATGCAATGTTGTCTTGTGCTTTTGATGCCGCTTGTGCTTACGGTGTTCGTGTGGAACACCGTATTGATGATGGGTTGCTGAACATCCGTCGTTTCGGTGCGAGAACTCTAGTCTGTGAGACAACTATCCGTATGTTGCTGTTTGCTGACGACTGTGCGTTGTTTTCACACTGCGCGGATGAGTTGCAGCACATGACTAGTGCTCTGGCTTCGACAGCGGCCAAATTCGGACTCACCATCAACACTAACAAAACTGTCTGTCTCTTTCAGCCTTCACCGGAGGTGCAATCTTCAATATTGCCGCGAATCAGCATTGGTGCTGAAGTATTGGAAACCACCTCCCGCTTCAGCTACCTTGGGAGTGTGATGTCGACTGATCACCAGCTACACGTTGAGTTGCGTATTCGCGTGTCGAAGGCAGCAGCGGCATTCGGGAAGCTTGAGTACCGAGTGTGGAACAACCATCAGCTTAGCATTGGCACAAAGCTGATGGTGTACAAATCCATGGTACTGTCCGTTCTTCTATACGGCAGTGAAACGTGGACGATGTACCGGTGGGATGTGCGATATCTCGAGCGGTTCCATCAGCAGTGTCTGCGACGAATTTTGCGCATCGGTTGGGGCGCCAGAGTTGCAGACACGGAAGTGTTGCGCCGAAGTGGGATGTATGCAGTGGACTGCATCCTTTTACTGAGACACCTGAGATGGCTCGGTCATGTGTGGCGCATAGATTTGACTCGGATACCGAAACAACTCTTATACGGTCAGCTGAGTATTGGGAAGCGGCACGTGGGGAAACCAAAGTTACGATACCAGGACATGATCAAAGTGAGCCTCACACGTTCTAATCTTGATTGCAGGTCATGGGAATCGAAAGCGGTTGATCGGCTTGCATGGCGCGATCTCATCACGAAGGCAGTTGCTGAAGTGCGGGAGAAAGACCTCATGCATGCAGAGAAAAAGCGGCAAGCACCGATGGATTGTACTCCATCGACATCGAGTGCATAGTGCTGTAGCACATGAGGTCGCGAGTGCCTGAGTCAGGCAGGCCTAGTGAGCCATGAGCGAGGCCACTCGGGACTACTACCGAAGCGACGACGGGTTTTGCAGAGAACGTAGGCAAAACAGGCGCAGCGTTTGTAGGTACGCTGCATTCGATTTACTAATCGCGTGCTTGCATGCTAAGTCTCTTTATTTCAGGTGGTGGGTTTTCAGTTTTGCCCTAATGCTTTTCTTTCCCATATAAATGCCTAGTTATACTCTCCTCTATACACTTGCACACGTCGTTTAAGCCACTTGTGGTTATTTCGATAACATTTTCGTGTTTGTAGCATTTCCGTAAAATAAATCTCCTGACCTCGTGAACTTACCTCGTATTCCTTTGTAAACGTATTCTTTTGTAGACAACTTATTTCATATGCTTACTAATTTAAGATTTATGTCATCGTTTGCTTGCGTGCTAAGTCTGTTTATTTCAGGTGGTGGGTTTTCAATTTCGTCCCAATGCTTTGCTTTCTCATATAAATGTCTACCTGTACTCTTTTCTATAAACTTGCACACGTCACTTAAGCCAATTCTAGTCCTTTCCGAAAACATTTTTGTGTTCGTGGCATTTCCGTAAAGTTTGCCTTCTGACCTCGTGAACTTATCTCGCATTCTTCTGTAAACAACTTACTTCAGATGCTCATTACTTTAAGATATATGTCACCCTTTCCTTATGCAATTCGCGATTTATTTTCTTTGTTATCTTTCTCTCAAGTGATTGGCTGTTGCTTGGTATCCCCGGTGAGGCTGCGCTTGATGTGCATGTTGACAAGGTGCCTACCTGTCTATTATCCACTACCTCGTCCATACTGGCTCCAGGAGACAGTTGGTCGTTGCTGGAGGGGACGGGGTGCACGGTCCTTGTGGCCGTGTTAGGCTCGAAGAGTGGTTCCATGCACTCAGTGTGGAGCGGACTACGGTCCAGCCACCGCCTTGTGTGCGGTTGATTCCCCAAATAGAGCGTGCTTGTGTTTGCCTGTGAAGGAGTGTGGGCCGGCTCCGATGATGAAACGTGGCTCCCATCCACATGCCTCCCGGTCTTATTCCTTCGGGTTTACACTGGATATGGGGTGTGCGGTTGGAGCTGTGGGTGGTGCAGCGCAAGCCACCCATGGTCCCTCTGTAGGCGCAGGCGTCCTTTGGCTGGCCACAGTGACAGGCAAATCCGAAACCGGATGCCGCCAACCATATATATATATATATATATATATATATATATATATATATATATATATATATATATAAAGATGTATCCATATATAAGCGTGACCGGGCATACATAACACGCGTCCAAGCCAACGCAACTTATTCAGTGCTATCTGTTGTTCCAAGGAACCAGCATGATTATCGCTGTCTAGCACCCACTTTCGCACATCATCGTTGTAGACACGCTGATACCATCCGACACCAACAACGCTTCGCAGGCGGCGATGATCAAAGAGTAGTAGGCACCTCAGATCGAAGGAGCCAAGTCTCTCTCCCGTAGAGCAGGATGCCCCTCACTGTAGCCTTCTAAATACAGTCCTTCATACCAAGGAAAACCCCTTTCTGAAGCAGCAGATGTCACAGATTCAAAAAAGCAGTTCTAGCCTTCACCCTGCGTGAAGTGACTTCAGTCATTATATGCCCATCGTTGGTGATGCAGCTGCCAAGGTAAGTGAATTTCTCGACTACCTCAAGGTTTTCATTGTCAAGGATCAAGGAGTCGTCAATTGGCTGGTGGTCCTGCAACAAACATTTTCACTGAAGGTGCGAAGCGCATGCCAAATTATGGGACCACTCTTGAGAGGTTATTCAAGGTTGATTGGACAGTCCCTACATTGCTAAGCAGCAAGACGATATCCCCAGCATAGTCAAGTTCAACTAGCCTTCCACCAGACAGCACCTAAACGTCTGCATCGTGAGGCTCCGCAAGGGAACACTCCATTATGGAGTCCACGACGAAGTTGGACAAAAATGGAGAAATTCGACAACCCTGATGAACGCCACTTGTTGTCGGAATGATATGTGATAAGTCACGGTAGATCCTGACGCGGCCTGTCGCGTTCGAGTACAGAGCACGTAAAATGTTTACCTATTTCATGGGAACACCGTTCCGCGCAAGTATTTCGAACAGAGTTGCTCGGTTGACAGAGTAGAATGCACTCTTGAAGTCTAGAAATACAGCTGTTGTCGGCCTGGGGTACGTGTGGTACCTCTTTAGCAACTGCCGCAGGGTGAATATGTGGTATATATCGCCCCTTCCTGGGCGGAAACCTGCCTGCTCTTTCTTACTCCGAGATTCCCGCTCCACAATGAGGCGGCGAATGAGAATTGAGGTCAATAATTTTATCACAACTGGCGTTAGGGTAATACTCCCCTGCTAGCACAGTCGACCCAACTGCCCTTCTTGTATATTGCTCCTATAATCGATTCACTTCAGTTAGCTAGGATGGTCTCATCCTTCCCAGACCTCTTCGAATAGTAAGGTCAGTGCTTTGCAGATGATCTCACGACCGTTCTTAAACAGTGCGTATGCGAAGGAATCCGGGCCAGTAGCAGGACGCTGAAGTCCCTTACGGCCGAGTTAAAATGATAGCAGACTGAAACATAACACGGCCATGGTCGAGAATGATTCATCCGCACCATCGTGATATTCCATGCTGTGATTATTTCCAAACGAAAAGGCCTATTGATTCTCCTCAGAGGTCACAAAACAATGCCTACGGCCTGTTGGTCATGTTGTTAGTGGCGCTTTGTCCAATTCTGTCCATTCAATTAGCACATTTGCCTAAAGTCCCATAAACGGGTCCATAAGGAAGAACCCTGTAAGCAACCTCGGCTGAAGAGGGTGAAAAATTTACCATCGAAGTTAGGTGTCATATGTATCGTTGTAGACTACCAGTCAGTCGTTGCCGCCTTCCAAAGTGAGTTCAAACTTTGCAGACGTTCCATTACCGTAATTGCAGATGGAATCCCCTCGAAGTTGCAGTTTTACACTACCTCTGATAAAACAATCATTCCCAAAAGGAGATGGAATCACTTCAAGAGATCGAAGATTGCTACTTCTGACAAAGTGGCTCACAACGCCTCTGGTGGAGCACTGAGACTGTTTGGAGAAATGACCTGCAGAATCACATTTAACGGAGTGAAGAAGACCTAAACATGCTACCTGACGGACCGAATGCAATTTAATGTAATTGAAATCGACTAGATCTAAAGGTTTGGACTCTTTGATGTCACCCTGAACCAAGTCCGAACAACTATCTAACCTTCACCGAAGTCAGTCCTTAGACTGACTCTTAAGTTGACATTGATAGATTTAACTGTCTTCAGCAATCTTTTTACTTGTTTCCTCAACCATTGGGCTATTTTATTGATGTTAAAAAACCAAAGTTCATGGGTTTTCGAAGTAACCGCAATCGACGACTCGTATTGCGAAGTCTACCATGGCAATCCTTCACGTCGAATTTAATCTCAACAATTCCGATCGGCCATCACTTTATCTTTAACAACCACTCCTGATTATGGTTGCAAACCTTTGGGTTAATGTTTTTGATTGATGGCACTAGGTATACAGTCTATAATACCTCACTGTCAACACCCCACAAAGTTCAGGAGATTACACGAAGTAACTTTTACTTCTCTGGGCACCATGGCATTTTTCAACGAGGAGCTATTGATCCTGGACCCTA
>OX104067.1:65611382-65698834 GCA_944474145.2 Dicrocoelium dendriticum | reverse complement strand
ATGTCCTGGTATCGTAACTGGTTTCCCCACGTGCCGCTTCCCAATACTCAGCTGACCGTATAAGAGTTGTTTCGGTATCCGAGTCAAATCTATGCGCCACACATGACCGAGCCATCTCAGGTGTCTCAGTAAAAGGATGCAGTCCACTGCATACATCCCACTTCGGCGCAACACTTCCGTGTCTGCAACTCTGGCGCCCCAGCCGATCCGCAAAATTCGTCGCAGACACTGCTGATGGAACCGCTCGAGATATCGCACATCCCACCGGTACATCGTCCACGTTTCACTGCCGTATAGAAGAACGGACAGTACCATGGATTTGTACACCATCAGCTTTGTGCCAATGCTAAGCTGATGGTTGTTCCACACTCGGTACTCAAGCTTCCCGAAGGCCGCTGCTGCCTTCGACACGCGATTACGCAGCTCACTGTGTAGCTGCTGATCAGTCGACATCACACTCCCAAGGTAGCTGAAGCGGGAGGTGGTTTCCAATACTTCGGCACCAATGCTGATTCGCGGCAATATTGAAGATTGCACCTCCGGTGAAGGCTGAAAGAGACAGACAGTTTTGTTAGTGTTGATGGTGAGTCCGAATTTGGCCGCTGTCGAAGCCAGAGCACTAGTCATGTGCTGCAACTTATCCGCGCTGTGTGAAAACAACGCACAGTCGTCAGCAAACAGCAACATACGGATAGTTGTCTCACAGACTAGAGGTCTCGCACCGAAACGACGGATGTTCAGCAAACCACCATCAATAAGGTGCTCCACACGAAGCCCGTAAGCACAAGCGGCATCAAAAGCACAAGACAACATTGCATGAAGATATATATTAAACAGGGCAGGAGCTAAGACACAGCCTTGCTTCACACCAGAGACAACTGCAAAGTCATCCGAGGTTTCTCCACTCAGCTGCACCCTCGCTCGCATACCACTGTGCAGACATTCAACTAAACTTACAAAGTTACGCGGGCAACCAAACTTACCCAACACCAACCACAATGCCAGGCGGTTCACCGTATCAAATGCCTTGGTGAAATCAACAAAAAGTGAGTACAATGGCTGGTGTCGTTCTCTGCATTTATCTTGCAACTGACGAGCCGCAAACACCATATCCATAATGCTGCGACCCGAACGGAATCCACACTGCTCCTCCGCCACGTTAGGTTCCACAACCTGACTGACGAGACGGTTGAGCCGGATTCGGGCAATCACCTTGCCCACACAACTCAGCAACTTGATGCCACGATAATCCGTGCAACATTGCTTGCTACCTTTGCCCTTGTACAGTGGTAGCACAAGGGCATCCTTCAGTTCAGGAGGCACTTCCTCCTCAATCCTTACACGTTGCACCAAGTGGTGCAGCGCAGTCAACAACGCGGGTCCGCCGTGTTTCAATACTTCAGGCGGGATCCCGTCGGCTCCGGCACACTTGCCGTTTCGCAGCTGAGCAAATGCTCTCTGCGTCTCATCCAATGTCGGCGTATCCGCCAGATTCGCCATCACATCGTGCTGCTTGAGGCCGTTCAATGTAGGCCAGTCGACCTCTGAAGGGTTGTTCAAGAGACAGTCAAAGTGTTTCCGCCAGATCTGCATTATGTCTGTAGTCTGGGTGCAGGTAGCGCCTGAACTACGATCGATCAGTGTCCTCAGCGGCTCCAATCTCGGTCCATACACCGCCTTCAAGGAGTCGAATAATTCCTTGTGTTGGCATTGTTGTCATCAAACCAATCAGGCCGTTTACAATTGTCGCGCCCGATGGTCTCCTCGGCAGCAGCTGTGACCTATTCGCGAATGTGGTGCTACAGGTTGCCCACTGTGGCTATGCATTCCACATCACACAGGCGTGCAGCCATCGCCTTATTCAGCTCAGTACGTTTCGTCACAGTACCGAGGGAGAGAATGTTAAATTTACGCCGATTCACGGTGGGAGTTCAATACATCGATTTACGAAAATAAATGTACAGTTTGGTTTGCACCAACTTGTGTTCAGTGCCACACTCAGCTCCACGCAGTACACGTGTCTTGCGCATTTCACGCATATCACGCTGACGTACGATGACATAGTCCAGCGTGAGCACTCCATGGGTGCATCCAGGTTGCTATATCATTCGCACTCAGTGCAAACCGAGTGTTCGTGATCGTCAGGCCGTGAGTGGCACACAGTGAGAGCAGCCTGTCACCGTTCGCATTCGCTGAACCAATGCCATGCGAACCGATAACATCTGTCGACACCGATGCATCACGCCCAACGCGCGCGTTGAAATCACGCAGCAGAAATAGTCGGTCGCTCCTCGGCACAGACCGTATCACGGAGGATAGCTCAGTGTAGAATTGATCACGCGTGTCATCAGGATAACACATGGTCGGACCGTACGTGCTTATGAAAGTAGCAAACTTACCTCTTCCGAGTCGTAGGCGAACGGTCATCAGTCGCGCACTGATGCCCGTTGGTTCACCCACCAGCTGGCCATGGAGGCGATCGGATACTGCAAATCCGACCCCATGTTCACGTGGAGCTGAGGCGGCGTTTCTCACCCAGTAGAATGTGTAGCCAGCACCTGTGTCATGCAACTTACCTTGCTCAGCCAGCCGAGTTTCACTGAGCGCCGCAATATCGATGTTGTAGCGCGCCAGCTCCATCGCGACCAGTGCAGTGCGTCGCTCCGGGCGCTCGCTGGAGTTCCGGTCCAGTAGTGTGCGCACGTTCCAGCACCCTATGCTGAGTGCTTTGCGCGTAGGCATACGATTGCATTGGTGGGCAATCGCACGTGTGGTGGTCGTTGTGCTTCGGACGTCTGTGCTTTTGCTTTAATGTTCTGCCTAGAATTCCGCTCAGGCAAGCTGATCAACTGAATCCCTGGTGTTCAGCTTCTCCTCACTTTCTTTACTTTTTATTTCACAAGATGTCCGCTTCGTTGGCACATACAGTAATTACACACTACCACTGCTGCTTCATTTCAAGTGTCGCTAATGTTGGTAATCATTTTACCTCCACAGTGGAGCAGCTTTGCCATTACTTTTGCGCTAGATTTATGTATGTTCTATGTCTTTTATAAATCACCGTACTCATCAGTACACGTTGTTCGAATCCACGTAGGGGTGGGCGTCCTCGCGGTATACTCAGCCCGCACGCGACTGGTGGTGGTCGCGCGGCAGCGAAACGCCGTTACGGCGTACAGCTGACACATTATTTATTTCTTTTTCAGTACACGTTATCTAAAGGTAACAAACCAGCTATTGTGCCGTAATACAAAAGGTTAACGTATATGAAACATGTGAAATACGAAACATTGCGGAACGCAAAATAGAAACCAAAAACGTAAAATACTGCTTAGCATCATATGCATCAAGTGTGAGATCGTAGTTAGAGGCAAAGGCTAAGCGGGAGCGGAACAAGGAAACAATATCTACGCCATTGTGGTCGGCTGCCCGCCATATCAGTTAATGTATCTATTCAAACGTGTTCATCGTCCTTCGGACCCCAGCCAGGCAGTCGGGTGACAACACTCGAAGTGAGGGATTTCATTCCACTTGATCAAGTCATCACTTGGCCTCCCCTCCTCTTCTTCCATCCACACCTCAGGGCCGCAAACAACGCACGATGCAAGGGTCGATGTGCTGGCATGCACAGCACGTGACCCAGCCGTCGGAGCCTGATGCATGCTATAACGGTACCGGGCGGTTCGCTCTCCTTTTCTTCACCAAATACATGATGCTGAACATGTTCTTCGGTCACGCGGTGCTCCCACCAAACGTGAGCTAAACTGCGACGACAGCGATGACAGGACGTAACGTCTCTTCATGTCTGTTGATCTAATGGACTAAGTTTCGCAACCGTACAGGGTGGTTGTATGTACGACTGCGTTGTAAACTCTGCCTTTCAGGGCGAGAATGATGTCACGCCGGTCCCACATGTGGCGGAGATTTTCAAAAGCGTCTCAAGCTTTTGCTATACGCAGTGGGTAGACCATCTGTCAGGATCTAGCCACCACCAGCCTCTGCGCACCATAGGCTCTGCCGCCATATATATATATATATATATATATATATATATATATATATATATATATATATAATATAAAATACACCATCTGTGGTACAGATATTGTGCCATTAGAATCATGGCTGGATAGGAAAACAATATACATAATAAAAGAACAACAACAAATGCTTTTTTTGTCTATTTTACCACTCCCACTTTTTGAAATTTTTTCAGTTTGTTCTTTTTTTAGAGGGAGGAAGAAGGGACACCGCAACAAACCGATGCACACGTCCGCCATTGACATCGATCTTGAGCCATAACTTCCAAGGTCTTCAACCAGCAAATATCCTCATCTCTCGGACCCCAACCAGGTAGTCGACAACAACCGGCCGAGGCCAACTGTTTCGTAAATTTTTTCACGCGGCTTTTCCATGTTGCAGGCTGTCCACCAGACCGTCTCTTCTAGCCCTGTCCAGCAAGTGCAAACAACGCACGACGGGGGTAACGCTGGACAGGCATGCGCAATACGTGTCCCAACCACCGCAGTTGATGCAGTGAGATGAGCTCCTCGAGCGAGTGGCTTCCACGTCCCAAGACACGCTGTCTAACTTCCACATTGCTTACGTGGTGCTGCCACCACACACGGGCAATGGACCGCAGACAGTGGTGCTCGAAGACGGATAGCCTGCGCAAGTCATCTTGACGAATGGGCCAGGTCTCGCATCCGTACAACAGTACAGCACGAACAGTTGCACAATAGACCAGCCCTTTGATGGAGAGACGAATGTCGTGGCGACACCACAAATGCCTCAACCTAGAAAAAGCGAGGCCTGCCCTCGAGATGTGCATCGAAATCTCGTCTCCAACAGTCCCGCCAGCAGTGATGCAACTTCCCAAGTAGACAAAGCTCTCTACAACCTCTAGTGTCTCACCAGCAAGCGTGAGTGCAGGCAGAGGCACCTGCCAATCTTGAAGGAGAGCCTTGCATTTGGATGGCGAAAAGTACATACCGTACTTTGATGCTTCAATCGCCAAGCGGTTTAATGCAATTTGGACGATGTGTGCGTCGTCACCCAGCAAGACGATATCATCAGCACAATCCAAACCAACAACTCGAATACCTGGGAGGAGCTCAATGCCAGCATTCAACGAGTCGACTAGAGCGTTCTTCAAGACATCCTCAATGACAAAGTTGAATAGGAACAGAGAGATAGGGCATCCTTGTCGAACTCCACTGGAGACCACAAAGGTAGGCGAAAGCTTGCCATAAGCCCTAACCCTGCCCGAGGTCAGACTATATAGAGCGCGCAGTATGGAGACGAACTTCTCGGGAACACCATTCCTCAGTAGACAGTGCCACAGTACTGTACTATCGACAGAATCGAAGGCTACACGGATATCCAGGAACACAGCAATCGTTGGCCTCTGATACACATGGCGGAGCTCGAGGATCTGGCGAAGTGTGAAGATTCGATCGATGCAGCCGCGACCAGGGTGAAACCGAGCTTGTTCTTCTCGTTGCAACGATTCGCGTGTTGAGGATAGCCTGCGAAGTATGATGGACACCAGCAGTTTGCAAACGACGGGGACTAAACGTATTCCTCTGTAGTTGGAGCAGATTGTGCGCAGGCCCTTTTTGAAGATGGGGACGACTATCGATTCACCCCAAGATGACGGAACTTTCTCTTTCGACCAAATTTTCGAGAACAAAGCGGTGCTACACCATCATTAAATAGAGCTGGAGAAAGACCATCAGGGCCGGGGGATTTATAACGCTTCGTGCCGGAGCTCCTGCTCGATTTCCTGGGAAGAGGGAGGGTCTGTTGGGGTAGACCAATCGGCCCCAGCGCGAGCACCAGAGATAGCAGATGGAGCTGCTGGTCAACAAAACTGCGAGCCAAAATGTTCGGCCCATCGCTGTATCCGTCGTTAAAGATTGGTGATTAAGGTGCCATCCTCTTCGCATATTGTTGCATTTATACCAGATCGAAAACCTTCGGTGACTCCAATGAGATGGAAGAGTTTTTTGGTATTACCAGAGAGACTAGCAAGCTCCATCTCCATAGCACGTTCACACCACCAAGCTTCGCGGTCCATTTGCAGACTCCTGCGCAACTCTCGACCAAGGTACTGGCGTTCTTCACTGTGTCTGGAATCCGATGGGAGCAAGCGACGTCTGTCCATCAGCGACAAGGAGTCGGCGGAAATCCAATGCTTCGGTGGGTGACGGGTAACTCCACAAGTGTCGATACTGGCGGAAACTAAAGCATCTTTGATATTCGCCCACTGCGAATCGAGATCATCGTCAATAGTTGAGCCAAGCTTGGCACCTGGTTAAAACCGCAGGTTTTTGTGGATTCGCGTCGTCCGGTCGGTATTGGCGCGCTTAGGTGATCCTCCGAAACGCATGCAAATCTTAGCACGAACCAATGCGTCATCGGAGTCTAGAAAAGTTGACCAGTACGATCGGCAGTCCGTTACGCTTCCGCGCCATCTGTAGCTGATTGCTATGTGGTCAAGCTGGGAGCACTCTTGCGTTTGTGAGGGCGGGCGCCAGGTAGCAGTGTGTCTCCTCGAGTGCCGAAAACCAGTGCTCGAAAGAAACAAGCGATGATCAGAACAAAGAGTAAGCAGTCTGTCTCCATTGTCTGATCGACTGCCATCGAGACCAAAACTACCCCCAAGGTGGTGCTCGCTTGGTGGAAGACGGCCAACTCGTGCGTTAAAGTCCCCGGTAAGAATGACTATGGCAGTCCGTTTGGAGGAACGCAGAAGTTCATGTAGTTGATAAAAGCTATCTTTAACTGCATCCGGGCTGCAGTCTGTAGGGGCGTAGGCGGAGACGACAAACAAGGTACGCTTAACGTCTCGACGCCTGCTTACGTTACATGAACCTCTTAGTCTGACTGCACATAGTCGGCTGTTGATTGGGATCCAGTCAAGCAGAGCTGATTCAGCCCTGGCACTCAGTACAACCCCAGCACCAGCTTGACCAGTGGCGGCAGCTTCTGGGTTTCCGGAAAGCCGCAAGTAGTATTTGGCGTCAGAGTTTACCGGAGAGGCCATTCTGATGACGGCACTAGAGTCTTGTAATCTGGTCTCTGAAAGACAACAGATGTCTACCGAAAGCGTTCCAAGAGTACGGGCCAGACATGCTTGTCGTCCGATCTGCATCAAAGTTCGAATATTAAACGCTGTGATGATGAATGGAGAACCAGGTCGAAGAAGAGCTGGAGCTTCGGTGGAGTGAGAGGCGGTTGAGATCGGAGGACATTGAAAACCAGAAGTTGGGTTGTTACTTCCATCAGCTGCGAGACGCGGGTCGTTTGTGACGGTGACCGTAGAAGACATCAGAGTACATGTGGGTGAAGGACGGGAGGTGGGGTGATCTGTGAGTGGAGATTGAGTTAGCACAGAAAATAGGCATAGCAGTAGTAAGCGGCGTGGTCCATGATTCGTCAGTGGGCGTGATACCACTCGGTTGCCCAGGCCGAAGTAGAGGGTTGTCTTAGGGGGCCCTACCCATCGCAATGAGGCTGGACCTTGCCGTGGTGCGATGGTTTGCGTGCCTCAGTGATCCATTGAGCTATACTGGGTGGTGCTTTTGCACCTTCAGAGCCACTCATACCAGATTGGTCAATGGTTAGAGGCCAGACAAACTCAGCGTCCTGGTCCTCCAGGTTGGGGGCTGGAATGAGGGTGGTTCCTTATTCCTTAAAACGGACTCCTTGTAGTCCAATGCCAAACCCGCTGCCTTGCGGACAGGTTTTTGAACCAAAGGCTTTGGTTGAGAACACTAAACGTTCTCCTGTCTAGGCCTGCACAACCTGACCGTATCCTGCCCACCCAATACAATGAATCGCACTTCAAACAAATTTCTGATGTCAGAATCAAAAGAGTGTTAGGCGAACAAGCTTGTTTTCGGTGGCTCGCATCAGGCCAACACACCACAGATGATAGGAATAACTCAAACACAGTGTATTTAAAAACGACGAATCAATGAAGTGTATTGACCGGTTAATGCGATCAAGTGACCACACTGGCTTGGGCATCATTAGTGGAAGGCTCAAGCGTGATGTCGTAACATGGGGAAGCTTGAGGCCATGGCAGCTGTAGAGCCTGTACAAACTTCTTTTGGGCACAATTCGGGATTATGGAGCCGAATAGCGATTGCTTCCGCTGTCGCCAATAGGCGACATCGGAGGGCTCGCGTGTAGAGTCCAGGTATCTTGTAGATAGGCCGGAAGGCCTCTCGCATATTCACTTGGTGATTTGTGTCGGCCAAATGCCCCAGCACCGCGCTGACTACCGTCTTTCTGACACCAGTGTAGAGCCACGCCGGGCAATGTTCTCGTACTCTGTCAGACAGTCTCCTAGTCGTCTTTCCAATATAACTTGCTCGACACGAGCGAGAAAAATGGTACACACAGAAGGAAATATTCGACCGCGGCAATCTGTCCTTGAGATGCTGGCTCACGACTGGCGTAGAAGTGAAGCTGACGCGGAGGTCAGCTGCAAAGTAGGTTCTCGCTGTTGCATTGCAGAGCCTTCGAGTAGTTCGTTCTGCTATCACATCACCCTTGAAAGGCAGTGCTAAGTAGATTAAGCGCTTTTCAGCGGTGATTGGTTGGACTTTAGGTGCTCGCGGCGCCATGTGTCTCCGGATGAATTTGTCCGGATAACCATTTTGTTCGAGAACGCTTCGAATAAAACTCAGTTCATCTGACAGCGTATCTTCCGTGCATATTTTCCTCGCTCTTTCCGTTAGACAACGGACAAGGTTGCGTTTTTGACTCATTGGAACAAAACTGGCGAAATGGGTATACCGGCCGGTCCAAGTTGTCTTTCTATGTACTCTCCTTTGTACTGTCCCGTCTGATGTTCTGGTGATGTGGACATCTAAGAATAACAACGAGTTGTTACTTTTAAGTTCTATGGTGAACACTATGTTGTTATGTGCAGCGTTGAAGTGAGCTAACAGATTTTCGATGCATACTCGACCATCAGCAACACAAAATATGTCATCTACATATCGACCGTAGTAAACCAAGTTGTTGATACATTCGTTTAGCTGAGTGTTCTCCAACTTACTCAGGAAGACATCGGCGAGTAGCGGTCCTAATGGTGAACCCATAGCTACCCCGTCTATTTGTCTGTAAAACGTCTCATTGAATTGGAACTGAATGTTCTTAGTGCACGCCAATATAAGTTGCCTTAAACAGTCATTTGGAATACCGATGTTGATGTTGTGCAATTGGATAAACTCGCAGAGATAGTCAATGGTCTCTTCTAACGTGACGTTGGTGAAAAGTGACGTCACATCTAGTGAGAACATCTTCCGTCCAGATAGGTTGAGTTGTTGCACCGAGTCAAGAAATTCGATAGTGTCCCGGAGGCTGTACCTAGATATGGCTTTCCTGATCGGCTCGAGGCGTTTAACAAGCCACTTAGCAGTCAGATAATAGGGAGAGTTGTACATGTCCGGTATCGGTCTCAACGGTACGCGTTGCTTGTGGATCTTAGGTAAGCCATAAAGCCTCGGAATCACGGTTCCGCTAGGTCTGGCGTATTCAAAAGTGTCAGAGTCTATGATGTTATTTTGTTTCAAACGCCGCAAAAGTCGTGTCATGGTCTTCTCAATCACCGGCGTCCTGTCTTTCTTGTTTTGCACTTTTCGAAATTTCGATGCGTCTCTTAGGATGGTGTTCATCTTATCAATATAATCTGACTTGTTCATCAATACAATCCCTGCTCCTTTGTCCGGTCTAGACAACAAAACATCCTCGTTTTTCTTGAGTTCCTTCAGAGAATCCAAATGCCTGTTCTTTAGAAGATATTTGACGGTCGGTTTGTTTCACAGGCACTGGTAGCATGTGTTTGCCAATGTGGATTTATACTGTTCAGCTGCTAATGCTGATGATGGTGTTAAGGTAGAAACTTGAGAATAGAGATTTTCAAATGGGACTTCCAAGTCTAACTGTTGTACGCCAGTCGTGAGCCAGCATCTCAAGGACAGATTGCCGAGGTCGAATATTTCCTTCTGTGTGTACCATTTTTCTCGCTCGTGTCGAGCAAGTTATATTGGAAAGACGACCAGGAGACTGTCTGAGAGAGTACGAGAACATTGCCCGGCGTGGCTCTACACTGGTGTCAGAAAGACAGTAGTCAGCGCGGTGCTGGGGCATTTGGCCGACACAAATCACCAAGTGAATATGCGAGAGGCCTTCCGGCCTATCTACAAGATATCTGGACGCCACACGCGAGCCCTCCGATGTCGCCTATTGGCGACAGCGGAAGCAATCGCTATTCGGCTCCATAATCCCGAATTATGTGCCCAAAAGAAGTTTGTACAGGCTCTACAGCTGCCATGGCCTCAAGCTTCCCCATGTTACGACATCACGCTTGACCCTTCCACTAATGATGCCCAAGCCAGTGTGGTCACTTGATCGCATTAACCAGTCAATTCACTTCATTGATTCATCGTATTTAAATACACTGTGTTTGAGTTATTCCTATCATCTGTGGTGTGTTGGCCTGATGCGAGCCACCGAAAACAAGCTTGTTCGCCTAACACTCTTTTGATTCTGATGTCAGCTAAGGGATTATTTTCTCAGTTGAAATTTCTGATGCTCTGGCCACCGCAGAGGATAATCAACGGTGCCCTATCTGCTGCATCGAGCAGGGTGGATAGGGGTTTGGATGCTACTGCTCAAGCCTTCCCATCTTCTTATTCCCCTTCTTGCGCTTTTTCACCCTTATCGTCCCGTTCCAGCTTCACTTTATCCCCCCTGTTTTCAACCCCCCAATTCTCGGCCCTCCCCCACCTTGCTTCAATAGTCGCTTGTCTTTTAGTTCCAACTCACAGGTGAACGCAGAGCGTCAGTTCTGCACTGTCAACAGGCCCATGTCCAAGCAAGCGGCCAAGCCCAGTTCATCGGCTTCCATTTGGAGCCCACGATCCTCCTTCAGTCTGGTATGCCTCAACGTTCGCACATTGCTTCAGATCGGTCAACAGGCAGCACTTTCCCGAACATTAGAGACCCTCTCAATCGATATCTGCTGCTTATCGGAGACCCGCCTACAAGACTCGAGCACTGTGCCCACTCTACGATCCCCTTCAGGTGACACTAGCAGCACTTTCTCATTGCGCCTATCCGGTGACGATGCAGCATCGAGCACCGGCCAAGCCGGTGTTGGTATTGTCCTGAGTCCCCGGGCTGAAGCTGCTCTAGTTAATTGGATTCCAATCAGTAGCCGGATGTGTGCGGTCCGATTGGCTGGCTCGTGCAAAGCTTCGAAGTCGCGTGGGACTAACAGGTGTCTATTCGTTATCGCTGCCTATGCACCGACAAACTGTAGCGATGACTCGGTAAGAGACGACTTCTATCGCCAACTGAACGAACTCCTTCGCCACAGAAGAAGCTCGGACACTGTTGTGCTGGCTGGGGATCTGAACGCTCAAGTTGGAAAATTATCCACAGATGAGCTGCATCTAGGCGGCCAATATGGTATAGGCTCCCGTAATGATAACGGTGAGCGGTTACTACATTTGTGTGAGGATGCTCGCTTATTTCTTGCGAGCACTAATTTCCGACACAGCACCCGCCGGAGGGTGACTTGGCGCCCACCAGCCTCGAACCAGCCTTGGACGCAAATCGATCACATTGCGATAAGTTACCGATGGAGAGGCTGCGTCCCGAAATGTCGTTCGATTTGAAGCACAGGTGTTGACACCGATCATGCACTTGTATGTGCTGACCTGCGGATGCGCTTTGGCGGACGCCCACGACGACGCTGTGAGCGCATTGGCACCAGCCAACTGGCGAAGCCAGCTGTTCTGAATGCCTATCAAATTACGCTGTCATCCGAGTTGGATAAACACACACTGGATGCAATTGAAGCTCACCGGTCTCATATTCACCAGGCCTTACTAGCAGCAGGCAAATCCTCATGTGGTATGTCTAATCGCCAACATGGACATTGGGTCTCTTCGCAGTCTCTGGAACTTATAGATGCTTGCCGGCATATTCCGGCTGGAAGCGAACACAAGGAAACTCGCAAAGAGCTCCGGGCGAAACTCCGTGCTAGCCTGAAGAGAGACCGCGAATCCTGGTGGTCTCATCGTGCAACAGAGATGGAAATGGCCGCTGCCCTTGGTAACCATCGTGAGTTATTCCGTCTGATACGGGAAACGGGCAGCAGGAGACCTGGTGTTAGTGAAACTATACGTGACGAGAGTGGACAGCCTATCCACAACTTTTCAAAACGCTTGGAACGTTGGGCTGAGCACTTTGAAAGGCAATTTAATCGGCCGGAATGGTTAGATTTCTCGCCGACCAGTGATCGCCCTGCTCCGTGGGCTGTTCCTTTGAATCCACCCTCTCGCTCAAAAGTCGAACGTGAGATCGAACTGTTGAAGTTAAATAAAGCCGCGGGACCTGATGACCTTCCTCCAGCCCTCTTCAAATTCGGAGGACCTGCTCTTGTGGATGATTTACACGAGTTACTAGTGAAACTGTGGGAGCAGGAAACTGTCCCAACCGATTGGAGCCGCTCCATCATAGTCCCAATTTTCAAAGGAGGCTCACGATCGGAATGCGGCAGCCATAGAGGAATCAGTCTGATCTCCATCGCCTTCAAATTGCTTGCCTCGGTCATCCTTCACAGACTGACTAGCACTCGTGAAAGCCAGATTCGTGAAGAGCAAGCTGGATTTCGTCGAGGGCGTGGCTACACTGACCACATCTTCACCTTGCGTCAGTTGTTGGAGCACCGTCACACATATTGGCGGCCCACCATTGTCGTATTCCTCGATATAAAAGGTGCATTCGATTCGGTGGATAGACATGCACTTTGGGACTGTCTACTCAGGTAAGGTGTACCTGAGAAATATGTGAATATTATCCGAACATTATATGCTCCTAGCTCGGGCAGAGTGAGGGCTTACGGCAAGCTGTCGTCGCCCTTTAATATCTCCAGCGACGTGAGACAAGGATGCCCGCTGTCACCTTTCCTCTTCAACTTCGCTGTTGACGAAGTCATGGAAATCGCGTTCACAGGACACGACTTAGAAGGTGTGGAACTACTCCCAGGAGAACGACTTCTTGACTTAGAGTATGCTGATGATATTGCCCTGATCTGTGACAGCTCACAAACGTGCCAAGCGGCACTGGACAGATTAGCACTAGCTGTTCGTCACTTCGGGCTTTGCTTCGCACCCTCGAAGTGCAAAGCGTTCCTCCAAGATTGGTCTGGACCGCCTCCTACGCTGACCCTTGGTGGGGATCAGCTAGAAGTCGTTCAGAAATTCAATTACCTGGGAAGTTGTATCAGCGCCCGTGCGATTGAAGATGAGATCACGAACCGTATAGCAAAAGCTCGGGGCGCTTTTGCTAACCTTCGCCACTTGTGGCGCCGGCGCGACATCACTCTTGTCTTGAAGGGTAGAGTGTACTATGCAGCAGTACGTTCGACCCTATTGTACGGTTGTGAAACCTGGCCGCTTAAAGCAGCGGACCTGCAGAGGCTAGTTACATTCGACCACCGGTGCCTTCGTAATTTAGCTCACATCTGTTGGGAACACCGCGTGAGCAACGAGCGTGTTCGACGCCTTGTTTATGGCACAGGAAAAGGAAATGAACCGCTCAGCACCGTTAGTTCACGCACCAGGCTCCGATGGCTCGACCACGTGTTATGCATGCCAGCCCACCGACTCCCGCGACGTGTTGTTTGCGCGCCGGGGTGTGGATGGAAGAAGAGGAGGGGTGGCCAAGCGATGACTTGGTCGAGAGGAATGAAGGCCCTCACTTCTGAACTGGTCTCGGTTGGAGCGTCTCGGCTCCCTGGTTGGGGTCCGAAAGACGATGAACACGTTTGGTTGGACACACTTGCTGATATGGCTAGGAGCCGACCTCAGTGGCGTTTGTGCTGTGAGTTTCTTTGTCCCACTCCACCCCTCTTAGCCTCCCCCTCCAACCACGATCTCATTATTTAGCCTTATATAACTTTGCACAGTAATTTTTTTGGTGCACAGCAGCCGGCTGGTAGCTTACCGGAACGATGCCCATCCGTTACCAGTAGCTTAGCCAGCTTGCACCAGTTGCATTTTTTCTCCTTTTTTTTCTATGTATTGCGGCACAGTAGCTGAGGTGTTCCCCACCTCTAGCTAACATGTATGATGATGATGATGATGCCCTACCCCGAGCCTTTAATCAAAGATCTAACCTACAAGGCAGCAGGGCGATGTGAGGGCGTAGCAACCCGTTGGGAGCCAGTGACCAAATAGATGGTTCATACGCCTTTCGGTCCGTGAAGGACCAAGGGCCCAACGCACCATTAAAGTACAATGCCTCTCAGGATAGGGGCAAGGGGCCGTGACTTTATTTAGTGGCGAGTCACATCCGCCACGTCGCAGTGTTGTTAAACAGACATTTGTGACTTTTTATAGGGCGAACGCATGCCAGGCGAAAACCCACCACGTGCTGGAACACTGGCGCCGAACCATTCGCTGGAACGGGAAGGAAACGAACCACCCAGCTGACACCACGAGGAGGTTGTTCGGCAAGCCAGCCGCTTACCAAGGAAGGTGTTGTTATGCCTGACAGATGTAGGATGCGCAAGATCCGAGGTGAGCAGAAGTTAACTTGTCAGGGGGAAATGAAACCGCTGTCGAGCAAACTCGGTGCCGTCGGTCCAGCTCGCCTTCCAGGCTGGAGTCCACATGACCCGCTTTGTGTTTGGTTCGAAGCTTTACAGAACGTGGCTCGCAATCGGCACCAGCCGCGTGTTTTTGTCGCATCCTAGTCGGACTGCTTGTTTACAGTGTGTTTGGTGCAATGTTATCTGTGGGGTAATGGCTGATTATGACGCAAAACAGTGAAAGTCGTAAGATGCTGTATCACTGATATCTTGCACGATAGTCAACTGTTTGTGACGGTGTGTTATTGACAAGTGTAGGCGCCTTAACCCTGAATGCTTGGTTAGGGCATTAAGGTTTTACGCTAGGTCACTCATCTCTTCCCGTTAGTATTCTTCGTTCCGTCGGTCACCGTGGTTGTACGGCAGAGAAGCATCATTTCAAAAGGCAGATTTGATGTTCCTGTTTTTGTTTACCTCTGAGTCATGATCTAACTCTAAGAGTAGTCTTGTGCAGATCTCGGCATCCTGTGTGGGCTGTAAGGCACCGAGAAATACGAGACACTTGAATCGCACATCCGTCAAAGAGCTCAATTTGAAGCGTTCACACTCACGGTTGAGTATGTTTGCCAGCAATCCCATAATCGCCTGATTTCCGCCTGACAACTTCCAGACACTGAAAACGATTGGTGAACAGTGATGACGACTCACCGAGAATTTCGTTAAGTTGTGGCACCTCTTCGGTAAAGCTGAGATCGTTCGGCTGTTTAGCAGTACGTGATCAAGGAACCTTAAATGTTCATTTATGTCAAGCTTACGGAGCAGCAGTGGCACTTCCCAAGAGTCGTCCTGACGGCTGGAATCCGTTCTGAACCACGCATCGAAACTGCTTAAGTAATCAATGTCATATCATGATCATCATCAACAGCAGTACATCAGCCATTTGAACTGATGCTTCGCTGCCATACAACCATGAGGACCTAGGAAATAAAGGATAAGAAGGGGGAGAGAAGGGGGACTTACAGGAAAATCTTAATGCCCTAAGCAAACATTCAGCATCAAGGCGCCTACACCTTGTGTCAACAACACACCGTCACAAACAATTGGCTATCGTGCAAAGATAAGGCGGCATCGGCGAGACAGCTTCCCTGCGGCTTCCACTGCCCCGCGTCATAATCAGCCATTACCCCGCAGATAACTCAGCACCAAACACACCTTAAACGGACAATCCGATTAGGAGACGGCAGCAGACGCGCCACTGGTGTCGGTTGCGAGCCATGTCCTGTAAAATCTCCAGCCAAGCAGAAGGCGAGTCATCTGGACTCCAGCCCGGAAGGCGAGACGGACCAACGGCACCCAGTTTGGCCGTCAGTGACTACATTTCCCGCTGCCAAGTCAACTTCTGTCCACCTCGAGCCTTGCGTCATCCTACACCTGACAGACTGAACAAGGCCCTCCTAGGTAAGCGGTGACCAGGCATACGTAGCACGTACCCGAGCCAACGCAACTTATTCAGTGCTATCTGTTGTTCTAGGGAGCTAGCATGATTATCGCCACCTAGTACTCGCCTACGCACATCATTGTTGAGGACACGCTGATGCCATCCGACACCAGCAATGCTTCGCAGATAACGATGATCAAAGACTTGAAGGCGCCTCAGATTTTCAGACCGATGGGGCCAAGTCTCACTGCCATAGAGCAGAACGGCCCTCACTGTGGCCTTGTATACCGAGCGTTTCAGACGAAGGGAAATTCTCTTCTGTCGTCAAAGATGCCCCAGGTTCAAGAAGGTAGCTCTGGCTTTTGCAATGCGTGAGCTGACGTCAGTTTCTATGCACCCATCATTGCTGATGCAGCTGCCAAGATAAGTGAAATGATCAACCACATCGAGTACCTCGTTAGCAAGCGTAAAGGGGTCATACAGTAGCTGGTGGTCCTGCAGGAACACTTTGCACTTTGAAGGTGTGAAGTGCATACCAAATAACGGGACCATTCTGAACAGGCTATTAAGGGTTGATTGGGCCGCCCCAACATCGCCGAAAAGCAACAAGATATCGTCTACATAATCTAGATCAACCAAGCTTTCACCAGGCAGCACTTCAACGCCTATATCGTTAGATTCCGCTAGGGAACACTCCATGATAGAATCCACGACAAAATTGAACAAAAATGGGGAAATCGGACAACCCTGAAGAAACGCCACTTGTGGTTGGAAAGCTATCCGATAAGACACCGTAGACCGTGACGCGGCCTATAGTTTTCGAGCATAGAGCACGAAGGATGTTCACATATTTCGTGGGAACACCTTTCCGCGCAAGTATTTCGAACAGAATCGATCGATCGACTGAATCGAACGTACTCTTGGAATCGAGGAACACAGCTGTTTCGACCACAAGCATCTTCCCGCATTAATGTGGTTACACATAAGAACACCTGTAATCGGCCCAAGCCGTATCTTTTAGGCGCCTCTTAGGGACCCGTATTTCCAAACCAGTTCAACATCTCAGATTGACCGGTTGGGTCGAAACAAGGAAAATCGATTTCACACACCAATCGCGCTCGGCGTCCCTGATTCCGTAAGCATAGCTTAATTTACGAGTATCATAGAAACCACACTTAAGACGAAATACGCTTGCCTGTGCGCAAAGACTGAATCGCTAATCTCCTCTGAAACCTTGTCCGATACTAGTGCATCTAAAGTACCAGAATGATATGAACAGTTTGTTAAAAGAACAGCACAATATACGACGGTTCAATGGACTCCAGGCCATCATCACCCAAAAACAGCGGGGTTCACAAACGTATCGAATGCTCAAACACAGCATCTGCATCTAGTTGCATCACCCGTCACCAAACTGACGTTATGAACGAATGCAGTTCTACCCCCGGTATGTGCAATGCTAATGTGGATATTTCTAACGGAGTATATTCGGTGGACAAGTTTTTTACGGTATCCGCACGCGACCATACTTACGGTCAAGAACTGGTTCGCAACCAAGCGACAACCCACTTGGTATGTAGACCGATCACGGAGACGTGTTGGGTGGCGCCTGGGATACTAGCCGGTAATCAATGACACGTAAAGGACGTGTCTCAAATAAGGGACAGTATAGAAGTTGGAGGCAACTAAATCCAAGGTGTATTGTGTAGGCTACAAAAGTAGGAAGCGAATCAAGCAGAGCGAGAAACGGTGCCGCAAGGTACTCACCAAAGCAGTTTGTGTCAAAGGAAGTGCCGTCAGTAAAACAAGTGGACATTTTGAAGGTTAAAACGACGGTAAAATCCAATGTTGCAAAATACGGAGTGTTTTCAGATACGCTATAAGGGTCTCCTCCTAGAAGGCTGAAGGATGGAAGCCTTCGATGGAGCTGTTAGTGGGGGAAAATGGGAGATGAGGACGTGTGTGAATAGTAGCATGGGCTTGAACACGGGCTTCCAAGATGGGGTGTGTAGCGGAGTTCGCTGGGTCCAGGCTTTCTTATTAATTATTTATGATGATTTTGTGGACCAGAGTGCATCATCGGTGGGCCGTCGGGACGGGCTGGTTGGACTGCAAAAAAGCTGGCTAGTCCAGAGAAAAGACCGACAGGACATTACCTCCGACGCAGATCCCACGGTGCGCTTGGGAGGTGTCACTCACCCCACCGCACTCCAGTCTACGGTCCTCGTCCTACGAAGAAATCAGGGGTCCTCGTCGGCAACACCTAGCCAGGCGTTTGGGGACCAATCCGGTCGTGGCCGGCCGCGGTTGAGAGCGACTAACTGTTCCATAGGTCAGGAAGAGACCTTGAGCCGACGGGCGAGTCCCTCGGGATTGCGGTTAGCCGGTTGGCGAGTCACTCGAAGGTTCCCTTTGCAGAGGGGGTGGGCAAGGGTCGGGGGAAGTGGCTTGACGCCGAAGAGAGAACATCGCACGCATGATAAAAGCAAATACGCTTTTCAGGTTTTCAAAATGTTTTGTTAATTTTTGTCGATTTGGTACAACGTTTGTGGATGAGACACATGATTACCATTAAAGACGAAAAATGTGTTAATGGAAATAGCAAACGTTTACAAAATCTGAAAAACGGACCGGTTTGATCTGTCTACCACGTCGGTCGGTTGCCTGGAGTTGAGGCGGAGTAGGTTGAGGGTCAAGGAGAACAGAGGGTTTCGGGGTATCCAATGCTCGGTAAGTCATCTCAGGTGTGAATGCTTGTCTGATTGCATCAGGATAGGTTGCAAGTGGTTCGTCAAAGAAAGCCACTTTGAGGAGGTCGATGGACACCGTTGTTCGGTGACCATTCTGGTGAAATGTTTCGGAGTCCAGTGTAGGCCAGTGTAGGGAGTCTGGAGAGGGCGCCGCACTGCGTCGGAAGACGTGAGTGCAGGCAGAGCCCGCTGTGCATTTGCACATCTCTAGTCTGCTCAAGGGGCGGAGTCGGGCGTAGTGAACGCATGCGTTGAGCTAGGAAAGACACAAAGTTGGGCGGAGGTATACTCGATGACAAGGGGAGGCGAAACGAATTCTCCTAGCAACGTTAACGTTGTGCAGTAAACCAGCCCTGTTGGTGCACATTGCAAATCAGCTTTGATGCTGCTGCGAATGCCTAAGAGTACGAGCGAATCGGTTTTGCTCAAGATAGGGTTGGAAGAGGCGCAGAACGAGGCTTTCAGCTGTCTATAGAAGTGTTCGACCAAACCGTTGTGCCCTCTGTAGGCCGTAACGGGGTCTCGCTGCCGTGCGACCACCAGCAGTCGCAAGAGGGCTGAGTATATCGCGAGGACACCCACCTCTACGTGGATTCGATTCCGCGCCGTAAGATTACGAGACAAGCTCGTTACCTCTAGGCTACGGGCCGACGACTGGGTGATACGATGTCGTATGAATGCGGCGACAGCCTAAAAAGTTGCAGAACGTATCGAATTGTGTAAATTCGAAGGGCGTTCCACGGTCAGTTGTGATGGTGGATGGGCATCCGTTGTGGGAGACCCACCGATCTAGGAAGGCACAAATAACAGCTTCAGTTGTGCAGTCTTTTACGGGAATGGCTTCTGGCCATCTAGTGAAGCGTTCGACAGATGCAAGAAAGTATACGAATCAGCGTGAAGAAGGCAACGGACATACTAGGTCTCAGTGCACTTGGGAGAACAGAGAGTCCGGGATGGAAAAAGAGCCAAGAGGATTGCAGGTGTGACGATGTATCTTGGAGCGTTGCCATTGAAGTCAGGCGTGTGGTCAAACGGAACGTTCGGTGACCAGTTTCGAAGATGCTCGGATACCGGAATGTAATAGCTCGTCGAAGACTGTGCGTCGGAAGGAGATGGGCAAATGGGGTCTAGGATAATCTGTAGCAGTGTCACAGAGAATGCTTCATTCAGTGGTTTGGAGGTACAGGTTGCAAATGCAGCGAAGTGGACTGCAGGGTGCGTTGTATGTCTTCACCTTGAGCCTGAGCCGATGCCATGGCGTCAAGTCGACGGTAGGCAAAAACTAGTGAGTGAGGTTGACGAGTGAGAGCGTCGATAACGGGATTGTCGACATCTGAGACATGACGTATGTCAGCAGTAAACTGCGTGACAAAGTCTAGGTGTCTTGTTTCCCTGGGTGAGCATTTGTCGGAGGCAGAGTTGAAGGCGATGAGGGGCTTGTGGTCAGTGTAGACCGTGAAAGCGCGACCTTCGAGTGTGTGCCGGAAGTGACGAATGGCTAGATAGATAGCGAGCAGTTCGCTGCCAAACATGCTATAGCAAGATTCAGCTGGCTGCAGGCGTTTGGAGAAGTACCCAAAAGATTGCCATTTCCCACCAACGTGTTGTAGGGAAATGGCTCCTACCGCGAGGTCTGAGGCATCAGTCGTGCTAGAAACGAGTGCAGCTGATTCGGAACGAGCGAGGAGAGCTATGTTGGAGAAAGCATCCTTGAGCTCGGTGAAGGCTGTTTGTGCTGTCAGAGAAATCGGTCGGTCAGAGACTGCATGAGCTGAAGGCAGCGCGGAATGAAGCATCGGTAGTAGTTGAATAAACCACAAAATCGACGGAGATGCTTGAACGAAGTCGGAGCTGGGAAATCCTTAACAGCCTGAATTCTATCAGGAAGGACTTCAATACCAGACTATGAAACGAGGAGACCTAGGAATTTTACCGTTGATTTGCCGACTGCGCACTTAGTCGGGTTGACTGCGATAAGGTGTTGAATTAAGCGCAGAAAGAGAGCTTGAAGGTGGCCGAGATGCACTTCTTCCGATGAACTGGATAATAAATTATCATCGATGTAGGACCAAACGAAGTCTAGACCCCGAGTGACTTGGTGGATGAAGCGTTGGAAGGTTTGTGCGGCGTTGCACAGTCCAAATGGCATTCTTAAAATTTCAAACAAGCCAAAAGGGGCGTTACCGGCTGTTTTAGGAATGTCATTTTCCTCTACAGGTATCTGGTGATAGGCCTGAACCAGATCGATCTTATTGAAGATCGTCTTACCTGTGAGGCATGCGGTAAGGTCCTGCATGTGTGGAATGGGATACTTATCTGCACGGTTAGCCGATTGAGTGTGCGGTAGTCACCGAAAGGGCGCCAGTCTGCAGCTTTCTTTGGGACCTTCTGCAGGGGAGAGGACCAAGGGCAGTCAGAAGGGCGAATTATTCCAAGTTCAAGCAAGTGATCAAACCCCGCTCTAGCCACCATGAGTTTATCCGGTGATAGTCGGTTTGGACGGCATGAGACGGGTGGGCCATGCTTCTGTATGTGGTGCGTGACTTAGGATGCCACGGGCAGAGCCGCGTCTATTGACTGAACGAGCTTGAAACCCTAAGAAAAACGGTTGGCGTAGTCTGGGAAAAGGCGCAGACCGGGGTGATAGATAAAATATTGGCGATGCCACGCACACTGAGTTTCGTCGCAGTGTCGGCTAGCATAATAATAATAATAATAATAATAATAATAATGTATCAGCTGTACGCCGTAACGGCGCTTCGCTGCCGCGCGACCACCACCAGTCGCGCGCGGGCTGAGTATACCGCGAGGATACTGGCCGCCGACGCAAATTCGAACCGGTGACCTTGTGACTGCAAAGCAAACGTGCAGACCACTCGGCAACCGACCGACTAGCATCTGGCGGTTCGCATCGACCAAGAGGTCAAAATGACTGAGAAAATCAATGCCCATGATGGCAATGGGGACTACAGCAACAGTGAATACCCAGCGGAACATGCGCCGAAGACCCAGGTCCAGGGTAAGCGACCGACGACCGTAACTGGCTATTGGTGTGTCGCTGGCGGCACTTAGGCTTGTCGACAAAGAAGCGATAGGCTCAGCTGGCATAAGGGAATGACACTGACTTCCACCCCGGTATCAAGAAGGAACTGGGTCTGGGCATCATAATCCCAAATGTAGATGAGACGGCTTTGAGTTTTGCCCACTGTTCGTGGCCATTACAGGCCGGCGTGGCGGATCATGTGTAGCGGAGTAGCTACATCGTTGTACGCAGTTACGGGCTTTGTTACCGACACGCGAGTGGTAAAAGCCGTAAACTGAGAAATCAGGTTTTGTGCGACGGAGAGATGACCCAGAGCGGCTGCGACACTTAAGGTTTAAAATGAGCTTCTGGATTTTGCGCTGTAGCGACGCTATCCGCGATGATAAGGCGTCAATTTCCGAGGGCTAGCTAGTCGCCAGTGTCGGTGTGATTGCGCCAGCACAAAGCTGTTTAGGTGCCCTGGTTTCAATCTCAGTCTGGTGCCGTTCGATGAGGCGGTCTGCTACATCTGCAATCACTGTGACTAGCAGGTCACTTGTTACCGTAAGGATGGACTAAGTGCTTCCAGGTAGGCGTTGCATCCACAACTCACGGAGAATCCCTACGCCCATGTTGGACAAGTTCAAGTTCAGCTGGAATTGGAACGATAGGATAATCCCGTGAATGTTCCTTCTTTTGTGTATCCTTGGATCGGGAATCGATAGATCTGATTGAGATGTTGAAAAGCCTAAAACAGAGACCGCATCACATTCTGTCCAACCAATACTGCCCACATTTTCCTGCCCAGCAGTCCCTGCCAGGCCGGTTTATGTGAAATAAAAGAGTGAAGGATAAGCAAAGAAAACAAGAGGAGGAATGCCAGCTAAATAATCATAATACCAAACAGTGAGATGAAATATTAAAGAACGAAAAGAAAGTTGAAGATACAAGTCGGTCAGGAGAAGAGAAAAGTTTGTTACTATCATCCAAGAGTATCTGACGCCGGAAATACTCAACCGTAGACTCCCTAACCACGTGCGCCGGAAGCGAGTTCCAACGTTTAATAACTCGGCTTGACAAGCGAGTTTCCGTCCTTACCTGGTCAGAACGCAGTTTGTGCAGCGTCAACGTGTGACCTCGGAGACTAGACAGCTTGGCGGGACTAAATAGCCAGGACAAGTCTGGACCGATCTTACCCGTTAAGATACGGTAAGTGAGGATCAAGGTTTCTCTACTTCTTCGGTAGTGCATTGAGTACATACCCAAGCTAAACAAGCCTTCGGGATAAGTTTGTCCCCGTAATCCCTGCACTAACCTTGTACTCACTCGCAAAACCCTCTCCAGTTCCAAGTTGTCCCTTGCAAGACAAGGTGGATAAGACTGGATATAGTATTTCTAAGTGCGATCGCACAAAAGCTGAGAAAAGCTACACACAAATATCGGCCGTTAGGACACCGAAAGAGCGGCGAATAAACCACATCATGCGGAACCCTCTACAAGCAGCCTTCCTCCAATTGTCCCCAGAGTGAAACAATGAGGTTAGATGATACCTAAATCAACCTGTTGAGTGACAACAGGGATTTCACTTCCACCAACTACATAGCGCGCGGGGAGACTTGCACCTCCAATGCGGAGAACATAACATTTCGCCTGATTTATAGGCAACAACCATAAGGTTGACCAATTCCAAAGCCCATCCAAGGCAGTCTGAATTGTCTCAGAACCACCAGGGATATCCATAATATTCCAGAGCCTGAGGTCATCAGCAAACAATAGCGACGGTACTTCAAGTTCGTGGGGTCGGTCATTGACATAAATTGCGAAAAGCAACGGCTCTAAAACCGAGCCTTACGGAACACCACTAAAAACAACTTGCCTAAGCGAAAGGATACGCCCCACGCGTACACACTGTTCTCTCCCCTACAGGAAAGCAGACACTCATTTAAAGGCGGCTCCAGATATCCCATACGATGTCAACCTTAGTGAGTCGTTGGTGCAGGACGGTATCAAAGGCTTTCGAGAAGTCAACAAAAAGCACGTCGATAACGTGACCGCTGTTTAATGCCTCAGCCCAGCTTTCACGAGCTACAAGTAAATTTGTCAGACATGAAAATCCATTACGGAATTCGTGCAGTGCAGCACTAAGATTAAACTTATTCAGGTGATTCTCCACCGAATCCCTGACCCATTTTTCAAACAACTTAACGACTACGCTCGCCGGCAGAGTTCTGTCACCGCTCTTAAAATGCGGACAGATGGTTGTCTCGTTCTATTCCGTAGGTAAGGTACAAAGGTCGAGCGATATTGTAAATACGCATGTGAGAGGGCCACTTAGCTCAGCGGCCAATTCATGCATCAGCTTCGGATGAATTGAATCATGGCCAGAAGCACTGGAGAGATTTAGCCCTTGCAATAGCCGAAGACTTGTATCGTTATGCTGATTTCAGTTAGGCAAGTATCCTCCGGACTTCTGGGACCAGCTCGACTGGAGGCAGAGATGCCTCTCGAGAAAAGACACCAGTATGTTGTTCGCTAAGTATACAAGCATTAACATAGTCGGTATGCCCACGGGTCCCGTGCGCTCGTAGTAAAGCTGGCACAGACGAGTTTGTACCGCTGCGCCACTTTACGTAAGCAACTAAGCATGGATTTTTAAGGTATTCATCTCCGTAGTTCACAAGCTAGATAGCACAGCCTACTCCGGAAATGCTCCCGACGCGTTTCGCTTTATTGGGACGCGTCAATGATGCGCATTCCCTCGGTCCCTTACAAGGGATCGAACCCATGATAGCTAGAGGCAGATGCCAATTAGCCAGCCGCTTAAGCCACTAAGCTATGGGGAACGTTGGCTGAGCTACATCAATCGCAAGCTAACTGGGATATAGCGCCACTTATCTTCCACTGTCACTGACAGTGGCTAGCCTGCGAGGTGATGACGTCCTCTCGCTAGACGATATATCCACAACATCTGAAACTAGGAGAGGCTACTTATGTTAGAGTACACTTCAGTAGCAGGAGTTTAGTTGTAATTTTAAAGTATTCATTCCATTCATTTGGATTGGTTGCGGCTGAGTCAGCCAAATCCTTCTCTACTGAAAACGAGCAGTTCTAAGATGTTGCTTACATTGATTCACAACCGCTCGATAGCATTCGTAGGTGCTGGTTACTGAAGCCGCTTGATAAGTTCGCCAGCACTTAGAGCACTTCCTGAGCAGGTATTTACCTGAATGATCTATCCAAAGAGGCTGCGCCCGTGTCTCCCGTCTCTTAATGAGTGGGATGTGGGACCAGGCATCTCGGTGAGGTATGCCCTAAGTTTATCCCAGACTGTTTCAACAGTGTCAGCCACGGTGATCGCGCAACGCAAAACTGAAGCTTTGTCTCGCATTACGTTAAAGTCTAACCACCAAATATTTGGACATGCCTCAGTGGTAGCTTGATGACACTTAGAACACATCGAAAGGATATGCAGACATGGTCACTGGCTCCTAGAGGACAGCCGTAGGTAATATCAATTACGAAACCGTGTGACTTCGCAAAAATGAGATCCAAGGTAGACGGAAGTTGGTTGCTCATATATCTAGTCAGGTGGTCCACAAACTGATGCAAAGGCGGTTGCAATTTTAGCTCGAGGAGAGCCGAACCGAAAGTGCCCACCGTTGAACTGCAACATAAGTCAGCCTAAGCAGACCGCAGAAGTCCCCTAGTATTAGATACCAACTGGCAGCTTGAATACGAATAAACTCAATAACCTCCCTGGAGATACATCCAGGACTTCGATATACCACCACAACTGTAAACTGAGTAGAGGAAGTGCACACAATAGTCGACAGGGCTTTAACAGTTTGATCCGGAGAATGGAAAACACAGGTCCTCAACACATCAAGTTTACAACTCACATAAAGAGCGACGCCCCCACCTTGGCGACCAACGGAGCGATCACACCTAGACAGTGCGTAGCCAGGTAAGCATACTTCACCGTCTGTGATAGCCGGGGACAACCACGTTTCAGTGAAAGCAAGTATGTCGGGAGGAGATTTGTCTACAAGTGGACCCACCTCGTGTACCTTATTCCTTAGGCTAAGAACACTGCTAAGCACTAGCTGAAGGAACTCGGCATGATCAGCCTTGGGTCGCACGTTACCAGGAGGGGTTCTGGCAGGGCAAAATTTGATTTCCGGCTGACCATCTGAAAACTCAAAAGACAAAGACCTTGCTCACCAGCCGCCCGCCAGCTCTTGAGACTTTTGATAGCTTCCTTTAACTTCAGTCGATTTGCCAGGGGAAGGTCCGGCTGAACGCTGACATTGCTATTCTCGAGTTTGAATGCAAAGCGCATTAACGCTTTGCGTTCCTCCGTGGTTGAGGACTACATGAAGTAGTCGAGGTTGCGGATTTAGCGTATCTACAGGCACGTTCCTAAATCTGGCTAGCCTCCTGATAGTGACACCGGGGAAACCAGGTGGAAGCATCTTGATGACGCAGAGCTTGAACCACTGGAGGTCATCCAGCATGCGTTCCTTGGGAAGAGCTGCCGCGGATTCATCATCATCATCATCATCAACAACAGCAGTACATCAGCCATTTGAACTGATGCTTCGCTGCCATACAACCATGAGGACCTATGAAATAAAGAATAAGAAGAGGGAGAGAAGGGGGACTTACCTGAAAACCTTAATGCCCTAAGCAAACATTCAGGGCCAAGGCGCCTACACCTTGTGTCAACAACACACCGTCACAAACAATTGGCTATCGTGCAAAGATAAGGCGGCATCGGCGAGACAGCTTCCTTGCGGCTTCCACTGCCCCGCGTCATAATCAGTCATTACCCCGCAGATAACTCGGCATCAAACACACTTTAAATAGGCAATCCAATTAGGAGACGGCAGCAGACGCGCCACTGGTGTCTGCTGCGAGCCATGTCCTGTAAAGTCTCGAGCCAAGCACAAGGCGAGTCACGTGGACTCCAGCCCGGAAGGCGAGACGGACCAACGGCACCCAGTTTGGTCGTCAGTGACTTCATTTTCCGCTGCCAAGTCAACTTCTGTCCACCTCGAGCCTTGCGCCATCCTACACCTGGTAGACTGAACAAGGCCCTCCTAGGTAAGCGGTGACCAGGCATACGTAGCACGTACCCGAGCCAACGCAACTTATTCAGTGCTATCTGTTGTTCTAGGGAGCTAGCATGATTATCACCACCTAGTACTCGCCTATGCACATCATCGTTGCGGACACGCTGGTGCCATCCGACACCAGCAATGCTTCGCAAACAACGATGATCAAAGACTTGAAGGCGCCTCAGATCTTCAGACCGAAGGGGCTAAGTCTCACTGCCATAGAGCAGAACGGCCCTCACTGTGGCCTTAGTATACACGGCCTTTCAGACGGATGGAAATTCTCCTTCTGTCGCCAAAGATGCCCAGGTTCAAGAAGGTAGCTCTGGCTTCTGCAATGCGTGAGCTGACGTCAGTTTCTATGCGCCCATCATTGCTGATGCAGCTGTCAAGAGAAGTGAATTGGTCAACCACCTCGAGTTCCACGTTAGCAAGTGTTAAGGAGTCATACAGTGGCTGGTGGTCCGGTCTGGTTAATGCTCCGGCTACGTTTCAGAGACTAATGTAAAAAAAACCCTGGAGGGTCCGACACCTGGTAGCTGCTTAATCTGTTTAGACGACATAATCGTTTATGAGCGGTCAATCGAGGAGCATAACCGGCGGCTTCGCCTCGTACTGGATCGGCTGTGTGTGGCGGGTTTGAAACTACTGAGTCCAAAATGTCATTTTCCCCCCTCGTACAATTAAGTACTTGGGGCACATTATATCACATGAAGGTGTGAGGATCGACCCCACCAAATGTGAAAAATTGCCTCCTGGCCACAACTTAAAACAACAGCAGAACTCAAGTTTCTTGGGATGAGCTTCGTACTATCGATGGTTTAATTTTAATTTTGCGGCCATGTTAGCTCCCTTGCACCCTTTAATTGAGAAGGGACGAAAATCCTGCTGGATTAACGAATGTCAGAATGCTTTTACAGAGCTGAGTGTTCATCTTACAACACCCCCAATCTTGGATCTCCCTGACACCTCACCAGCGTCGGGAGTTTTTGTTTTGGATACAGATGCGAACGATGAAGCGACCGGCGCAGTTTTATTCCAGAGAACTCCGGTGGGCAAAGTTGTGATCTACGCCAGTCGCCGCTTAGAAAAACGCGAGAGGAAATCCAGCACCACTCATCGGGAACTACTGGCGCTGGTTAAGCTTTTTGCGACATTTTAGACTGTACATACTTGGAAAGTCGTTTCATGTTCGCACTGATCACCAATCACTTCAGTGGTTAAACAACTTTCGTGAACCGGAGGGTCAGATAGCAAGATGGCAGGAGCAGCTTCAAGGATACGAGTATGCCTGCGAATATCGTCCAGGGACATGAAATTAACGCAGATGCGCTTTCAAGGCTAGTAAGATCCGTACAGGTCAATTCGGCTTTCGTAACCCGAGACCGGCATTGCGTTGGCCGAAGAGCATGCATGTGACCCGTACATAGCTAACACCTATAAACGACAGCTGGAGGGCTCCTCGAAACCCACTGGAACTGAACTTCGTGAACCTACCACAGAAGTATATTTATTCACAGTCTGTTAACAGACATTGTGCCATCAGAACCATGGTAGAAGAAAAAGGTAAAGAAGATGGGAACACTAATGCGATTAAAAAATATGGGAAACGATTTTTTTGGTTTTACACACGCCATTTTGTATTTTTTTGTTTTGTGAGTTTTTGTGTGTATCAAAGGGATGATGAAATTGCGGAACAACATTGCCGCCACTGATGTCTGTTGCGGGCCATGACGTCCAATGTTTCCAACCACTGCAATTCAGCATCTCGTGGTCCCCAACCTGGAAGGCGGACTGGTCCGACTGCTGCCAAACTTGAGGTCGCCTTCTTCATACTCCTTCTCCACGTCATCGGCTGTCCACCGCGGCACTTTTTCCAATCGCTCCCTGGGAGTGCAAATAGCGCTCGACGTGGAAGGCGATGGGCTGGCATGCGCAGAACATGCCCGAGCCAGCGCATGCGATGTCGGAGAATAACGTCTTGAAGACTGGCACTATTCGCTCCAAGCACGCGGTCTCTCACCTCTGTGTTGCTTACGTGGTGTTGCCACCACACCCTAGCAATCCTTCGTAGACAGCGATTATCAAAGACTGATAGCCGCTTTATATCTTCCGAGCGAATACTCCAAGTCTCATAGCCGTACAAGAGTACTGCACGGACGGAAGCATTGTACACCCTGCCCTTGAGCTTGAGACTGACATCACGACGACGCCATAGATGTCTCAGTTTGATGAATGCAAGGCGGGCCTTTGCAATCCGTTGTGAGACTTCATCTCCAACACCGCCACCAGCCGTGATGCAACTCCCTAGGTAAGTAAAGCAAGGGACTTGCTCCAGAACATGTCCAGCAATGGTGAGCTCGGGTTCAGGCACCTGCCAGTCCTGGAGCAGCGTTTTACATTTTCCCGGAGTGAAGCATAGGCCGTACTTAGACGCCTCCATCGCCAAGCGGTCCAGAGCGTTCTGGACGGATTGTGGGTCGTCCCCCAGCAAGGCGATATCATCGGCGTAGTCCAAGTCCGTGAGTCTGTCTCCAGGGAGAAGCTCAACACCGCAGTCCTGGACACCTTCCAGTGCTCTTTGGAGAACATCTTCGATGGCGAAATTGAAGAGGAAAGGTGAAATAGGGCAACCTTGGCGAACACCGCTGGTCACAGCGAATGAAGAGGAGTGCGTGCCGTAAGCCCTAACTTTGCCCGACGTGTGACTGTAAAGTACTTTCAGGATGGTTACAAACTTGTCGGGCACACCTTTCTTCAGTAAACAGTTCCACAACGCAGATCTATCTACTGAATCAAATGCCGCTCGGATGTCCAAAAACACTACGATTGTTGGCCGTCGGTGGATGTGACGAAGTTCGAGAACTTGCCGAAGCGTGAAGATTTGGTCGATGCAGCCGCGGCCTGGACGAAATCCGGCTTGTTCTTCTCGGGAAAACTCCTCTCTAGTCGTTGAAAGCCTGCCAAGTAGGACCGACACGAAGATTTTGGATGCGACAGAGATTAGGGAGATTCCGCGGTAGTTGCAGCAATCGGCGCGGGAACCCTTCTCGTGAATCAGGACAATGACCGATTCTCCCCATGAGCTCGGAACCTTCTCCTCAGTCCAAACTTTCGTGAACAGCGATAGGATTTCGCTGACAAGTACACCCCCACCATCTTTGAATGGAGCTGGTGGTAGGTTGTCGGGACCCGAAGCTTTGTGGCGTTTCAAAGATTGGACTACATTTCGAATCTCTGCTTCATTTGGGGGGGGGGGCTGTGGAGACAGGCCAGGCATCATACATTGGGGCTGGAGGTGTCGCAGGGGACTGTGTTGGGTGGTTGAATTGAAGAGCGAAATGCTCTGCCCAGCGACCCAATCGTCTGTGAAGGTTGGTGATCTTCGTGCCGTCTGCCTCGCAAATCGTCTGGCTGATAGCATGGAAATTGCAACCAGTGGCCCTGATGATGTAAAACAGACGGCGGAAGTTGCCAGCTGATGCAGCGGCTTCCATCTCACCAGCTTGTTTTGACCACCAAGATTCACAATCAGAGCGAAGGCTTGCTTTCAGCTGTTGCGTAATAGACCGGCGGTGTTCGTTGTACTCTGCGCCAGCAGGCACCGCCCGTCGACGATCCAGCAATTCTGATGATCTTCCCGAGATCCAGCATTTGGGAGTGGAGCGAGTGAGGCCACAGCTGGACAAACCGGCCGACAACAAGGCTTGCTGGAGACTTGACCAGTGTTGATCAACATCCAGAGTGTGAGAGAGAGGGAGCTTTTCGCGAAGCTTTTGTTGATAATCTCTCTTCACCATTGGGTCCTCCAACTTGTAGGCGTTCAGTCGGGTGTGTTTTGACCTAGGCGAACCACCAAAACGCATGCAAACGGTCGCACACACCAGTGCATGATCGGTGTCGACGCATGTTGACCAAAATGATCGGCAGTCGCATACACTGCCGCGCCACCTGCGACTTTTAGCTATGTGGTCAATCTGTGACCAGCGCTGGGTTGATGATGGGAGGCGCCAAGTGGCGTACTGGCGTCCAGGATGACGAAAGCTGGTGCTGGAGAGGAATAGTTGATGATCAGCACAAAGACTGAGCAGTCTCTCTCCATTGTCTGAGCGAACATCATCATATCCATGCGGTCCACAGAAGAACCCTCCCTGTTCGTTCACTGGATGGAATTGAGAATCATCGACGGCGTTTTGTATCGCGTTGGTACATCCGGTCCAAAACTGATTACTCCGATGACCCGATCTCTTGGAATACTACAAAAAGATCAACAATCAGGACATTCCGGTCAGTTGAAGACGGAGGATGCAGTTCGTCAACGGTACTAGTGGCCGGGCACCCACGCCGATGTTGTTCAATTCTGTGCGTCATGTGAGCTCTGTGCTACTTTGAAACTAATTGTGCCTATCCCTCGTGCTCCTTTGGAACCAATAGTTACTTCAGCACCAGGGCAAAGAATTGGCATAGGTATCATTGGTCCTTTGCCGATAACAAAGAGCGGGAACTGCTTCATGCTAGTTACGGTAGATTACTTCACAAAGTGGTGCGAGGCAATGCCTACCAGATACCAAAATACCTCCACCGTCACTTCCACCATCGTCAACGAGTGGGTGGCTCGTTACGGCGCACCTATATTCTTGCACTCCAATCAGGGCGCGGCTTCTGAGAGTCATCTAATGCAAGAAATGTGCCGCTTGCCAGCCATTAAAAAGACGCGAATTACGCCGTATCATCCACAGGGAAACAGGCTCGTTGAGTGGACCAACAGTACCATCAAGGCTATCCTGCAAAGCTTCGTCGAACGCCATCAGTCTAATCAGTTGGACCAAGCGTTGTCGCAATGTATGATGGCCTATCGGGCCTCGGTGCACTCTACAACCGGCTATTCTCCAGCTTTCCTTACTCTCAGCCATGAGATTCGCTTACTTCTGGAGCTGCTATTGCCTATCTGTCCGGTTGTAGCTTACTCTATGTCGGAATACATCCGCGATGCCCGTGAGCGAATCCGAGTAGCTTTTCAAAGCGTGCATGAGCACATGAACAGAGCGCAGCACAGCCAGACGGAGTATTAGGATCGCCAAAGTCGAGACCTTGAATACCGAAAAGCTAACCGTGTATGGGCACACCGACCAAGACCTCCAGTTGGCGCACCAGGAAAATTCCATCTGGAATGGCAGGGGCCATATGGGATTATGTTCGTACGCTCGCCTGTTAGGGTTAGATCAATCATAACCAACCCAACCACTTATAATCGGTCAACCACTATCGATCACCGTGTTGAACACTCCGTTATAGTCGGAGCAGCGTTCACATTCGGTATCATGGGCTGACATATCACGGTTGTCCGACTTCCGGCCTGTAGCCCAACTTGGTCAAATACATGGATTCTCGCAATGTTTCCATTCTATTATTACCGGATTGCAACATCGTTTACTGTGTATGTACTTCGAAATGTTACAGATCCAAACGCCGACTACTTACAGTTCATTACAACCCACTGAAACCGATGACACCGTCTCCAACTTCTACGCCCATAGATGGAATCGCCCCACCCGGTTGTCTCCCGATAGTCGAACACACTGTAGAAGTGCCAGCTGAAGGGGCCTCGCTGTGTTCCCAGTTGCGCTGGCACTGGGGACAGTGCCTCAATTAGACGAGGAGACAATGCAGTACAGTTGAAACCGAAATGAATGGTTTAAATTGACCGCCATTACTAATGACTCCTCTGCTAGTTTTTACAGGGCTTTTCGGACCGAATGCACAATGCATGGAGGGATTCAAAAGCCAAGCCCCATTACCTGTTCCTTGTAAACTCGTTGTTTATATACTTACTTGCCACATGTCACGTGTCGCCCCGTTTAATACACCTGTTTCGGTCCTGCTCGCTCGTTCTCGTATTCGGCTCATTGGAGCATCATCGTCTTGCATGACTATCGTTTCGTGCGAGTTACTGCGTTAGTTACTCGGGCGCTGATTCTCAAGTGCCGTTCGTTTGCAGCCGGGACTTCTCGTCCCTACATCGAACTTGTCCTGCGGAACATATTAAAGAGCGTGCTGACTTTTGAGGTTTTACTTTCAAAGGACAGTTTCAGAATACCATTTACAAGTGGCGTGCAAAAAGATTGACTTGCCAACTTTCGTTTGATTCAAACAATTTTAGATCACCGTTTTCTTCGGGTTACATCGCACCCGTTCTCGGGTACTTACTAGACCTCGTTCACCTCTTTCGGGGTCATTCTCTGTCTATTTTTCTTGGATTTATGTTTTGTAATCCGTTTTACACCTTATTCTAACCCTTAACTGTTGACTGCGCTGCCGGTAACAGCTCGTCGGTTTTACGTTTTGATACTTGTTTCTCACTGTCTTTTAAAGCGTCATGTCGGATTCACTGAATACCGGCGATAATGTCTTCAACTGCTTTGATCAGCGAATCTAGTGCTGTATGCAGCAGTATGAGCTGCTCAAGTCCCGTGACTGACAAGTCTGGAGGCATGCAGTGTTATGTATGCAACTACTGGTACCATGAGACTTGTACCGATTTGAGCCCTTATCAGTACGCAGTGCTCTCGACTAGCGATAGCATGTTGTTCACTTGTCTTCTATGCCGTATCCGTCGACCCACGAGTCTTGAGGTCACGGAGGAGACATCGAGCGACGTCGCGCTTGGAAACTAGCTGATGTAGTCTTTCCTCACATCTTTTGCTTGTAAAGGGGTTACTGATGAGGAAATGGGAGTCTATATTGATGTCGGCTCATTGGAGGAAGCCATGCAGCCAACCTCACCTGCTGTCGATGAGAATCCGATAGAGGGGATGGCTACCGTGTCGTGCGCACCAGCTACCCAGAATGCCCCTAATGAGGCCTTTGATGTCGTACTGGACGTCGTCCAAGACCTATATTCTAGCCCCTATGTCCAATAAAAACAAGCCGAAGCGGGCTAAGCAAGTCCGTAAGGCCCAATTAAAACCTGAAGGTACTGAACCCATAAAGGTGTTGGAGGTAGAGCACAAAGCTCCAGCTCTGATCACCCCAGTTCCTTTGGCGAAGAAACGCGCCGTGTCGACTTCTGCCAAACCCGCAATGTCTGCAAAGACTGGACCGGTGATAGAGTTGGAGGTAGAACACAAAGACAACCTGAATTATTCCAGCTTCTTTGTCGAAGAAACGCGCCGTGTCACCTGCCAAACCGATCAAAACTGGGGTCGAGTCGAAAACTCGTGGAGGGAATACGCCTCGTCGAAATGATTCTTTTACTGATACTAGCGTCATATTTCGTAACGTTGCTGAATCCGCGGCATAGCCTAACGCCAGTTGTGACAAAATTATTGGCCTCGATTATCGTTCGTCGCCTCACTGCGGAATGGGAATCTCGGATCAGGGAAGAGCAGGCCGGTTCCCGCCCAGAGTGTGGCTGTATAGACCATATATTCACTTTGCGGCAGTTGCTAGAGCAGCGCCACGCATACCGCAGATCGACAATAGCTGTGTTCCTCGATTTCAAGAGTGCGTTCGATTCAGTCGATCGATTGATTCTGTTCGAAATACTTGCGCGGAAAGGTGTTCCCACGAAGTATGTGAACATCCTTCGTGCTCTATACTCGAACACTACAGGCCGCGTCACGGTCTACGGTGTCTTATCGGATAGCTTTCCAACCACAAGTGGCGATCATCAGGATTGTTCAATTTCCCAGTTTTTGTTCAATTTCGTCGTGGATTCTATCATGGAGTGTTCCTTAGCGGAATCTCACGATATAGGCGTTGAAGTGCTGCCTGGTGAAAGTTTGGTTGATCTGGATTATGTGGACGATATCGTGTTGCTTTTCGACGATGTTGGGGCGGCCCAATCAACCCTTAATAGCCTGTCCAGAGTGGTCCCGTTATTTGGTATGCACTTCGCACCTTCAAAGTGATGCTGCAGGACCACCAGCCACTGTATGACTCCTTAACACTTGCTAACGTGGAACTCGAGGTGGTTGACCATTTCACTTATCTTGACAGCTGCATCAGCAATGATGGGTGCATAGAAACTGACGTCAGCTCACGCATTGCAAAAGCCAGAGCTACCTTCTTGAACCTGGGGCATCTTTGGCAACAGAAGAGAATTTCCATCCGTCTGAAACGCCGTGTATACTAGGCCACAGTGAGGGCCGTTCTGCTCTATGGCAGTGAGACTTAGCCCCTTCGGTCTGAAGATCTGAGGCGCCTTCAAGTCTTTGATCATCGTTGTTTGCGAAGCATTGCTGGTGTCGGATGGCACCAGCGTGTCCGCAACGATGATGTGCATAGGCGAGTACTAGGTGGTGATAATCATGCTAGCTCCCTAGAACAACAGATAGCACTGAATAAGTTGCGTTGGCTCGGGTACGTGCTACGTATGCTTGGTCACCGCTTACCTAGGAGGGCCTTGTTCAGTCTGTCAGGTGTAGGATGACGCAAGGCTCGAGGTGGACAGAAGTTGACTTGGCAGCGGAAAATGAAGTCACTGACGACCAAACTGGGTGCCGTTGGTCCGTCTCGCCTTCCGGGCTGGAGTCCACGTGACTCGCCTTGTGCTTGGCTCGAGACTTTACAGGACATGGCTCGCAGCAGACACCAGTGGCGCGTCTGCTGCCGTCTCCTAATTGGATTGCCTATTTAAAGTGTGTTTGATGCCGAGTTATCTGCGGGGTAATGACTGATTATGACGCGGGGCAGTGGAAGCCGCAAGGAAGCTGTCTCGCCGATGCCGCCTTATCTTTGCACGATAGCCAATTGTTTGTGACGGTGTGTTGTTGACACAAGGTGTAGGCGCCTTGGCCCTGAATGTTTGCTTAGGGCATTAAGGTTTTCAGGTAAGTCCCCCTTCTCTCCCTCTTATTCTTTATTTCATAGGTCCTCATGGTTGTATGGCAGCGAAGCATCAGTTCAAATGGCTGATGTACTGCTGTTGTTGATGATGATGATGATGATGAATCCGCGGCAGCTCTTCCCAAGGAACGCATGCTGGATGACCTCCAGTGGTTCAAGCTCTGCGTCATCAAGATGCTTCCACCTGGTTTCCCCGGTGTCACTATCAGGAGGCTAGCCAGATTTAGGAACGTGCCTGTAGATACGCTAAATCCGCAACCTCGACTACTTCATGTAGTCCTCAACCACGGAGGAACGCAAAGCGTTAATGCGCTTTGCATTCAAACTCGAGAATAGCAATGTCAGCGTTCAGCCGGACCTTCCCCTGGCAAATCGACTGAAGTTAAAGGAAGCTATCAAAAGTCTCAAGAGCTGGCGGGCGGCTGGTGAGCAAGGTCTTTGTCTTTTGAGTTTTCAGATGGTCAGCCGGAAATCAAATTTTGCCCTGCCAGAACCCCTCCTGGTAACGTGCGACCCAAGGCTGATCATGCCGAGTTCCTTCAGCTAGTGCTTAGCAGTGTTCTTAGCCTAAGGAATAAGGTACACGAGGTGGGTCCACTTGTAGACAAATCTCCTCCCGACATACTTGCTTTCACTGAAACGTGGTTGTCCCCGGCTATCACAGACGGTGAAGTATGCTTACCTGGCTACGCACTGTCTAGGTGTGATCGCTCCGTTGGTCGCCAAGGTGGGGGCGTCGCTCTTTATTTGAGTTGTAAACTTGATGTGTTGAGGACCTGTGTTTTCCATTCTCCGGATCAAACTGTTAAAGCCCTGTCGACTATTGTGTGCACTTCCTCTACTCAGTTTACAGTTGTGGTGGTATATCGAAGTCCTGGATGTATCTCCAGGGAGGTTATTGAGTTTATTCGTATTCAAGCTGCCAGTTGGTATCTAATACTAGGGGACTTCTGCGGTCTGCTTAGGCTGACTTATGTTGCAGTTCAACGGTGGGCACTTTCGGTTCGGCTCTCCTCGAGCTAAAATTGCAACCGCCTTTGCATCAGTTTGTGGATCACCTGACTAGATATATGAGCAACCAACTTCCGTCTAACTTGGATCTCATTTTTGCGAAGTCACACGATTTCGTAATTGATATTACCTACGGCTGTCCTGTAGGAGCCAGTGACCATGTCTGCATATCCTTTCGATGTGTTCTAAGTGTCATCAAGCTACCACTGAGGCATGTCCAAATATTTGGTGGTTAGACTTTAACGTAATGCGAGACAAAGCTTCAGTTTTGCGTTGCGCGATCACCGTGGCTGACACTGTTGAAACAGTCTGGGATAAACTTAGGGCATACCTCACCGAGATGCCTGGTCCCACATCCCACTCATTAAGAGACGGGAGACACGGGCGCAGCCTCTTGGGATAGATCATTCAGGTAAATACCTGCTCAGGAAGTGCTCTAAGTGCTGGCGAACTTATCAAGCGGCTTCAGTAACCAGCACCTACGAATGCTATCGAGCGGTTGTGAATCAATGTAAGCAACATCTTAGAACTGCTCGTTTTCAGTAGAGAAGGGTTTGGCTGACTCAGCCGCAACCAATCCAAATGAATGGAATGAATACTTTAAAATTACAACTAAACTCCTGCTACTGAAGTGTACTCTAACATAAGTAGCCTCTCCTAGTTTCAGATGTTGTGGATATATCGTCTAGCGAGAGGACGTCATCACCTCGCAGGCTAGCCACTGTCAGTGACAGTGGAAGATAAGTGGCGCTATATCCCAGTTAGCTTGCGATTGATGTAGCTCAGCCAACGTTCCCCATAGCTTAGTGGCTTAAGCGGCTGGCTAATTGGCATCTGCCTCTAGCTATCATGGGTTCGATCCCTTGTAAGGGACCGAGGGAATGCGCATCATTGACGCGTCCCAATAAAGCGAAACGCGTCGGGTGCTTTTCCGGAGTAGGCTGTGCTATCTAGCTTGTGAACTACTGAGATGAATACCTTAAAAATCCATGCTTATTTGCTTACGTAAAGTGGCGCAGCGGTACAAACTCGTCTGTGCCAGCTTTACTACGAGCGCACGGGACCCGTGGGCATACCGACTATGTTAATGCTTGTATACTTAGCGAACAACATACTGGTGTCTTTTCTCGTGAGGCATCTCTGCCTCAGGTCGAGCTGGTCACTAAAGTTCCGGAGGATACTTGCCTAACTGAAATCAGCATAACGATACAAGTCTTCGGCTATTGCAAGGGCTAAATCTCTCCAGTGCTTCTGGCCATGATTCAATTCATCCGAAGCTGATGCATGAATTGGCCGCTGAGCTAAGTGGCCCTCTCACATGCGTATTTACAATATCGCTCGACCTTTGTACCTTACCTACGGAATAGAACGAGACAATCATCTGTCCGCTTTTTAAGAGCGGTGACAGAACTCTGCCGGCGAGCGTAGTCGTTAAGTTGTTTGAAAAATGGGTCAGGGATTCGGTGGAGAATCACCTGAATAAGTTTAATCTTAGTGCTGCACTGCACGAATTCCGTAATGGATTTTCATGTCTGACAAATTTACTTGTAGCTCGTGAAAGCTGGGCTGAGGCATTAAACAGCGGTCACGTTATCGACGTGCTTTTTGTTGACTTCTCGAAAGCCTTTGATACCGTCCTGCACCAACGACTCACTAAGGTTGACATCGTATGGGATACCTGGAGCCGCCTTTAAATGAGTGTCTGCTTTCCTGTAGGGGAGAGAACAGTGTGTACGCGTGGGGCGTATCCTTTCGCTTAGGCAAGTTGTTTTTAGTGGTGTTCCGTAAGGCTCGGTTTTAGAGCCGTTGCTTTTCGCAATTTATGTCAATGACCGACCCCACGAACTTGAAGTACCGTCGCTATTGTTTGCTGATGACCTCAGGCTCTGGAATATTATGGATATCCCTGGTGGTTCTGAGACAATTCAGACTGCCTTGGATGGGCTTTGGAATTGGTCAACCTTATGGTTGTTGCCTATAAATCAGGCGAAATGTTATGTTCTCCGCATTGGAGGTGCTAGTCTCCCCGCGCGCTATGTAGTTGGTGGAAGTGAAATCCCTGTTGTCACTCAACAGGTTGATTTAGGTATCATCTAACCTCATTGTTTCACTCTGGGGACAATTGGAGGAAGGCTGCTTGTAGAGGGTTCCGCATGATGTGGTTTATTCGCCGCTCTTTCGGTGTCCTAACGGCCGATATTTGTGTGTAGCTTTTCTCAGCTTTTGTGCGATCGCACTTAGAAATACTATATCCAGTCTTATCCACCTTGTCTTGCAAGGGACAACTTGGAACTGGAGAGGGTTTTGCGAGTGAGTACAAGGTTAGTGCAGGGATTACGGGGACAAACTTATCCCGAAGGCTTGTTTAGCTTGGGTATGTACTCAATGCACTACCGAAGAAGTAGAGAAACCTTGATCCTCACTTACCGTATCTTAACGGGTAAGATCGGTCCAGACTTGTCCTGGCTATTTAGTCCCGCCAAGCTGTCTAGTCTCCGAGGTCACCCGTTGAAGCTGCACAAACTGCGTTCTGACCAGGTAAGGACGGAAACTCGCTTGTCAAGCCGAGTTATTAAACGTTGGAACTCGCTTCCGGCGCACGTGGTTAGGGAGTCTACGGTTGAGTATTTCCGGCGTCAGATACTCTTCGATGATAGTAACAAACTTTTCTCTTCTCCTGACCGACTTGTATCTTCAACTTTCTTTTCGTTCTTTAATATTTCATCTCACTGTTTGGTATTATGATTATTTAGCTGGCATTCCTCCTCTTGTTTTCTTTGCTTATCCTTCACTCTTTTATTTCACATAAACCGGCCTGGCAGGGACTGCTGGGCAGGAAAATGTGGGCAGTAATTGGTTGGACAGAATGTGATGCGGTCTCTGTTTTAGGCTTTTCAACATCTAAATCAGATCTATCGATTCCCGATCCAAGGATACACAAAAGAAGGAACATTCACGGGATTATCCTATCGTTCCAATTCCAGCTGAACTTGAACTTGTCCAACATGGGCGTAGGGATTCTCCGTGAGTTGTGGATGCAACGCCTACCTGGAAGCACTTAGTCCATCCTTACGGTAACAAGTGACCTGCTAGTCACAGTGATTGCAGATGTAGCAGACCGCCTCATCGAACGGCACCAGACTGAGATTGAAACCAGGGCACTTAAACAGCTTTGTGCTGGCGCAATCACACCGACACTGGCGACTAGCTAGCCCTCGGAAATTGACGCCTTATCATCGCGGATAGCGTCGCTACAGCGCAAAATCCAGAAGCTCATTTTAAACCTTAAGTGTCGCAGCCGCTCTGGGTCATCTCTCCGTCGCACAAAACCTGATTTCTCAGTTTACGGCTTTTACCACTCGCGTGTCGGTAACAAAGCCCGTAACTGCGTACAACGATGTAGCTACTCCGCTACACATGATCCGCCACGCCGGCCTGTAATGGCCACGAACAGTGGGCAAAACTCAAAGCCGTCTCATCTACATCTGGGATTATGATGCCCAGACCCAGTTCCTTCTTGATACCGGGGTGGAAGTCAGTGTCATTCCCTTATGCCAGCTGAGCCTATCGCTTCTTTGTCGACAAGCCTAAGTGCCGCCAGCGACACACCAATAGCCAGTTACGGTCGTCGGTCGCTTACCCTGGGTATTCACTGTTGCTGTAGTCCCCATTGCCATCATGGGCATTGATTTTCTCAGTCATTTTGACCTCTTGGTCGATGCGAACCGCCAGATGCTAGTCGGTCGGTTGCCGAGTGGTCTGCACGTTTGCTTTGCAGTCACAAGGTCACCGGTTCGAATTTGCGTAGGGGTGAGTATCCTCGCGGTATACTCAGCCCGCGCGCGACTGGTGGTGGTCGCGCGGCAGCGAAGCGCCGTTACGGCGTACAGCTGACACATTATTATTATTATTATTATTATTATTATTATTATTATTATTATTATTATTATTATGCTAGCCGACACTGCGACGAAACTCAGTGTGCGTGGCATCGCCAATATTTTATCTATCACCCCGGTCTGCGCCTTTTCCCAGACTACGCCAACCTCTTTTCTTAGTATTCCAAGCTCGTTCAGCCAATGAACGAGGCTTTGCCCGTGGCATCCCAAGTCACGCACCACATACGGAAGCATGGCCCACCCGTCTCATGCCGTCCAAACCGACTATCACCGGATAAACTCATGGTGGCTAAAGCGGGGTTTGATCACTTGCTTGAACTTGGAATAATTCGCCCTTCTGACAGCCCTTGGTCCTCTCCCCTGCAGAAGGTCCCAAAGAAAGCTGCAGACTGGCGCCCTTTCGGTGACTACCGCACACTCAATCGGCTAACCGTTCCAGATAAGTATCCCATTCCACACATGCAGGACCTTACCGCATGCCTCACAGGTAAGACGATCTTCAATAAGATCGATCTGGTTCAGGCCTATCACCAGATACCTGTAGAGGAAAATGACATTCCTAAAACAGCCGGTAACGCCCCTTTTGGCTTGTTTGAAATTTTAAGAATGCCATTTGGACTGTGCAACGCCGCACAAACCTTCCAACGCTTCATCCACCAAGTCACTCGGGGTCTAGACTTCGTTTGGTCCTACATCGATGATAATTTATTATCCAGTTCATCGGAAGAAGTGCATCTCGGCCACCTTCAAGCTCTCTTTCTGCGCTTAATCCAACACCTTATCGCAATCAACCCGACTAAGTGCGCACTCGGCAAATCAACGGTAAAATTCCTAGGCCTCCTCGTTTCATAGTCTGGTATGGAAGTCCTTCCTGATAAGATTCAGGCTGTTAAGGATTTCCCAGCTCTGACTTCGTTCAAGCATCTCCGTCGATTTTGTGGTTTATTCAACTACTATCGATGCTTCATTCCGCGCTGCCCTCAGCTCATGCAGCCTCTGACCGACCGATTTCTCTGACACAGCACAGACAGCCTTCACCGAGCTCAAGGATGCTTTCTCCAACATAGCTCTCCTCGCTCGTTCCGAATCAGCTGCACTCGTTTCTAGCACGACTGATGCCTCAGACCTCGCGGTAGGAGCCATTCCCCTACAACACGTTGGTGGGAAATGGCAATCTTTTGGGTACTTCTCCAAACGCCTGCAGCCAGCTGAATCTTGCTATAGCATGTTTGGCAGCGAACTGCTCGCTATCTATCTAGCCATTCGTCACTTCCGGCACACACTCGAAGGTCGCGCTTTCACGGTCTACACTGACCACAAGCCCCTCATCGCCTTCAACTCTGCCTCCGACAAATGCTCACCCAGGGAAACAAGACACCTAGACTTTGTCACGCAGTTTACTGCTGACATACGTCATGTCTCAGATGTCGACAATCCCGTTATCGACGCTCTCTCACTCGTCAACCTCACTCACTAGTTTTTGCCTACCGTCGACGCCATGGCATCGGCTCAGGCTCAAGGTGAAGACATACAACGCACCCTGCAGTCCACTTCGCTGCATTTGCAACCTGTACTTCCAAACCACTGAATGAAGCATTCTCTGTGACACTGCTACAGATTGTCCTAGACCCCATTTGCCCATCTCCTTCCGACGCACAGTCTTCGACGAGCTATTACATCCCGGTATCCGAGCATCTTTGAAACTGGTCACCGAACGTTCCGTTTGACCACACGCCTGACTTCAATGGCAACGCTCCAAGATACATCGTCACACCTGCAATCCTCTTGGCTCTTTTTCCATCCCGGACTCTCTGTTCTCCCAAGTGCACTGAGACCTAGTATGTCCGTTGCCTTCTTCACGCTGATTCGTATACTTTCTTGCATCTGTCGAACGCTTCACTAAATGGCCAGAAGCCATTCCCGTAAAAGATTGCACAACTGAAGCTGTTATTTGTGCCTTCCTAGATCGGTGGGTCTCCCACAACGGATGCCCATCCACCATCACAACTGACCGTGGAACGCCCTTCGAATTTACACCATTCGATACGTTCTGCAACTTTTTAGGCTGTCGCCGCATTCATACGACATCGTATCACCCAGTCGTCGGCCCCTAGCCTAGAGGTAACGAGCTTGTCTCGTAATCTTGCGGCGCGGAATCGAATCCGCGTAGAGGTGGGTGTCCTCGCGATATCTCAGCCCTCTTGCGACTGCTGGTGGTCGCACGGCAGCGAGACCCCGTTACGGCCTACAGTGGGCACAACGGTTTGGTCGAACACTTCTATAGACAGCTGAAAGCCTCGCTCTGCGCCTCTTCCAACCCTAGCTTGAGCAAAACCGATTCGCTCGTACTCTTAGGCATTCGCAGCAGCATCAAAGCTGATTTGCAATGTGCACCAACAGGGCTGGTTTACTGCACAACGTTAACGTTGCCAGGCGAATTCGTTTCGCCTCCCCTTGTCATCGAGTATACCTCCGCCCAACTTTGTGTCTTTCCTAGCTCAACGCATGCGTTCACTACGCCCGACTCCGCCCCTTGAGCAGACTAGAGATGTGCAAATGCACAGCGGGCTCTGCCTGCACTCACGTCTTCCGACGCAGTGCGGCGCCCTCTCCAGACTCCCTACACTGGCCTACACTGGACTCCGAAACATTTCACCAGAATGGTCACCGAACAACGGTGTCCATCGACCTCCTCAAAGTGGCTTTCTTTGACGAACCACTTGCAACCTATCCTGATGCAATCACACAAGCATTCACACCTGAGATGACTTACCGAGCACTGGATACCCCGAAACCCTCTGTTCTCCTTGACCCTCAACCTACTCCGCCTCAACTCCAGGCAACCGACCGACGTGGTAGACAGAGCAAACCGGTCCGTTTTTCAGATTTTGTAAACGTTTGCTATTTCCATTAACACATTTTTCGTCTTTAATGGTAATCATGTGTCTCATCCACAAACGTTGTACCAAATCGACAAAAATTAACAAAACATTTTGAAAACCTGAAAAGCGTATTTGCTTTTATCATGCGTGCGATGTTCTCTCTTCGGCGTCAAGCCACTTCCCCCGACCCTTGCCCACCCCCTCTGCAAAGGGAACCTTCGAGTGACTCGCCAACCGGCTAACTGCAATCCCGAGGGACTCGCCCGTCGGCTCAAGGTCTCTTACTGACCTATGGAACAGTTAGTCGCTCTCAACCGCGGCCGGCCACGACCGGATTGGTCCCCAAACGCCTGGCTAGGTGTTGCCGACGAGGACCCCTGATTTCTTCGTAGGACGAGAACCGTAGACTGGAGTGCGGTTGGGTGAGTGACACCTCCCAAGCGCACCGTGGGATCTGCGTCGGAGGTAATGTCCTGTCGGTCTTTTCTCTGGACTAGCCAGCTTTTTTGCAGTCCAACCAGCCCGTCCCGACGGCCCACCGATGATGCACTCTGGTCCACAAGATCATCATAAATAATTAATAAGAAAGCCTGGACCCAGCGAACTCCGCTACACACCCCATCTTGGAAGCCCGTGTTCAAGCCCATGCTACTATTCACACACGTCCTCATCTCCCATTTTCCCCCACTAACAGCTCCATCGAAGGCTTCCATCCTTCAGCCTTCTAGGAGGAGACCCTTATAGCGTATCTGAAAACACTCCGTATTTTGCAACATTGGATTTTACCGTCGTTTTAACCTTCAAAATGTCCACTTGTTTTACTGACGGCACTTCCTTTGACACAAACTGCTTTGGTGAGTACCTTGCGGCACCGTTTCTCGCTCTGCTTGATTCGCTTCCTACTTTTGTAGCCTACACAATACACCTTGGATTTAGTTGCCTCCAACTTCTATACTGTCCCTTATTTGAGACACGTCCTTTACGTGTCATTGATTACCGGCTAGTATCCCAGGCGCCACCCAACACGTCTCCGTGATCGGTCTACATACCAAGTGGGTTGTCGCTTGGTTGCGAACCAGTTCTTGACCGTAAGTATGGTCGCGTGCGGATACCGTAAAAAACTTGTCCACCGAATATACTCCGTTAGAAATATCCACATTAGCATTGCACATACCGGGGGTAGAACTGCATTCGTTCATAACGTCAGTTTGGTGACGGGTGATGCAACTAGATGCAGATGCTGTGTTTGAGCATTCGATACGTTTGTGAACCCCGCTGTTTTTGGGTGATGATGGCCTGGAGTCCATTGAACCGTCGTATATTGTGCTGTTCTTTTAACAAACTGTTCATATCATTCTGGTACTTTAGATGCACTAGTATCGGACAAGGTTTCAGAGGAGATTAGCGATTCAGTCTTTGCGCACAGGCAAGCGTATTTCGTCTTAAGTGTGGTTTCTATGATACTCGTAAATTAAGCTATGCTTACGGAATCAGGGACGCCGAGCGCGATTGGTGTGTGAAATCGATTTTCCTTGTTTCGACCCAACCGGTCAATCTGAGATGTTGAACTGGTTTGGAAATACGGGTCCCTAAGAGGCGCCTAAAAGATACGGCTTGGGCCGATTACAGGTGTTCTTATGTGTAACCACATTAATGCGGGAAGATGCTTGTGGTCGAAACAGCTGTGTTCCTTGATTTCAAAAGTGCGTTCGATTCGGTCTATCGATCTATTCTGTTCGAAATTCTTGCGCGGAAGAGTGTTACCACGAAATATGTGAACATCCTTCGTGCACATCCTTCGAGCTCCCTGTTGTTTGAGCTTCAAGCGATGTCCACGCAGGCGTTTCAGAATCAGCCAGCTCAAATAAATCAGAGGGCACGATGGCACTGAAGCCCTTCATGATCTTAAATGTTCCACTTTAATCGATCCAAGATATCTCGGATCAGGGAAAATTTGACAATAGTCAAATCTCGTTTCAAGTGTTTATTCAAACACTGTTTTCCACGTTATTTCAGCTAAAACGCTCGATCGTGAAATCTGCGAATAGCGTCGTCCTGTACTGCAGAGCTCTCGGTTGACAAGTATTTTTTCTTGCTACCTCTGGTTTACGTCCTTTATCATTTCCCAATGGCTTCCAGATGTGTCTCCTGTAGTAAAAAGTGTCACTCACCGATCGAAGGCCGTACAGTGCTCTTTGTACGATGGTTGGATTCATGCTGCTTGCTGTGGTATCAGTCCGGGCCTATATGGACATCTACAACGGACACCGTCTCAAGCTATCGCTTTCTTTTGTGACTCATGAAGAGTAACAACCAGTGACAGACGTGTACTTGCCGGTTTACCAGCGCTTAGTCCACGCCCCTCTCTTCCTCACACTGCGTTGATTGCTTCCCCCGGACTTAGTTTTACCTGTGGGTCCTTCTTCCCCCTGTTCTGGATTCGTAACTCCTATCAATAAGCAAAGTCGTGCCACGTCTCCCTCAGTACATCTTTCTGCTCAGCATGCCGAGCCTGCGGTCAGGACCTATGCATCTGTGGTGAGAGGACTCGCAGCGCCGTCAGGCAGTCACAACTCAGCTATGCGAGAATCGAAGCCAAAAGCAAAATCTAGTATCAAAGCCAAGCCCTCTTCTCAACTGGAGATTAAGAAAGTTCTTGATAGACTTACTCAGTTGGAGAACTTGGTTAAGGACACATCGATTTCTCCTAAGCAACAGACATCTAGGGACCCCCATAGTCCCTCTCGTGACCGCTGCCTTATAGTGATAAATGCGCCGGATCCTTCTAAATCTACGCCAGCTGAAAGGATCCTAGATGATGAAGCGTTTTTAATAAGGATGATTTCACGGTTGTTTGACGAAGGTGAACCAGGGATAAATGTTGTTTCTGCCTTTCGCATTGGCAGGAAGCAGGAGGACTCTACAAAGTCTCGTCCTCTCAAGATCGTATGCCAAAACGAGGATGAATGCAGGCGCATCCTCCGACGCACTTCACGTCTCAAAGGAGAATCGTTTTATGTTCTTAGAGATCTGTCCCCTGAAGATCGGATAAAAATGAAGAGTGCGGTTGGTGAACTTCGAACCCGCCGGGCAAATGGTGAGACGGGCCTTCACATTGTGGAGTTTCGAGTGGTTCCGAAAACTCCGAGAACTCGCTGGAGACCCATCCTTGTCCTACCCGGACAGTAAGGTCGAAGACCGGTTTGAGTGTGTTGTCCGCTAATGTGCGCAGTTTGCGGAACAAATTGGACGAGATTCAACTTCTTGCCATGGATAATCACCCTGATTTGATGGCTTTCTCTGAGACCTGGCTGTCCCCGAACATCCATGACTCGGAAGTATATATCCCTGGATATCACTTCTCCCGAACTGATCGCCACGGAGTGAGGTCAGGCGGGGGCGTTATACTCTATTGGAGGACGAACCTCAAGGTACATTTGCTTGATGCTACTTGTGATATAGATGGTGGCTTCGAAGCTCTGTGGTGTCGTATTCATGACGGGTGTAGATCTCTCCTGGTCTGTGTCGCCTATAGATCTCCCTTGGGTTCGGGAGCTCTTTTGCTGGATTCAATTAAATCGCACGCCAAAGGTAAGGACTGCTTAATTGTTGGAGACTTCCAAGCACATAGAATTGACTGGGACCTGCTTTATTGTGGTCTTCCTTCTGACTCTTTTGATGCCCTTCTCCTTCAGACCGTTCTCGATTGTAAATTGTCTCAGCATGTATTTTCACACACTCGGTTGTTCTCAGATCAAACGCCGCACATTCTTGATCTAGTGTTATCCCCGATGCCGTCAGATGTCATCGACCTGGTTATTATGCAACCTATTGGTAAGAGTGATCACTGTGCTATTTCCTTCCAATGGGCACGTCGGTTTTCTGTTCATGACCAAGGTGATTTCCGGCGTAATTTCTGGCGAGCCGATCCACAGCGTCTGCAGGAGGCTGCTTCTAACATGGACCGGACCATTCCTCATTTTTTGTGTGTTGACGATGCTTGGACTCACTTTTACTCCAACATAATGTCGCTAATCAACCAGGTTGTTCCTATTTCTAAAAGTAGAGGTCTAACAAGAGGTCCTCCTTGGATTGACAAACAGTTGAGGTCTCTGATGAATAAAAGACGCAAATTATGGGATCGATTCAAGTGTACACAATCGACGGCCGACTACTTGCAGTACAAAACGCTTAGGAACCTTTGTATCCTGAAGAAGCGGGAGAATCGCCAAAACTACGAATTTCAATTAGCTGTGCAGTCCAGGTGCTCCCCCAAAATGTTCTTCTCATATCTGAAAAGGGGTACCAAAGGTGGTAATGGCATTCCATCTCTGTATTCCAGTGAACACGCTGCCTTACTTCAGGAGGATGCTGCGAAAGCGGATCTCTTAGCTCAACAGTATTCATCCGTTTTTACAAATGAAACTCCGTTTTCTGACGTAGTACTCCCATGCTCATCTTTGCTGGATCATCTCGAGATCAGTACGGAAACTGTTACTCAATTCCTTCTTCAGTTAGATCCGAACACCTCGCCCGGTCCTGATGGCCTGCACCCACTGTTTCTCAAGACCGTGGCTAAGTACATTGCAGCCCCAGCTTGTCATGTGTTTCGCTGCTCTATTGAATCCGGACGCCTTCCATCAGCCTGGAAGCTGGGTATTGTCAAGCCCATATTTAAAGGAGGGAACCGCCAAGACCCAGCAAACTATCGTCCCGTTTGCCTAACATCAGTAATGTGTAAAATTATGGAACGGATTCTCAAGGGAGCTCTCAGCCTTTACTTCGACGACCGGAATGTGATTTCTACTGCTCAGCATGGCTTTCGTAAGTCACGCTCGTGTACCACCAATTTGTTAGTTTCCAGAGAGAAATGGGCGAACTCACTGGATGCTGGCAAACGTATGGATGTTATCTACGTAGATTTCAGCAAAGCGTTTGACAAAGTTCCTCACGAGCGGCTTTTGTTCAAACTTCAAGCAATTGGTGTCTCTGGGAGGGTTTTGTCGTGGATTTCGGATTTCCTTTCAGACCGAATTATGCGAGTTAAGGTCAACAATACGTATTCACCCTCCGTCCTTATGAGCAGTGGCGTTCCTCAGGGCTCTGTTCTTGGACCAGAGTTGTTCAAATTCTTCATTAACGACCTTCCTTCAACCCTCCGGACCGAATGCTTGATCTATGCAGATGATTTGAAGTTATGGATGGAGGTAACCAGCGCTGAGGATGCTGACCGCCTCCAAAATACACTGGATCGGCTGCACGATTGGTCTCTTAAATGGCAGTTGCCTATAAATCGCGATAAATGTTCTGTACTCCCCATTGGTGCTACTGAACCATTCGGTGTTTACCACCTTGGTGGTTATTTGCTTAATAATGTGAAACAGGAAAGAGACCTTGGTGTTATAGTATGCTGTGATCTAAAAACCACCCAAGATACTTTGAAGAAGGTTGCTGCGGCTAACAGACTACTGTGTTCTATCCGAAGAGCCTTCTCACGATTGACGCCGGAGATCTTCAGACTTAGCGTTTCCTCCCATGTGCGTCCAATCCTCGAATTTGGATTACCCGCAGTTCATCCACTTACAAAGCTTGAACATGGCTTGATTGAAAAAGTTCAGCGACGCGGTTCTAAGTATATCTTTGAGTTCCGACACCTGCCATATCACATTCGTCTCCAGCATTTGAATATGCTCTCCCTGGAATATCGGCGTCGCCGAGGCGATCTGATCTACGCTCGGCGCATTCTGCGAGGCGAGATAGGAAACGAGCTTTAAGGTTTCTTCCAGGTTAACGCTGAGTGTTCGACTCGGGGCCACTGCTGGAAACTGTTCAAACCTAGGAGACTCAGACTTCGCTCTGATTTTACACTATCGACTCGTGTAATGAACGACTGGAACTGCTTGCCTAATTCCGTCGTCAACGCGCATACGGAGGAATGTTTTAAACGATTGTTGGATTTATACCTCTTGAGTGTGCAGGGATCTTGTGGTTTCTTATGTAACTGTGACAATTTAACTTGTTAATTGCTGTTGCGCCAACACCTGCTATGATTGGGAAGCGATGGAGCTGACAAAGGTCTTTCCTTCTGCTCTCTACAATACAATGCTTACAATGATCGGTACGGCACGCCAAAAAACCGAGCTACCGCGTAGCACTCACAGAGCAACAAACATCCCACAGAGTAACAAAAAACGTGTACGGGAGAAAGTAATAATTACCTTGGAAAGCCACTATTTGGCGATTAATCGATTATTAACGATTATCGCCTCGATTTCGAGCATTCCGGAATGCTCTACTTTGCACGTGATTAAAACTACCTGACACCTCTGCAAACGGAGCTTCGTACCCTCCACTTGCCATCAATGATCTTTTCACAGTGTGATTTCGGTTCACACAGTTGGAGGTGGTTGGATGTACAGTTGGGTTCATCGGACGCATGTGAATGTTCATTATTAATTTAGGGTGTTTGTTGAAATGCTAAGAGTTGGATTTAGAATATACTATATACTAAGCGGTTTAAATGCGTTCCGGTGTTTAATCATTTCCCCCTCCAAGCGTGGCAGCCATGGTGGAAGACTGGTTTGTATTCCGACGTATACTCAAGGGTCCATATCTGGACTTCGCATCGATGAATGATGATATGAAAGTGTTTCAGATGGAAACGGCGACATCGTTTATTCGTCGGAACGTTATAACTGCGAAAGCGTACCAGAGGGAGACTGGACAGGTGCTACCAGAGGGATGCCCGTACCGGTATACTCTGTTTGTTTGCGCGCATAGCAAGCGCATCAACGTTACTGGAGAGCGGTAAGTGCATTGCGTCTGCCTGAGGAAAAGATTATTACAGGTACCACTGTTACAATTACCCTGCTTGGTTTTCAGCGACGTTTAAGTGCGAATGTTACGAGATTGCAAAAGCGTGTCCGTAGCATTCGCACAGTTTTCAGGTGTGGAAGCCTTGGCTGGATGCGCAAAACCGGAGGCTACCGGCGGAGCAGGAACGCATGGTGCTTACCTCAATGCAGACTTTTCGTCGGAGACAGGAGATGCGTGCATTTGTGCGTCTGCACAACCCTTTACCCTTTATACCGGGACCTTCTACTTAACAGGGCTCGGTTGGTTGCAAGTCAGACAAATGGTCGGTATTAAATAGCACCGGACACACTAAGGCTAAAGCCCCTCGGCTGAGCCGGTTAGAAGGTGCTAATATTAGTTTGGCTAACGAATCTGCAGTCTCACACGTTGGAATTCACGATGGTGAGCCTCACGTTACGCAGACAATAAAGAAAAACTCTAGCGTTTGTTCTCCTGTGGCAAGAGCAGTCAGCTTGTCTGGACAACCCCCTTCACAAGATGCCAGCGAGATAACTCCTGGCCTGCATTTGGTTGCGGCGAAACTTGCTCGTGATGGAAATGTGAATCACACCTCTATGGTGGAAGAGGGTTGTGAAGGTGTGACAATGGGACTTCAGCCGGTGCATTCAAAAACAATCGAGGCCTCATGCTCGATAGTAGGGGCACCAAAGTCCGTGGGTGGTATGCCCTTTTCACAAAATGCTAGGATAAATGAAAAACTTGCCACACCTAAATTGGACCGTACAGAAAATCTGAAGTGCAATGCGGTTGGGTCGACTCAGGTAAATGGGAGGAAACCCGTCGGGAGTTTATCCAGCATGCCCAGGCGGGTGAAGCCAGGAAAGGGATTATCCCGTAATGCGTTGCAGCAGCCCAGCGTTGATTCATCAACTCAGGCAGCTGATCGAATTGAAATGGTATAAAAAACGGGTTATCCCCTCGGACTGTACTTCCGAGGGGAAACAACCGCGTTCGGAGAGACTAAGCGTGTGGTACACTAATTGTTGTAGTGTGCGTAACAAATGGGGTGAATTGGTGATGCGTTGTGAGCAAGTTGAGGTGGCCGCTGTGTCGGAGTCCTGGTTCTCTCCAGATGACCTTATTGGTGACCTTCTTATAGACTTTGCGTGCTACAGTGCTGACAGGCCCGGATATTAGGCTGGTGGAGGAGTACTCTTGCTTATAAAGTGCCAATATAAACACTGGGTGGCTCCATTTACCATGAGTTCTGCTAATGTGCAGGCGGTATCCTGCTATCTAAGAGCATGGGGTAGACTGGAGAAGAGGACATGGAGCTTGGTACGTTAGTATGACCGTCGGCAACGGCCGCACCTAATTTTCTGATCGTCGGTGACCTAAACCTTCCGCATGCTGATTGGCAGCATGCTGAAAACAGAGTGGGTACTTTAGAGAAGAAACTAGTAGCTTGGATGCACGTATATGCCTTCGAGCAATACGTCAATGTCACGACTAGGAGTCGTACTGGGAGTAACCTTTCGACCCTTGATATCGTGACCGCCAGACATGGTCACTTGATTGAGCTAAGCGTGGAGCCACCAATAGGTAAGGGTGATCATTGTGTTTTGACCATTTCTCTGGACACACCGAGGCTTGCAGAGAACCGTCGAATGGGAAGAGATTTAAATCGTATTGAGTTTATGAAGCTGTGGGATCGAGCCCTTTAGATCACTTGGGTCCCTGAACAGGACATGGCCACTTTGGAACAGAGGTGGCTTCTACTTAAAAGTGGACTTATACAGTTGCTGAATGACATTGCTCCTCTTAGCCCAAGGAGACATCTTGGGAAACCCCGATGGTGGAGATAAAGTTTGATAGAGTGATAAAGAGGCGCAATGCTGAGTCGAGAAGATATCAAGAAACTCGGCGCTTCAGATGTTGGCTGCATTACAAAAGGTGTCGAAACATGGCTATTAAGTTACAGCGACAGGCCAAGTACTCATATGAGCTTGGGTTGGCCAAATTTGTGAAAACCGATCCCAAGTGTTATTACAGTTATGTCCAGTCAAAGGCTTCTGTAAGAGAGTTGGTCGGCTGTCTAACCATGGATAACGGTACCCAGGCTGTAGACGACGTCGATAAAGTAGAAGTGCTGCTACGTGTTTACCTAAGCCTGCATTGGAAGGACAGTGACTCAGCCTTGCCATCACAGCCGCACTGCTCAACTAGCTACACAATGCGGGAAATTATTCTCAATGTGACAGAGGTCTTCACAGTGCTGGCCAGTTTGAACCCTTATAAATCAGCCGGTCCTGATAGCGTACATCCGGCCATAGCTAAGCCTCTGGCTGATATCTTTCAGTATCCCGTAGTGGAGTTATTCAACCCGTCTCTTCAAGAAGGCAAGCTGCCACGTGATTGGAAGGAGGCGCCTATTCTTGCCATCCACAAGGGGGCTCTAAGTCGGTGCCTCTTAACTATTTACCTGTTAGTTTGACCAGCATCATGCTGAAATGCTTGGAAAAGCTTATAAGGAACAGGATCTGTGAGCACTTGACTGAGCACAATCTAATTAAGGCGGAGCAGCATGGCTTTCTCAATAAGAAGTTGTCTTACCAATTTATTGTGCTTCTTGGACGAGATTACCCGTTGTCTTGATGGTGGGATTTCGGTAGAGGGGTGGTATTTGGATTTCAGCAAAGCCTTTGACTCCGTGAATTATCGATTTTTAATTGAGAAGCTGACACGGTTTGGATTGGATCCTCAACTATTACTATGGCTCTCTGAATTCTTACTTGGAAGGACATTCAGTGTCAGCGTTGGGGAAGCGAGTTCTAGTGTTGGCCATGCCTACAGTGGTGTCCCCCAAGCTTCGGTGCTGGGTCCAATGCTGTTTCTTACGTTTATATATTACCTAGCTCCTCTTCGTGAGGACTCCTGCTACATCTTCGCAGATGACTTGAAGCTAGTCAGTAGGGGGAACCGAGCGACACTGGCTAAGGACATCATCACTGTGGCGAATTGGTCAAGCCAATGGGACCTACGTCTAAATGCCAACAAATGTCAACTATTGACTAGTAGTGGTAGGGGAATTGCTGTTTAGTCTTCTGTGGGATCTCTATCATTGCGGTGTACTGATGAAGCCCGTGATCTAGGTGTCATCATAGCGAACAATTTTAAGCCTTCGGCACAGTGTCACCATGCTGCCAACAAAGCACGGCACGAGTTATTTCGTCTTAGGAGGACGCTGAGTAATAGTAAAGCAGAAGTATTATTGCCTTTATATTTAGAAGTGGTCAGGCCACATTTGGAGTATCGGGTTCAGGCCTGGTCACCGTACCTCCGGAGTGACATCAGCTGTATAGAAAAGATTCAGAAACTTGCGACCAGGATGATCGAAGGTCAACGAGAGAAGTCATACGAAAATCGTCTAAGTAGCTTAGGATTATTTTCCTTGGAACGGCGTAGGTTGAGAGGGGATTTGATGGAGACGTTTAAGATCATTAAGGGACTTAATGGTATTAGTTCCACCCATCTGTTTGAGTCGGCTACGTCAGACCATCTGCGTGGGCATCGCCTGAAGCTCAAACATCACAGAGCTCGTTTGGACATCATTGCAAAGATTTTACGAACCGAGTACTTAACTACTGGAATAAACTTCCTTCTGATTTAGTGGAGTCTGAGACCGTAGAAGCCTTCAAAAGGGGCTTAGACAATTGTTGGTCCATCCTTTTTCCAGAGCTATTGTAGTTGTACTGGTATATATAGTGTATTTTGATGCTGGCATACGAAAATACAGAGATTACTCTTGTTCTTGCTTCGTTCCATCGCAGAAGCAAGAAGAGACAATCCAACGTCGAAGTGCCGGGGGCCGCTTCACCTACCGGCACAATAACTGGACGCTCGTTAGGCGGAAGCCTCTATCGTCCATCTGACCTGACCTGACCTGACCTGCAGTACAACATTCGTTTAACAAGGCGCGACTTGTGTGACATACGGCGGCGTCAACGGAACGCTTGCGTCATGGAAGTGGAAGAGGCTACGCAGCCGTTGCGAAGAAATGATCGGCTTAAAATTTTGCGTGAGGGAAATGAGATTCGGTACCTGTTTTTGGTGCCCACGCGTATGCTGGAGTTGGTGTGCCAATCCGGTGGGGTCGTTTTGGCAGACGTGCGTGCATTAGTCGTCTCTTGGCATAGCACCAGATCGGGTCTTCCTACGCCTTCCACGTTCCTCTGCATTTTACATTCCTTAGAGGACGGAGCAACGGCTCTTTTCAGGGCCACCTCTGTCACTGTGTCTTGTCGTCCCACATGGCATAGGCAGCGTGCAAAGTCCGCACATTCCTAGCGGTGGACTGCAACACACAAGGTTCAGTGGGTGGTTCCGTAATCTTCAGACATATGTGGGCCAGTTCCTACCTCTTATTGTGTGAGGAAACACTGCTAACAATGCGAACAACATGCTCATCTATTAAGAAAGTGGTAAGTTCACCTTATGCGGTCATTTTAACGATGAACATTGCGATGTAGCCATAAATTCTTCGTAAACGTTGTTTCCCATTTCACTAAGCCTTTGGCATGTATACCTCGTAGCGCCCTCAATTCGTCCTGTAATAATACGTGATGAACCATTTTTCAGTATTCTCGCTTGTGGGGTGACGAGCGTTCGCAACGCTCCCCACGAAGACGAGAATCTTTGCATATGGTTGGAGCGTCCATCTGCCCACCTGATAAAATCGTTCCGCACCTTATACGCACGGCGTATATAAGTACAACGTCGTCACGTTCATCGGTTCCCTTTCTACGGCCAATCCGTTGCTCCGAACATTCACTTCCTACTCTGTACGTCTTGTTTGTCTCCCAAGCAGCGGGTTACTTTATAATTACACTGGGCACTAATAAGTAAGGCAAAACCGGCTGCATCTTCAGTTAAGATTAATGAACACAGAACGCTATATCTTATCTATCTATCACGCTAACCTTTGGCGAATTCCATTATCCCTGCTTCACCGCATACAACAGATTAACTCCGTTACCCTTCCCGAGGCAGCATTCTTTAAACAGGTTTAAATGTTTATAGAACCCCTGTTCCCCCAAAAACCTTCTATGCTCCGAAAAGGATACTCTTCGACGTTGATGCTTACATAATATTATTTCATGCGAAATCATCTTGCGCGAATCAAAATCATTCCATTTAGCATAACTAGTAGAAAAAGTATGAGGATTAACTAACAAACAGATGCACTCTCCACTATTAAATAAAACATTCCTCTGCGTACACAATTTTATACCACAAAACTATTTGTACTTAAACACAATTTTTATTTTAGGCAACATAACATAGCCGAAAGGTCCCCAATCTCTCATTTGGCATGTATTATGCATCAAACATGCAGAAGTACATGGATTTGCCCACAAAGATGAATTCAAGTGTGCATTTCTTACTTACGAACATACCATTATTCCTTACTACCTTCATTAACCTATATATGTATGCATGTATATGCATACGGCGGGAGAGCCTATGGTGCGCTGAGGCTGGTGGTGGCTAGATCCTGACAGATGGTCTACCCACTGCTGCTACTGTTGCGCCATAGTCTCCTGTCCTGGGCGCCACCACGTGGCGACCGCTGGGTGGGATTTTGGTTTTGCCCTTCGCCCTGCTAACATCTAGGACACCAATCCGCACGATTCAGTGAACTGACCATGTGCTAGACCCGCTGCCTTTCGGGTGTTCATTTAAACGGGGGCTTTGGCTGAGGACCCGAGTCGTTTTCCTGTCAGGATAGGGCGCCCTGGCAGTATCCTAGTCCATCCTCTTGGGAGGTTAGGAAGTGGTCGATGGCCCTCTTCCCGTAAAACCTAGCCATAGGAGACAACAGATCTATGGGTTATAAGCTCACAGCTCGATTGGCGTAGAGCACGAGTGCCACGCATTTTCTCTGGCGGTGGGAGGACACCTCCGGGTGTTCAATGGTTTGCTACTGCCCGCCTCAAGCCAGGCAGCCCCTGGTCAAATTGATGCAAACCCGCCAAAACCCACCTGCGTCTGGCCGTGGTCGCAGGTGCGTATCATACTACGGACGCAAAACACATAATAATTGTTCCAGTACCTCAAAGGCTGCGTGTGACGGCCGTCAAGCAGATCCCCATCTGTCTCTGCAATCAAATTCCCGAGCTTGATCTGCTCCCCACTGCCTTGTGGGTCAGGCTATTGCTCCAAAGGCTCCGGGTTTAGTCCCTCAAGCAAACCTCCAAATCACCCACTGCCTTGTGGGTCAGGCTATTGAGCCAAATGCTTCGGGTGGAGTCTTTCTAGCAAACCTCCGAAGCACAACGACCACCTCGCGTGCGATTGTCCACCAATGCAATCGTACGCCTGCGCGCAAAGCACTCAGCATCGGGTGCTGGAACGTGCGCACACTACTGGACCGGAACTCCAGCGAGCGCCCGGAGTGACGCACTGCACTGGTCGCAATGGAGCTGGCGCGCTACCACATCGGTATTGCGGCGCTCAGTGATACTCGGCTCGCTGAGCAAGGTAAGTTACATGAAGCAGGTGCTGGCTACACATTCTACTAGGTGGGCAACGCCGCCTCAGTACCACGTGAACATGGGGTCGGATTTGCAATATCCGATCGCCTGAGTGGCCAGCTGGTGGGTGAACCAACGGGCATCAGCGCGCGACTGATGACTGTTCGCCTACGACTCGGAAGAGGTAAGTTTGCTACTTTTATAATCACGTACGGTCCGACCATGTGTTATCCTGATGACACGCGTGATCAATTCTGCACTGAGCTATCCTCCGTGATACGGTCTGTGCAGAGGAGCGACCGACTATTTCTGCTGGGTGACTTCAACGCGCGCGTTAGGCGTGATGCATCGGTGTGGACAGATGTTATCGGTGCGCATGGTATTGGTTCAGCGAATGCGAACGGTGACAGGCTGCTCTCACTGTGTGCCACTCACGGCCTGACGATCACGAACACTCGGTTTGCACTGAGTGCGAGTGATATAGCAACTTGGACGCACCCACGGAGTGGTCAGGCTCACCTACTTGACTATGTCATCGTACGTCAGCGTGATATGCGTGCAGTGCGCATGACACGTGTACTGCGTGGAGCTGAGTGTGGCACTGATCAAAAATTGGTTCGGACCAAACTGTACATATATTTTCGTAGATCTATGTATTGTACTCCCGCCGTGAATCGGCGTAAATTTAACATTCTCTCCCTAGGTACTGGGGCGAAACGTACTGAGCTGGAGAAGGCGATGTGGACTGCATAGCCACAGTGGGCGACCTGTGGCACCACATTCGCGACCAGGTGACAGCTGCTGCCGAGGAGACCATCAGGCGCGCAAACTGTAAACGGCCTGATTGGTTTGATGACAACAATGTGACGATTGGCGCACTGGTGTCGGAGAAGAATGCAGCATTTGAAACACGTGTCACAGACCCCAGCGACTTTAAGGAGAATAATCAGTTTCGCAAACTTCGACGGCGACTGACCCGAGAGCTCCGTCGCATTAGCAATGCATGGAGGACGCAGAGAGCACTTGCTCAGCTGCGAAACGGCAAATGTGCCGGAGGTGACGGGATCCCGCCTGAAGTATTAAAACACGGTGGACCCGCGCTGTTGACTGCGCTGCACCACCTGGTGCAAAACTTGTGGATTGAGGAGGAGGTGCCTCCTGAACTGAAGGCTGCGCTTGTGCTACCACTGTACAAGGGCAAAGGTAGCAAGCAATGTTGCACGAATTATCGTGGCATCAACTTGCTGAGCTGCGTGGGCAAGATGATTGCCCGAATCCTGCTTAACCGCCTCGTCAGTCAGGTTGTGGAACCAAAAGTGGCTGAAGAGCAGTGTGGCTTACGTTCGGGTCGCAGTACTATAGATATGGTATTTGCGGCTCGTCAGTTGCAAGAGAAGTGCAGAGAACGACACCAGCCATTGTACTCGCTTTTTGTTGATTTCACCAAGGCATTTGATAAGGGGAACCACGAGGCATTGTGGCTGGTGTCGAGTAAGTTTGGTTGCCCGCGTAAGTTTGTAAGTTTAATTGAATGTCTGCACAGTGGTAGCGAGCGAGTGTGCAGCTGAGTGGAGAGACCTCGAAGGACTTTGCAGCTGTCTCTGGTGTGAAGCAAGGCTGAGTCTCAGCTCCTGCCCTGTTTAAAATATATATTCATGCAACGTTGTCTTGTGCTTTTGATGCGGCTTGTGCTTACGGTGTTCGTGTGGAGCACTGTACTGTTAATGAGTTGCTGATCATCTGTCGTTTCGGGGCGAGAACTCTAGTCTGTAAGACAACTGTCCGTATGTTGCTGTTTGCTGACTACTGTGCGTTGTTTTCACACAGCGCGGATGAGTTGCAGCACATGACTGGTGCTCTGGCTTCGATGGCGGCAAAATTGGGGCTCACCATCAACACAAGCAAAACTGTCTGTATCTTTCAGCCTTCACCGGAGTTGCAATCTTCAATATTGCCGCAAAGCAACATTGGTGCTGAAGTATTGGAAACCACCTCCCGCTTCAGCTACCTTGGGTGTGTGATGTCGACTCATCAGCAGCTACACAGTGAGCTGCGTAATCGCGTGTCGAAGGCAGCAGCGGCATTCGGGAAGCTTGAGTACCGAGTGTGGAACAACCATCAGCTTACCATTGGCACGAAGCTGATGGTGTACAAATCCCTGGTACTGTCCGTTCTTCTATACGGCAGTGAAACGTGGACGATGTACCGGTGGGATGTGCGATATCTCGAGCGGTTCCATCAGCAGTGTCTGCGACGAATTTTGCGGATCGGCTGGGGCGACAGAGTTGCAGACACGGAAGTTTTGCGCCGAAGTGGGATGTATGCAGTGGACGGCATACTTTTACTGCGACACCTGAGATGGCTTGGTCATGTGAGCCCTATGGATTCGGCGCGGATACCGAAACAACTTTTATACGGTCAGCTGAGTATTGGATAGCGACATGTGGGGAAACCCAAGTTACGTTACCAGGACATGATTAAATTGAGCATCACACGCTTTTATCTTGATTGCAAATCGTGGGAATCGAAGGCGGTTGATCGTGGTGAATGGCGCGATCTACTCACGAAGACAGTCGCTGAAGTGCGGGAGAAAGCCCTCATGCATGTAGAGAAGAAGCGGCAAGTGCGGAAGCGGCAAGCACCAATTAATTATACTCCATCGACATCGAGCGCATGGTGCTGTAGAACATGCGGTCGCGAGTGCCCTGGTCAGGCAGACCTAGTGAGCCATGAGAGAGGTCACTCGGGACCACTGTCGAAGGGACGACGGGTCCCGCAGTGAACGTAGGCAACACCAGCGCAGCGTTTGTAGGCACGCTGAATTCGATTTACTAACCGCATGCTTGCATGCTAAGTCTCTTTATTTCAGGTGGTGTGTTTTCGGTTCTGTCCTAATGCCTTTCTTTTTCATATGAATGTCTAGTGGGCCTTGAGCTAGGCCCTTTGGTGCCACTACAGAAGCGACGACGGGTCCTGCAGCGAATTAGCGCCAGCCCTCACAGCGTTTGTAGGCACGCTGAATTCGATTCATTAACCGCGTGCTTGCATGCTAAGTCTCTTTATTTCAGGTGGTGGGTTTACAGTTTTTACCTTAATGCTTTTCTTTCTCATATAACTATCTCCCTGTACTCTATTCCATTAACTTGCACACATCGCCTAAGCCAATTGTATTCGATTTCCACAACCCTTTTGTGTACGTGGCACTCCGTGAACTATACTAGCCTACCTCGTGCACTTAGCTAGGATTTGCTCGTAAACAACTTATTACATATCCTATTAAATTAAGGTTTATATCACCGTTTCCCTTATGCGTTAAGCAAATTTTTCTCTTCTCTTTTTCTTTCTCTTTCTCTCTCTCAAGTGTTTGGCTGTTGTTTGATATCCCCGGTGTGGCTGCGCTTGATGTGCATGTTGACAAGGTGCCTACCTGTCTATTACTCACTACCTCGTCCATTCTGGCTCCAGGAGACAGTTGGTCGTTGTTGGAGGGGACAGGGTGCACGGTCATTGTGGCAGTGTTAGGATCAAAGAGTGGTTCCATGCAGTCAGTGTGGAGCGGACTACGGTCCAGCCACCGCCTTGTGTGCGCTTGATTCCCAAATACAGTGTGCTTGAGTTGGCCTGTGAAGGAGTGTGGGCCGGCTCCGTTGATGAAACGTGGCCCCTATCCGCATGCCTCCAGGTCTTATTCCTTCGGGTTTACACTGGATATGGCGTGTGTGGATGGAGCTGTGGGTGGTGCAGCGCAAGCCATCCATGGTCCCTCTGTAGGCGCAGGCGTCCTGTGGCTTGCCACAGTGAGAGGCAAATCCGAAACCGGATGCCGCCAACCATATGCATATACGTACGATATGCGTACGTGATGCGTACGCACTTACCTACGTACGCGAAAATTGTACGTGATTTATTGCTCTCTGTAACTTTACGTACTCCTGCAAGTTTGAGGCATAATACATGTAGAATGGGTGATTGAAGAGATTTCCTCAATGTTGCGTTACCCGAAAGAAAGATTGTGTTTAATCACGAATGGTTTTGTGGCGTACAATTGTGGACGCGGATGAATGTTATATTTAATAGTGGGGCCTGCAGTTGATTGCTATTGTCTTCATCATACTGTTCCTGCTTGGTGTGCTAAATGCCATGATTTTGATTTACGCTGTCATTTTGCATGAAGTAATGGTACGTAACCATCGAAGTCCATGCTTACTCATTGCGGAGCTTAGGAGCAGTAAAAGGAACAGGGGTTCATTATACATTTACAATCGTTTAGATTATATATATACATATGCATATATATATATATTTTAGAGCAGGAGACATGTCTGCACATACGCAGACAATTATATAACAATTAATAAGGATTTTAGTCACCATTTCGATTACACGGTTATGACATCCACAGGCAACCTCTAACGCAAACCAACCCCTACTTACAAACCATGTGCTATACATGGACGCTTGCATATTTTGGAGCATTTACCATACATGCTGCCACTTCGTTCATTTTGTGGAGACATAAGGCGGCCAGCCCTAAGCGATCTTTTAGATTCTGTTCCTTTTTTAACCACTTGCGTACCGTTATATATTAACTTTTCCATTTTATACAACTTTGCAATGAAGCATGGTGGGGTACAGTTTTTAGCTTTCTGGAGTTCCCAACCTCATTATAAACACCCTTAGTAACAACTTACCCTAATAAAACCCATACATTTAGAGAACCCAGAAACCAGTTGTCCTGATGAACAACAGACCGTATTAAAAATCGCGCCAGTGGCGGACTCGACGGTTCCCTAGGCAAAAGATATGGGGAACCACTAACCCTGGTATCTGACCTTCCAAATCTAGAAGTCGAAGCTCAGTAAGGAACATATAAATACAGCCAAAGTCCACAGTAGTTGTACAGGGTTTCTTGGCGGATATTAATACGTTACTTTGTCAAAGTAATTGGCGTCTTGCTTTTACCTTCGGCCGGGCTAGAGGTTTGTGTAGCCGTAGATTGTTATTTTTGGAATTGCGCCTAGCGAGGATTATAACAAACGGCGACTGAGAAAATTGGAAATGTGATGAATTTTTCTGCTGAACGATTTCAAAAGCTACTTTTTCAACAGCAAGCTCAAATGGAGGCACAAATGAAAATGATTGAAAATCTGACACAACGTTTGAGTTTGCAGACAACAGGAGCAGCAGCGCGGGACTCGCAGGCGAGTTTTGTTGATCTTCTCACGAACGCCGTCACTGAATTCAATTACGATGCGGATTCTAGATGCACCTTCGAAGCGTGTTTCAAGCGCTGGAAAAACATGTTCCAGAAGCACATCATTCGTCAAGACGACTCCTGGAAGGTGCCATTGCTACTTTACAAGCTCGGAATAAGTGAACGTTCACGGTTCATAGACCATATTTTGCCCAACCAGCAGAAGAATCTGACCTTTGACTAAGTAGTGTCGTAGCTGAAGGAAAGTTTTGGTGAGTCAGTATTCTTGTCTAGTATTCGCTATCAATGCCTGAAAATTGACAATCAAGAATCTGACGACATTGGGGCCTTAGCAGACGTGATTAACCGTGGGTGTGTACGTTTCAAACTACCCTCTTTAACGTACGATCAGTTTAAGTGTCTCATTTTTGTCAGCACTCTACAATCGTCCAGTGATGCTGAGATCCGCACGCGGCATTTAGCTAAGCTGGACCAGATTCCTGATCTGACACCGAAGGCCCTCGTAAGCGAATGCAAACGGCTGCTCACTCTAAAACACGACACTGCCGTGGTCGAACGCAATGGTCTCGCACCACCAGATACCGTGCAACGCGTGAAAAAGGCCAGAACCGAAAACCGAAGCAAACCATTCAAGAAGCCGCTGAACAAACCGCCCACCGCATACTGGTCATGCGACGAATGGCATTTTGCGCGCCTTTGTCCCTTCAAACATCATATTTGTCAAATGTTCCATAAGCGTCGGCATAAAGAGGAATGCTGCAGTCAGGTCCGGTCGAAGATAGTGCGGAAGTATTATCAAAATGGAATTCTAGAAAGGATAACGCCGAGTCTCTGTCCAAAGTTGCCGCATTCCAAGTGTAAACCGAGGCGACGATTTATCAGTGTGTTGATCAATGGAATCCCAACGAAGCGGAAATTTGACACGGCCCCGAGCATTCCGATAATTTCCAGGAGTACATGGAATCATATAAAAAGGCCGAACATGGTCGAGTCTCAGAAAGTTGCACATAATGCATACGGAGGTGTGTTAAACCTAGTGGGCGAACTCAGTTGCAGGATTACTTTCCAAGGTGTGGAAAAGTCGGGAACATGCGACATTTCAAACCGGCCGCATTTGAATCTCCTTGGTCTCGACTGGATTGAAAAGTTGAATCTCCTCGATGTTCCCTTGAATCAGATCTGCAACCGAATTCGAGCAATTCCAGCACCATCGTCAAAGTCCGTCGAAGATATGACACGTACCCTGAAGCGCAGCCTTGTCTCTATCTTTCAGGATGGCTTGGGCCATTGTACAATATTCAAAACGACACTGGACTTGCGACCAGGTGCTAAACCAGTGTACAAGGCCAAGAGACCGGTACCATACGCAGCCATGTCAACCGTTGAGCAATAGCTCGATCGACTGGAAAGTGCCGGAGTCATCACAGCCGTCAACTACTCCTCATGGGCCGCACCTATGGTCGCAGTGAAGAAAGCAAATGGCAAGGTACGCTTTCGCGCTGACTTTTCAAGTAGCCTGAACGCCACGCTGGACAACCACCAGTACCCATTACCTGTACCGGAGGATATCTTTGCAAAGTGGAATGATGGTAAGTATTTTGCTAAGTTTGATCTATCCGATGCTTATCTGCAAGTGGATGTTGACGATGTCTCAAGGGAGTTGTTGACGATCAACACTCATCGTGGGCTATTCCAATGCAACTGCTTACCATTTGATGTGAAAACGGCGCCAGCCATCTTCCAACAGTTGATGGACACCACGCTAGCGGGCGTTTCTGGAACCGCTGCATATCTGGATGATATTATAGTGATAGGTCGAACATTAGAAGAACTATTCATTCGCTTGGATGAAGTGTTTGGTTGTATCCTATCGTACGTTTTCCGGATCCGTGAAGGTAAACGCACATTTTTCACGCCGCTCATCAAATACCTTGGTTTTATCCTCGTAAAGGACGGACGTCGACCAGATCCGGAAAACATAGAAACTATTGGAAAATGCCCCGCCAACAGATCTAAAGTCCTTGCGTTCTTTTTTGGGCTCATCAGCCACTACAGCGCATTCTTGCCTGAGATGCACCACCTGCGTGCCCCGTTAAACAAGCTACTAGCCAAAGGCCAAACATGGAACTGGACATCAGAATGCCAGAATGCCTTCGAACGCGTCATTCAGTGCTGTGCTCAAACTTGCTTTTGACTCATTTTGATCCCTCCAAAGAGATTGTCTTGGCCACTGTTGCATCAAGCCATGGGATTGGTGTCGTAATCTCACACACGTACACTGATGGATCTCAGAAAGCAATCGCCCATGCCGCCAGGACCCTTACGAAGGCCGAGAAGAACTACAGCTAGATTGAGAAAGAAGCATTGGCCATAGTGTACGCGGTTAAGAAATTCCACAAAATGCTATACGGCCGCCGCTTCAAGGTTCTGACAGACCACAAGCCCTTGCTGTCTACCTTTAGTTCGAAAAGGGCATCCCGGCCTACACAGCCAATCAGCTACAACGTTGGACACTTACCTTAAGGTGATATGATTTGGAGATCAAATGCCAGTCGACAGCTTCCATTGGCCAAGCGGATGCATTGTCAAGCCTAACTGATGCCCGCCGGCAAGAACATGAGGACGCAATCATTGCCTCGGTCGAGCTTGCACCTGACGGCAACTTTCTGGTAACTGCTGCATTGCACGGTCTACCACTTACCGCAGAAGCTGTACGAACCGAAACACTTCGGGACCCAATACGCAAGAAGGTTACACAATTTCATAAAACAAGTTGGCCACGTTCATGTCCTTCTGCCGAGTTGCAAAAGTACTTTCAGAGAAGGCACTCGCTTTCTATTATAAACTATGGCATACTATTTTCGGAAAGAATGGTCATCACCAAGGCACTTCAGAAAAGCCTTTTTCGGCAGTTTCACGACTGACATACTGGAAACAACCGGATGAAGACGCTTGCCCGCGGTTATGTATACTAGCCCTTAATGTAAAACAACTAAAAGAAATAGCGAAACCTTGCCAAAAGTGTGTCAATGTCTTGAAAGCGCCACAAAAAGCAATATTCTATTCATGGCCAAAAGTTACTAAGCCATGGTGCCGCATCCATGTCGACTTTGCTGGATCGATCAACGGCCAAATTTACCTCATTATAGTCGATTCATACAGCAAGTGGCCTGACGTATTTCTTATGGATAACACAACCACCAATGCCAGTATATCAAAACTGCGCCAAACCTTTAGCAGTTTCGGCTGTCCTGAGACAATTGTCACTGACAATGGCTCACAATTTACTTCAGCAAGTTTTACGGAGTTTTGCAAGCAACGCGCCGTACAGCACGTTCGCTCGCCGCCGTTTCACCTACAGTCGAATGGCCAGGCAGAAATTTTGTCGATACATTCTAGGGAGCCATCCACAACTGAAAACGGAAGGGACGTATGGAGGAGGTGGTTGACCGGTTTCTTTTCCTCTACTGATCAACACCGAATCCACAAGCGCCGGACGGAGTCTCTGCAGCACAAGCCATGATGAACCGAAAGCTCCGCATGCTTTTCGACGCCATCCGACCGGGCTCGGAGTCCTCTATTGATGAAAGAAACTTTCGAATGGATCAGGATTTTAACCGGCAACACAGATTAAGGAAGCTATCTTTTACGCTTAGACATAAGGTGCTATTAAGTGAATACCGAGAAGGCCATGCGAGATGGACGCCAGGGACGGTCCAAAGCGAGAGCAGAAACGTCATGTATGACGTGATGGTGGGCGCACAGATCCGGTTACTCCATGCAAACCAGTTACGGCCCACATTGTGCCAACCAGAACAAGCAAGACCTACTGACCTCCCGTTCGATTTACTGGTGGAATGCTTCAACCTGCCGTAGGTAGCAGTGGACGACTGCACACAGTCGAGCAAAGGATCCAGAACGAAACCTCGAAACAAAGTTCTCGGGCGCTTCTACCATGAAGGTAGAGCGATAGGCACAGAACACCGTCTCGAAGACTGCAACTTAATCTTAGGCTTTCGCCTTATACCTCGGACTATATTTAAAGAGGGGAGATGTCCGGGAGAAAGTAAGAATTGCCTTGGAAATCCACTATTTTAGAGACTAATCGATTATTAACGATTAGCGCATCGATTTCGGACGTTCCGAAATGTTCTACTTCTGCAAGTGATTAAAACCACCTGACACCTTGGCAAAAGAGATGGGGAACCACTAACCGTAGTAGCTGACCTTCCAAATCTAGAAGTCGAAGCTCAGTACGGAACCTATAAATACAGCCAAGGTCCGCAGTAGTTGTACAGTGTTTGTTGGTGGATAACAATACGTTACTTTGTCAAATAAATACATAAATATTCTGAACTATGCGAGGCACGCCCATGAAGGCATGATCAGGGATGTGCAACTGTACAGACATATTATAGTAACTGTAAAAATGACAGTAGCAAATTGGTCATACAAATAAATAGTTTGTTCTCAAATTCTTGAGACACACCAAATCAGGCGTGATCAAGGTTTAAAGGCAGTTGTGTATCACGACGACACTTCGGGTTCAATCGTGTATAGTTGAAATGGTCAAGGCACTATAAGCGCAATGTACTAGTGCTTGTAGACGGAGCGTAACATATTCTTGCATGTGTCGGGAAGAGTTGATATGTGAGTCTAGTCGACTTGCCAGTATGTACTTGTGGGCAGTGACTTTATTCAGTGGCCAGTCACATCCGCCACGTCGCAGTATTGTTAAGCAGACATTTGTGGCTTTTTATAGGGAGAACGCTTGCAAGGCGAAAACCCACCACGTCCTGCAACACTTCCGTAAAGCATTTGGAACATTAATGTATGACTGTCAAAGCCGTTTGACGACTGATTTCGTAATCGTTAATTCGCAGACAAATGGCTCCTAATTTCCTCTGTTAGTTGGACAGGTGGTTTTATAGGGGCCGCCATGATTGATGAGGCCGGTTGATGAGGGAAAAGTCGCGAATAGTTGTCTTGTTGTGTGTCCAGGTGAGCAAAATTCACATTTTCTGCTGTCTAGATTTTTCAGATGTATAATGTATGGAAGTATGAAGATGTGTCCAGTTCTCCAAGCTGGACAAGGATTTTTGTGATTGTAGTTGGGTCCTTTTGGTGCCCAACCAAGCTCCATGTAAGTACCTGTCGGCGGTTACGTCCGTCTTGGGCGAAAATTGTTACTCAGTCCAGTCCCAGATCTCCAAGAAGTTAAGGATCTCGGAGAAAAGGGAAGTGAGGGACAACCGAGCGAAGACCGCAAAAGCAGGCATGGTGGTACACGTTGTTAAGGTCTTAAATAAATAAATAAATAAAGTTTTTATTCTCGACAAGGCGAGGCACGCCTTTACAGGCATGATCATTATGACAACAATGCGCGGTCAAGAATGTGCAAGAATACGTTATGTTTGCCGTACCAGTGTTTGTTTATGTAGGGGGTATGTAAGTATGTAGCTGTGTGTGTGTGGATGTGTAACTGTGAGGTTCCTGTTTGTAACTGTGCTGTTCTAATTTTCACTCTCATATCGTCGGCAATGCTTCAGTAGAAGATGGATGTCCGTGCGTTGGAAAGGATTATTCGGATACCCACGGGGCAGTGACTTTAGTTTGTGGCGAGTCACGACCGCCACATCACAGTGTTGTTAAGCAGACATTTGTGGCTTTTTATAGGGAGAAGGCTTGCCAGGCGAAAACCCACCACGTCCTGGAACACTGCCGCCGAACTATTAGCTGGAACGGGTCAAACCCGAACCACCCAGCTGGCACCACGAGGAGGTTGTTCGGCTAGCCAGCCATTTGGAGTTGAGACAAAGGCATGTACACTGTGCAACAATAATTATGCTGAAAGTGCCTTTTATATGTCTTATAAAAATAGTAGCCATACGGGTGGACTGCTAACACCTGCTTAGACACAAGAGCGTTGTACCAGTAAGTACTCTACGAAGTATTGGTTTGGTATAAGCCAAAAGTTGCGTGAGGAAGCGCAAATAGAGTTAGAATATTGGTGATGTTGCAAGGTGTATGGACAGAAAATAGCTAACGTAATAAGATAAGTAGCGCAGAATAAGTGAAAATAAATATGTTGCCGCAAGCGAAATCTAATGGTCATTTAGCGGAAGGGTAGCGGAAAGATTGAATTCAGATATCCTAAAGGAAATAAGGTTACTGAGATACGGAGTGGCTCCTAACGAGCCCTGTGTAATCGCATGTGTGGAGCTTGCTACTTCTATACTGAGGTGCCGAATTTAAGACGACCGACGGATGGTAGCGCTAGGAAAGACTATCAGTGACCAGAGGTAGCCATTCGAATCAGACGCTTAGTCACTAGGGTATGCCTATAGGGTCACTGAATGCATCAACAAGCCAGCGGAGTTAAGTGATACAGGCATTCCAGGAGAATGTATGCCAGAGAGACAAAGAAGGTATCCTAACAAGCTGAGATGATTTTAACCTAAGACCACTAGTTGCTAATGAATAGAGGTTCTGAGGTTAATAGGATCGACGGATAATAACGCTATGAAGAACAGTCGGTGGTCACATGTAACCCTCGCATTAAGCAAGTTGGTCATTAGTGGATTCCTACAGTGCCACAGACTACATCAGCAAGCCATCGAAGTTGAGTGATGCAGACTTGCTAAAAGGTTACAGGATGGTGAAACAAGGAATGTCTCTTTATAGGTCCGGATATGCTCACAAGAGTATAGAGCCTACAACGAATCACTGCGGAATACGTAATGAAGATAAGAGGAACGAGGGATGATGGTGTGAAGAGAGAGAACCAGTGGACAGCAACTGAATTCGCATTAAGCGTTCTAGTTATTAGTGGATATTTACGATGTCAGAAGAGTTAACAACCCAGCGAGGGTAGGTGATGCAAACAAATCAAGAGAGTAAGTGTTGGAGAGATACTGAGTGGCTCCTAGCGTTTTTGAGCAATCTTATTTATCGGACTTTCTGAACATATGTCACAAATCACAAGCCATCTGTCCATACGCTGTTAGCTCCGTTAAGTGTAATGTTCACGTTTGTCGCGTCATATGAATTGGCACAGAAAGAACACGTGTTTTTCGAGCGGATTTCAGTTCCCCGCTGTCTGAGCTACGCTTGAACTTAGGTTTGTTGCTCACTAGCTTCCCGGTTAACAAACTTCTCCGGCCCATGGATCAATGATCCGTATGCACTTTTAGGTTTCGCTGGCCACTCCGTTTGGGCTACCGCAGTTGTCTGCTCCGGTCAGGGCGTTTGGATGGTGCGTCACTAGGCGCACGGGTAGGCAAAATCACACAGGCTTTGTGCCGTGAAATACGCGCAAAAATATGGTGCTAACGTGAGATGACAAAAATGCTTGCACCTATGGTATACTCTGGTGCACAGTACTAAGTTATATATTGTCTGACAGCCTTAAAGAAGAGCTGTCGAATGGTAGCCCAAAGTTGCTAATGAGACTCAAATGGGCAAAGTTATTCAAGTTGGCCTTAGTGAATAGGCTTCTGAAGAATTTGTTTGTGATGTACCAGCGTGTCGTTGGACTTACTTCAAATATACAAACGCCGTTGGAATGAGCTCAGTAATCCGAATCGATTGAGCGGACATCCGAAGACGTGGCAAGAGAATTTAAAGGTTTACGTGTAATTTAACGCAGAGCAAAGGATTGCACGAGTAGCACGCACACGCTGACAAGGTCACCTTACGATGTCAACCTTAGTGAATCATTGGTGCAAGACGGTATCAAAGGCTTTCGAGAAGTCAGCGAAAAGCATGTCGATAACGTGACCGTTGTCTACTGCATCAGCCCAGCTTTCACGAGCTACAAGTAAATCTGTCAGACATGAAAATCCCTTACGGAGTTCGTGCAGTGCAGCGCTAAGATTAAACTTATTCAGGTGGTTCTCCACTGAATCCCTGAACCACTTTTCAAACAACTTAACGACTACGCTCGCCGGCAGAGTTCTGTCACCGCTCTTAAAAAGCGGACAGATGATTGTCTCGTTCTATTTCGTAGGTAAGGTACAGAGGTCGAGCGATATTGTAAATACGCATGTGAGAGGCCACTTAGCTCAGCGGCCAATTCATGCATTAGCTTCGGATGAATTGAAGCAGGGCCAGAAGCACTGGAGGGAATTAGCCCTTGCAATAGCCCGAAGACTTGTATTGTTATGCTGATTTCAGTTAGGCAAGAATTCTCTGGGACTTCTGGGACCAGCTCGACCTGAGGCAGAGAGACCTCATAAGAAATAACAGCAGTATATTGTTCTCTAATTATACAAAACTTATCATCGTCAGTCTGCCCACGGGTCATGTCCGCTCTTAGTTAAACCGGTATAGACGGGTTTGTACCGCTGCGTCACTTTACGTAAGCAAAGAACTTTGGACTTGTTACGGCTTCGTCTGCCAAATCCTCCTCGTATTGATGGTGAAAAGTTCTAAGATGTTGCTTATATGGATTTATAACCGCTCGATAGCTTTCGTAGGTGCTGGTTGATGAAGCCGCTTGGTAAGTTCGCCAGCACTTAGAGCACTTCCTGAGCAGGTATTTACCTGAAGGATCTATCCATGGAGGCTGCGCCCGTGTCACCCGTCTCTTAATGTGTGGGATGTGGGGAGCAGAGATCTCGGTAAGGTATGCCTTAAATTTCTCCCAGACTGTCTGAACGGTGCCAGCAATGGTGATCGCGCAACGCAAACCTGAAGCTTTGTCTCGTATTACGTTAAAGTCTGACCACCAAATATTTGGACATGCCTCAGTGGTAGCTTGATGACACTTAGAGCACATCGAAAGGATATGCAGACATGGTTACTGGCTTCTACAGGACAGCCGTATGTAATATTAATTACGAAAGCGTGTGACATCGAAAACATAAGATCCAAGTTAGACGGAAGTTGGTTGCTCATATATCTAGTCAGGTGGTCCACGAACTGATGCAAAGGCAGTTGCAATTTTAGCTCGATGAGATCAGAATAGAAAGTGCCCACCGTTGAACTGCAAAATAAGTCAGCATAACAGACCACAGAGAAGTTGAAGTCCCCTAGTAATAGATACCAACTGGCAGCTTGAATACGAATAAACTCAATAACCTCCCTGGAGATACATCCAAGATTTCGATATACCGCTACAACTGTAAAATGAGCAGAGGAAGTGCACACAATAGTCGACAGGGCTTTAATAGTTTGATCCGGAGAATGGAAAACACAGGTCCTCAACACAGCAAGTTTACAACTCACATAAAGAGCGGCGTCCCCAGCTTGGCGGCCAACGGATCGTTCACATCTAGACAGTGAGTAGCCAGGTAAACATATTTCACCGTATGCGATATCCGGGGCCAACCACGTTTCAGTGAAAGTAAGTATGTCAGGAGGAGATTTGTCTACAAGCGGACCCATCTCGTGTAGCTTGTTTCTTAGGCTATGCGCATTACTAAGCACTGTCCGAGGGAACTCGACACGACCAGCCTTGGGTCGTACGCTACCAGTAGGGGTTCTGTTAGGGTAGAATTTGACTTCTGGTTGACCACCTAAAAAACCACAAGAGGAGGGCTTTTGCTCACTAGCCGCCCGCCTGCTGTTGAGGGTTTGATGGCATCCTTTAACTTCAGTCGACCTGCCAGGGGGTGATCGGACTGCATGATGATATTACTACCCTTGAGCTGGAATGCAAAGCCTGTTAACGCTTTGCGTTCCTCCGTGGTTGAGAGGACTACGCAAAGTAGTCGGGGTCGCGGATTTGGAGTGTCTACAGGGACGTTCCCAAAGCTGGCTGGCTTTCTGATAGCCACACCGAGGAAACCAGGTCGAAGCATCATGTTGACGCAGAGCTTGAATCACTGGAGTTCATCTAGCATGTGTCTTTTGGGAAGAGCTTCCGTCGTATACCTCGGATGACATCTCAGTAGGGAAGATCAGGTCAGGTCAAACGGACGATAGAGACTTTCGCCTAACGAGCGTCAAGTTTTTTGTGCCGGTAGGTAAAGCGGACCCCGGCACTTCAACGTTGGATTGACTTGTTGCTTCTGCAAAGGAATGAAGCAAGAACACGGGTAATCTTTGCACTGTGGTGTGTTAGCATCAAAATACGCTAAATATTCCATTAAAGTACAATATCTGCAAAAAGGATAGACCGGGAGAAAGTAAGAATTGCTAAGGAAATGCGCTATTCTAGCGCTTAATCGATTATTAACGATTATCACATCGATTTCGAGAGTTCTGGAATGTTCTAGTTCCGCAAGTGACTAAAAACCACTTGCTGTCTCGGCGGAAGGTATGGGGAAACACTAACCTTTGTGGCTGACCTTCCAATTCTAGAAGTCGAAGGTCTGTATGAGACCTATCAATACAGCCAAGGTCCACAGTAGTTGTTCAGTGTTTGTTGACGGTGATAAATACGTGATTTTGTCAAGGTCATTGGCGTTCTGTTTTTTCCTTCGGTTGGGCTAGAACTTTGTGGAGCAGTAAATAGTTAATTTTGGGATTGTGTCTAGGGAGAAGATTATAACCCGCACACCACTGGAGATAATAAAGGGCGATGGCAGCTTGTCGTAAGCCTTCATTATGACTGAGCTACGCGCGTATAATGCTCGGATAATATTTACAAATTTCTTAGGTGGCGCGTGCATCAAGAAATTGGTAGACAAAAGGTTCATAGTGGGGCGTGCTCTGCCCTTGACCGCATCCGGGCTGCAGTCTGTAAAGCCGTAGGTGGATATGACAAACAAGACAAGCTTAACGGCCAGAGGCCTGCTTACATTACGTGAACCTCGTAGTCTGACTGTACATAGCCAACTGTTGACTGGTATCCAGTCAATGGCAATCGATTCATTCGTGTCACTCCGTGCAACCCCAAGACCAGTTTGGCAAGAGGCGGGAGCTTCTGGGTCTCCGGAAAGCAGCAACTGGGGTTTGACGTTAGGGGATCCGAGGAGGCCATTCTGATGACGGGCTAGCGTCTTTACTCTGGTCTCTAAAAGCCAACAGATGTCTACCAAGTGTTTTAAGAGTACGAGCCAGACATGCTTGCCGTCCAATCTGCAACAAAGTTCCAACATTAAACGCTGCAAGACTGAATGGAGAGTCATGTCGGAGAACAGCTGGAGTTAGAGACGGTTACGATCGCTGGACATTGAAAACCGGGAGTTTGGCTGTTACTTCCATCAGTTGCGAGACATGGGTTGTTTGTGTTGGTTACCGAAGAAGATATAAGAGTACATATGGGTGAATGATGGGAGGTGGGGTGATCTTTGCGTGGAGGTTGAGCAGTCGAGTTAGCAGAGAAGATAGGCGTAGCAAGAGCAGTACTAAGCAGTAGGGTCCATGATTTGTCAGTGGGCGTGATACCACCCTGTTGTCCAGTCCGAAGTGGGGGGTTATCTTAGTGGCCCTATCTCGAGCCGTTGGTTAAAGATATAACCTACAAGGCCGTTGCGCGACCTAGGGGCGTCACAACTCGTCGAAAACCGGTGACCAAAAAGACGGTTCACGCGCCGTTCCGTTTGTAAAGGACCAAGGGTGCAACGCAGCCCTTAAGTAAAATGCCTCTCATTGGAAAGCAAGAGATAGTGGCTTTATTTAGTCATCATCATCACCTTCAAAAGTAGTACATCAGCCATTTGAACTGGTACTTCGCTGTAATACAACCATGATGACCAATGAATTAAATATTAATAATAAGACGGTGAGAAGGGAGACTTACCCGAAAACCTCAATGCCTTAAACAAGCGTCCAAGGTCAAAGGGCGTACACCTTTTGTAGACAATATCCCGTCACAAACAACTGACTATCGTCGAAGATAAGGCGGCATCGGCGAGACAGCCTCCTTGCGGCTTTCACTGCCACGCGTCATAATCAGCCATTACCCCGCAGATAACCAGCACCAAACACACTTTAAACAGGCAATCCAATTAGGAGACGGCAGCAGACGCGGCACTGTTGTCAATTGCAAGTCATGTACTGTAAATTCTCAAGCGAAGAAAAAGGTGGGTCACGTGGGCTCCAGCCCGGCAGGCGAGACAGACCAACGGCATCCAGCTTGGTCGTCGCTGACTTCATTTCCCGCTGCCAACTCAATATCTGTCCATCTCAAGCCTTGCGCCACCTTACAGCTGGCAGACTGAACAAGGCCCTTCTAGGTATGCGGTGACCAGGCGTACGTAGCACATGCCCGAGCCAACACAACTTATTCAGTGCTATCTGTTGTTCTATTGAGCTGGCATGATTATCACTACCTAGTACTCGCCTATGCGCATCATCTTTGCGGACACGTTGGTGCCGTCAGACAGCAGCGATGCTTCGCAGACAACGGTGATCAAAGACTTGAAGGCGCCTCAGATCTTCAGACCAAAGGGGCCAAGTCTCACTCTCATAGAGCAGAACGCGCCTCTGTTTGGCCTTGTAAACGCGGCCCTTCAGACGGAGGGAACTTTGCTTCCATCTCCAAAGATGCCGTAGGTTCAAGAAGGTTGCTCTGGCTTTTGCAATGCTTGAGCCGACGTCAGTTTCTATGCGCTTATCGTTGGTGATGCAGCTGCCAATATACGTGAATTGATCAATTACCGCCAGCTCCTTGTTCGCGAGCGGCAATAGCTCATCAAGGGGCTGGTGGTCCTGGAACAACACTTTGCATTTTAACGGTGCAAAATGCATGCCATATAATGAGACCACTGCAGAGAGGCTACTCAAGGCTGATTGGGCCATCCCAACCTCGTCGAAAAGCAAGCGGATATCCTCCGCATAATCTAGATCAACTAATCTTACACCAAGCAGCACTTCAACGCCTACATGGTGGAATCTTTCGCAAGGGAACACTCCATGATAGAATCTAAGACGAATTTGAACCAAAAGTGGGAAAGCGGCCAACTCTGACGAACGCCAATTGTGGTCGGAAAGCTATCCGATAGGCCACCGCAGACTCTGACGGGGCGGGTCACAACCGCCACGTAGCAGTGTAGTTTAAACAGACATTTGTGGCATTTTATAAGGAGAACACTTGCCAGGCGAAATTCCATCACGTCAGGGAACACAGCCGTCCAACCATTTGCTAGAACAACAAAAATCTGAACCACCCAGCTGGCACCACGAGGAGATGGTTGGGCAAGCCAGCGCGGTAGTAAGGTAATACTGTGGAACCCTTTCCAAAAGGTGCGTGAATATAATACTGCGAGGTAGAAATACGTTTCACTACGTTGCTTTAGGATATCAGGTCGGTGACTACAGCATATCTTCGCTGTTTTACTGTTTGAACGACATATCCCTGTCAGCAGTGTTTAACTTTGTAGGACGCAAACTTTCACTTCGAAATACAGCGGCGCTTCTTTCCCATACGTACACATGAAAGCAGACGACCCTTGCTGCGTGGCGGTCCATTTATTCCGATCACAGCCCACGTTACACAATCACCACATCCTGCAAGACTAGTAAAGACTACTCCAGGACGGTTCACGGAAGCGCGGATATCAGAAGGCAATTAGTGTCGGACACAGCGGACTGTATTCGATGGGCTAAGAGAAGACGCGGATGGATGAAACAAGCCAGGATGTACACGTTAGCGCGGGAACATACAAGGCGGTCTAGTGTCAAGCCGGTTGTAAGGAATATTAAAAAGAGAAAGAATAACGTACAATTGGTCAACAATTAAATAGTACATGAAAGCTAGCAGTTATCTTTTTGGACACTACAATCCTCCCCATGCCGCCGTGTTGCGTAATATCCTCCGCCGACATCGCCACCAGCCACAACGTGCCCCAGCATGATAACACGAAAGTGGGTTTCCTTCATTCACTTATCCTTTGACAGAAATGGTGACAATACCCAGATTCATCGTTTGCAACAGCCTTACCCAACCACCGCAGTAACATTGAAGCCCCGATGTTCACAGGCAAGTGCAGTAAATATATATACTCTGGTTCCAGCCCACGTAGCCCACTCGCCACGTGCTCCCTCATGCTGCCTTGATGTGCAGCATCCTCCACCGACATCGACGCCAGCCGTAACATGTCGCAACATGATAAAACGTAAGTGTGGAGCTTTCATTCAATTATCCTTCAACAGAACTGGTAATAATGCCCAGTTTCAAAGATAGCAGCAACCTTACCCAGCGTCCGCAATCATACTGAAGCCCCAGATGTTCACAGGCAACTGCATGAAAGGTATATACTCTGTTTTTAGCCAACGTGACACACTCGTCATGTCTTCCCCATGCTGCCGTGTTGTGTAGCATCCTTCGCCGATATCGCCACTAGTCGTAACTTGTGGCAGCATGATGACATATAAGTGTGTATCGTTCATTCACTTATCCTTCAACAGAAATGGTAACAATTCCCGGAATCCTTGCATTCCGCTGCCTTAACCAGCCTCCGCAGTAACACTGCAGCCTCCGCTCTGCACAGGCAAGTGACTTAAATGTATACACTCCGATTACATAGTACCTGTCACCTATAACATCGCTATGTGGAATGAGTTTTCGCGGCTTCCTGATAGTAAGTCGCTATTGCAAGTGAAGTTCCGAAAGCTATCTGCTTGCCATTATTCATATCTTTGTGAACGACCCCACGGCCCTTCTCAGGGTCACCCTCGGTCCTATTGCCCTGCGGTTCCCTCTGCAAGTACCATGTAAACACCGGACGGCTTGCAGTGGAGCACTGGAACCTAGGTGCAGGGGGTGGGTCCGTAATCGTACACCGAATAAAGTACCGGGCAATCCGCTTGGATACTGTGTGTAACTGCTGTATCAACCTTTCTCTGGATTTTTGGACAACATAGGAGCTGCAAGCTTACATTTGTCCGCTTCACTAACAATCTCATTCGTTACGACTTATCACTCATTGCGCCCTCCTTTGGTCATTTCAACCATCACCATTGCACCGAAAACACGGAACAGAAGTTGACCGATGCATTAACCGGGAAGTTATATTTACCTATTCCGCAGAGTTTCAATACTTCAAATGTAGACCCAATTTTCTTCTTGTTGACACCTCTCAGTGCATATTAACCTAAACCTACCAAACAACAGGTGTGCAGTGCTTATCTCACAACAGCCGGTAAGCACGTTGTTTACTGCTATCAGTTGTGTATGCAGTCTGCAGCTGTTGATGTAAAATACCTCATCCACGTGTCCGCCAACCAATGCAGTGCAGTGGTTTCTGTGTGGCAGAAATGGACACTACACCAGTTCCAAAACCAACTCCCAGCCAAAATAAGTGACAACGCCAGAGCAAAAAGTTGGAAATTTTGGTGTTAGTATCTTCGAGGGTGCAGTCGTACGTATGCACCCTCATCTCCGATTGATAGGTTGTGCCACACTGAAAGGTAATCATACCTTTATCACCAAAACACCAGAATTTTTATTTCCAGGTAATTTTCTCTAAGACCAATAACGTGAACGATACACTCTACAACTGTGAGGTGTACTACGTCGCTACCATGTGATTAGGTAAGTCAACCCCGTGTTACATACATGCATATTGCTTTCAGGTGTGTCTACGGAACAAATTTGCATAAGCTATTAATCAGTGTTCACGCTGCACTCGCTCCCCATGATGACTTGAGTATTCAGATCCAATACAGGCGTCAGCGTTCCATTTGTCTCTTTCGTTAGCATTTCAATATTGCCACGATTACGCAGTAAAGTGCATTCAACGCAGTTGCATGCAATGACGGAAACAAATGAACTGCCGTTTGACCCCGTTCAACTAGTATCAGTAGTGTTAAAAAGCCCATTCCATGCGTGCATTTTGTCGCACTGCCTAAGGCTAAAGCTGTGGCTTCCCTCGTAGCAATAATAATGCCTGCTGTGCGAGTTATATTCACATCATAACCATTGGTTATGGTGGAGCGCGTTTCATATAGCGGAGCCCTCCACCACGCCGATTACGATGCCACTGCAGTGTAACCCACATAGCCTCATTAAGTAGCAGTCATGAAGGCATGTGAGGCCAATCGTTGCCAATTCCCTAGTGGCGAAATTGATGCCGCTGACATGGGCAGAGTAAAATCCGTTCCTGGGGCGTGCAGACCCAAAAATGTTTGCTTCGTCAGTGGGGATTACCATGCCACTGCTGCAGGGACCATATACCCTTAGTAAAGGCCCAAATTTAAGGACTGTAGTTACAAAAATTTTGGATATGCTAGTGTTGATAAGGACAGCAATGCTCTGCGACCAATATAGCAGTGCCGAAAACAAGCCTTCAAGGCGTGCGCAGCAAGTAGTTGAGGTTTCACTAGTGCCTATATTGATGCAACTGACATGGGACGCACTTAGACTGAGTAACCGCCGTTAATGTAGCTTCGTGGAGCCGATAAGGGAGGTGTCGCTGTAGGCCACGATTAGGTTTCCCTGTATGATGTAGCTAGGCTTACTAAGCGCCATTCCTTTACCTCAGTGAAGCCGAACAAGAATACCTGTTTAATGACCATTATGACCCTACTGCTATAGAACCTATGATACTTTTCTATGAACCGCTCAAGCTTTCGTTCGGCCACATCTGAAATACTACGTCCAGACTAGTCCGCCCTGCCCTGTCCGAAAAATGGAGCTAAAGAGGGTTTTAACTGATGGCTACTAGGTTAGTTGAGAGATTACGTGGACTGACGTACCCCGACCGTCTACTTGGTTTGGGAATGCATGCAATGCACTACCGAAGACTTAGAGGAGAGATAGTCCTAACCTACCGTATCGAAAAGGGAAAGCTTGGTCCAGATTTATCTTGGCTATGCAGTCCTGCCAGATTGTCTATCCTATGCGGTCATTACTTGAAGCGGGATAAACCGCAGTCCGATCGGATTAGGACGGAAAGCCGCCTGTCACGCCGTCAGCGATGCTGGAACACGCTTCCATGAAGTGGTACCAGGGAATCTACGTTTAATGGGTTTGAACGGCAACTTAACGCTTTTGGATAGCAACACGAAACCATTCCTTTGGCTGACTAACTAGCACCTTCCTACCAATACTTTCGATTCGGTACCCATCTTCACGCGTTGGCAATATCTTTTACTTCAGTTGCACTTTCTTATTCAGTAGCTTCGATTTCTCTTCCTATCCACTGCATACTTCACGTGACTGCCACAGCAGCGACTGCTAGGACAGGAAACAAGCTTTAACTGGTTGACAAGGGTGCAAGTTCCAGTTCAAGTTCCGATGGGAATGGAACGATAGGATAAATCCCGTAAGTGTTCCTACTCCAGCGGGCCTTAGATTCAGGAGTTGATAAGGGTGCTCCGACCTTGATGGCTCTAAAACAAAATCCCCCGAAAATATACCCTGGTCCATCAATTTAATGCCCACCTTCCTTACATTAGCTGTCCTTGTCATATCAGTTATGTGAAGGAAGTAAGAGAGGAAGAAAAATCCAAAGTAAAAGGGTAATGGAAATCAGTTAAAAGAAGAGAATAATGCCAATGCTGGCTAGCCGAACAACCTTCTCTTGGTGCCAACTGGGCGGTTCGGGTAAACCCGTTCCAGCAAATGGTTCGGCGGCAGTGTTCCAGGATGTGGTGGGATTTCGCTTGGCAAGCGTTCTCCCTATAAAAGCCACAAGTAGCCGTTTAACAACACGGTGCGGTGGCAGATGTGACTCGCCACCAAATAAAGTCGCTGCCTCTTCCCTTTTCCGGAGGATCACTCACACACCACGGACGTTAGCTGACTCAAAGCTTTCCAGTGATTCCCCTTTGCTGGCAAACGCAACGAACAAAGGCACACACCGTAATATTTACCAGCTCACACAACATGCCCCCTTCCAAATACATAGTCAAACATAGTTTTACATCTCAACACGCACATAAATGCCTATGCTATTGGTAAAAAGGTACAAATCGGTACAATTGCCCATCACACCTGACTGTAATACCATGATCACGCCGTTAAAGTTGTGCCCCGCAATGACGATAAAAAACTTTTTAGTGATTTATTTATCTAGATAAATAAATAAATAAATAAATAAATAAATAAATAAACTTTTATTCTCGACCACGCGAGACACACCTTTACAGGCATGATCATGTTTAGCTAACAGTGTGATCAATAACGTACAAAAGTACATGTTTGGCATAACAATATATGTAAGTGTACGGGTGTATATGCGTATGTAATTGTGTATGTATGTAGCTTGTGTCTTTGAATGTGCCGCAGCATTTTTGAATGTTTGTTGTCGTCAGGAATGTGAGCATAAGCGATTGATGTCCTTGGGTTGGATAGCACTTTCCGGATATCCACGGGCCAGTGACTTTATTTTGTGGCGAGTCACATCCGCCACGTCACAGTGTTGATAAGCAGACATTTGTGGCTTTTTATAGGGAGAACGCTTGCTAGGCGAAAACCCACCACGTCCTGGAACACTGCCGCCGAACTATTTGCTGGAACGGGTTAAACCCGAACCACCCAGCTGGCACCACGAGGAGGTTGTTCGGCTAGCCAGCCAGGAAAAAGGAAACGTGTCATATTGCCACTCAAGTGCATCTATTTGCTGCTCAAACCCGTTAACCGTAGCTTCCTTGATAACATTTTCTGCAATCAAGTTCCAGCGCTTGATGACTCGACGCGATAACCGTGTCTCCGCTGTAACTGGATCGGACGGCGTTTTGTCCAGCTACATACGATGCCCGCGAAGACAAGATAATCTAGCAGAACTAAATAGCAAATACAAATCGGGGCTAACCTACACAGTCAAAATACGGTAGGTTAGGATTAGGTCCCTTCTCATCCTTCGATAGTGCATTGCATGCATTCCCAAATTAAATAGACGTTCGGGGTGCGTTTGTCCTCATAACCACTCGACCAACCTAGTATCGACACGCAACACCCGTTCTAGTGCCTGTTTTGTCCCGGACAAGGCATGGTGGACAGGCCTGGATGCAATATTCTACGTGGGGTCGGACAAACGCTGTGAAGAGCTTCACAAACACATTAGTGGTAAGGGTCCCGAAAGAACGACGGATAAACCACAACATCCGGAACCCTTTAGTAGCCGCCTTCTTCCCGTTGTTTCCGGAGTGTCCTGTGTAACAGTGGACGACACCTAGATCAGCCTGATGAGTCACGTGAGGAAGTTCACTCCCATCGAGCACATAACTTGTGGAGGAATCAGACGCCGCACTGAACATTTTGCAGGTCTATGGGCAGCAACCACAAGACAGACCATTCCCGGAGCCTGGTTAATAGGCAAAGGACCTCCAGGAATAACAACAATATTCCAGAGCTTTAGATCAGCAGCAAATAAGAGTGCTGTTACTTCAAACTCCCCCGGAAAGTCATTCACATAGACTGAGGACAGCAGCGGACGTACGACAGATCCTTACGGAACACCGCTATGGACAGGTTGTCGAAACAAAAGATTGCTTCCCACACGAATACACAGTTCCGGTCCAATCAGGAAAGCTGGCACCCACTGGACAGCAAGACCAGATATTCCATACAACCCCAACTTCAGTGAGAGTCGCGAATGGGGAACAGTGTCAATGGCCTAGGCAAAGTCAATGAACACCAAGACCACCGCATGTCCATTATCAATGGCTTCAGCACAGCTCTCCCAAGCTACCAGCAAATTCGTTTGACACGAATATCTGCGAGAACACGTTGCTCAACGCTGAGCTGGTTAGAGCTATTTCAGTGGTTCTCCACTGCATCTCTTGTTAATTTTTCAAATAACTTAACGACCACGCTAGTCAAGCTGAAAGGCATGTCATTAGCTCGCGGGTCTTTGTCACCGCACTTGAAAATCGGGGCAGACAACAGCCTCTTTCCATTCGGTAGGTAATCCAGAGCTGTTGAGTAACCTCTGAAACACAAAGCCAAAGGTCCACTGAGTTCCACTGCCAATTCGAGCAACAATCGTGGATAGACAGAACCTGGCCCGGAAGCCTTAGTTTGGTTTACCTCTCTCGGCAACCGGAGAATTTGGGACTCGGCACCAGGAATTTTATCCAAACAAGAGGCTTTGGAGACTCTTGCAGCTAGTTCTTTGCACAGCGTATTTGGTTCGCGGACAAAGGCGCTTGAGTACTGCTCACCAAGCAGACATGCCTTGCCATAGTCACTATAGGCGTGGGTCCCATCTGCTCGAAGCAATAGCGGTATGGACGAGTTTGCACCACAGCGTCGTTTAACGTAGGCAAAGAGTTTCTTAGGATTTGTCAAGACAGCCTCAGCTAAACTTTTTTCATACTGAAACCGGGCCAACCTAAGATGTAGCTTGCACTCAGTTCGAACCAACCGATACCTGTAAACTTGCTGTTCGACGAAGCTGTTCGACAAGCTCGCCAGCATTTAGACAGCCTCTTTAGCAGGCCCTTCCCCGCGGAATCTACGCACCGAGGCTGCGCCCTCGATTCCCTTCTATTCACCAGGGAGATGTGGGGTGCAGAAACGTCAACGAGGTGAGCCTTAAGTTTTTCCCAGGCTATGTGAACAGCGTCCGTCTCAGATATCACATAAGACGATGACCCAGCTTTATCCCACACCACTTGGAATTTCGCGACCCAAATGTTAGGACACCAACTGGTGGTACTTTGGCAAGCGTAAACTGGAAAGACAAGCAAACGTGATTGCTGGCGCCAAAGGGCAAGTCGTAAGAAATGGTATAACGCGAAGATCGTGCGTCCAGCACTAGACCAGATGGCCAAACAAAATCAATGGGTAGAACACCCATAGTATGCAAGGAAAAAGTTTATTGGACGGGAAAAGAGTTAGCTAATGCTAAAAATAATGCACCAGAAGAGAGCTAGCTAAGGACTATGCAGGTAGACGTCAAGTGTGTGGACGGAGCATCGTTCGCAGTCGAGTTGCGCGCCAATGGCAGAGATCGCGTTCGTGTTTTTAACAAACGGGAAAAACGTTCGAACAGGCAAACTACCTAATTTCCTAATACTTAAGCAAGCCATAATTTGAACATATGTTAGAATAGTTCGCAGTCATACAGAGGAACCTCCAGGTCACTACGATATCATTTACACTTCAAGCGACTTATCAAAAGCAAGATCTAAAATGGACAGCTGCTAATTGCTCATGTAGTTAGTGGTACCTGCATCAACAAGTCCATAATTTCCGTACCCAAAGATCCCAGCGCCGAACTGCGAGCTACATCAGCCCAACAAACCGCTGAATGGTTAAAGTCTCCAAGCGCCAGATAATGTTCGCAGAGTGAATGCGTATAAACGCAATGGTTCCATTACAGGCGCTCATAGGGCTTCTATAGATTAACATGGCCGTAACCTGAATCGTGGAAGCACAAATCAAGACTGCGAGAACCTCAACAGATTTATCGAGAGACTGCAAAACGCTGGTCCACAATACGTCAATGTGCTAGCTCACGTAAAGAGCTACATCACCCCCTTGACCGCCGATGGAGCGGTTGTAGTGTACCGGAAAACTAGCTCTTTCAGCATATTGTAACGTTGGATTTAACGGTTGTTTTAACCTTCGAAACGTCCACTTGGTTTTTACTTACTGCACACCCGTTGACAAAAACCGTTTTGGTGATTATCTCGCTGCACGTTTCTCGCTCTGTCTGATTTGCTTTCAATTCTTGTAGCCTGCAAAATATACGTTGGGTTCAATGGCCGTCCGCCATTTTGCATTTGCCTTCCGGTGAGCTCGCTCCAGTGATTTTGTGATTCATTACTTGTGATTATATTGTTTTCTCACATACTACTTTTTTATCTGCTTTTTGTAACGGAGTATCTAGCGGATAAGCTGTCTCCATGCGCAATTAAGGCCGTTCAGCCTGTCATGGACAAGTATGTTGCTTTAGGCCCCCGTTTTGGGAGAATGATCCTTTATTATGGTTTTTGCAACTAGAATCCGTATTTTATATTCGTAGGATTTCTTTTGAGTTCGCCATGTATAATAAACTAATATCTTGCCTTCCTCCGAGTATATCCTCGCAGCGGAGAGACATTTTACTTTGTCCTCTCTAGCAATGAAATACGAGACTCTAAAACAAGCTATTTTTCAGCGAATCACACCTTCGGACAAGGGCCGTCTGCAGCAACTGTTTAGTGATCTGCACCTAGGAGGTAGGATGCCCTCAGCCTTTTTGCGCGAAATACAACTGCTCATCGACGCATCCAACATGGACGTAGGGATTTGCCTCGAGCTGGGGATGCAACGCCATTCTGAAAGCACTCATGCCATCCTTGAGGTAACAAGTGACCTGACACTCACAGCAATTGCAGATCTAGCAGACCGCGTCATCGAACCGCACCAGCCAGAGACTGAAACCAAAGCATCTAAGAAGCTCTGTGCTGGTACAACCATACGGACATCCGCTACTAGCCAGACGTCGGCAATAGACGCATTATCATCGCAGATAGCGTCGTTTCAGCGCCAAATCGAGGAACGCACTTTGAACCGTAAGCACAGCAACCGCTCTGGATCATCGCCCCGTCGCACAAAACCCGATGCCACATGTTACTGCTCTTACCACTCGCGTTTCGGTAAAAAAGTACGTAATTGCGTGCAGCCATGTGACTACTCCGCTATAGTTAATCCGCCACGCTGGCCTATAATGCCACGAACGTCGGTAAAGCCCATAGGTGTCTCATCTACATTAGTGATTATGACTCCAATACCCAGTTCTTAGTTGATACGGGGGCGGAAGTCAGCGGCATTCCCCCTATGCCAGGTGAGCCTACCACCTGTGAGCTTCTTGTCTCTTTTGCAGGGCGCATGCGCTTAGTGATCTCGGTAGTGACATTGCAGGACGTTTCGGTAGTTTTACTCATCAAGGTCTTTTAATACGTACGTAACCATCTTGAACGTAAAGTTTGATTTTCAGTATTTGCAATAAGACCACGGTGTACAAAGCGGCAGTGGCCTTTCATGCTGCCAAGTGATCGCACATTGCGGGATCGGTATTTGCGCGCAAAAAGGCGCCTCAGAATAATTGATCAAACTTATTGTTCTGTGGTGGGTACGAAAACTGAGATCCCAACGCTTACAATGTGTGAACCGTTACCAGATACCCGTACCTTATAACCTTCCTATGTTATTGTTGCTTACCTCGCATAAGAAACCACAGGGCGGTTGTGCACAAACGACTTACAGGTAGAACGAAGCCTGCAGAATGACGTAGGGCAGCGGAGTACAACGACAGTGCCAAACGTTGGTAGCGGTGTATGGGTTGCATCGTCAGAAATGGAGGTGGAGCAAGCATTTGTCTGCAGGGATGCCGCTCGCGTTGCGAGCACTGATGTCATGGAAGACTTAAGATAATGAGTGCGACGCACACGACCGAGCATTTTTTGGTAAACATGTTGCTTGCCGCCCTTCGCAAGAGCATGTCCTGGATACCGAAAGATCACTGAACACTTATGAGAATCCCAAGGAATGTGCAGACAATTAGCATCGGTGCTGGTGCCTATGGACACATTGGGCTGCTGCGGGGTCTATGCATTATGTACCAGGATGGAGCTATCCAGCCGCCGGAAAGGGTTGTTTTTAGCTGCACATGGGTGCTTTCACTCCGTTTAACTCCTCGAAAATGCAGATCTGGCCGATTTAGTGTCGATCTATTTACCCTGTGAAGTCAAAACCATTTGACGTCAATGTTTACGGTGGTCCTGAGAAACCGGATGTGAAAGAATTTCTAACTCCCCCATACTGGATTTGTAGGTGCTGTTGTCAACGGGTTTCACGGTTCCGGCATATTTCACGCCCATACCTACTGAATTAGGGGCTGTTAGGTGTGACGAGCCTACTCGAGCATATGTGAAGAGGACGAAGATGCAAACAGGGTACAGCTGTTGCGGCAAATATATTCAGCGAGGTGTTTATGTCAACCGGAAGGTGATCTTCCCATCTACCACATGCCGCCTCAGGTCTCATAAATCGGTTATGAAAAGGAAACGATCTTTAATACCCCTTTTGTATACCTAGGTATTGGCGTGGTTTCGAAATTTCCCATTGACTCCATGCATTGCGTGTGCTTAGGGGTGGTGCGACCTATAATCGGTTTTTGGATAGAGGCACCGGCATGGAAGAAATCGAAACTGCCTAATGATACATTGCGTGCTATTTATTACTTATTGCAACAGAATACTACTGCATGGCCATGTGATTTTTCTTGGCGTCGCGGAGGTATATCTATGTTTGAAGGTTGGAAAGCCGCGGAATTTAGGCAGTTTGTTTTATACGCAGCGCCTGCAATGTTGCTAAACTTGCTACCGGGAGATTATTAAGGCAACTTTTTACACCTTCATCTAGTAATATACATTCGGTGTCACCGGCAGTTGCATAGGCACTACTGGTCTTTCGCGAAACGGTTGCTGTTTAATTTCATACTCAGGTACTACCGTCTGTACGGGAAAGACCAGATGACGTTCAGCGTTCACTGCCCAAGCCACTTAGCATTGGATGTGGAGGTGCATGAAACACTTGATGATTTCTTTGCATCTCCATTCGAGTCTTATATAAGCGTCCTGAAACGAGTAGTGCGAATTGCACGGAACCCCGCGGCGCAGCCTATGAGAACGCCCTTGGAATATGCGGACGTCTCCACTTTATCGCATTGGACTGAACCTCAGGTTACTCGCATACAACATCATGGATTTACACGTCGTGCAGTGTTGCTTCTAGATGGTACAACCTTCGCAAGCAGCGCACCTGATAACGTGATCACCGTTTATGAGTATGGGTATTTCATTGTCCGGTATAACCATATAAGCTCAGAATGTGAGGCCATTGGTTTTAAAGCTTTCACAGGCGTGCATGCCTTGTACCATCTCTGGGTACCTTCTTCCGTTTGAAACAAATTTGCAGCCTCAGGCAGCAATGGTGATCTGCAAACCTTCCGTGTGGGCGATATACTTTGCAAATAGGTGTGTTTCTCTGTCGTTTACGTCTTAGTTATTGATCACCTGTTGCATGCCTTCAGACCTCCGGATGGTAATACGTAAAGTATTGTGCACGCTAAGGGTCCTTAAATGTCCATTTTTACTTTGCTTTACTTGTAGTTCATTCCATGATGTTTATGACCGTTTATTTTAATGCCCACGATTATTCCTTGTTGCCTTGGACTGATATTTCAATGCCTGCTATTTTACTTGCCGACTTGAGATCCTGTCTCAAATGTTGGCACAAATCCTGCTACACGAGTTCCCGTAGTACCACTTTATGCAGTGTGATCGCGGGGCTCCCAACGGAGACTTACATATATTCACTTTATCTAAAGTGCGACAGTACAACCTCATACGGTGGATCGATGAGTAAAAACCCACGTCCGTCGTCTTTCCAACAATACAATATGGGTGGATACAGACAAGTTTAGGCAGGTAAGGGGTACACTTTTCTTAATATGAAACTTCAGTGTTCAATGATAG
>OX104067.1:65480732-65611285 GCA_944474145.2 Dicrocoelium dendriticum | reverse complement strand
TAACCTGCTTGTAACGAGGCATGAGTGGTTAAAGGCAATAAACAAGGGGAAGTCTGTCGACGTGATATTCATCGATTTCAGTAAAGCGTTCGACAAGGTCAGTCATGAGGTTCTCCTTCACAAACTCAGCATGTGTGGCGTCGGTGGCTCACTGCACCGGTGGATCCGCGACTTTCTTGTTGGACGAAAGTGGAGGGTACAGGTCGACGACCATCTAACTGACTGGTACCCCTCTACAAGTGGCGTGCCTCAAGGCACTGTGCTGGGGCCCACTCTGTTCCTGATCCACATCAACGATCTACCGCAACTTCTCCGGTCGCCGTGTGCCTTGTTTGCGGACGACCTGAAGATTTGGAGAGAAATCGACGCTCCCGATGACTGTGGCCTACTTCAGCAAGATCTCAACCGCTTATCCACATGGTCTGCAGAAGTTCTTCTCCCGGTCAACCCAGCCAAGTCGGTATTTATGAGCCTGGGGAAGGGTGCAGACGGCCGAACCTACACCCTTGACGGCCAAACGTTATATCCCACACCCTCCGTGAAGGACCTAGGGGTACTCTCACGCTACGATTTGAAGTCCGTGGACAACACGAACAGGCTATATCGGAACGGACTGCGCATGCTTTGGGCGCTCAAACGTAGCTTCTGCACATGGTCTGAAGAGGTTGCCACTCGCCTGTTCTCTTCTATCATTAGACCAATGCTAGAGTACGGTTCGCCCGCCTACTTTCCGATTACCCGAGGCGAGGCACAAAAGATCGAACGGGTCCAACACGTTGCTACCAGGCTGATCCCGAGTTTACGTGGCTTTGGTTATGAAGACCGGTGCGAGAAACTAGGACTCTACACCTTGTCCTACCGTCGGGTGCGAGTCGACCTCATTATGACCTACCGAATTCTACATCTCGGTGAGTTCCCCATGTTAAGGCCAATGCTGCACTTACGAGGGCCATGCAGCACACGCGGACACAGATACAAACTTGTTGTGCCGGATATGAAACGTGTTCCCCACCCACTGTGCTTCGAACGGAGAGTGGTAAACATTTGGAATAGTTTGCCCGAACATGTGATTGAGGCAACATCTGTGCAACAGTTCAAAACGTTGTTAGATTTGCATTTTGCCTCTATTCGATTCAGAGAACGACTGCACACTTACGATGACATCACATTTGTGAATCCTGAAATATCGTAAGTCGCATATTTTAAATATTACATGAGAACGACAATGATATTCAAGGTTGACCACTTTTATAACGTTTTTAGCCATATCTCGAAAGAGTTGTACTAGCGGGAATAGGCCATTTATTTTTTTATTTAAAACTTCAGTAGCGTAGCCATTGTACTGACTAATAACGCAAAGGCTTTTTATAATTGCATTAAAGCAAGAAATGTAGATATGTATCTTTTCAATATATTGTACGATCAACTTATGCAGAAACAAACGGGGGTAGGTTAAATGCCTCGGTTTGCCGTTCAAGAAATCTGGAAGCGTCTCGGTTTGGCTCATCAATAACCTGGCCACCTTACATGCACCGTACCTAGCAGGTGCGTCACCACCGCTGAATCTCACAGTAGAGAATTAGACATCGCCGTGAAATGCGCCTCAGGTGTTCCAGCAGCGTTGTGTGCAGTTCACTCGCGGTATCTCCTATACACACATATTCACAGTTAGTGTGAATACATTTGTTAACACCGTTTGTCATCTTATCTACGAACAGTGTGTATTTCAGATACACCATTGTTGAACAGACCCCGAGTTTTATTCCTTGGTTAGTGCCGTCGGAAAGGAAAAGGTAGTTCCTTCTACCTATAATATTCTTATCGTCCCAATCCATTCCGTTGTATATCTTCAATGTGATTTCAGCATATTGTGAAACGTGGCTTTCACTACCGGTTTCGGGTGTCCTCTATCCAGGAATTACCTTACTGTAGACCTCCTTCTCTGTGCACATGGCTTTAACTGTGAAACACAGAGATCGGAATTGTAGTACTGTGTCTCATCTGTGTCCGTCGGTTGACGATATATCGGTTCGGAAGCTAGTCATTCTTGCAAACTGAGCAGTCAAAGAATGGCTATATGCTACTCTATGATGGGCGATTTCCGATTCCTCACAAACTAGCTTTTCTTATGCACCTTTTTGTTCAAAATGTGCCATCCACTTGATACCAACAACTTTTGGCCATTTACTGGAGTTTGCCAGAACTATGTACAACATAGTGGACATTGGCGATCTAATGATAACACCATGTTCTCTAGTGCCTACTTCCGACTGAAACCCGAGCTAGAACAACATACCGCGCAATGTCACTGTCGGTTGTTACAACCAACTTAATTTTCGGTCACTCCCTAGGTTAATCTCTTTAGTCAAATGGTGTTTCACCCTACCCAGTGCAATCGATACTGTCTCATTGTAGAGCAGATTTCATGTCTAGTCTGCGCGTACCAGTGAGCACTATGAACGCAGGTGGCCGCCCACTTCTGCGTTGTGTGTCTTGATGCCGCGTAAGTGAGTGTGTGGAAGGTACAGTACTTCCTCAACCGTCCATAGATGCCGCGTGCTAGTCCGCACCCATTCTACAGTGAATGAGCTCACGTGTTTTCTTCGCGTCCACTGTGCATCACGTGGTTTGTTGGCCGAGCGCTGCACCAACCGATGCAGACGTTCTGAGTACACTTGTATTGATTTGCAATTGGTCAAGACGATGGATTCAACTTTATGTGGTTATGAATTGGGTTGAATATTCTTAGGGAGGAGCTTGATTCCGTTAAGGACTGGCTTGCTTCCGAAAAGTTATAGAGAACCTAACACAGTCCGGTTCCAACCGTCGGAATCCTTCCAATAGTCGCACTCGTCCTATTTCACGTTTGAAATCTTCCCTGAAGTCAAGCTATTGTTGTATCGCGAGGGATTTGTTCAGCAGGCCAGGTCGTGTCGCCCGCCCTGTTCCTACAAACGCAACACGCAGGGATGCGGGCCGGCCAGCACGTAGGGGCGACGAACGTTGCTGGCTTCCCGGGTCGCATTTTCTTTGTTACTGATCGCAGTACGAGAGCACGCTATCTCGTTGACACCGGCGCAGATGCTAACTTTATCCCACGTGTTTCTATAGGTGGTATCAAAGAGGCGACTAGTTCATCGCACGCGGAAAGCGGCACCACCATTCGCGTGTACGGTCAACGCTTGCGCATGCTTAATTTAAAACTAGGACGTTATTTTAAATGAATCTTTCTCGTCGCAGATGACCAGACGCCAATTCTTGTCTTTGACTTTCTGCAACACTTCGATTTGCTTGTGGATGTGAAGCAACTCCGTCTGAGCACTCGTCATATAAATCCAACAGTTATAAGTACTTTGGCTGATATTAAGTCAATCAGTCCTGTATACGCCAACCAGTCAAGCTCACTTCTCGCTCAGATGCATAACAATAATTTTCCGCAAGTCTTTCGTGCAATGGCACCGTTTCTATCCGCCTCTGGTGCTGCAAAATCTCATATCGTTACCGAAGGTCCGCCTATTCTCGCCAAAGCCAGGCAAATGACCACTAATAAGCTAGGAACTTCTCTGCAGACTTCGAGCGCATGCTTGAACTATGCACTGTTCCCCATCTAAAAGCCCGTGGGCGTCGCCGCCCCACATGGTGCCCAAAAATTGAGGAGGCTGGCAATGTGTGGAGATCACCGTGCACTCAATAACGTTACTGTTCCCGACCGCTATCCTATTCCACACATTCAGAACCTTACTACAAGCCTACGTGGCACCAGGAGTTTATGGAAAATCGATATGGTTCGCGCGTATCACCAGATTCTAGTCACTGACGATGACCCACCGAAGACTGCCACAATCGCGTCATTTGGGCTCTTCGAACTTTTGCGTATGCCGTTCGGCCATCGCAAAGCAGCCCAGCCTCTTCAACGATTCATCGATTCAGTCATTAGAAGTCTAGATATCGTCTGTCCATACCTCGACGATATCCTAGTTACCAGCGCTTCTAAAGAACGACACGCAGAACATCTCAAAATTCTTTTTAATTGGCTGGCCGCTAATAGCATCACCGACAACCCTGACTAACGCGTATTTCAGCAGCTTTGCGTCAGATTGCTTGGCCACCATATTGATCAGTATGGCGTACGGCCTGTAGACCATAGAGTTCGCGCCGTCAGCGACTTTCCGGTCCCGGCGATTTTAGCCGCTGTTCGCAGTTTTAACGGCATGCTCAACTATTATCGACGTTTTCTTCCACACTATGCCCATGTTAAGTCCAGTAAATGATCCACTTCGTGGAACCAAAAACAGGCAGGTGGAACTGACTGCTGCTGCTGCCGAAGCGTTCAAGGCCAGCGAAGAAGCCTTAGCCAAGGCCGTTAGGCTTCAGCCTTTCGACCGGAACGCTGCGCTCAGAGTTGCTGTTGACGCATCGGACACCTCCATTGGCGCCGTCCTACAGATACATACAAATGGATGCTGGAAACCTTTTGCTTGCTACTCTAGACGCCTACAACCTGCCAAAGCCAACTATAACACATTCAGTCACAAACTAGTGGCCGTTCACTCTACTGTTCGGCACTACTGACACTTCCATGAAGCTAATACCTACATTATCTACACCGATCCCAAGCCGCTTATCTACGCATTCCGAAAGCAATCAGCTCGACATTCACCACGTGAGGTTCGTCAGCTGGATTTCATTGCCCAATTCTTGACTGATATCTGACATATTTCTGGACCATAAAACGTCGTCGATGATGCACTTTCAAGAGTATCTGCGATCTGACCTGCTGGACAGGCAATCAATTTTTCCGCTACGGCTGCAGCGTAATCAAACGACCAAAGCATTTTGGAACTCCGTGATTCTGCTTTGAAGATATCCTTGTACCTTTTGCCGTCCTGTGCTGGCATAATTTTATGCAACACATCTACCAGGCGACCTTGACCAGTCGTACCAGAAAGTTTTCGCCGTATCGGTTTCCACACCCTTCACAATATCGACCACTCAGGCATTAAAGCTACTGCTAAGTTTGTCTTTGAGAGATACGTTTGGCCGGGGACGCAACGCGATCTTACGCGTTGGGCAAGCAGCAGTATTATCTGCCAGCAAGCCAAGCTTCAGTGGCACGTGTCCGCTCCGCTTGGTCTCTTTCCGTCTGTTTCAGCGCGACTTGCGCATGTCCACCTCGACATGGTGGGACGTTTCGCCCTGTTCAAAGGAATGGTCTACATTTTGACCATGATCGATCTTGCACTATTAGTCCGAAGCTGTTCCCAAGCCTGACGTAGCTGCTGAAACCGTAACTCGCACTTTCGTGGAGCGCTGGGTCGCTTCACACGGCTGTCCATCCACAGTGATGACGGACCTATGTCCGCAATTCGAATCTTCGACATTTAAATAAATAAATAAATAAAATGTATATGCTCTGTAAAACGAGACTCACCTCTAAAGGCATGCTCAAATATGCATACAAGCATAGCTTCTTGGGAATATTAAAACATTTCGTTTTAAATAAATAAATAAATAAATAAAGCGTTTATTCTCGGCAAGGCGAGGCAAATCTTTACAGGCACGATCATTTTGACAAAACCATGCGTGATCAAGAAGTTGCAAAAATCCGATATGTTTGCCATAAAAGTGCTTGTTTGTGCAGGGGGAATGTAAGTATGTAATTGTGTGTGCGTTTATGTAGCTGTGTAACTTGCGCTTTTAATTGTGCTGCTCCATGCTTGAATGTTTGCTATCGTCTGCAAGGTGCGATTGGAAGACTGGTGTCCGTGGGTTGGAAAGGATTATCCAGATTTGCATGGGGCGGTGACTTTATTTTGTGGCGAGTCACGACCGCCAAGTCACAGTGTTGTTAAGCCGACATTTGTGGCTTTTTATAGGGAGAACGCTTGCCTGGCGTAAACCCACCACGTCCTGGAACACTGCCGCCGAACTATTAGCTGGAACGGATAAAACCCGAACCACCCAGCTGGCACCACGAGGAGGTTGTTCGGCTAGCCAGCATATATTAAGGATATACTTAATCTCATGTGATGCTGAGGCATTCGCACGAGCGTCTATCATCTGCAGGCGAAAGGTGTGGTGGAACGTTTCCACCGACTGCTGAAAACCTTAGCGCCGCCAATGCGCTGAGTTGGACTAAGTTACTGCCAATGGTCATGCTTGGGATCCGATCAGCCCTAAAGGTCGACTTATGTAAGTCTACCGCCGAGTTAGTATATGGACGACCACTGCGTTCACCTGGTGATTTCTTTTCCGACGGTACCAGCATTCCCCGTTACAACGCGGATCATGCACGTCCGCTAGCCACGTGCATGCGTCACTACAAGCTTCCGGACGTTAGAGAACAACCACTTAAATCTTTCGTTTCGCAAGCGTTGCAGCGGTGTCCGTAGTCTTTTCCGCCTTGATGGTCTCCGCAGACCACTGGAGAGACCTTATGAAGATACGTTCAAGGTTCTGCAGCGAAAGGACTGCGTTTCTATCATCGACTGTCACGGTAAACCGGGATCCATTACGAATGAAGGTCTCAATTTTGCCTACGTGGAACCTGAGATCAATGAAGTCCCTTGCTCCGCTTCTGACGAATCAACCGAGCTTATAATTGAAGACACGCCCGCTTCCAATATCCTTGACTACAAGCATCTAGCTCCATACCAGTCTTCCACTTCAGCTCCACCGTTTCCCGCCAAAGTAACAGTCGAGTCTTGAGCAGTTTCTCCAACTTTGAGATCCCACCTTTTACTTAGCGGAACAAAGTGGCTAGGTCTGGTAGGCGCGTTCGTTGGCCAGCGCGATTAATGAATTAGAGTTCCTTTTACTTTTCGTTTCTTGCTTTCCTTTTCTCTTTTGGAAAGCAACGTACGAAAAACAAAAAATCGGCATAAGCTTTGGAAAACGCCAGAAAAACGCTAAAAGTTTTTGTAAACCCCAAAAATGGCAAAACGCTTTGAAAACCCAAAAATAAGAAAACGTGTTCAAAACACATAAAAAGTGCTGCGTTTTGCCTGACACCTACCTCATCCGGTAAGTGTCGCACTTAGGTTTGCCCCCGCTTCCACCGTCAATGCCCTTGTTTCCGTTTATCTTTCATGTATGAACCAGGGGAGATGATTAACGCACAGTTGACACTCTCCAACTTGCGAACATTTGACGCTTACGAACTTCCCTCAGTTTGTGTTTCTGGCACTGTTAGGGAGGACACGGATGGGGACCTTCTAGGGTCCGATCGCCTGGTTCTCCCCAGCGGCTGCACCAGGTTGCACTGCTTTGGCATGTAGAAGGCTGGCCCGCCACGGACAGTCCTCACGTAGATCAAAGGGTCACCTAAAGTTTCCTTTCTAGGATGGGCTGTGTTGTGACTTGGTGATTCCCTCTGTAGCTGTGTAAACCATTGTAAAGTACAATAAAATTATAGCCTTCCTATGTATTAGAGAATTAGTCGGTTTGCTTGCTGGAACGTCGTTCCAGCTTGTTTCGAAACACGAATACGATTTCCGCCTTTGGCGCACGCCTCGATGGCGAACGAAGCTCCGTACACGCACTCGACGTCCAACTGAATCCTCCTTAGCCAACGCTCTTCTGATGCACTATTTTTAGCTTTAGCTAACGCTTCTCCCGTCCAATAAACTTATCCCTAGCTTCTTGGTGTGTTCTACACATTGGTTTTGGTTGGCCGTCTAGATTCCTACCGAATATGTAGCACACGATTATCGCGCTATACCCAATATCCTGCCCTAAAAGCCCCTGCTGAGCAAGGTACGTGAAGTAAGAAAGAGGAAAAAGTAAACTCAGTAGGCAAAATGGTAGGTAGAAAGAGCTAATTAAGTAGGATACCAAGGTATTGGGCAAGTAAAACGCTCTGTAAAGTGAAAGTGAGTCAGTTAAGAAAAAGGAATGGTATGCTGTTGCCACCCAAGAGCATCTAGCGGACGTGCACAGCCCTTAATCGTAGGTTCCCTAACCACACGATCTGGAAGCGAATTCCAACGATCTATACCTAGGCGCGACAGACGAGTTTCCGTCCTAATCCTATCAGACCATGGTTTATGCAGTTTCAGTGGGTGGCCGCGGATATTAGGTATCGTAGTGAGACTAACTAGCCCTGATAAGTCCGGGCGAATTTTGCCAGTCAAAATACGAAAGAAAGAATAACGTCTTCTCTTATGTTTCGTTAGTGCATTGAGTAATCACCAAACTGAGCAAGGGTTCAGGATAAGTACGTCCCCGTAGACCCTGCACTAACCGTGTGCCCACTCTTAACACCCTCTCCAAGTCCATTTTGTCTCTGTTCAGACATGGTGGACAAGCCTAGGTACAGTATTCCAGGTGGGGTCGGAAGAACGTCGAAAATAGCTTCACAAACAAATTGGCTGTTAGAATTCTGAAAAAGCGCGGCTACACCATGTCAGCCGAAACCCGCGACAAGTAGCCTTCTTCCAATTGGCACCAACATGAAGTGCTGCTGCGTGTAAGACTTTTAAATCAACCTGCTAAGTGACAACAGGGAGTACACCACCACCGACAACATATCGGGTGGGAGGATTAGCGGCTCCGATTCGGAGAACAATGCACTTGGCCCTATTTGTGGGCATCAACCACAAGGTAGACCATTCCCAGAGACTACACAAGGCACTGTGAATTGCCTTAACACCCCTGGATGTCCACAATATTCCAGAGCTAAAGGTCGTCAGCAAACATTAGGGATGGCAACCCTAGCTCTCTCGGAAAGTTATGTACCTAGATCGCGAACGGCAATAGCCCCATACCGAGCCCTGCGGGACGCCACTAAGGACAGCCTACCTGAGCGAAAGGCTACGCCCACCCGTACGCACTGTTCCCTCCTCTCAAAGAAAAGCAGACACTCATTAAAGGGCGCAACCAGATATCCCGTAAGATCTCAACTTTAGTGAGAGCCAAAGATGTGGAACGGCGTCAAAAGCTTTCGAAAAATCTACGAATAGCACATCTACAGCGTAGCCACTGTCTACCGCTTCGGTCCAGCTTTCACGAGCTACAAGTAGATTAGTCTGACATGAAAATCCCTTGCGGAATCTATGTTGCGCAACACTTAGAATATTAAATCGATTCAGGTGGTTCTTCACTAAATCCCTTATCAGCTTTGCAAACCCCTTGCTTACTACGCTTGGCAAACTGACAGGCCTGTAGTTCGCGGGCAGAGCGCTGTCACCGCCCTTAAAAATCAGACAGGTGAGTGCCTCCTTCCATTTCAAAGATAGGATGCAGCTGTCAAGCGATATTATAAACATGCATGTGAGCAAACCACTCAGCTCAGTGGTCAATTCATGCAGCAGCTACGGAGGAACTGAATCAGGCCAGGAAGCTTTAGAGGGACTAATGCCTTGCAGTAGCTCGAAGACCTGGGACTATTTTGTGTTAATCACAGCTAAGCAAGAATCCTCCAGAAATCGGAAAACCAATTCAACCTGTAGTAAGGTGGTCTCCCGAGCAAAGACACATAGCCAGTTACAACTTGCCATTCAATGGATTGGCGGCAGTGTTTCAGGACGTGGTGGGTTTTCGCCTGGCAAGCGTTCTCCCCATAAAAAGCCACAAATGTTCGGTTAACAACACTGCAACGTGGCGAATGTGACTCGCCACCGAATAAAGTCACAGCCCATAACTTCACACTGGCAGCTCAATTAGAATCATCATACTGGATAGCTTGCTCTTTAATTATCTTCCAATGGATCCCTCAGGATTCTCAATCTATTATTAGTCGGGGTATGACTGCGATATATGGCAGAGCGATTATGTCCAAACAAATGGATCCCGATCCCACTACAACCAAATCGTTCTTTCGCATGTTCACCATTGCACAGTTCCAAGCAAGGACATATGAACAATTTTCTACCGTCACTAGAGTTCCCATAAAACGTCTGTACAGCTGTACATACCTGATCATGCCTTAATTGGCGTGCCTTGCATAGTCGAGAATAAAATATTTATTTATTTATTTAGTATACTGATCACTAAGTATACAAGCCTTGTCATAGTCAGTTTGCGCACTAGTCCTGTCTGCTCACAATAATGCGCGTATAGCCAGTTTTGTCCCGCGGCGTCGTTTAACGTAAGCAAACCCTTCTTGGGAGTACCTGCGATCGTGTCCGCTAAACTCTGCTCGTACTGAAGGCGTACAGTACTAAGAAGTTGCTTAAATTTATCTCTAATACCTCGATGAGTATCATAGGTACTGGTTGATGCAGCTGCTTGGTAGTTTCGTTAACATAAACGTTTCTTTAGTAGGTATTGCCTGTGGTATCTATTCATGGAGCCTGTGCCCGTAACCCTCTTTTCCTCATGAGTGGAATGTACGGAGTGGAAACCTCGGTAAGGTTCGCCTAAAATTTATCCCAGGCTAACTGGACAGAATCCCTCATCGAGACCTCACAGTTCCAAACTAAGGCCTTGGCTCGCATTGCACTAAAGTCCGCCCGCCAAATATTCGGAAGTAATTCAACAGCGGTCTCTTGGTGCCTTGAAAGAGCACATCGAAAGAATATGCATGTGTGATCGCTGGACCCTAGAGGTGCACTGGATGAAACGTCAGTCACGAAGTCGAGGGACTTAACGAAAATTAGATCTAAAGTAGCTGGTGTTTGGTTGTCCATGTAACTAGTGGGAAAGTCAACGAACTGGTGCAAAGGCACTTAGAGTGTCAGCACAAGAACGGCTGCGTCGAATGTTCCTGATGCCGGATTGCAAGAAAGATCGACACAACATGATTAGGGGAGGTTGAAATCCCCTAGGACCAAACACTTGTTTGCTGACTCGGTGCGAATGAAGTCAAGTGTCCCTTGGAAGAACTTCCAGGATTCCAGTATATCACTACAACTGTAAACTGGGTAGAGGAATTGCACAAAACAGCCGCTTGTTCTTCAACAGTCTTATCCGAATATTAAAATGTGCAGGTCCTCAACACATCTAAGTTACAGCTTACATACAGTACAACTCCTCCGCCTTGGCGACCAAAGGAGCGATCAGTTCTAAGCAGCGCATAGCCAGGTAAACATAACTCATCGTCCGTGGTATCCGGAGACAACCAAGTTTCAGTGAAAGCAAGTATGTCGGGACGATATTTGTCTACAATAGACCCAACTCGTGCACCTTGTTCCATAGGCTACGCACGTTGCTAAGTACTACCTCAAGGAAGTCAGCAAGACCATCCCTGGATCGTGCTTTTTCAGCATGAGTTCTGATAGGGCATAAAATAACTCCTGGCTGAGCACCTGAAAACCCACCAGACAGAGGCTTTGCACGTTAACTACTCGTCTAGTTTTGAGGCCTTTGATGGCCCCCTTTAACTTCAACCTACCTGCCAGTGAAAAGTCCGGCTGAACGCTGACACCATTACTCTTAATTTTGAATGTAAACCGCAGTAATGATTTGCTTTCCTCCGGGATAGGAATGACCACGCCTAACTGGTAACAGCTTATCGGTTATAAGTTTTGACACTTCTTTTCACAATCTTTGTTAGCGTCATGTCGGATTCACTGAATACCGGCGCTGCTGTGTCTTCGGTTGCGTTGAGCGGCGAATCTAATGCTGTAGACGGCATCTGGAGCTACTGAAAGCCCCCTGACGGCAGAGTCTGGTAGCATACAGTGCTAGGTATGCAACTGCTGTTACCATGAGACCTGTACCGACTTGAGCCCTGAACAATACCCATTGCTTTCGCTTAGTAGTAGCAGGCTGTTCCATTGCCTTCAATGCTGTCGCCATCGGTCTACGCGTCTTGGGGTCTATGAGGAGACATCGAGCAAAGTCGGACTGGGTGACCGGTGGTTCTAGTCTTTCTTCACATCTCTTGATCGGAAAGTAAAGTTACTGAGGAAGAATATGTGAGTCTCTATTGATCTTGGCTCATTGGAGGAAGACACGCAACTAACCACAATTACTCTTAATGGAAATCCGACTGAGGCGATGGCTACCGTGTCGTGTGTCCCAACAGTCCAGAATGCTTCTAAAGAGGCCTCTGATGTCGTACTGGAAGCCGTCCAAAGGAGACCGAACTTATAGCCCATGGTCCCAACAAAAGCAGGAGGAAGAGGGCTAAGGACGTCCGTAAGGCTCCCTAACTGCCTGATGGTACTGGAAGCATCAAGGTATTGGAAGTGGAACACAAAGCTCCAACTCCAACCACTCCCGTTCCAGTGGCAAAGCAACGCGTCGTGTCGACTTTAGCCACACCCGCAAAGTCTGTAAAGACTAGACCGGTGAGGGATTTGGAGGGATAACATAAAGCCTCTAACGCAATTACTCAAGCTCCCTTGGCGAAGGAAAGCACCGTGTTACCTGCCAAACCAGTCGAAACTGGGGTCGAGGCAAAGACTCGTGGAGTGAATACGCTTCGTCGATGTGATGCCTTTACTGATAGTAGCGGTATCTTTCATAACTATGCTGAATCCGAAGCAGCTATTCCAAAGAAACGCATGCTGGATGACCTAAAGTGGTTCAAGCTCTGTGTCAACAAAATGCTTCCACCTAGTTTTCTTGGTGGTACCATCAGGAAAAAAGCCATATTAGGGAACGTTCCTGTGACTACGACACATCCGCGACCCCGGCCACCTCGTGTAGTCCTGTCACCCACGGAGGAACGCAAAGCGTTACTGCATTTTGCATTCAAACTCGAGCGTTGCAATGTCAGAGTACAGTCGGACCTCCCACTGGCAGATCGACTGAAGTTAAAGGAAGCCATCAAAACCGCAAGAACAGCCTGGCGGCTGGTGAGCAAGGTCTTTGTCTTGTGAGTTTTTAGGTGCTCAGCCAGAAGTCAAATCCTGCCCTAACAGAACCCCTACTGGTAGCGTACGACCCAACTCTGGTTGTGCCGAGTTCCTTCCGGTAGTGCTTAGTAATGCGCGTAGCCTAAGAAACAAGCTACACGAGGTGGGTCCACTTGCAGACAAACCTCCTCCCGACATACTTGTTTTCACTGAAAAGTGGTTGTCCACGGATATCATAAACGGTGAATTATGTTTACCTGGCTACGCACTGCCTAGATGTGAACGATCCGTTGGCCACCAAGGTGGGGAATCGCTCTTTATGGGAGTTGAAATTTGACGTTTTAAGGACCTGTGTTTTCCTTTCTCTGACGCAAACTGTTGAAGCTCTGTCAACTATTGTGTGCACTTCCTCTGCTCAGGTTCCAGTTGTAGTGGTATATCAAAGTCCTGCATGTATCTCCAGGGAGGTTATTGAGCTTATTCGTACTCTGGCTGCCCATTGGTGTCTATTACTGGGGGACTTCAACTTCGTTGCCAAACTGCGAAGGCACCGGTGGTCGAATGGAACAAGCCTCTTCATGGATATCGACTTGATGGGCCAGATGTTACAAACATATAGGAGGGTTGAACAGACAGCTGCGTTGTAAACTATGCCCATCGGAGCGATAATGTGGTCATATCAGTGTCAGTGCTAGTGAAGGTAAGCAAAAGCGCCCCGTGCATTTTCTATACCGTTTGTGACCTCATCAGTGACCCAATGGGCGGTAATATAGCTGCTTAGATAGTTAGAGTTCACGACAAAGTTTAACTGAGCACCGCCAGGGGTCGGGGCGGGAGTGGGTCCCTGTCAAGATTAGAGCACTTTGCATCTCGATGTTGAAAAGCGTAGCCCAAAACGACTGACAGCTAACGCTAAATAATAAACTTCAACTTGACACGTCTTGGAGCTGCCACCGATGAGCGCAATGTCGTCCGCATAACTTGCCAAAATTTCTGGCACCTTGGAACAGCTCTACATCATCTAACTCGTGTCCGGCGAAAGCCGTTTCCAATAATTCGTTAACGGGATGGTTAAAAACTGGTGAAAACAAGCATCCTTGTCTCACACCGCTGGTAATATTGAAGAGCAGCGACCGATTGCAGTAAACCCTCACGCTGCTCAAACTATGCGCCTACAACGCAATTTTGACAGTGACATTTTTGGGCACACCTTTCTCCAGTAGACAGTCACAACGGGCACTTTGATCAACTGAATTGAAGACTCGTTTGATGTCTAGGAACATGAACACTATGGGTGGCAACTACACATAGCAGTGCTCCAACGATAGAAGTAATGTGGATGTGTGGCCAATGCACCCCGATTTCGACGAAAGCCAGCATTTGGCTTTCACAAGGTTTCAATCAATCTATGGAGGACGACAGATGCAAGTTACTTAGAGGCAACGTAGATTAAACAGATTACGTTGCCTTCCGCCTTCCGCACGGAAGTCTTCTTTTTAGCGTTGAGACTATAACGGAGCGGCTCCAGGCGGTTGGGACAGACTTCTGCTCCCATAGGTTTATCAATAAATTGTATAAACCGTCCAAAGCCGTTGAATGTAGATAACTTGGTCCCACGTCTTTGTTAAATTTCTCTTCTGCCCAAACAATTGTCTGGTCAGAGTATAAACGCACATCCCAAATCCAACGACATACTTATAAACCGCAACAAAACCTTTGCCATTTGAGTTACTCCTTCCTTGCCATGCAATTATACTGACCTAACGAACAAAGAAAAATATATGGGAGAGGAAACTGGCTTAATAACTTGAAACCATAAACATACACGTGCCGTCTGCAATATACCATTATATGTCGTTGGCTACTGTGCAAGGCTAACAAGGCATCGGTGAGACAGATTTCTTACTGTTTTTACTGTCACGAATCCTAATCAACCATCACCCAGCAGATAACTTTTCACCAAATACACTCTTAATAAGCCGTTTTGCCTATAGACGACAACAGATACGTGACTGGTTTTGCTTGCGAGCTTGTTCTGCAACATCTCTAGCCAAGCACAAGGACGGTCACTTGACCTGCGGTCTGGAAGGCAACACAGGTCCACAGCACGGAGTTCGGTAGTCAGCGATTTCTTTTTCTGCTGCTGGTAATTTTTGCCCACGTCGGGCATTGCACAACCCTGCGTCAGCTAAACAAAACCTGAACCTCCTCGGCAAGCGGTGACAAGGCGTGCTTGACGCTGCTTAAGTCATCGCAGCTTACACTGCTGTCATTTGGTCTCAGATACTATTCTAGTAACCACTGTCTAGAACTTGCCTAAGCACGCTATTTTTGCGGACACAATTATGCTATACGGTACCAGTGTGGCTTCGCGGACAGCGATGACAAAAGACTCGAAGGCACCGCAGTACTCAGGCCAAAGAGGCTTAGTATCACTTTCGTAGAATAGATTGACCATCCCGGTGTATTTGCGAAAACGGTCTTCCGGACTAAGGAAAATCCTGTTCGTCCACCACATTTACAACAGATTAGAATAGGCTGGTCAAGCTTTGTAGTGCTTGAAGTGACTTCAGCCGTTATGTGCCCATCATTGCTAATGCCGCTGCAAAGTTCAGTGAAGTTCTCATTGACCTTGGGGCTTTCCTTATCAAGGATCAAAGAGTCGTCAATTAGCTAAGGATTCTGCAGTAAACGTTTTAATTTGAAGTTAAACAGTATATGCTAACTTATGGCAGCGCTCTTGTGAGGTTACTAAGGGTTTAAAATGCTGCACAATGCCTGTTAAAAGTAGTGCAGCATCGTCCGCGTAATCATGACAATTTAGCTGTTTGCTGGACAACCCGTCCAAGCATGCGTTGCAAGGATTCGCAAGAGAACCCACTATTATGCAGCCCACGAAGAAATTAAAAAGCTGAAAAGTTCGACAACCGTGATGAACATTACTTGTTATCAGAAAAACATCCGATAAGGCACCGTAGTCTCTGTCGCGGCCTGCTTTATTCGGGTACAGAGCAAGTAAAATATTTACGTATTTCATAAGAACACATTTGCGCACAGGTGTTCCTAACAAAATGTATCCGTTGATTGAGCAGAGTGCATACTTAAAGTTTAGGAAGTAGCTATTTGCGGCTTTCGGCAAGTGTGGTGCTGCTCAATAACGGTCGTAAATATAAATACCTAGTTTTTGCCCGACGGTGAGGGACACGCCATCAAAGGCACGAACATGGGAATACAAATAGGTAACATTAGTAATGGTACAGAAAGGCTTCAAGTTAACCAGTATACACTGGATATATGCGTGTATGTATGTGTAGTAGGTAGGTGAACGCACGTGTAAGTCCGCGTATTGATTAAAATTGTTACTATTTCCGTGAAAGTGTGAGTTCGTTCAGAGAGTTCGTCAATACAGGAAGAGATCAGAGAAAATATTTGATGTGATTGACGTTCGCGAAGCGGGTAAGCTCCAACGGTTTAGCACGGCAGTGACTTTATTTAATGGCGTCAAATCCGCCAAATCACTGTGTTTTTAAGAAAACATTTGCAGCCTTTTATAAGCTAAATGCTTGCCAGGCAAAAATCCACGATATCCTGGAACACTACCGTAAGGTGGTCTGTACAACACCGTCCTGGGCCGAAGCCGGCCTGCACTTCCTTAATTAGGGATGCTTGCTCTATAGTGAGGCGAAGCACGAGGAGGGAAGTCAGTAATTTTGTCACGACTGGCCTTAGGGTAGTACGTCTGTGGCTAGCACAATCAGTGCGACTGTTCTGCTTGCATGTTGTTACTATAATTATTTCACTCCTATTAGTTTAGATGGCTTCTGCCTTCCCGACCTGTTAGAATATTGAGACCAGCGCTTTTCGGTGGACCACAGCACCATCCATAGAACATTATAAATATATATCAGCTGAGAGTGAGCAACACGTATCAGCTAATGCGTTGCAAAATAAGGAAGCCAAAGAAGTAAAAATAACATTAGAAAAGAAAGAGAACTCAAATAATATAATATTACATGTCATATTGCTCGTGCTTCTATGAGGTCCAGGTTAGGCGAAAAAACCAAAGGAGAGTGTGCTGGACGCAGGATTACACGGCACAAAAGCAAGGGGTATTTGGGCTTCTCTCAAAAGTGCTCTGCTTAAGAATCCGTACTGCTCTCCTTGTTGTTAAGCATAACACCCGCGCTGTCTGGTTGTTTGACTGACGCAGGGTTTCATGGAAAAAGTGGAAAGGATCGATTGGAAGAGCATGCAAAAAGTGCCTACTGCTCCTGTTTCCTCCATTGCTTGTGCCCGACTGCTCCATCAGGCGGCTTTGTCAGCACGCAGGCTCCGCTTTATATCGCGACTGACAGTCCGCCTAGTTAAATTGCCCTAATAAGCAGTCGGGAGGTTTCTTCTGGATTCCAACAGGTATACCGACTTTCTGAAGATCTAGTGACTGATGTGGTTTCGATTGATAAGGTCGCAAGCGCAGGCCTCTGCATAGTGCATAGCGGCCGATATCCTATACCATTAAAGCTCAGTAACATTAGGGCAAGGCACAGGAAGTCTGATAAGCAGTGTAACATGGTAGGAATACCTGACCGAAGGCTGTGATAAGTTCTTAGTTGCCAATCAAGCAAACGCTTGGTACGCATAACGGTAAAGGTCCTGGAAAAACAACAACGTACCAAGACGTGATTAGAGTCTACACAAGTGCTCCAGAAACAGTGACAATCCGGGATGGAACCACGTCACCTGCAACTCATAGCAACGTCGGCTATCTGGGTCCATAGCTGGTTAGATATATGAGAACGCCAGGTAACACTTCGGTGCCTACTCTGTCGAACAACAGTGCTTCCACGAAGAAGCTGGTGTTTCGCACGCAGCTATACTACTCGCTCACCGTGGTCCGTCAGTTTAGATCTATGCTCATAACTACCACCTAGCTGTGTTTCTAAAATAGCCCAGGCGGCCTTCAAGTGCATTCATGCATGCACGTGCTACGAGATCTGAACTGGTTACACAGCGTTGTAGCATGACCAGTTCATGGTAAAAGATGCAATTTACAGCATCAAAACTGCAATCCGTGGAAGCATAAGCAGCAAAGATAGACGAACTGCTTCTAAAGCTAGTTCGTGAAGCAATCTTTTTTAATGTTGCCAAACAGTCTGCACACAAACGGCTGTTCACAGGAATCCAAGCAACCAGAAAAACGCTGCGTAGAAGAAGGGAAGAATGCCCATTCCGGCTTTACCAGTGATTATCCCCATCCCGATTTCTGTCAAAGCCAAAGAACCCAATAGCCATGACGAATACATGGCTCTCCGACGACATAACCGACAGTGAAGTCCAACTTCCACACAAGCCAGCCCTTCGCTCCGACCGCCCATCCTTAGGTAGCGGTGTCACCTTGTACTGCCACACCTCCCTTAGTAGCAGCAATATAACAAACACTAGCTTTCAGTCTCCAGACACTACATGATGCGATTTCGTATTAACCGCAACGCTCTCCAGCTCTCTTGCTATCATTTACCGCCCCTAACGTCTTCCAAGCGAAGGACGTACGACTAATGCACGGCGTCCACCTTATGTTATAATACAAACACACGCTTTCTTATCATAGAAGGTTTCAACCCGCCCCGTCTATTTCCTTCTGCTCCGTCGACTTTATCCTTCGCAGCAGGCTTTTAGTCCAAACGAGTACAAACACGGAGAAGCCCAAATTCGGGGTCCATTCCTATATCGTCACTACGGGTCCACCTATGTCTGCGAAACCGGGGCACCTTCCACCCAACCAACTAAAGCCGGCCAAACAAGAATTCGGACGGATGCTTATACTCGGATTTAATTGCCCTGCCAGCAGTTGTCGGGCTACTCTACTTCACGTGGTACCGAAGACGACCCTTGGCTGGAGCTCACGCGGTGACTATTGACATGCGACGGCCTTACTGTCCCTGCTGTAAAGTCCAAAAGGAACTTCGATGTATCCCCAAACTGGATTGCTTGCATGAGGAAACGGTACCTCTTTTCCCTGTTCATCTTGCATATTTACACTGCTTTAATGTGTTTTACAAGCGGCTAACATATCTTATATTTATTTCTTACACTCGATCACTGACACATCCTTGAGGTTTCATGGTCATTCTTATCATTATGTTACTGTGACACTGCCCAAATACTCGATCCGCCCCACACTGTACAGTTTCTGCCCACTTGCAGTACGATTTCAAAACCTATTCGTAAGTCATATACTGTATTTATTATGCCTTATAGAACCACGGTTACAGGATAATACGTTTTATTCTTCTGCCCAGACCGTGCGTTAAGTCAAGGTTTATCTGTTCGTAGTCTCTAGTTTAGTTTTGTACGACGTACTTAGTTTAGGCTTAGTATCGTTGGTACATAATTTGAATAGGGCAACCATGTCCGTTTCTGGTGATTCCTTTGATGATGTTAACGTTACTGATGCTGAGAAACTTCGAAAAGCTGAATCCCGTATTCGCCTGTTGGAGTCAGCTTTAACGAACATGCGCATGTTGCAGGCGAATACCGTTAATGCTAAGGACTACTGCGAACCTGAATTTGAGTCGGATGCTCTTATTAATGAACGATCGCGATTTATTCCGGCCGACGATTGTGTGCTTGGTCCCGAAGTTGCCATCTGCTCGTCGTTTGTGAAGCCTGTTTATAGGGGTCCGCACGTCGCACCCGTAGCTCAGTTGGTTGGTCCGTTGGCATTCGACAGTACTGGCGTTCGATCCCAATCGGGGGCGTTTTGCTCCGGCCTTTAATCTGACGGTAACCTGTGTCCGGAACGCAAATCCAGCAATTTTGGACCCAGCACATCATCCTGTCTTCCAAAACGTGAAGTGATGACAGTTGATGGGGATCCTGCCCGCTATTGGATGTTTATGCAATGCTTTGAAGCCAATGTTTCCAGAACGACTTCCGATCCAACTATCAGGCTTTCATATCTGATACAACACTGTTGTGGCGAAGTCAAAGTACCTATCAAAAGTTGCTTAATACTCGACCCTGGTGAAGGTTTTGAAGCAGCAATGAACATTTTGCGCAGACGCTTCGGACGGCCCCACATGATTGCTAGGACACATTAATGCTCTAACTGATGGCCCTATCATAAGGCCCAATGGTTTCACGGCTCTGTCTCTTTTAGCTGTTGATCAGCCTTTATGCTACTTGACGTTAAAACAATTGAGGTATGAATCTGATTTGAACGCGTCCAGAACAATCAGCTCTATAGCCAGGAGGCTGCCTAACCATCTGCAATTCAAGTGAGCCGAGCACGCCGCCAGAGTTATCCGCACTGGAAGAGAACCGAACTTCATTGGTTTGACGGATTTCGTGGACGAAACCGCAGACGTCGTCGGTACTTATTTGTCCTTTGCGGCACGTCCCTGCGGACCACCGGCCATCACCGATAGAGGCAGAATCTTAAACTCTCGGGGATATGCCGACTGCCTAAACCTTGCCGCTTCATTAGGACGAAATTTCCCTAAATGCCTTTCCTGTGAACAATGCCACTACTTAGAACAGTACGATGAGTTCCGAAATCTCAGCCTCAACAAACGTCTTGAATCCTGTCGCGCTCATAGACTGTGTCATCTCTGTCTCAAACCGAATCATGACCTAGTAAATTTTCGATCACGAAGGTGTTGTGGGTCGAACAATTGTAAGCTGCTGCACCACCCGCTACTCCACGTTGGTCGAATCAACTTCGAAACATCAACCACTGAAGGATCCAGTTTTGCTGTCAGTCACATTGAACGCTCTGTTATGTCGCTTGGCTTGTTACCTGTGCTTGTTTCTGGGCCTGCTGGCACCATTCGAACATTAGCCTTAATAGATAATGGATCAGATACTTCACTGATTGATTCAACATTACTTCAAGTTATCGGGGTTCAAGGGTTCGTGACTCCACTTAACATTAGCACCGTTGCTGGCCAATGTCAAGTGGAGTCCCAGTTGGTTAGTGTAACTGTTCCATCTATAGATGGGGATAAGGCGGTCCAATTAAATTCAATTAGGTCAGTCAGTCATCTCCTTGAAAAACTTGGAACGAGAAACAGGAACAACGATTTCGCCAGATGGTCCCACCTCTCCGATCTACGGTTACCGGAGCTGGAAGGAAGGATTGAACTTTTGATTGGTTGCGATAACCCATACCTACACTGGGCATTGGATCAGAGAAGCGGGGATCCTTATGATTTGTATGCTGTTAAAGCTATATTGGGCTAGATCGTACTGGGACCGAACAAACAGCACGAGACAATGAAGGATCAATCCACAGCACTGATAGTTAATCGAACACGGAGGATCAACTCACTTCGCTGCGATACCACTGACCTTAATCCACCACTAGAGCAAATATATGAAAGAGAATTTGAGGGCTTAGATAGTCCACGACTAACCGTGTCTGTGAACTACGGGCGTGCGTTAAAACCAATGGAAGCTTCTAAAAGAAAAGTTCGTACCCACTAAGAAGTTGCGCTACCATGGCAAGCTGGGAGACCTCGGCTACCAGATAACCGGCAATTCACACTGATGAGGCTTGCTATGTTGAGGAAACGTTTGTTGAAACTGCCGCACTGCGCCAAGTACACACCAAAGTAGTGAAAGGAAATATATTTAGAGGAAATGCTGAACTCGCTCCAGTACAGGAACAGCAGAAAAAAGGGGAAACCTGGTACCTACCCCATCACTCGGTATCGCATCCCCGTAAGCCCGGTAAAGTACGAGTGGTCTTCGATTGTCAAGCTTCATACCATGGAACTTCTCTCAATCAACAACTTCTACCTGGACCCGATATATCAAACAGTCTATTGGGGATGCATTTACGGTTCTGGTTTCACCCGATCGCCGTCGCGTCCGACATTGAAGCAATGTTTCACCAGGTTAAGCTTTCTATTAAGGCTCGGAATTGTTTGAGGTTCCTGTGGTGGACGAATGGACATTTTTGTTTACCCCCTATTGAATACCACATGACTGTACATCCGTTTGGCGCTACTTCGTCATCAAGCTGCGTTAACTTTACATTACCACAAGCTATCGTTGACAGTTATTGTGAATTGCAAACAAAGGCTAAACAAGTAGCAGAGAACTGTTTTTATGTCGATGATTGTTTATTTAGTGTTGTTTCAGTTCCCGAAGCAACTGAACTGGTTATACACCATACTCGTATTCCATTCGACGGAGGACTTCATTTGACGAAATGGGTCAGCAATCGAAAGATGGTTATCGCGCTTCTACCTGACAACCAACTGAAGGTTCACGGAATAAGATATGCGACCGCGACGATTGTGTTACAACTGCCCCTGGTTTAAACTGGAACGTCACCCAGGACCACCTAACTAATATGCGTGGAAGGTTTTAAGAAAACTTTGACCCGAAGAGCCATCCTCCCGTTTGCAGCTCCAGTTTACGATCTTCTCGGCTTCATTGCTCCCGTGCTACGTTCGGCAAAGCCACAGTTACAGAGTTTCGTAAAAAGGAAGCTGGAATGGGATGAGCCTGTTCCCGCAGAGGAACAGCAAGTTTGGAGCAGAAGAAGGAGACAGGTAAGACATGTGTTTGAAATGTTTTGCCGTAGGTGGATTAGAGTAAATCCACAGACACTGCAGAATAGACAGAAGTGGTTAACTGAAAGCAGTGATCTTAGACAGGGCGAGTTAGTTTTAGTTTGTGATATACGCACATCAAGAGTTCGGTGGCCTAAGGGTGTTGTAGAGAAAGTTATCAAGAGCAAAAACCAATTGGTTCGACAAGCACTGGGGAGGACACGTAAAGACATATTGCGAAGAGACGCCAGACAGCTGTGCCTACTAGAAGCGTAAAAGGAAGAAGAGAATGATGCCGTGGAAGCCATCGTCCGGGACAGGAAACCGCCGGGGGAGTGTAAAGTCCAAAAGGAACTTCGATGTATCCCCAAACTGGATTGCTTGCATGAGGAAACGGTACCTCTTTTCCCTGTTCATCTTGCATATTTACACTGCTTTAATGTGTTTTACAAGCGGCGAACATATCTTATATTTATTTCTTACACTCGATCACTGACACATCCTTGAGGTTTCATGGTCATTCTTATCATTATGTTACTGTGACACTGCCCAAATACTCGATCCGCCCCACACTGTACAGTTTCTGCCCACTTGCAGTACGATTTCAAAACCTATTCGTAAGTCATATACTGTATTTATTATGCCTTACAGAACCACGGTTACAGGATAATTCGTTTTATTCTTCTGCCCAGACCGTGCGTTAAGTCAAGGTTTATCTGTTCGTAGTCTCTAGTTTAGTTTTGTACGACGTACTTAGTTTAGGCTTAGTATCGTTGGTACACCTGCTCTGCACACTATTTCACATATCCATAATTTTTCATTGGGATTAGCGGGAATACCTACTTTTTCTAAGAGCAAGTTGGTTCGAGTTTATCAAAAAACTCAATGCTACCTAAAGACGTTGTAACAACGGCCGTTGTCACGCTTTTGGCGTATATGAGTTCCTCAGCATGTAATGTGGCCTCCGCAAGACCGCACAACTTTTCTTTGTTCTAGGAACATAGCCCTTCGTAGCCTAGACTTTGTTTTCGTCTATAATGACGACGTCCTGGTAGCCAGTGATAAACTAAAATAGCACTTAAAACACCCTAGACAAGAAGCCGAGCGTTTCGAACATCACGGTAACAACACCAATTCCGATAAATAGGGGTTTAGTCGAACATGCGTTGAATTTCTTGGCCATAGGATCAATAGTAAGGGCATTAGTTCCATTCCTGAGAAGACATGGGCAACCGTGGACTAAACACCGCCTGAATCTATTATAAATGCACGCCGTTTTCTCGGCATGATCAATTAGTATATAAGGTTCGTTCACAGCTGTGCTGACGTGCTTCAACCCCTGACTAATTTGGTTAAAGTTAACCGAAAAGGCTTGCGCTTACACCGGAAACCGAAACTGTATTTCTTGCCATCAACGCGAAGCTAAGCTAGCTACCTTGCCTGTGCTAGTTGAAACCGTGTATGCATGCCATTCGAAGTCTTAAAACCGATGCTTCACAATTCACTGTGCAAGCTGTTTTACAGCAACTGCTCGGAAAGGAGATCCAACCATTATCCTACCTTACTCGGCAGCTACAGCCACCGCAGACCAGATACGGCAATTTTGGTCCCAAACGACTTGAACTCTACTCGGTTTTCGAACATTCTCGTCGTGCCTTTGAAGAACGACGTTTGTTAAGCCTTGCGGACTACAAAACTCTCGTCTACTCCTTTCGTTTATCTTCCGATCTCTATTCCTTTAGAGAATTGGCACAGAGTACATCTTTCAAAGCTGTGCCAATATTTGATACGTTGACAGTCTGAACAATGTTGTTACTGAAGCAATGTCTCATGCGCCTGTTCACCACGTTCTGATTTGACCAATTAACCTTGCGGGTGTGCAGATTGCCAAAGTGAGGAATCCACAACTTGCACAATTTCGATCGAACAGCACATTGAACTTTTTATGACTCTCTGTGTTTAACGCAGACGCAACGGTTTACCGATACGTCTTCGATGGTAAACAAATACCCTTGGTTCCCCAGTTTTACCAGTTTAATGGATTATTGCATTCAAGCATTCGATCCACTGTGCGTTCACTCATGGATCGTTGTATTCGGCCTAGCATGCACGTAGACATCCGGCAATGAGATAAGCGTTAGCTGTCAGCGCCGCAAAGTGCATCGCCACGCCATCACTGCCCACGGAACTTTCTCACTTCGTAAAGCGCGGTTAAGCATGTCCACTTAGACTTAGATGAACCGTACCCTCAATCTAACGTTTGCACCATTTTCCTGACGTTTGTGGCTTGTTTCATTTGTTGACCAAAAGCGATTTCTTTAGGTAACACTTCCAACGCACTTATCACTCGTGAATATTCGAACCATGAATTTCGCTTTTCGGTGTACCAGGTGCGACCACTACCGATAGTGCATCTCTAGTTAGCTCCACGTTATTCCGTGACTTTAACTGGTTAAGGGGTTGTACTATCCTCCTAACAACCGCCAGGTCGCCCGCTGCAAATGGCCATTTCTATCGTTTTGTCTTCCGTTATAGGCCGTACTCATAACCAGTTCACCTGACGCAGGTTGATCTGAAAGCATTCCATCCTTTCCAATTAATTTTCGTAATACAATGAAAGCGGATATTTGATGCTGCTCTGCCGAGCTCGTTTTTGACACGACTCAGACTAGCAAATGAGGATATATTAGGTTCCCGAGTCACTGAAGAATCGGATACTGCTTCTGACGACGTAGGACTTACGCAGCAATTGCAAGCCATACGATCAACTTTCCTTGAAGCACTGTTCGCGAACAACGCATTCATCCGGATTTGCACGCTTGTCCTCTTATTGCCATTTGCATTGATGCAGTTCCAATGCGATTTGCGCCTCCTTACAAAGGCCCCTCCAAGGTGTCGTCACGGAAGCTTTGCTACTTTATCCTAGAAAATAATGGATTAAAGGAAGCAGTGAGGGTTGGTTGCGTTAAACCTGTCTATATTAAGCCTGTCGTTGAACGTTCAGACAAAGTAGCTGTGAGTGCTTCCGGATTTTTGCTACCTGTTAGGCAACCGATCAGTGCTGATACGTAAGAACTTTTGATCCTAGGCATATACGTTCAGGCTAATGGGTTTCTTTCCCCTCAAAACCAGCCGAACTTTCTTCTTAAGCAGTTTTATCGTGCGTTTCCTTACCAGCACATGCTGTAAAGGAGAGTTAGATAGTGGATGTTTGACTTTCTTATTTCACTACGTCATGGTTATCACGACAGGTTTTTGTAAATAAATAAATATATGGTTTGTTCTCGACGGATTGAAACACGCCTTAAAAGGCATGAGCATGCTAATACAAACGCGCAACCTTAGGAACCGTATTGAAACGTTGTAAGTTGACCAGCACATACTGGATATATGTGTGGATATGTGTATTCTCAATATGGGTTCACGAATAAATCACGTTGATGGAATCTTTTACGAATACTGTCGATTTGTGTGTTCAACGGAATCGACCATACAGGAATGGATCAGATGAAGGTTTTGAAATGATTGACCTTCACGAACATAATAAAATCTGGTATGGCAAGAAGCAGTGTGTTTATTTCGTGGGTGTCATGTCGACTAGACACAGTGTTGTTAAGCAGATATATGTGGCTTTTTATAGAGGGAAAACCTGTCCGTAAGTGTTGGTGCTGGTTGAACGGTGCGCTTTTGTCACACCACGCGACTAGCTGAGCGGTACCGGCACAAATACTGACAGAGGACGGAGCGCGGGGTGACTATATGGAGGGCGTTTACGCGCACGGAAGGTGACTACTCCAAAGACATAGAAGCCTAAATCAGAAGGTAAAGAAAAACACCGCTGGCCATATAGGCTACGCTAGATAAACAATTACCTGCTGACTCGCTGCTGCAATACTGACCCGCTGCAGACAGCAAGTACCTTCAAATCCGCAATGAGAACTAACCATAGTTATGTTAATACATAATAACAAAATGTGGAACACGTTTCGGGCCAATATGTAGAAGTAAAAAGAGTGGATATAACTTTTATTTCTTCTTAACTCATTTAATATGCGTTGTTATTTAACCTATTATTTTCGAGGACCAAGTTTGTACCTGCAACCGACTCACTGCTCTGGTTTGACCCCGTTAAGGACGAAAATGCGCCTTCGTGTTTTAGCAGGGGTCTTCAACGACTGACGGGGGATCCTAAATAATCTGGCAAATCAGCCAAGTCCATATCTGGTCGCCAAGCGACTGCAAATACCTGAATGAAAAATTGGTTTGTGTGATGCATTGTCAGCTTGCATTACCGTACAAAATAAATAGACAGTATTGCAGAACGTTTTGGATTGTCCACTGACAAGCGTTCTCCAAATAAAATGCCGCAGCTGTCCGTTAAATAACATTGCAGTAGCGGATGTGATTCTCTAATGACGTAGGTCACAGCGAACCATTCGCACTGGTCCAGCGCAGCACTGAGGCAGAACCCGATAAATTGCTCAGTGTGTTTCATGGATCTAACAAGCAAAACCCGTACCGCACCCTGGCCAACTAGTTAATGCCCAAGTTTCCTGGCCTAGCAGTCCCTGCTTCCGCAATCACAGAAGTAAGCAAAGGATAGAAAAAGAATTCCACGGTACAGACTAAGGAAGTGCACTTGAAATAATATGATAATAAAAAGCATGAAGAGAAGTAGGTAAAAGCAAACCGAAGTATGGACACGCAAGTTAGTCAGGGAAAGTAAAAGGTTTTCGGTTGCACCTAAGTGGGGCAAGTTGCCGCTCAACCTTCTTAACCGTAGAGTGCCTGATAGCACTTTCCGGAATCAGGTTCCCGCCGCTGATGATTTGGCGTGACAGCCGAATTTCCGCATTAATCCGATCGGGCCGCGGTTTGTCTGGCTTAAAGGTATGACCGCGTAGAACAGACGATCCAGCGGGACTGAAAAGTTAAGATAAACCTGGACGAACCTTCCCAGTTAAGGTACGTTAGGTTAGGAGTAGGTTTTCTATAAGCCTTTGATAGTGCACTACGTGCATTCCCAAACTAAATAGAAGCCCGGAGCATGTCCGTCCCCGTCATACCTCAACTAACCTACTACCCACCCGTAAAACCGACTCTAGCTCTATTTTGTCCTTGATGAGGCAGGGCGGACTAGCCTTAACGCACTATTTCAGATGAGGCCGAACGAAAGCCGAGAAGAGTTTCATGAAATTGTCGCTCGCCGAGACTCCGCATGAACGTTGCAATAACCACCACATAGGGAAACCTCCGCATGCGGCCTCCTTCCAGTCGTCACCGGAGTGCAAAGCAGAGGAGTGTACGAAGCGTAGATCAACCCGGCTAGATACACGGGAAATTCTTCCCCAACGACCAAGCTATTTGCAGGAAGACAACCTCCTCCCATTCGAAGCACAGAGCACTTCGCCTGATTTATAGGCAGTAACCATAAATTACATAAGTCCCAAAGCTTATCCAAGGCTCGCTGAATAGCTTCGGAACCTCCAGGAACATCGACAATGTTCCACAACGTCAGATCAGCAGCAAGCAGCAGCGATGGTACCTCAAGCTCCGCGGGTAGGTCACTCACATAGATAATGCATAGCAGCGGTCCAAGGACCGAGGCTTGCAGAAAGCTACTGAGGACTTACTGCCTAAACGGCAGGTGATGACATACCCTTACACACAGTTTTCTACCATCCAAGGAGGCAGGCACACAATGAAAGATGTAGCCATATAATCCATAGGAAGTCCGCTTTTGCGCGCGCCTCAAACGTTGTAGCTTGTCAACTGCCGTCGAGGAGTCAATGATAATAAGTTCCAGTGCGTAGTCGTTATGCACTGCATCCGCCCAACTTTTGCTAGCTGCTAACAGATTTGGCAGACAGGCAATTCCCTTCCGGAATCTGTTTTGTGCCTTCCTAAGTAGATTAAACCTACTCGCATGATCCACCAAGGCACCTCTCACTAGCTTCTCGTGCGGTTTGACTTCTACACCCGCCAGGCTAACTAACCTGTAAGTTGAGGACAGAATCTTTTCCGTTTTTAAAGAAGGGGCAATTGACATCCTGCTTTTACTCGGAAGGAAATGCACAGCTGTCAAGCGATTGCTGAAACAGTTTCGGGTGCATTAACTCAACTTCAGTTACCGAAAAATGGTTCAACCCTTGCAACAGTCTACACCTTTCTGTTTCCAGTACATTAATTTTAGCTAGGCCCAAACCCTTTGGGCTCCCGCATAGGAGCTCAACGCTTACCAACCTGGTTTCCTAACACTCTGTAGTATATTTCCCACTAGGTAGGCAGGCTCAGTCGTATCCCGTACGCGCACGAGAACCACCATAAGGCAGCAAAAATAGAATTGACGTGCTCAACCCTCAGCGCTTTTGGACACAGGCGAAGATTCTTTTTGGATGTTTTGTAGCTTCTTCTGTTTCACCTTTCACTAAATTGGGCGAAGCATTCCTTAGGCGTTGCTTACACCTATTACTAGCCTTACGGCATCCGACATAAATATTGGTGGATGGAGCATCTTGGTAAGTTCTGCAACATTTGGACCAATTTGAGAGCAGATGTCTGCCAAAGAAGTCTGTACAGAGCGGCTGTGTTTGTGCCTCGCTTCTCTTTGTGACTGAGATGAAGAGAGCAGAGACCTGTGTGCGGTAGGACTTAAATTTATCCCAAGTAACCCTCACAGTAGTATGGCCTCAGACAGCGCAATGGAAACCGGGTGCCTTGGCACTCATTGCTTTATAGTCTGCTTGTCATATGTTTGGACGAAACTAAACAGTACCCTTGCAGTGTCTAAAAAGTGTACAACAGAAGAGCAAACAAACTTGATAAGTGGAACCCAGTCGAGGTGCGTAAGTACTGACACCAAGAAACTCGAGTAACTTAGAAACACCAGGTCCACGTTAGACGGTACTTGAGCGTCCGTGTACTTAGTGGGAAGGTCAACATACTGGTGCAATGGTACTTGTTGCGTAAGCTCAAGCAGCTTAGCGCCGCACTTGCCTAGCGCTGAGTTTAAGAAAGTTCTGCCCAGCAAAATTCCGGAACGTTTAACTCCACCATGACCAAACACCTGTTTGTAGACTGTGAGCGCATAAATTCACGTACCTCTGGATCACCTCCCAGGGCTTCTATACACAAGTACAACGGTAATCTGTGCCGGGGTGTGCCGATCACAGCGGACACAGCTGCAAAAGTTTTGTCTGCTGACGGAACTACGCACGGCTGCAGGACGACTAGGTTACAGCTCACATGAAGAGGGATGCATCGTCTAAGTCGGCCAACCGAGCAATCCCCTCTAATTAGCTCTTGGCCACATAAATGTACTTTGCCATCCGTGACGCCTGAGACAGCCACGGTTCAGTGAAGGCGTGGTGGATGTGACTGGCCACCAACTAAAGGCACTGCTCAGTAGATACCATGGAAACGCTAAACAACCTACGTAAATCAATTACTTATTTTCACATTTCGGACTGTTACAGGCAGCTAATAATGCTGCTGCACATTCTCGAACACAACTCTCACAGTTACATGCACACATAATTACATAAATACATACACCCACACGCACATTCCCTGTCATGTTAAACCTATACTGTTGTAACTTTCGACTCACACTGCTGTCCTCTCGGCTCAGGGGCTTTAGCTGCAGGTTAGTTGGCGCAAGTTACTAGCAGACATGGGTTCGATCCTCGGAAATGCCCCGAAGAATGAACACGGCTGGCGCGCCCTAATGAAGCGAAACTGCTGTTTTGTGCTTTCTTGGAATGGTCGTTAATTTATCTGAATTAGCAACCGTTTGCAAACAACTGAAACTACTTGCCAAAATCCCTTTAATTACAAGTGATAACACTATGTTAGTTTAACTTGATCATGCCTGTAAAGACGCGCTTCGCATTGTCGAGAATTAAGTTAACGCATTTATTTATTTATCCACAAACAGATTTAACTCGTACCACTTATTCTTTAGACTGTGCATACTACTTAGCACTATCTGAAGGCATTCGGCAGATCCAGCTTTGAGTCGTACGCTACCAGAATGCACAATGGTGGGGGAGGTAAAAGGCCGCTAGCTGACTATCCTAAAGCCCACTAACCGGAGAATTTGTTTACCAACCGCTCGCCTGTATTTGAGGTGCAGTATAACAACTTTTATCTTCAGCCCACCGGCCAGCAAAGTACCAGCTGAGCACTAATATTAGTAACTTTCATCTCAAGAGCAAGCCGCACGAGAGCATTGTGTTCATCCGGGCTAGACAGTAGTGCCCGAAGTAGCCGCGGTCAAGAGGTTGATGCATTAACTGGGACATTCCCCAGTCTAATCAGCTTCCTCAAAGTAAAGTCTGGAAAACCAAGTGAAAAAAGCTTCGTTACGCACATTTTATTACACGGTAGGTCGTCCAGCGTGCGATCAACAGGAAGGACGGCAGTGAATTTGGTCGCGTTATGGAATATAACGGTACTATCAGTGAGAGCATCACTCCGGCGTGTGTATTTACTACACCTTCCTTTGCTTCAGTACTTGGTGCAGCTGGCTTTATCAGAAGTGTTGGGACTGTCGTTATTCCCTCAAATTATGCAGCGACGGAAGTGTATGGTTTTCGGCCCATTAGCAGTGTCGTAACTTTTTCGGTTCTGCAACTCCATCAAACGGCTTTGAGTCAGCTTTAGTCTGTAATTAATTCACGATAGCGCGAGCAGAGTCTCGTGAAGCTTTGGCGCTTTGAGCAGAGTAAAATTAACCGTCAGTACGTAGCGTATCGGTAAGAGCCGAAATATTTGGCACACCGACTGACAAGTAGGGCGTGTTGGAATCTTCGCCTACACACAAACGTCAGACGGCTTGACAAGTAACGACAGTTGGCACGGTTGAGGGGGCAAGACAACTAGAGCATCTTGTTTAACAGGCAGCCTACAGGTTTTCCAGGCCTTCTTTCACTTTACTCTAATTGAATCGTAAACCACCTATTTAGCGTCCAGCAGGGTAGCTCTAAATACGACTAACGAAGCTGCTTCATTTTTGGACAGAAACCAACCGGACTGGCGACACATTAATTGGTGCCACAAGTTAAGCTCGTGTACTGGATCAAACCTGCGCTGTTGAAGACCAAAAGCGTCGTTATGAGCAGATCAACCTTGAGACGAAAATCCGGAAGCATCGAGGACGAATGCTCTACACATCGCAGCTGGGCATAAAGAGCTCGGTCTCTTTTACGGAAGTCCCAACGGTCTCGCCGGCAGCTACAGGCTCTGACACTACTGACAAGCATCATTTTGATGCGGGCCAGGAGTACGCAATTCTCGGTATTTAGACACGTGCCAAGCTGGTGGCACCATAGGTTACAACCACACCAATGAAAGCCGCGCGATCCGTCAGCCACTGGCATATTGCCTATTGAACTGCCACAGTGTGAGAGCTTCAGAATCCAAGCCTTCTGGAACGACGGCTTTGGTACATTGCAAGACTGACATAATGCAATGCAATAAAACTATAACATGTGCACACCAGTACAACGACCTGTGAAAAAATGCAAAAGCGGGGTGCAAAGTGGGAGTAAAGCTGAGAACAACCGGAAAAAGTACCAGTATCGCCAAAGGGGCTTTGACCAGAACTGGTTAGATCGATCCAAGATATCTTGGATTGGAAGCAATTTGACAATAGCCAACTTCTGTTTAGTGTTTATTCAAAAACTGTTTTCCGCAGCATTGTAGCTTAAAACTCGATAAGTATGCAAGCCAAAGATTTGAGTTACCGCGTAGTACTGACTGCGCAACCGTTGCACCGCACTTCTGCCTATAGTCCTGGGATCATGGATTACAATATGGGGAAATCACGCCGAACTTAGTGGTTCTCACAACAGTTATAACTGAAGTTTACGCGCCCCAGCGCCATCATGTTCCTGGACCTCACTATTATCCGAGAAAATGCTCCATCGTATAGACTACGAGCAATAAGTGGTGCCTTTATTATAACGAAACGTTTTGTCATTCCAAAGCAGCTGTGCTTGTATGCATAGTTGAGCACCCCTTGACTGGTGTGTGTCGTTTTACCGCGCAGCTATTACTTATTAGTTTATTTATTTATGATGTTTGGGTGTTTCGGCTAGAACGTTCTGTGATGAAAAAGCCTGGGATGGGGTCGGAAGCCTGCATATACCAAAGGTGCAGCCACGTGTTTGAAGCAAATGCGCTGCGACACGCAGTGCTATTTCTTATAAACCGCTCAAAAGCTGCGGCCTAGTATATAATAACTAATAAAACAGCCTGTAATGGAGACGGAAGCCGATATGTACCAAAGGCACAATAACATAGGTGAGTCAATGACGATTAAGCGACGGAATACATTAATCTAAGGCGCCGCGGATTGAAGGAGGGTGAGTACTCGGCGTGCTAAGTGGCATGTCCTTGAACAGCATGTGATGAAAAGACACGTGATCGTGCCGGATGCCGGTATGTATCGAAGGTACAGCGACTGGGTTGCGAGTAGTGGGTAACTAAGCAACAGGATATGAAACTGGAGCGCTGCAACTCGCATAGAGTTATTGCTTCCTAGTATGCTAGGATGAGCTGAATATGTCATACTGTGTTGTGAAAGGCACGGCGATTGAGCCTGAAGCCGTTACGTATCAATGATGCTGAGACATCGGGGCGAGAAAAGGCGGAGTATGCATCGGAATATATGAAGCTGAAGCACCGTGCCACTTGAGGAACTACCTTTTTACAGATAACCCGTAGGTGCCGCCTAGAAGTAACTGTGTGATGAGAAATCCTGTACAGGAGCAGGAAGCCAGTAGGTGCCAACTATTCAGCGACTTGGTTGCAAGTAGTAATTAAGCATCCGCGTGCTTGAACCTATTGCTCTGCGGCGCGCAGCAACGTGTGTCCAACTCGAATGCTACCGTGTGCCGGCTAGAACCACATGGTTCGGCTCGTCAATTTGCATAACAAAATAAATATTTTATTCACGACAACGCGATGCACGCCTTTTGTGCACGTTCAGCATACTGCAACATTTTACCTGATAGAATGGTTAGCAGGACCAAGAACGGGAGTAATAAAGTTGGATTTTGTAGTGTGAATACACATGGCTGTAATATTGTATGAAGTCTATCTGCACAGATTGCGGGTTTTAGAGATAAGAAGCAGACCATTACTGTGAGGTATGTTGGCGAGGAATTTGTCAGTTGAAGTTGTGTACACATTGCGGGTAAGGTGAGTGAAGCATAAGGAAATAACTGCCAATGGGTGGTTGGGGTAGTTCCTTTATTGAGTGGCGAGTCACATCCGCTACGTCGTAGTGTTGTTAAACAGACATTTGTGGCTATCATTCCCTCCAAATAGTGTTATGACACTTTAGGCTGAGGTAAGAATAGTTATCTGAAGCGAATGGTCTGACAGCTGGTATAGACACTTGCTACTACTATTTCTGCCTGCTGGCCTATTGGTTATAATCCAAAAGTAATTCTTGGTTCCACGAAATGACAATATGGTATTTTCAATCCTATTAAAATGGTCTTTGTATACCTACTCATCCTGCTGCCAATTCTCTGCAACAAGATCAGAGAAATTCAAACCTTCAAGCCTAATTCAACTTTTATAGGGCAGGACCGAAAAATGTATGTTAGCAATAAGGCCAACCGCGAGACCACAACGATGAAAACTGTCGGTCATTAAAAGTTCTTTTCAATACTTTTTCGAAAATTAAACACAGCTTTAATCAAATCGTTTACATCGAACTTTTTCTACTCACGACTTGCTGTTGCCAACTTATCAGTTTGTTGCGGCAAATTATTTTGGATCGTCAACCAATTTGTGCTTTTCAATCCATTACTAAGCTATGTACTGCGGACCCGTGTCATTGCAAGTTTACTACCATCTAGGTGTGTCTCACGACATCGAGACCACAGTTAACTATGTAATTACGTGTAGCAGTGTAACAGTTCGTTCAAGTAAAGCTGTGCAGAGGCTCGGTGTGAAGTTTAAAGCTGTTAACGGCAGCGTTCGAATGATCCATTGACTGCCGCATCACACATTGTGGTACGGACACGGTGGCAGTTTAAAATTTGTCAACACTTCTCGAATGGTGAAGACTCATATGCTTTTCACAGTCAATTGTGTTGGTCAATTGGGGCTGCAGTGTGAAACACATAGGCAAAAGAAGCTCAGTTAAAGCCACTGCCATGCGTGGCAAAAGCTTTAAACTTTTTAAACCTCGGAGGAACAATGTCCAGGCCGATGTCGCGTTATCCATACGGGTTGTCATTGAGTTTCTACTAGCACAAAAAGACAAATTTCCGTCTTTAAGGCGTCAAAGGCAGCTGGTTGTGTTGAATGCGGGTGAAGGTTTTGTCCTCGGAAAGTATAGGTTAAAGGGCAATACATTCTTTTAAAATGTCATGTAAACAAAATTAAAAATCATTAACATTATTACTCCAAACAAGTTGACCGAAAAGTGTGCCACATTTTGTTAGGATATATTAACGTAACCATCATTTGTTTTCATCACGGATGCTGAAGCTACTTCAGTCGCCTTCGGTATACGCCTTCTATCGTTAACCGTTCAACCGCATCCAACACTTCTAAAGTAATTGCGTTGTTTGGTTGCTAGGTGACATATTTATGTTTCACGTATACTATGCGTGCGCAGAAATTATCGAATTTGCTGTCTGCGTTCGCGCTGCTGCCTCTCTTGAGCTGCCGCATGATAGGCAGTTACGTTGCACTTCGTGCCCGTCTTGAGGATTTGTGCTGAAGTTACGGAATAAAAGATACGGCGTCCTCAAACGGCTTGCATTGTTATAAGGAGACCACTTCTCGCTCAAAGGCTGTTAATTGTTCCTAATGCGAAGGGAGGATGCACATGACATATTATGAACTCAGACCAGATCTGTACGATCCACTGCAAAGGACCACTTTGTCAGCCGTCATGTTTAGTTGTAACCCTTGCCGGTCTGTGTTAAGCGTCAGGCGTGTTTCTAAAGGCCTACCTCCAATCAGTACATGTCCCTCATGCCAGTATTCTGCGGAAAAGAAAAAGGATGGTCCGGTGCTTTCTAACTTGCCTTCATCTACCTCTGGCCCAGATATTGCCCCTGGAAAAAACTCGTTTCTATAAGTTCATCCGCAGAACCATCGTCCACTGACCGGAAGTTCAACCAACGCAAGGAAATGACTTAAGCAGTGTTAGTGGGAAGCAGCGCTAAATAATGAAGAGACAAAGCAAGCTGCGACAGCTAGGTCTTATTCGAACTTATCCATAGATTGAATCAGTCGGGGAATAGGATTAAGGCAAACCCTTACCTGCAGAAGCCACATCACCGTGAAGGAAGCCAATTTTCCGCTAGGAAACAATTTCTGCTCATCCCAAAAGGCCCTGAATCTAATAAGGAATCCTCAGCTGAAGGGATATTTGAGGAACGTGTTTCTCTGGGGCGGATGGTTTCTATATCGTTCGACGCTGGGTTAATGGGCATAAACTTCGATCCGCTGTTCTCCTCGGCATGCTTCAGGATGACTCCTCGAACGTTAGCCACCTAAAGGTATTCTGCCAAGATGAAGAGAAATACCGCCGTATCCCCAGCGAATCTCTGGTTTTAAAGGAGAAACAGTCTATGTTCTAAGAGACCTCTCCTCAGCAAACCGAATTAAAATGGAGCAGGTCCTTTATGATTTATGAATGCGACGGGACGCTGGTGAAAGCGAGCATCACATTGTGGATGTTCGAGTAGAGAAATATATCCCGAGGACGCATTGGAGACCAAGCTTCGTTCTTCTGGTGCACTGAGAAACAGGAGTAGATGGCGTGTGATATCGGTGAACGAGAGTAGTTTGAGAAACAAGTTGGATGAGATTCTACTCAGGATTTTGGAGCAAGAACCCTACCTGATGGCTTTTACAGAGACTTGGCTATCCTCAGATATTTCAGACTCGGAGGTGCTTATTCCGGAATATTAACTATTCCGCGCGAATCATCTAGGGGGTGATCTGGGAGAAGGGTGCGCTTTGGAGGAAGTCAGACCTTAAATTGCATACAGTGGACGCCATATGTGATCTCGATGGATGATCGAAAACTCTATTCTGTCGGGTTCACCATGTGTACCGACCGCTGATAGTCGGCGTTATCTACTTATACCCTTGGGCTCAGGGTCTCGGCTGCTAGACTCTAGGAGTATACATGGGAGTGGCATAGATTGCTTGAATGTGTGTGACTTTTGTGCGCCGGTTGTAGACTGGGATGCGTATCATCGTAATTCCTCTCCAGATTCTTTTTCTTCGTGTGTATTAGAAACAGTCCTCGAATGTAATCTAACGCAACAGTTTTTATCACTCCATTTTTCCAGGCCAGGTTGCACACATCGTTCTCCTTGTGCTCACGCCTGACTCATCAGAGGCCTCCTGGCAAATGTGATCACTGTGTGGTCATATTTGTGGACCCGACAGGTAGCTAACAATGTCCAATGAGTGCAAAGACGTAATTGGTAGCAAACAGCTCCCATCCGCTTAAAATTGGCCGTTAGCCTCATGGACTGTAACCTCCCTCATCCGTCTGATCTTGATGTTGCTTAGGACGTTTCGTGCTCTAAGATGTTCGTCATGGATCGGGTTGTTCTAAGGGTAAAGAAACGACCTTTCTCTAAAGGGTCCCTATGGATAAACCACAAAAACAAATCGCTCATGATGAGAAGGCGAAAAGTTTTGTGACCGGTTCAAGTTTCCTCAGAGGGATCAAAATTACGCTCAATATAAAGAGGTTAGAAATTTAGGCACCCGGAGAAAGCGCGAGCCACGAGAATTATATGAACAGCATCGGCCTGAGCCATCTGCCTGTAATCCGAACCAGCTTTCCGCATACCTAAAAGTAAGCACCAAAGCTGGCAACGGAATGCCTGCATTGTATTCAAGCAAAGGCAACACAGTGCTTCACAATGACATTGCAAATGTTTGTCTACTAGATTCACAATATTCCTCTGTACATACGACGGAGGCACCTTTAGTTGTTTAGGATACTCTTCATCACCCCTCTCCTTTGAAGCATGTCGAAATTACCACTGACAGGGTGCTGGAACTGCTTCTCGACTCGAATTCTTCCCTGGGTCCCGCTGGCTCACATCTCATGTTCCTCAAGGGAGTGGTGGCGTTCATTGCTGCACCTGTTTGTCAAATATTTCGGAGCTCGCTTGAAGCAGGTCGTCTCCCAACTAAATGGAAAGCAAATGTTGTAAACCCAATGTAGAGAAGTGGGAATCGCCAAGGTCCGGTGAACTACTGACCGATTTGCTCGTCAGCAGTCTTCTGTAAAACCGTGTAAATTATTTTGAAACAGGCCTTGCAGCTTCGCTTTGAGCAACTAGACGTCATCTCTCCTGCTCAGCACGGATTTCGTAGAACACGCTCGTGCACTACCAATGTGCTTGTTGCCCAAGAAAAGTGGGGAAATCAGTGGATGCTGCTCATTTACTTGATGTAGTTTTTGCGGATTTTAGCAAAGCCCTTGTTAGTGTTCCATATAAGGGACGCCTTATCAAACTCCGGCAGCTTGGCAACACTGGTAATTTTCCCGCCTGGATCGCTGTTTTCATAAATGACCGCAGTATGAGGGTGAAGGTTAACAAAGTTGACTTTGGTCCTGTTCTTATGAAAAATGGAGTTCCACACGTCTACGTTCTTTGTCCCGAACTATTCAAATTGTTTATTAACGAACTCCAGAAAGTGCTCCAAATCAACTGCAGGGTATTTGGGACTTTAAGATGCTGAGCGCTTGCAACTGACGCTCGATTTGTTGCACAACTAGTCCGCCAAGTGTAAAAGCCTTACCAATCTTGCTAAGTACTGGTTCTCCCTATCGGTACTCACGCACCTTTCGGTGCTTGTCATATTGGTAATTTTCTACTGAATAACGTGGTTGGTGAGAAGGAGTTTAGTGTACTTGTTTCTCCAGACCTAAGAACTACCCAGAACAAGTTGCGGATGGTAGCAGCTGCCAACAGGATGCTCTGCGACCTACGTAGGTCGTTCTACAAATTGACACCCCAGAAATTCAGGCTCCTGTTTTCCTCCCACGTTCGTCTGATACGGGAATACGGACTATCGGCCCTACATCCGCCCACGACATTTGAATGTTAGTTGAATGAGAAGGTTCAGAGGCGCGGCTTCAAATATGTGTATTTGCTAAGTATTTTACATTTCCACCCAGCACAGAGCTACGAACAATCGTATTAAGCCATGGCGGAATAGTTGTTCCACCACCACGTTGTGAATCGCAACAAAATGGAGTCTGGAAGAAATTATTATTAAATTCATTGCTGTGCATTAGTTCAAGGTAAAACAAATTAGACAAATTGTCGTTAACGGGAATACTGCAAAGTAAAAGACCGGCTATTATTTATTATAATGCATGCCCGTCGGCCTTTACGTATATGGGCGCGATTTTGTTGGACCTCGCTTTAACTGCTGGGGACCGTTTGATTGCACTATGGAGGCGAAATGTAAATTTCTTTGGTGCCAACTGGTACATCAGTTTTATGGCGTAAATAATTTACCTTCGGAGTGCTATGGCTGACTAGCATAAATTATTGTAAACCGTTTAATAGTATTACACGGGATTTGATGTATAAACATTTTACTGAGGTAAAGTGAGTAAAATAAGGAAGGCCGAAATGATGGCAGGTGCGAATGTGTGGAAATGGCGTTCAACAGACATAGTTATTTTTATTTAGGGAATGCTTTGAAATGTTGCAGGTATTGAGACTGAAACTGACCGTCTATTGTAAACGGAAATCACTTTTTACAAAGCAGCAGGTAAAAGGTCGAGAACGCTACACGGAATGTTAATTGCACAAATAATGTTCATGGAGGACATGAAATGCAATATTTTAAAGCAACCCATGTACCTTGTTTATTCCTAATGAACGGAAATACGTAATTAATAAGCGTGAAACTTACCGATGATGCTTTGAAGGTAACCTGTAAAGAAATGGAATTTGGTAAATCTGATTAAGTGCACAAGGAGTAACTGTGAGGACAAAGAGAGCACTGGGTGCATGGTTGATAAAATACAGAATAAGATGTTCAAAGCGGATAAGGAATGAAGAATAACAGACATCCTCTGTTACCGTAATGCTGTGTATGCAAATGCGTAATTGGAAATGGTTATGTGGTGAACAGCATTTCTTATTAGTGTTAGTGAAAATAAATTTGTACTTATGCAAACGCTGTATAGGTAGGTGTAGTTTCTTACGAAGTCTTAGGCATGTAAGTACAATTTGGAACGTCTTCAATATGCCCAGATAAATATAGTAACTGCATATAAAATGGGCTTATTGTATGCCTGCTTCTGAAATATATGTGTATATACACACATATATATTATATATATATATCAATGTAAACGCATCCGTCTTAAGATGCTACGTATGTGGATATAGATGTATATATATGTATATATATATATATGTATACATATATATATATATGTGCCACATGCTTAGGCTGATGTTGCATTCTTGATGCTTCTTCGCCGCAGTTGGGCTAAACCAACTTACAAGTAAATTAGGTCTTTGTAAGCTGGCTAAATTTCATTCCACATTGTTTGGTTTGTTCTGCCTACTTGAATAATCTTCCATTAACTGGCCACGTTGCTGACACTAATTGCGCTTATCTTCGGTGACTGCTGCGTTTGTAGCGTTTTTGCCTAACTTGTGGACATCTTTTCCTTATCGCGGATTCGATGCTAACCTACTTAATTTATACGCTAATTTAGCGATGAGTTATGCAACCCTATCTGTATGCATTATTGGATTTGTTTTATTTCATGTTGTCGTTTCAGGTGATTGAGTGTTGCTTGATATCCCCGGTGTGGCTGCGCTTGCGGTGCAGGTTGACAGGGTGCCTACCTGTCTATTACCCACTACCTCGTCCATACTGGCTCCAGGAGACAGTTGGTCGTTGCTGGAGGGGACGGGGTGCACGGTCCTTGTGGCCGCGCTAGGCTCAAAGAGCGGTTTCATGCACCCAGTGTGGAGCGGACTACGGTCCAGCCACCGCCTTGTGTGCGCTTGATTTCCCAAATACAGCGTGCTTGTGTTTGCCTGTGAAGGAGTGTGGGCATGCTCCGTTGATGAAACGTGGCTCCCATCCACATGCCCCCGGGTCCTATTCCTTCGGGTTTACACTGGATATGTGGTGTGTGGATGGAGCTGTGGGTGGTGCAGTGCAAGCCACCCATGGTCCCTCTGTAGGCGCAGGCGTCCTGTGGCTGGCCACAGTGACAGGCAAATCCGAAACCGGATGCCGCCAACCATATATCTATATATACATATATGTATGTACAAATATATGTATACATAAATACAGCAGTATTTATATTTGGCATATTTATACGTTCTCATGCATACATAAACATATATATGTATATAATCATGCATACCTACGTATGTACACTTCATTAAGGTACATGATACTACATACTCGCTCTATTTTTATTAAACATTTTCACACTTTCACACACTACCGGCTGCTTTCCAGCTCAATGGAAGCAATCCATTATAATGCCTAAGCACAAGGGTAGACCGAGAAAGCAAGTGTCAAGCTACTGCCGAATAAATCACACCTCTGCTGCTTCCAAAGCCCTAGAGCGAATAGTCAAGAAGAACATTGTCCAATATCTTACAAGACTGGATCTGATCAACCCCTCACAGCATGGCTTTCTCTCAAAACGTTCCTGCGTTACATGTCAGCTACAATTTCTCGATCACGTCACGACTATGATTGATAGAGGAATGGCAATTATTATAATTCTGTTGGACATGCAAAAGGCGTTCGACCACGTGCCGCACAAGCCACTGCTGGCTGCTCTAGAGTCAAATGGAATTAAAAATCCGCTGCTTAACTGGTTCGACTCATACCTAAACGATTGAACTCAGGTAGTTAAAATCGGTCAGCAATATTCTACACCGAAACAAGTAACCAGCGATGTCTTCCAGAGAAGTGTACGCTGACCGCAACTTTCTTAATCTACGTAAACAATATATGTGACCCGATCAAACATGGACACCCATTTCTGTTTGCAGATGATGTCAAACTGGTTTACTCCTTTCATCCAGACCAACTACATATGTGTTTGGGGAACGTCTGCGAAGACCTATCTGCACTAAATATAGCTAGTGAGCGTTTATTAGTGAAGTTCTCCACAGTGAAATCCCAAGTACTTGGGTACAGATGCCGGAAACGTGATCCCAACATCTGATTCAGTTCGAGACTTAGGAATTAAATACTCAAACTTTTTCAATTTCTCCGAACATGTTCTTTATCAGGTGGCGAAAGCAAGGCAATTATGCGGATATATCACCAGCACTTTTTCCTTACTTGAAGCACGACTGGAGTCATTCAAGACAATAGTACGACCGACTCTAGAATGTTGTACTATCGTTCACAGTCAACCGAGAAAGAACGACAGAACGGCTCTGGAAAATGTCAAACGATCATTTACCAAGCTGGTCATGGGGCGCTGATCAAACCTGACTTATTATGATTGCTGTCGAAAACTCCAGCTGGATCCACTTTGGCTGAGACGCTTAAAGAACCTCGTTATCTTCTACAATATTATATACCAACGAATTTACGCAGACAGCACCGCGCTTGAACTACGGAAGACTTCGGTCTACCCCACAAGTAATTGCGGCTACTTGATGCGTACAAACCTTTCAAGTCATAAAATCCGGTCGAATTTCTTCTTAGTGAGATACACTTATCTGTGGAACAAACTATCCCTAAAGATACGCACGTGTACAAGCCATGTCAAGTTTCGAAGTCTCCTTCAAACCTTCCTCACTATATCAAAGGCTTTGAAGATAGTTGACTCACAGGACACACTAGAAACATTGACAGAAGTTGGTATAAAATACATATGAGAAGATAATCGCTTACAGCTAGCTTACCCACTACATGTCATTATATACCATACCAAATCCTGTGTCTTTGCAGCATAGTAGTCCCTTTCTTTATTATCTACTCCTGACGATACAAACATCCGTAACTTTTACATTTGAGTTGCACGGGTATTCTACTCAAGGAAAAACAACCATGATCCAAAATGCGATCAATAAACTTTTCTTTAATGTTATGAAACGTATTCACTATACAACTGAACGCTCCACTTATGGAGCAGTGTACCATCCGTCGGTAAATATACAAATTTATTTATTTATTTATACAAGGGTACACACCTATATATATACGTATATATGGTTAGATATTTATACGTATATATATATATATATATATTTATATATTGTCGCATCCGTCAACAGCTTATGCCTTTTTATATGTAGTTGACGTATTTATCTGGGAATATGAAGGCGATCCAAATTATTCCTACTTGCTTAGCACTTCGCAACAAATTCGACCTACCAGCACAGATTTGCACACTTAAATATTCCCGTTCACTAACACCAATAATAAGTGCTATTCAGTGCACACTCATTCCTAATTACCCATTTATATACACCTCATTATGGTAATGGAAAATGTCTGCTAATGGTAATTCCTTATTAACTTTGAACATCTTATCCCGTATTTCATCAACCATCCACATAGTGATTCCTTTGTCATCGCAGTTACTCTTTTGCACTTAATCTGATTTACCAAATTACATGTACTTGCAGCGTACCTTCAAAGCATCACCACCAGCAGGTACAACGATACCCCGGTTATGCAGCGCAAACCCAAATAAATCAGCTCTGGAGGCATGTGGAGGGGTGCAGGTTTCATCAATGGAGCCGGCCCACACTGCTTCAAAGGGGAACAAGAGCACTTTGTAGTACGTGGATTGAAGCGCACGGAAAGCGCATGCTGAGCGGTACTGCACTCCAGGCATATGACACGGAAGCTATGTTGGTGGGTGACACGGACATCACGCCGGTTCTTCCCTTCCCCCCAAGCACGAACCATATATCGGTGTACAAACTACAAAGTTCCCTAACAGGTAGGCAAGCGTGCGATAAATGGCAACGCATAGAAAAGGGGCATGCATAGGGAATACGAGATGTGCACGCCGATGTAGTGAACTTGTGAAGACCCTTGAACGCAGTAATAAAGGTCACTTAGGTAGGGTACATGTGGATGTCAGGTGGGTATGCCACGTTAACGCCATACTTGTAGCAGTGGCTTACGGCTAACGTGTATGGCGTCATGGATATTGCGACGATACGCACATTAAGATGGTTGATGTTACGGTTACCCAAACGTGTACGGGGAAACTTGATGTACAATAAATAGATATGTACCCTGAAATGAGTCCCTGTAGTAAACCTTATGCCTGTCGGTGTATAGCAGTGGTAGAGCGGAGCAGTCTATGGGGGAAAATGCATGCGATAAGTAGGAATGTGAGCTACACTATTGGTTACTAACCTGTGCTATTGCAACCCGTTTCATTGACGTTGATTCCTCAACTCTGGTTGGTAGAAATGATACTCTGGCAGGCGTGTACCGCAAGCTTCATTGCGTCAAAGATACACGTTGACGTTATGCTACATAGGTGAAAAATAAAATGGCTTTATAAAAGCAGCACGAAAAGTTGATGCACCGGTGACATATGATGTTTAACCAATCACAAATATTCCCGACCTCTCGGGTGAGCTGCTTGAAGTCTCGTTACCCAGGAAGCGTGAACACCGAGGAATGGTTTGTAGATACTTCACAAGGTACCTGAAATGGAGAGAACCGGCATTAATTAGGGTGTTTAGTAGTGACTTACCTTTATGGAGTAGGGTAACAAACTGTGTGGGGCTGCTGGAACGAACGGTTACCAGCTTGCGGATCCAGGTAAATGGGGTCGTTGGAAGGAAAATTGTACACTGAAACCTTCCGTGCCTCAGTGAGGTACCGCAGCCGCCCAATGTGAGGAAGGTTAGCGGGGTAAGTGAAACAAACGATGCATGAGCATAAATGCATGACGTATGCAATGGAGATAAAAGGACCTCGTGAAGCGTCTGATGGTATGGCATGACATGACAAGGCGGAGGCAATATCTTGGAGGAGGCTCAGTGGCGCCGTTAGGTAGGAAGTCAATGGGCGGCACGGGTAAGCGGAGAATGTATTTCAGCACTCACCATCAACCTTTGGCTAGTGCGCGTACGGTTATTTATTAAACTGGAAGATGCTTTACGGCAACTGGGAGACCTGGTGTTAGTAAAACTATACGTGACGAGCGTTGACAGACGATCCAAAACTTATCCAAACGCTTAGAGCGTTTGGATGATCACTTTAAAAGGCAACTGAGTTGGTGGAAATGGATACATTCCTCGCCGACCACTGATCGCCCTGCTTCTTGGGCTGTCCCTTTGAATCTACCTTCTTGCTCAGAAGTACAAAGTGAAGTGCAACTGCGGAACTTAAATACAGCTACATGACCTGATGCGTTTCCTCCAGCCCTCGTTAAATTCGGTGACCTGCTGCTGTGGATAGTTTACACGAGTTACTAGTCGAACTGTTGGAACAGAAAACTGTCCTAACCGATTAAAGCCGCTCCGTCCTAGCCCCAATTTGCAAGGGAGGCTAACAATCGTAATGCCTCAGCCATAGAGGAGACAGCCTGATCTCCATCACCTCCAAACTGCTTGCCTCTGCAGACCTTCACAGACCGACTGGCACCCTTGAAAGCCGGATTACTAAAGATGAAGGTTGATTTCCTCGAGGTCGTGCATGCACTGACCGCGTAATCAACTTGCGTCCGTTGTTGCAGCACCGTGACATATATTTGCGGCCCACCGTCGTCCTCTTCCTCGATATCAAAGATGCGTTTGATTCCGTGGATAGACATGCACTTTGGGACTGTGTACTCAGGAAAGGTGTCCCTGAGAAATATGTGATTACTATCCAATCATTATATGAGCGTAACTCCGGCAGAGTGAGGGCTTACGGTAAACCCGTGGACTGGGTTTCCCTATTACCAAGCACGAAGAGTGATTGAGAGGAAGCATGCAACGTCACCAGGAGGTGGAAAGTCAGCAGTGCATTGCCCCATCATTGTGATTCCAAATGCTGAGGCCGACCTGAAAACATCCTTCATGAAAGGGAGCAGACGTACAATACGTAGAGATACTTAAGTTGAAATGAAGCCGTGGAAGTAATATTATGGCTGTCATTGTATAATGGTGTTAAAGGGGAACAGTGCATGTTGGAACAAATCCAAGCGACAAGTAGGAATGCCATGTTCACAATAGGTTACTAACCTGTGGTATCGCGGTGTTTCCTTGACGTCCATGTCCCCACTTTGGTAAGCGGGAATGGTACTCCCACGAGCGTGCACACCAAGCTTCACGGTATGACAGAAACACGGTTGCGTTATTCTTCATATCGGAGCGATGCAACGGTGTATTAAACTGCACGACGGAAACCTGAAGCATTGGTGACGTATGATGTTTAAACCATTCACATATATTCCCGACCTGGCGGGTGAGCTGGTTAATGGCTCGCTGCCCACGAAAGAAGAACACTGAGGAATGGTTCGCGGATCCCTCAAACACGAAAGTCAACTCGAAAGTCAGCTGGTGTAGCAAGCGAGAACGAATGTCTAGTAGGCACGCGCAATGGAAGAAAATGCAATGTACTTGCGTGTGTCGGGCATGAAATTTAATGTTCCGACGATTACGGACACAACCACTGAACCGAACTGACCCTTGCTGCAACCCACATAGGGGAGACGCGAGGTCATAGAGCAGGAGGTGGCCGTGTCAAGGGCCTTTAGGTCGTCCACGAAAACGTTGAGGTTACGGATGAAACAGCAGTGCGAAATGGACGTGCTACGGCGACTTACTATCCCGAGGAGGCGGCAACTGGCTGCACTTCTTCAACGAGGTAACCTGCGTTGTGGAATCAGGGTATGGAAGTGGTAACTCATTTTGCAATGCCACGGTGGCATTGCGGATGGTGGCTAACAGCGGTGCAACGCTTGGAGATGGCTGTACGTACCATATCTATGGAAGGGATGGCGATTACCGCCAAGGTAATTACCTGCTGTCATGGTGAACCTGGTGATGCATGTCATGCGATGCCATGCATCGGCAGGGCGGAGGCGACACGTGGCAATACGCGCAGTGTTATTCTATTGTCGGAAGGCAATGGGAGGGGCGTTACCGTCGCTGTGAAAGATAGGTGTTCATAGAAGACCAGTGTCACCTGTGGATACCTTTCCATGACGCATCAAATAGCGTAGGCGATGCGTGGGAGGTGGCTCAGTGGCGGTGCTAAGGTGGAAGGCAGTTGGCGGCGCATTTCACTTTCGCTGTTAAACAGAAGCGATCATGGAAAACAAAATTTTACCTGTGACTGCGCATAAATGCTGCATAAAACGGCGGAGGCAATAGTGGGAGGTGGCTTAGTAGCAGTGGTACGTTGCAAAGCTGTGCTCCGCACACATCACTGCGTCTCTGTAACGCAAGTCATCATGGAAAAAGAAACCGCACCTGCGACTATGTATGCTGCGTGCATGAGATGGCGGAGTCCATACTTAGGAGGCGGCTGAGTGGCGGTGTTGCGTCGGAAGAGTGTGTGTGCCGAATATCACAGTGGCTTTGAAAAGGAAGCTATGTTTCAAATAGAAAGTCGACAATTGCGACTATGTGGCAAGGAGACGTCACATGGAGAAGGTATCATCTGAGAGGAGGCTCTGTGGCGTGGTGCAGTATCACGGCAAGTTGCGAGGAACGTCGCTCTAGTTCTGAAAGAGTGGTCAAGGTGGATAAGCAACGCAACTTGTCTCCCACTTTCCCTTTTCTCTGAGGTCCGGGACATCTTGGAGATCTGGGATTGGACTGAGGAACAATTTTGGCCCAAGACGGACGTAACAACCCACAAGGACTGACATGGAGGATGGTAAAACTCCGCAAGGACCAACCTACAATCAACATAACCCTTGTCCAGTATGGAGAACTGGACATATCCTCATACTCCCATACATTATACATCTGAAAAATCTGGACGGCGGAAAAATTGAAACTTTTGCTCACCTGGACATCCAATACGAAGAAAAATCGTGATGTCCCTCTCCTCCACCGACCTCAAAAATCATGGCGACCCAGAGCAAAATACCCGTCCAACTAACAGAGGGGCTTAGAAGCCATTACCCCGCGCAAAACCGAAGGTGAAACCAGTCGTCAAGCGGCTTTGCCAGTTCAACATTAATGTTCAAAATGCTTTACGGCAGTGTTGCAGGACGTGGTGGGTTTTCGCCTGGCAAGCGTTCTCCCTATAAAAAGCCACAAATGTCTGTTTAACAACAATGCGACGTGGCGGATGTGACTCGCCACTGAATAAAGTCACAGCCCACAACTACATACTGGCAAGACGACTAGATTCACATATCAACTCTTCTTGACACCGTGTCAACTACACCCGATTGAACCCAGAGTATCATCGTGATACACAACAGTTTTTAAACCTTGATCATTCCTAAGTTGGTGCGTCTCTATGACCGTCGCAACGAGACTGGACCTTAACGTGGTGCGACGGTTTGCGTACCTCATTGACCCATTGAGCTATACTGGGTGATGCCTTCGAGCATCTTGAGAGCTACTCCTACCAGGTTGGTCAATGGTGAGAGGTCTGACAAACTCAGTCTCCTGGTCCTCCAGGTTGGGGGTTTGAAATGGGATGGCGTCCATTTCTGTAAAACTAAATCACTGCCACCCCGCTGCCTTGCGGACAGGCTTTTGAGCCAAAGGCTTTGGATGAGGACCCTAATCGTTCTCCTGTCTAGGTCTGGGCGCCCTGGCAGTATCTCAGCCCACATACAACCATGACATTTTCTTCGAACATAAACTTCATCCTGCATCGGCCGTCGCGCAGATTATCAAGGGTCGCCTTATCTGCTGCATACAGCAGGGCGGATAAGCGAAAGCATGCTACTGCTGGCGCCTCCCTTCTTTCTTTTCCACCTTTTTCTCTTACTCCCATCCCGGCCCCCATTACTAACCTTCCTTCTATAATTCCCAGCTTAATTGACAGCAACCGAAGTGCTACTGGAGTAGAACCATCTGCAGCCACCATCCCACAGCATCTATCGGACGCCTATGGGCAAAAGTCCCTTATAAGGCCACGCTGTCCCGTTTCCATGGCGACATTCAACGTCCGCACTCTAAGACAAACAGGTCAGCAGGCTGCACTCGCACGCACCTTGGACACACTGGGTGTTGATGTGTGTTGTGTGTCCGAAACTAGGATTAATGACCCTAACGGGGTTATTGAATTGACTGCACCCGGCTTATCCTCTCGTTATTGGTTGCACGCATCCGGAGACGCCGATGCGGCACTTACGGGTCAAGCTGGTGTAGGTATCATTCTCAGCTCCAAGGCTGAGTCATCGCTGGTTGATTGGATTCCGGTGAACAGCCGTTTATGTGCAGCCCGTTTGACGACATCAGCTAAGGTGAATTCGCGAAGTAAAACAAAACGCTGTTTGTTTGTGATTTCTGCTTATGCTCCCACGGACTGCAGTTCTAATGCAGTCAAGGACACTTTCTATCACGAACTGAACACGCTGCTACGCAGTGCTACTAGTTCAGATATTATAGTACTTGCAGGGGATATGAACGCACAAGTAGGGCGTCTGAGCTCTTCAGAAGCTCAGCTGGGTGGTAATTATGGACTTAACGCTGAACGGACTGACAACGGTGAGCGTCTGCTGCAACTGTGTGCGGAGCACCAGTTGTTTCTTAGTAGCACTGCTTTTAGACACAGTGGGCGCCGAAGTGCCACTTGGCGTCCACCTGTAGCTGGTCAGCGATGGACCCAAATTGACCACATAGCCATAAGTTACAGGTGGCGCGGTTCCATTCTGGATTGCAGCTCGTACTGGAGTACCTGTGTCGACTCTGACCATGCCTTGGTGCGCTGTCGTTTCTCCATGAACTTTACCGGAAGGCGCACAAAGCGTCTCCCCCGATTGGCAACGGAGAAATTGTCCCAGCCCTCTGTCAGGCAAGCCTATCAAGAAGCACTGCATAGCGAACTCTCGCTGTCTTGTCCTAATGACACTGAGCTTCAGTGGAATAGGATCTCGGCCACTATGCACGACGCAGGAGCATCTGCTTGTGGCACTATCAGTCGTCATCGCACCAGTCACTGGATATCCGAGAGGTCCGTGAACCTTTTGGATGCTAGAAGGCACATCCCGGCTGGTTCTGAACACAATGTGACCAGACGGGCTATTAGGCGTGAACTAAAGCGGAGCCTACGTGCTGACAAGGAAACCTGGTGGACCAGTCGGGCTCAAGAAATGGAGGAGGCAGGAGCAGTAGGCAATTACCGGAAGCTCTTCCAGCTAATACGCACCACTGGTCCGAGAAAACCAGGCGTCAGTGAGACAATCAGGGACAGCGCGGGTGCGCTGATACACAATAAGGAGCGCCGTATGGCTCGTTGGGCTGAGCACTTTGAACATCAGTTCAGCTGACCCCCTGCTCCCGGACCTCTTCCTACTCAGGTGATGCAGGACGAGCCATGGACGGTTAGTTTAGAGCCTCCGTCGGGGGCCGAGGTCCGAAACGCGATCACAGCCCTCAATCGTTTTCGTGCCGCTGGCCCGGATTCCCTCCCACCTGCACTATTTAAGGATGGAGGTGAGGTCCTCTGCAAAGCACTGACCTCCCTATTCGAACGTATCTGGAACGAAGAGAGTGTGCCGACTAATTGGAGCGAATCGATTATAGTGGCAATATATAAGAAGGGCAGTCGCACAGACTGTGCGAACCACAGGGGTATTAGCCTAACGCCAGTTGTGACAAAATTACTGGCCTCGATTATCGTTCGTCGCCTCACTGCAGAACGGGAATCTCGGATTAGAGAAGAGCAGGCCGGTTTTCGCCCAGGACGTGGCTGTATAGACCATATATTTACTTTGCGGCAGGTGCTAGAGCAGCGCCACGCATACCGCCGACCGACAATAGCTGTGTTCCTCGATTTCAAGAGTGCGTTCGATTCAGTCGATCGATCGATTCTGTTCGAAATACTTGCGCGGAAAGGTGTTCCCACGAAATATGTGAACATCCTTCGTGCTCTATACTCGAACACTAGAGGCCGCGTCAGGGTCTATGGTGCCCTATCGGATAGCTTTTCGACTACAAGTGGCGTTCGACAGGGTTGCCCGATTTCCCCATTTTTGTTCAATTTCGTCGTGGATTCTATCATGGAGTGTTCCCTTGCGGAATCTCACGATGTAGGTGTTGAAGTGCTGCCTGGTGAACGATTAGTTGATCTAGATTATGCGGACGATATCGTCTTGCTTTTCGACAATGTTGAGGCGGCACAATCAACCCTGAATAGCCTATCCAGAGTGGTCCCATTATTTGGTATGCACTTCGCACCTTCAAAGTGCAAAGTGTTGCTGCAGGACCACCAGCCACTCGATGACCCCTTGACGCTTGCTAACGAGGAACTCGAGGTGGTTGATCAATTCACTTACCTTGGCAGCTGCATCAGCAATGATGGGCGCATAGAAACTGACGTGAGCTCACGCATTGCAAAGGCTAGAGCTGCCTTCTTGAACCTGCGTCATCTTTGGCGACAGAAGGGAGTTTCCCTCCGTCTGAAAGGCCGTGTATACAAGGCCACAGTGAGGGCCGTTCTGCTGTATGGTAGTGAGACTTGGCCCCTTCGGTCTGAAGATCTGAGGCGCCTTCAAGTCTTTGATCATCGTTGTTTGCGAAGCATTGCTGGTGTCGGATGGCACCAGCGTGTCCGCAACGATGATGTGCGTAGGCGAGTACTAGGTGGTGATGATCATGCTAGCTCCCTAGAACAACAGATAGCACTGAATAAGTTACGTTGGCTCGGGCACGTGCTACGCATGCCTGTTCACCGCTTACCTAGGAGGGCCTTGTTCAGTCTACCAGGTGTCGGATGGCGCAAGGCTCGAGGTGGACAGAAGTTGACTTGGCAGCGGAAAATGAAGTCACTGACGACCAAACTGGGTGCCGTTGGTCCGTCTCGCCTTCCGGGTTGGAGTCCACGTGACTCACCTTGTGCTTGGCTCGAGACTTTACAGGACATGGCTCGCAGTAGACACCAGTGGCGCGTCTGCTGCCGTCTCCTAATCGGATTGTCTGTTTAAAGTGTGTTTGGTGCTGAGTTATCTGCGGGGTAATGGCTGATTATGACGCGTGGCAGTGAAAGCCGCAAGGAAGCTGTCTCGCCGATGCCGCCTTATCTTTGCACGATAGCCAGCTGTTTGTGACGGAATGTTGTCTACACAAGGTGTAGGCGCCTTGACCCTGAATGTTTGCTTAGGGCCTTAAGGTTTTCAGGTAAGTCCCCCTTCTCTCCCTCTTCTTATTCTTTATTTCATAGGTCCTCATGGTTGTATGGCAGCGAAGCATCAGTTCAAATGGCTGATGTACTGCTGTTGATGATGATGATGATGATGATGCGTCTCTATGAAACTGAGAATAAACTATCTATTTATTTGTTTTATCATGGACATACGACCAATTTTCTACTATTACTGTCACAGTTGCCATAAAATGTTTGCACAGTTGTACATATCTGATCATGCCTCCATGGGAGTACCTCGCATAGTCGGGAATAAAGTATTTATTTATTTATTTATTTATCTATTATGCAACCATCACATTACATCGGAGGTACATCGGAGCACCTTCTTTGGCAACGAAGTTTGGCCGTGAAAATGAGCGCCGGATGATGCGCACTTAAATCATGGTTCATTAGGGGAATTGGAACTTACCGGCGCACAATGGTACGGCGAAGCGGCGGTCCTCACTGCACGTTGTTCATTTCTTATTCACACGTATTCCCATCAACGGGAAACCGCAATGCTGCTTGCCATAACAACAAAGGGATAATGGAAGGGAGTAAAAATTAGGCATACGTGCAACGCGTGCCATGCAACGCTGTTTCCCCAGTTTACACAGACACTACGACGAGCAAGAGAAGCAAACGAATTCCTCGTCATCAACATAGCACACACGGCACGCACGGTACCATTGGGTGCACGTATCGCACATAACCCACTGCACCGCGTCCCCGCGAACTTACACATCATCCTACTGCTGACATACTCCGCAGACGTACTCGGAACCGACTCCCTAGGTATCCTGTTTCGGTTTAACCATAACCCTGTAGGAGGAGGATGTCCCGGTGTGAAGCTTCCGGAAGTCTTTGCCCCTTAGCGCACTCTTACTCGGGCTCACCTCCTTTACGTGGCACTTCAGGGGCGATTTAAGCCTCCTGGACATTTTTGCCGATGTGGATGTAATCGGTGTTTCCGTTGCAATGACAGAGCCTACGTCAATCACCTTCATTGCTTGCACGGAGTGCGGAACATCCCCTGCCGACGTCGTGAATACCGGGACCGCTGTGCCCTCATGCGACGTTCCCGGCGTCGGCAAGTCACATACCATCCGGACGTTGGCATCCGTATCCAGCGGAAGGGGAACAGGGCACTTAGAAGTTTGACCGTACAATTGAAAACTGCCTTCCCTGGACATCGGCAACTTAACCATTTACAGGAAGGTCAACGCCACGGAGACGTTCTTTGATCCGTAGCTGCACAATTGCGTGCCGGTGTCTGACAAAACATCCTGTGTCTTGCGAAGTTTGATTGTACGGCTTACGACGGCATTGCTAGCCGCTATCTGACGATCTAAAATCTGCAAACCGCCATCCCCTAACACAGTCTGAGGTGCCTGGGGAGGTTGCCCGGGTGCATTCTACCGACATTCATGTAGTATGTCCTCCACGGAATGTCCATGAAGAGAAACCACTTAACAAATGTGAGCACATGGGAGCCGCCACTGCCAAATGAACGCGGAATCGCATTCACTGCCGCGTGTTATGGATACCAGACGCACTTTCGAACGAGGACAGGTAACTAGCCAATAAGGCCCATCAAACTGACAATCCAGAAAGGTGGATGCACGAAAATGGGCAATGAAGACATTCCCTGCGAAATCGTTAAGCTGTGCGAAAAACGAAGCCAGTGAGGACACCTCCGATGGAATGGAAACTGCGCTCATGCAGCGCCTACCTATTACGCTGTTTCTTTCGTGCACGATACCGCTTACCCTATAAACCGCGCAGGTGATCAGAGTGAACAATGATGACCTCTCCAACAAATACTCCTTAAGGTGATTATTTTCATTCTCTGCCCTGTTTGTCGTATGTCATCCAAAAAGCACAGCATCCCTTTGTCTGTGAGCCGCCCAAGTGTCTGTGTGTTGGAGCCACGTTGCGCACAAATACCGGTAGCATTCCGGATTGCCACGTCTCACCGCGTTCAACATTCTTTCAGATACCGAAGCATCAACAGTATATATCAGGTTATGAAGCCACGCGCATAACTGGATTCAGCAAGCATCTGGTTTCCAACGTATGCGACCGCAACGTCTAGCCATATCCACCTTAACATGGTACCGGCAAAACGCTATCTTCGCGTAGGGCTACAAACGTCGAAACGCCCGAAACTGAGAAGCACATTTATCCATCACCCCCGTGCGGCAACGTATGCTGCTAGGCACCTTCTTTCTCATTGCCTCCACCGCTTGTCCATAGCTATAGGACGTCTCATCCGGTAACAGGGCGTAGAAGAAAGAAATCCCTAGACCGGTGATATCCACCAATATGCAATGCCGCAAAATGTGTCCACCATAATTTAACTGGTGATTCGCATCGCAAACCAAACATCGCCATAACGCCTAACCATGCCACGGACTATAGATGGAGAAAAGACGTACCGAATCTGGCAAACACCGTGACCTTCCAACATCTTTGCCACCTCAGACACTTCACGTGACGCTCTATTTTGCTGACGAATGCGCAGCTTGCCCAGGTCCATACTAGTTACACGTTTGCCGTACTCCTGATAGATGAAGAGCCTCAAAGCCGGCGTGCTATGAAAACTGTCCAGCAAACACAGCACTTCCTCCTGCTGCCGCGGTGACAGCCGACGGTTGCGTGCATACAGCCAAGGGTTACCCAAGTGGAAATCATGACAAGGAATCATGAAGTAACTTCCCACGACATATTTACCTTACTTCACAACCACCTACATTCGCGCATTGCATTTGTAGGATTTGTATCTACATGCATTAGTTTACGTGTTGCATAAATATTAACTCACTGCTTGCCACGCGATCCAGAACTTTGACGATGTACGCAACGGTACAGAAGGCAACCGTAGCCGTCCGAATCCGGCAACTGCTGGCGCCTTCCACGCTGGTACGCCGCAGCAGACATGTGGGAAACTCGGGAAAAACAAGTCGCGGTTTCAATCTGAAAACCTCCCACTTGTCTTTCAGTGTCTTCAACACTTCCATACTCCCCAATAACCAAAGACCTGAACAGCTCACTATCATCCACAACCATAGCGGTAGCAGAAAAACAAGTATGGCCACGGAAATAATAAAACAAACATACATATGCACCATTACCGGTTCCCGTTTCTATAGTGGCATAATTCACACACAATGCAATTTCCCCCACACCTTCCAGCTAAACTCAAACTATTTGCACATTTCTCCTCCTTGGCAACGTTGCTAGGTAACCTCGTTGCTATGTACCATTTGTACCACGGAACGTTCTAAAGCAACACAAGTTTTTCATAGTGCCATCAAACAGCCCCTAACTGCTGGGAGGGACTAACGTTTGCAGAGGTGGGAACTGGTTTCGCGGCCATTTTGTTCAATGACATCCAAGAAGTTTTGAATAGCTGGACGGTATACTGTTAATGCTGATGTCCTGATGGAATGAAAAATGAAAGATAATGGTATACGGCTTTGCTTCCTGAAAACGGCTCTGATAAAATAACGTTGTGACTCCCGGTGTAGTTGAAGGTCATTGTTTATTCAAAAACGAGTAACTGGTAAGTACAGGTGTTGTTTAAAGACATCACTTGTAGAGGGGAATGGCTAATTTTTGTAAGGAAAAGTGGGCCTGGATGGGCCTTGTGTTCCCGGACGCCAGACTAAACCTTCATGCTTCCATAACTGGAATTGAAAGAGATGTATATGTATTGCTTACTGCATAAGTATCTACAAGGAACGGTTTCTGCTAAGATTTATTAATGGTGAATTGCACGCTGTTTTAAATGACGTTAACTGGAGGAGGTCTACTTGGTTATCGAGCGCCATGTTGGACGACACTGCCGCTTTTGCCGTATGGCCGGCAAAAGCTATAAAAGCTGGGAAGAAGTGGAAGAGGTTCGCTATTTCCAATTTGCGACGGCCTTTAGTTTCTTCAAATATGGTACCATATTGACTGGTACTGCAAATAGCGTTGCACATTGCATGGTTTCGGAGTTTGTGAGCCTTTGCCGTCCATTTATTGAGCGGGTGGAGAGACGTGGGTTGAAATCTATAATGTCAAAATGCTTGGCTGCCGTTAATGTGTGACCTCCCGTTGCAAGGCTCACGGTGCTCTGAGTGTGACGGATGGCTGTATATTGCCTGCTGCGACACTTGTCCTGAACTCTATGAGCCTCTGCAACGATACACTACTTCGGCTATCACTGCTTCCTGTGGCTGCTGCCATACTTCACTAAACAGTCGGGGCCTTCACGCCGGACTGCCACTCCTGAGCCACCATTCTACTTCACAAATCTTGAATGTTCCCCTGCCTTGGACTCCTTAGTTTCATCACCATTTTCGTCCACACCTAATTAAGGATCAGCTTCTTTAAAGAGTAAAAGAAGCCAGGGCCCAGCTGCTTCGCAATCGACATCTTTAACACACGCCTTGTCTAGTAAGCTTACGACGGCAACACACGCGGCCGTGGTGCGGGAAACTCCCACTGTCCCAATTGGTCGGAGTCACACTGTGTGTAGTCTTCAGGAGAAGTCTAAGTCCAACCCCAAACAAGCTGCTTCCCAGTCCCAAAGGAAATCTGTTCTTGACAAAGACAACAAGCTGGAAAGATGCATGGATCGTACAGCACCACTTCCACAGATTTCTGGCCGCGCTGCACAACCCTCCCGTGAACGATGTCTTATCATTTTGAACGCGCCAAAATCTACCAAACATCCCTGCAGAAAGGATACCGGATGAGCAAGGGTTCCTTATGCGGACGCCTTCCATTTTATTTGATGAAGATGAATTGGGTATAAACATTACCTCTGCCTTCCGCCTAGAGAGGAAGCAAGCGGATCCTTCTAAGTTACCACCTCAAGGTTATATGTCATGGGGAAAAGGATTGCCGGCGCATCCGCCGTTGAACCCTACGTTTGAAATCTGAGAGTGAGGTTGCTCCGGAAGCTTAAATTAAAATAAAACAGCCATTGATAAGCTTCCATCCTGCCAAACGAATGGTGAGACAGTCCTCCACATGGGGATTTTCGCGTAATCGGAAGTACCCCGAGAACCATTTGGACGCCAATTCTCCTCAAGCTAGGACGGTAAAGCATAAGAACGGACTGCGTGTACTTTTGCCAATGTACGCAGTTTAAGAACTAAACTCTCAGATGTACAGATGCTTGCCTCCGATACTCGCTCATACTTGGTGCCATTCACTGAAACTTGGCTATTTGCGGACATCATAGATTCAGAGGTTTCTATCCCTGGATACAGACTCTGTCAAGCCGACCGCATTAGAGGTGGTCCCGGCGGCGGCCTCATACTTTATTGGAAGACCGAATACATGGCCCATTTCTTTGCAGCTACCAGTGCTAAGCATGAAGAGTTTGATACCTATCGAAGTCGCATTCATGTTAGGTGCAGATCCTTCATGATTGGGATTGTCTACAGAGCGCCATCGGGATCGAGATCTAACTTCCTCGATTCGATCAGAAAAGCCCTTCAGGAAAGGACAATCTTATTGTGAGAGACTTTAAGGCCGCTAATATTGATCGAGAATTACTTCTTTGTGGTCGACAATTTGATTCCTTTGATGCTACCTTACTTGTGACTGTTATTGATGGTAATTCGTTTCAGTACGTCACCATGCTAACCCGCATTGTGGCTAGCGAAAAGCCGAACATTCTGGACCATGTACTCACCCCAGCTCAGTCAGTTGTCACGAATGCAGTCGTACTTCAATTCGTCGGCAAAGTGCTTATTTTGTCCTTACCTTCCAATGGACACGTCGCTTCACGACCCATAGTCAAGGTGGGTGTCGTCGGAACGTTTGGCATGTGCCTCCACTCAGACTGAGAACAACCGCAAGCGCTATGTAATGCAGTAGTCCTGGTCCCATTCCTCTTGATGATGCGTGAAACCATGCGCTCTCTAAAACGACTTCAATAATTAAGCATGCCGTTCTTCCCTCTGCCGCAGAAGGTCCTTTAAGTGGGCTCTACCTTGGATTGACAGCGAATTGTGACCTCTGATGAACAGCAGATGCAAATTATAAAGTCGCTTTAAACAATCTCAAACAGAGTCCGATTACTCTTCCCACAAGCATATCCCAAAATTTTGTGTTACGTCGATGCGTCAGAAACGTCAGCAATATGAACTATCATTGGCAGTTGATTCCAGCACGACACCCAAAATGCTTTGCTCTTATCTGAAAAGAATCATTGAAATTTACTTTACGATAGCGCTGCTAAAGTAAGTCTTTTGGCCCAACAGGACGCCTCTGTCTTCGCGAAAGCAACTCACGCCTGCGACAGCACTGTATCCAGTTTTCTTTATCCGTTGGATCAAGTGGACAGTAACATCAATTCTGTGGTTAAACTGCTTCTTGAGTTAGATCCGCATACTTCACTCGGCCTGAATGGGTTGCGCCCGCTGTTCCTTAATGCTGTGGCGCAGTACGTCACCTAATCTGCCTGTCGGGTTTTCCGTCATTCCTTTAAAGCTGTGCAGCTTCCGTCAGCTTGGAAAGGATGCATTGTCAAAAGCATATGCAAAGGGGGGAACAGGCAAAATCCAGCCAGCTACCGTCCAGGCAACCTAAGGTCCATATTGTGTAAAGTTACGGAGCGGATCTTGAAGCAAGCTCTTCATCTCTAGCTCAATGAACTGAATGTCACTTCTTATGCGCAGCATGGTTTTCCTAGGAAACCCTCATGTATGTCGAACTTTCTAGTTGCTAAGGAGAGATGGGCAAAGTTGCTAGAGTCTGGTAAATGCTTAGACGCTCTGTTTGTTGATTTCATCAAAGCATTCAGCAGTGTCCTGCACGAACGAATTTTGCTTAAACTCCGAGGAATCGGTATCGCCGGAACCTCCTCTCTTGTATCTCTGATATCCTTGCGACCGCACAATGCGGATGCAAGTAAACGCAGCATTTCCGCCCCTGTTCTCAAGACTAGTGGAGTCCCTTAGCTTTCTATCCTAGGCCCCGTGCTCTTCAACGTCTTCATCAAGGACATATCGTCTACACTTCAGGCGGATTGCCTAATCTACGCCGAGGACCTGATGCTGTGGTTGAAGGTATCCAATATGGAAGATGCTGACAGAGTACAATCAACTCTCGACTTGCTACATGATTGGTCAATTAAGTGGCAGTGGTCAAGGAATGCTGCGCAGTGCTTGGTTCTTCCCGTTGGTGCGTCTGGCCCCTTTGGCATCTACTATATTGGTGGTTTCTTGCGCAGAAGCGCTACTCAGCAGTGGGATCTGGGGGCGAGAGTTTTCGCCTGATCTCAAATCTAAGGAAAATACAGAAAGTTTGCTGCGGCCTACAGGATGTTCCACTCTATGTATAGAGCCCCCTCTCGCCTGACCCCGGCGCTCTTCCGACGCCTGTTTACTCCACCGAAGGATAGTGCACTACTACGCCAGTTGTTGCATAAATTGATATGTAACAGAGATGAGGATTATTTCGGTAGACTGCTGCAGGCCACGGTGGTGCGCAAAGCGGAATGTTGTAAATACTTGATGCGCACATGGCTACAGTTTTCGTCCTCATGGGCGGCGCATCGCTTGCGGACGGTATGCACAGTTGCTTGCATCACAACCAATAGTGTGGAGAACGAGAACAGGCAGCTGAAGCGGCAACTGAGTGAAAGGTCCTCCGCCCTTCTTCTGTTTACTATGGTTGTGGCTCGTTTACATGCGGTTATGGAAGTGAGGCGGACGAAATTGTCGAGATGCCAAGTGACCCCTATGTGACTGCGGTGAACTTATGCATGCTCACCGGCCTGCTTGTAGGTTTAACACCGTACACCCGGGAGCAGTTCATAAAGCACTGGTCGTCCGAGGACGGAATGCGCTGTCGTCCTGCGGGTTCAGTTTGGGCGGTGGAATGTATGTGGCGTTTCGATAAACGTACATTCTAGATAACTAGTGATGTATGTGACTGTGAGTTGCAGAATCATTGGCGGAAGCCATGCGCGCACATGTGTCACATCGCGTGCGATCAGCTTACAGCTTTGACTGCATTGGTTCAGGGTTGCTGGTGGCGTATACCTGCGTCTGCTGAGCCCATATGTACCATTAAGTTCACGGAGGTGGCGGAAGTGAGTGTATTGGAAACTGTAAGCAGCTCACAGGCTGTGAATTTGATTTGCGCTACGAATTTGCGCACGGCTGTGGAGGTGTTTGCAGCACCAAAATACCACAACTGCATTATGTTGGCTACGAAACTTCAGCGCACGGTAACCCTTTGCCGCTTCTGTGCAAAGTGTTGGTGCAGGAAAATGATGTGCAACTGCTATACATGACCCAGCACTGCAAATCAGCTTTACCTTTGCATAACGAGGAGGCAGTTTATCGTAGCTTGGGAAACAGCGGACGTCCTCCGTGGTTCCATGTCATTTTGTGGGCGAACACGAAGAAGGAGAAGAGCACGTGTTCCAACACGCGCTCCGGATAGCGAAGATCCATTATTACTGAGACGGACGGAGGTATCGCTTACGGATACATTGTTGCCCGGTGCGTTTTCGTCAACTAACAAGCAACACTTCCAGCGTTTACCGGTGCAGTTCCCTGAAGCGAAACTCTCTTTTCGAACCGGCAGAGCTGGATCGAGACAAATGAGCCCTTTGTATACTTTCAGAGGACACAGTTGGTAACGGCGACACCGTTGATTGGGTCAGGTGTGCTTACTGCGAAGACTGGTTTCACCAGTCCTGCAGTGAGTAGGATGGGGATGCTGCGTAGAAATGTTTGTCTTGTATGGAATAATGGGAAATACCAATGGTTCAGGTATGCTATGAAAATGAGAGGTAAGTTCCCTGTAAGCGTTGTTTATGGCAAACATTTTAAGTTCACCACAGCCATCAGGTTTCATCCCACCAACAAAATCAGCCAAAAGTGATTTTGCAGTTTTCCTGGGTCAATCCTGGGACACGCCTTCTATACTACATAATGGGCAAGAGGACTAAAGCGTGCGGTAAACGATTTCTCAGTAGAAAGCATGCTGGTAACGAGCACCTGTGCACCAATTCGTTGGCTGAATTACATACCCAAAAGCTGGTATGTAGCTTGATGATGGCGTGTCCTTGGATGGGATCCATTCATTAAGCGAAGCACTTGTGCTCCCAATTTTCATGGCGTTCTACTGGAAAGGAACGCTTTACCCTGCCAACCATATGTCCTTCCATTTTGTAAGAATTAGCTGTTAATGGGGACAATAGTTAAAAAAGTCCGCTTTATGTAGCGTCCTTCACCTCGCCTGCTCCTGAAGGGCTACACCCGCAGTTCGTCCAAACTGTCACCAAACACCTTTCCGCTGCTGCCTTTCAGGTCCTTCTTTGCTCCTTTTAGACCGGACCTTTTAGAGTGCTTTAGAGCTGGACATTGTCAAACGCTTATACAAAGAAGGGAACCGTCAGCCATCAGCTAGTAATCGTCTTAGTCGTTTGGCATCCGCACTATGTGAAATCATGGAAAGGAATCTGAACCGCACTCCACACTTGCACAGCAAGGAGCCGGATGTCATCACGTGCCCTGCATGGTTTTTGATGGGCTCGCTTTTGCACCAAGTATTCGCTCGTGGCCAAGGAACAAAGTGTTCATACACCATATCTCTAGAAATGCGAAAATGGTAATTTTCTTTCAGGGAACACTGATTACCTAACAGGTCCTTTATGCAGATAAACATGTGTAGGACCAATCCTGTTTCCGTAAGTATGACCACTGGCATGAACAAAGACAAACCGGCTGCTGCCCGTAGGGGATGCAAATCGTTCTGGAAAGTTAACCGCCGCCTGTAGTGCCATAAAGAATACCATATGCCTGCTAAATGAGACGTTGGTCGCAGAAGGGGGCTAAGCGCTAGGGGTATGAAGAAACAATTTGAAAACACAAACGCCATTGAGGCCGGCTCACAGCCATGTCAAAAAGTGTATGCAGTCAGACGTGTTAACCCTCCTTCTGTTTGCAACCACGGAGCCGTTAGGTGCTAATGTTGTCCAACGTCCAACTGAGGTTCTACTTTCTTCGTTAACAAGTTATCTTTTCGCCATCTTCCCTTTCCTTTGATCCGCACCCCTGACTTGCAACGAAGGGATGTCGCGGAAGTCAGTGTGCCCCTATGCGCAACACGGCCTGGCCATGGAAGCCCGGTGCGTGAAATAGTGCGTAGCGGTTTCCTTCATCTCTCTACGCAGTAAGGACATGCAGTACAAACAGCCGATAACTATCGGCTGTTTACTAGACGTCCCGGCATTTCCAACACGTCCACGAGAGTACGCATATGGTCATCTTCACCGACCACAAGTTATTAGATTTCGCCTTTCAAAATCAATCAGTTGGAAACTTACCGCGTAAGGTTCGTCAGCTGGATTTCAGCGCTCAAGTTTCTACCAATATTGGACCCATTTCTGGTCAAAGAAATGTTGTCGATGATGCTCTGTCAAGTGTGTCTGCAACCAGCCCCGCCCAGCTGGTAACTGATCTATCTGCCGTGGCAACTACGCAATCAAGGAAGCAGAGTATTGCAAAGCTTTTCTACGCTTCCTTGAAGATATCCCCACACACCCCGGTCATCGTCCCATGGCATAAACTTACGTGACAATTCTACACAACGACCTCGACCGTTCGTCCTGGAAACATTTCGCCGGCTTATCTTCGATACGTTGCACAGCATTGCTCATCCAGGCAGTAAAGCCGCGGGCAAACGTCTGTCTGACGGCTATGTTTGGCCTGGGATGCAACGTGATCCTACGCGTCGGGCACCCACTTCTCTTACATGCAGGCAAGCGAAGGTTCAGCGGCACGGATCCGCTCCACTTGGTGGTTTTTTGCCCGTTTCAAAGTAAATTGCCATGTCGATATTCACTTACTTGGACCGCTGGTCCTGTAAACGAATGTACTACATTTTGACCATGATCCCTCGTTGCACTCGTCGGCCCGAAGCCGTCTCCATTCCCACCGTATCTGCGGAAATTGTTACAACCGTTTTTGTCCAGCGCTGGGTCGCTTCATATGGCTGTCCAGCCACAGTGACTACCAAGCGGGGTCCGCAGTTCGAAGCTTTCATGTTCAACGATCTTCTTAAGGTCAATGGTTGCGGGTGCATTTCGACTATTGCCGAGTATCCATAGGCGTACGGCGTGATGGAACGTTTCCACCGAACGCTGAAAGCTTCAAGCAGTACCGTAAATGCAATGATTTGTACTGAAGCTGTGCCCATGATACTCCTTGGCCACCGATCATCCCTCAGCACCGAACTGCATACGTCCAGCGCCGAACATATATATTGGCTTCCTCTACGTTTACGTGCCGACTTCTTTACCGAGAGTTGCAGAGTTCCCCGTTGCGCAAGGAACTATCCTCGGCTGCTAGCCACGAATGTGCGTCACGTCAAGTGTACTAGCACCAGAGAACAACAGCATAAGTTATTCGTGCCTTAAGACCTACAGCGTTGCACGTTTCCCTCCGTGTTGATGGTCTCCGTTGCCTACTTGAGCGACTTTATGAAGGTCCTTTCAAGGTTCAACAACGTAATTACGGTGTATTTATCATCGGTGAATGCGCCATACATGACAGCCTTACGGTTGCCCACATGGAACCTGAGGTCGACGACAAAATCCGCTTAACTTCCGACGAAACAAAGCAGCCACCGTCCTTTAAGAACTATGTAGTCCACCATGTCGGGTTTGACTAAACTTTGAATCTTTCGCACTAGTGGCGATGGCTTGAAATCACCTAAAACAGTCTCTCTCGAAATCTTCGTGATACGTTGACGATCTGAAATACTTTTACTTTTGAGAACCGGTGCTTCCCTTTTTGGTAAGTTTCCTTTGCTGCTGGCAACTCCAGGCTTTTGTTGATTTCATCGGCGACTCGCGGAGGAAGTGCGGAGCCAGCGTATAGATAATTTATTCTTTCAAACCTAATGCCATCCACAAGCTTTTCTTTGCTCCGGCTAGCGCCGACTGCTAACCAACGAGATCGCTAAGTACATATATTGAGGTCTGAGTGTTGTCGCTAGCGGTCGCTGGGATGACGCTGACTTCCGCTCCCGTGTCAATGAGGAACGTGATGGAAGAACGTCGGTCCTTAACGTAAAACAAGCGATTTGCTTGGTTATTGACTGATACGTTTGTCGTGCTAGTATGCGGGCTATTCATTTTCCCTGAAGCAGCTGGGTCGTGCCTAATGCAGTGAACCCGACAACGTCTAGCTCTTCCACGGTATTGGCGTTGATACCAACATAATTCTTCGATGGCTTTGGTATTATCTGACTGAGAACGTGCAGGGAGAAGGTTGCGTTTCCTTGCCGAACGAGACGTACTCGGTGCCCCAACAGAAGAGCCACAGTGGACGGTAGCCAAAACATGGCCAGCATTTGACCGTGGCACACGCCGCTTCGAAGCCTTCATTGGTGCTATCCTGCTGCGAAGTAGCACAATTTCCTCGTCGCTAGGGTCAGATTGACCTGACGACCGGGAGCAAATTTGGGATTTGGTTTCCATCGGTGAGGATACTTCACCGGAGCTAGTGGTTGTCTGCTGCGGCAGAAGTTCGAACGCAGCGTCTGCCTTGGTAGCTAATTCTTTCAGGGGTGTATCTACAAACATGGACAGCATTGCCAGCAATGGCTCAGGCAGACATGCGAACCGCAGCTCCTTTATCCCTTATTCGCTCAAGAATAAAGGACCAGCGATGCGCTGAAGTTCGCAGAGCAACGCCGACGGCTTGCGATCTCTAAGCTTGAGACCATTGAGCTGTGCAAATCGAGTTCGTGCGCTGGGCCGTAACTCTTTTAAAATTGCTTGCTTCATCGTTTCATACTTTACCTCCTTCGATGGGCGGAGTAGAATGTCCTCAATCGGCTTCAAAACCGAAGAAGGAAGCCGTGGGACGAGCTGATTGTACCTCGGACGGTCTGCCGTAAAGCCCTTATTTTCCAGTTCGATCTCGAATATCGTAAACCATACCTCTGGGCTGTTTTCGCTAAAACCTGGAACAGCCAAATTAAGCATGTTCACGCTGCGAAACGACTAAGATGCCGCTCTCGAATTGTGAGTCGAAAATATATAGGATAAACAAAAGCAAGTCAAAAGTACCAAAATTACGCAAGAAACAAATGAATACAGGCATAGAACCGAGAAAAAGGAACAAACTCATCAAAAAACACTAACGTGAAAAAAACGTCAAATTCGCGCGTGCGAATCGGGGTCACCAATTTGTAGGACTAGCTAATACTAGTCTGATACGGTGCGCGCAATAATGCGCGGATATCTGAAGGCAATTGGAGTCGGACACAGCGGACTGTATTTGATGGGCTACAAGAAAACGCGGACAGATGGAGCGAGACAAGAGCGAACACGTGAGCTCGGGAACTTACAAGGCGGACGAGTGTCGAGCCGGTTGTAAAGATGTTCAAAACAAGAAAATATAATGCATAATCGGTCAACAATCAAATCGTACTTGAAAGCTAAGAGTTATCTTTTTAAGCGCCACACTTACTTCATGTACGGACACGCATAAGACCTTAAGCACTAGAATATTGCGGACAGCCCGGGGTCCTGAGGCGATTCAGGGTGCTTTGCATAGTCTCTGGAAACGGTCTACCTTATGGCTGATGCCCATAAATAGGACCGACTGCTCTGTTATACGAATCGGAGCTGCTTATCCTCCCACCCGATATGTTGTCGGCGGTGTTGAAATCCCTGTTGTCACTCAGCACTTTGAGTTGGGTGTGGTGCACTAATCAGCACATCATTCTGGAGACAAATGGAAGAAGGCAGCTTGTCCGGGGGTTTCGCATAATGTTGTGTATCTGCCAATCTTTCGGAATTGCAACGGCCGAATTGTTTGTGAAGCTATTCTCGGCATTCGTCCAACGGAATGTAGAATATTGATTGTCCTCACGCTTGTCAGATGACTTGTTCCGAGTGGGAACATACTGCATGCAATACGGAAAGCTAAGAAGGGACCTGATTTTCACTTATCTTCGTTTGAAGGATAAGATCGGCACGGACTTTTCAGGCCTATTTAGTCCAGCTACCTTACTTAATCTCCGCTGTCACCCAGCGGGAACGGTAACCCAAAGTTACCGGGTTACCACAGGGTATATGAGCAGGATGTCACGGTTACCCTGCTGACACGTTGGATCTCTCTAACCCAACGACAAACACGGTGTACAAGCCTCCACGCAGTGTGGTGGGTGTGGTCGCGCAGAAGCACACCTGTAATACCAAAGCTCGCAGTCGGAGCACATTTCCCAGTCAACTACCTGTCCACTCTATGTCTCACAGCCTGCTTGAAGGCGAAAGGCGCACTTGTCATTGTCGTAATTGGCTGGGAGTTTTGCATGGCAACGACGCTTTCTTGGAGACTTATACACCCTGGCGGTGTTGGTGGGCAAAATTCCAAAACAAAGGGGATTCCTTTCTTCCTCCTGACCGCTGGACGCATCTGGAATGGACTGCTCCCTCACCTCCCTATACTTTGCCTCACCAAGGCTACAAACCTGCACCTAAATATCACCATGAACCTGACTACGTTCGTGAAGCTCCTGCTCCCTAGTTACCGGAGCAACTGTGAAACTAGACGGCAGGGTGAGGATTGCGGGCCACTTAGATACGGCTTCACGCGGATGTCGCGCGTGCGACAGCCCAGCGGTTGTTGCGCAATATCGCGTCCACCGGTCGGCACGCCGCGTGCAATGCATGCACGATGTGAGCGCACGGAAGCAGCCATTGTCCACTGAAGCTGCATTGGCAAGTTACCTCCTCACGCATTACCACGGTGAATTGCCTAAGACAACCTTACACATGGCAACTACCACTGGACAAGTCGGTCACTGTCATCTTTTCCCTTGTGTAATGGCATCGTAAACGCAGCCTAGCGTACCCTGAAAACTGCTACGCAGCCTGTCCATGCCTATCAGAGCAAGAGTCTATTGAGTGCTCAGAAAAGTCCGCTTTGCACATCAAAGCTTTCCACAGGGATTGAGCATCATGCTCGCGGTTAACGACCGCGGTAAACAGGTCTAATAACGACGTTCGCTCCGGAGGACCACGCTTTAAATGCCTATATTCGTTCTCCTCCCTGTTTGTGGTATAGCAGCCGAACAAACAGGTTGAAGTCAAGCAGTGCGCTGCCCAGGAAGAGACAAACGGCAACTAAGTCCTTACCAGGTACCTGTGTACCTCGGTTTTTCGCGCTTTAATGGCTGTCAAGCACTGACAAGCAACGAGGGGCTCCTAGCATACACCAAGTTCTATAAGCACTACTGAATAAGCAACCTGTCCGCTGCAGTTTTCGCGGGTACCCCGTTGCAGCGACGGGGACATCCCACAGTAAATAGAAAAGGCATAGTACGATACGCGTAGAGGGGTACACGATTTGAAACATATAGACCAAGGCCACGCACTTATCAATCATCACTGTCCTTGCTGTCTCAGTCGCTGGTAACATGAGGCGCATCTTGCGCACAGCGTTCACAAACGATGCGGTCGTCTCATTCGGAGGCAACGCATAGAAAATTGAACGCCCTATATCATGCACATCTACTAACCTGCAGTGCCACAGTATGTATACACCGCAATTCATTGATATACCACAGCCGCCAGCATTTCCTAAATGTAACGCTCCACGAGGTCTAATAGGTACCTGGAAGGAAAAATAAAACCCGTATATTCGCTTTCCCATACTTCACATTACATTGACAGGCGCACGCCAGCAAATGCACAACTGCTTCCACGGAGTTCCCGACTAGTTTGCTCCGCATCTTATGTCTTATGGCCCGTAGGTCGTACCGGTTCACTCTTCTACCGTAGTGCTTGAACGCTACTTCCAGAGCTCGCGGGGGTCCTTAAACTGCTGCAGCGTACTATAGACGTCTTCTTCCGCGTGCCGCTGGAGCCGTCCGTTTCTTGCTCACATAGAAAAATGGCTTTTCTACTTGAATGTTATGGTTTTGCGCAACGCTAAATTAGACTATGGCGTAGCACCAGACGTTATGTCGTATGAGAATTTCAGCCTTGCAGCCTTGTACCTACAGTTTATAAGCGTTTCATAAAGTTTACATGTCAACGTACCGCTTGCATATGTACCCCCTTGGGCGACAATGAACGCATCTATAGTGTACGCATCTGTACCTCACACCATCAGGCAACTCTTTACCGGTTCTCTACCGATACGCCGCAGATGTCAGGACAGCTGGTTTAGAAAATGATGCAATTAGCATTTGAACAAGCTTTGTCACTTTCAAAATTCTCAACTATACGGTACACACGCTAAAGGAAGACGACACGGAAAGCAGCGATATCGTTCGCAGCCATGACAGCGACTGAATCCGCCAACGAACTTTCTGGTACGTTCAAACTATCGTCATACTCGCATAGAACTATATCCGCGTTGCGTCCCGTAGCATTTTCTCCACATCAACAGCTCTTAGGTCTCAACATAATCTTCGCTTTTCCCTCACCAAGGCACAGTTGCTTGTTGTCCGCTACGGCAACATCCCAGTCGCCTGCTAATCACCAACGGTTGTGGAGCACGGTCCCATCGCCTGTGCTCATAATTTATACCTAGCCGGGTAACATTATACAAATGGCGCAAGCGGGCGGATTCGCTGCAGCCTATGTACACACAAGGCGTTGGCGCTGTATAGACCATGCACCTGAGCAATACCCTGCTAGTACATAAAGCTACGTTGCGTTCGAATATGTGTGGGAAAGTCCTTAACCGTCAATTATAAACTTGCATCCAAGGTTAAGGACTTTGGGGACCATTTTGCAGACGAAATATGTCCTTCCACTGCAGCTGTATTTAGTACACAATGAAGGACGTTTCACTGTGTCCATTCAAAAATCTAGGTTAAACAGTGGACGACAGACACACCAGTGAAGCATGAATGGTCATTGACGGTTGATCCAGGGCGGCGTGGACCAATGGCCCTGTATGCACCACGACGCTACTCACGCACCTAAGCGGTACCCCCGTACGCCGCACCTAGCCGCTACCCCTGTACGCCCCATGTAATGGCTACCCAACCACACGCTCGCACACCCCTGGGAGGAGGATCTCCAATCCCTACCTGCGCATTCCGATAAAAATAATATGCAACGCAGGTATCCCTACCGCTTCCCATTGCAATGTAAACTTGCGCGCTATGGCTAACCGCCCATATGACTTTCTTCGCATGTGGCGTAGCAAACTGAATGACAGGGTAAAGCGTGGTAGCCCGGTGCACATTCTGCTGCTACTGAATGGAGGAAACAATGTTCAACACGGCGCACAGGGTGCAGTCCCACTACTCATAGTGAACCCTTAGTATTTCCGTCCCAATAAGTACAAAGATTGTGGGAATAGTATCCGATTTTTCACACCAAGTAGTCTGTTTACCGACACATAGCAGCGGATAGGTTAAAGAAAAGCACATTGCTGCTGACAACAGTGGTCCATGTTCCGTTTGAAACGGTTACGCATCATCCATGCTGTAGCCTAGAAAGTTCAACTCCACTATTTGGAAAAGGTTAGTTAAGAAATGTTAATAAGTAATCGACCATTGCATACCAGTTGGCTGCTTGCAAAACCTTTGGCGAAGTCGCGCCATGAGTTGCCACGAATCGATTTCAAGTATTTCCTGACATATTGTGTTAGGTCCTCTGGTGACACTTTGCTTCCGGAGAATCGTTTTAATAGAGCAGCTGTGACAAGATGGAAGAGCAAAGAGGTCACTTACCTTGCATTTTGTTGAGAAGTTTATGTTGCGGAATCCGTGTTTGTTCCGGGAGCCAGAGTAATCGATCTCCGTCATCAGTGACCGCGTTAGAAGACTCTGCAGCATGAGACGTACAGTCCCCGATAAGGTGTCTCCATGCACACTTTTCAAGTAAGTAAGCTGCATACATATGTGAGGTATCAAAGGGTCCTGCCGATTGTTGCCTGCGTCCTGCATTAGTATTTAAATAAATAAATGCATTCAGTGCTCTGTGGTTTGCCATTCCGAGGCAAATAGAAGCATTAACTCTGTCACCAGTTCTTCATACGCCTATCCGCCGAATACAGTTACGATCTTATACCCGTTGAAATTTTGCTTCGTTCGGCATCACCCACCCTTTTCCAAAACCGTATCTTAATGGAACCACCGTATGAGGTTGTACTGTAGCTCATTAGTTGAAGTGAATACATGTGTCTCAGATGGACTCCCGCGATCACATTGAATAACAAGGTACTATGGGAATTCGTGTAACAGGATAAGCGTAAACGCTTTGAAAAAGCATCACAGGTCCACAGGTAAATAAGCGGATATTAAAAAAGCACGCCAATGGACTAAGAAATAATCATAGGCATTAAAATAAATGGTCAGAAAGTCCATGGCAGAAACACAAGTAGAGCCAAGTAAAAATGAACACTTAGGAACCCTGAACTGCACGATACTTCACATATTACCATCCGGAGTTCTAAAGGTATGCAATAGCGGAACAATAGCTAAGAAGTCATTACCAGGGAAACCCACACATTTAAAAAGCATATTGCCCGCACGGAATGATTGCAGATCGCCGTTGAAGCCTGAGGCTGCAAATATGTTGCAAACGGAAGAAGGTATCCGTAGATGGTACAAGGCATGCATGCCTGTGAGAGCTTTCATCATCATCATCATTACACGTTAGCTGGAGGTGGAAAACACCTCAGCTATTGTGCCGCAATACAAAAGGCAAGAAAAGAAAAAAACAAACAAACAGTGGCACGCCCGCTGAGTCCCCAGTAACGGATGGACATCGTTCCGGAGAGCTAACAGCTGGCTGCCGTAAAAGAAAGTCATATTATGCCTAACAGATGAGATCGTGGTTGGAGGGGGATACTAAACAGGAGAGGGATGGGCAAAGGAAATCACAACACCAACGCCATTGGTGCCGGCTCCTAGCCATATCAGCAAGTGTGTCCAACCAAACGTGTTCACCGTCCTTAGGACCTCAGCCAGGCTGTCGGGATGCACCAACCGACGCCAACTTTGAAGTGAGGGTTTTCATTTCTCTCGACCAAGTCATCACTTGGCCTCCCCTCCTCCTCTTCTAACCGCACCCACAACGCGCAAACAATACACGTCGTGGGAGTCGGCGTGCTGGCATGCGCAACACGTGGCCCAGCCATCGGAGCCTAGTGCGTGAAATAACCGTGCTGAGCGGTTTACTCGCTCTTCCTGCACCAAATACGCGACGTCGAACACGCTCATTGCTCACGCGGTGTTCCCACCAGACATGAGCTAAGCTGCGAAGACAGCGATGATCGAACGTGACGAGTCTCTTCATGTCTGTCGACCTGATGGGCCAGGTTTCACAGCCATATAGGAAAGTTGAACGGACGGCTGCGTTGTAAACTCTGCCCTTGAGGGCGAGAGTAATGTCGCGTCTGCGCCACAGGTGGCGGAGATTGGCAAAAGCACCTCGTGCTTTTGCTATACGGTTCGTAACCTCATCTTCAATCCCACGGGTGCTAATATAGCTGCCCAGGTACTTGAATTCCTGAAGGACTTCTAGCAGATCACCAGCAAGCGTTAGCGCAGGATTGGGTCCCTGCCAATCTTGGAGAAGTACTTTGCATTTTGATGGAGCAAAGCATAGCCCAAAACGATTGACAACCAGTGCTAATCGGTTCAGTGCTCTTTGGCCTGTTTGGGAGCTGTCACAGATTGGGGCAATACCGTCTGCATACTCCAAGTCAAGAAGTCGCTCACCAGGGAGTAGCTCCACACCTTCTAGGTCGTGTCCAGCGAACGCTGTTTCCATGACTTCATCAATAGCAAAGTTGAAGAGGAAAGGTGACAGCGGGCATCCTTGTCTCACACCGCTGGTGATGCTTAAGGGTGGCGAGAGTTTGCCATAAACCCTCACCCTGCCCAAACTATGTGCTTACAGCGCTTTGATAATGTTTACATATTTATCAGGCACACCTTTCCTCAACAGACAGTCCCAAAGGGCACATCGATCGACTGAGTCGAAGGCACTTTTATGTCAAGAAACACGACAATGGTGGGTCGCCAATAAACATGGCGGTGCTCCAACACTTGACGCAATGTGAAGATGTGGTCGATGCAGCCCCGACCTCGACGAAAGCCGGCTTGCTCTTCACGAACCTGGCTTTCACGAGTGCCAGTCAGTCTGTGGAGAATGAGAGAGGCAAGCAATTTAGAGGCAATCGAAATCAGACTGATCCCTCTATGATTGCCACATTCCAAACGGGAGCCTCCCTTGAAAATTGGGACAATGACGGAGCGGTTTCAGTCTGTCGGGACTGTCCCCTGCTCCCAAAGTTTTACTAGCAACTCGTGTAGATCATCTATTAGAGCAGGTCCACCGAACTTGAAGAGGGCTGGAGGAATAGTATCTGCTCCTGCGGCCTTATGCAATTTCAACAGCCTAATCTCACGTTCGACTTCTGCGCGTGAGGGCGGATCCAAGGAGACGGCCCAAGGAGAGGGGCGCTCAATGCCCGAAGAAAGTGATAACTCAGGTTGGTTAAATTGCATAGCAAAGTGTTCAGCCCAACGCTCCAAGCGTTTTGACAGGCTGTGGATCATCTGCCCACTCTCGTCGCGTATGGTCTCGCTAACACCAGGTCTCCTGCTGCCTGTTGCCCGTATCAGACGGTGTAACTTACGATGATTACCAATGGCAGCGGCTGTTTCCATCTCAGAGGCACGATGTGATCACCAGGTTTCGCGGTCCTTCTTTAGGCTAGCACGTAGTTTCGCCCTGAGATTTTTGCGAGCTTCATTGTATTCGCTTCCAGCCGGAATAAGTCGGCGAGCATCCATAAGTTTCAGAGACTGTGTAGAGACCCAATGTTCGGATGTGCAATTTGTTTTGCCACATGAAGACATGCCTGCTAATAGCAACGCTTGAAGAGTGTGCGACCAGTGATCTTCAACGGTGTTTAGTGAGCGCTTACTCAGCCCAGATGTCAGCGCATCTTGGTACACATTCAGAACATCTGGCTTCGCCAGCTGGCTAGTGTCAATCCGTTCACATCGACGTCGCGGACGTCCACCGAAACGCACCAGGAGGTCGGCACATACAAGTGCGTGGTCAGAGTCCACGCCCGTGCTCCAAATCAAGCGCCAGTTTTGGACACAGCCTCCCCAGCGGTAACTGATCGCGATATGATCGATTTGCGTCCATGACTGGCCCGAGGCTGGTGGCCGCCAAGTCACACTTCTGCGGGTGCTGTGTCGAAAATTAGTGCTCGCGAGAAACAGGCGAGCATCTTCACACAGCTGGAGCAATCGCTCACCATTATCATTACGGGAGCCTACACCACGTTGGCCGCCCAGATGAAGCTCATCAGAGGACAATTTTCCTACTTGGGCGTTTAGATGGCCAGCCAGCACCAAAGTATCCGTGCTTCTTCTGTAACGAAGGAGCTCGTGAAGTTGCTGATAGAAATCATCTTTTACCGAATCAGTGCTACAGTTTGTAGGGGCGTAGGCCGCAATGACAAACAGGCACCGTTTGTCCCCGCGCGACTTCGAAGCACGGAACGAAACCAGCTAATCTAACGGCGCACATCCTACTGTTTACTGGGATCCAATCAAGCAGGGCAGCTTCAGCCCGGGTACTCAAAACAATGCCGACGCCAGCTTGACCGGCATTTGAAGCTGCATCATCGCCAGATAGGCGCAATGAGAATGTGCCGCCAGTGTCGCATGTTAGGGATCTCAGGGTAAGCACGGAGCACGAATCTTGCAGGCGGGTTTCTGATAAACAGCAAATATCGATCGATAGGGTCTCTAGTGTGCGGGCAAGTGCTGCCTGTTGGCCAATCTGCAGCAAAGTGCGCACGTTGAGACATGCCAATCTTGGCAAGACACGAGGACTCCTAAGGGAAACGGATGAACTGACGTTGTCCGCTTGGTTGAACATGGACTTATCGACTAGATTGGAGCTAGGCCCTGCGATTGTGTGTGATTTGAAATTAGAAGACAAGCGACTATTGAAGTAAGCTGGGGGAGGGCCAAGAATTGGGGCATTGAAAATGGTGGGATATAAGTAAAGTTGGAGCGGGACAATAAGGATGCTGAAGCGCAAGAAGGGGTATAAGAAGACGGGAAGGCCTGAGCAGTAGCATCCAAACCCCTATCCACCCTGCTCGATGCAGCAGATAGGGCGCCGTTTATTATCCTCTGCGACGGCCAGAGCATCAAGAAACTGTTGTAGGAAAGGTTCATTGTATTGCGTGGGCAGAATACTGTCAGGTTGCCCAGGCCTAGACAGGAGAACGATTAGGGTTCTCAACCAAAGCCTTTGGTTAAAAAAAAACCTTACCGCAAGGCAGCGGGTTTTGGCACTGGACTACAGAGCCCGTTTTATGGAATGAGGAGCCACCCCCATTCCAACCCCCAACCTGGAGGACCAGGAGGCTGAGTTTGTCTGGCCTCTAACCATTGACCAATCTGGTATGAGTGGCTCTAAAGGTGCAAAAGAAGCACCACCCAGCATAGCGCAATGGATCTCTGAGGCACGCAAACCATCGCACCACGGTAAGGTCCAGCCTCATTGCGATGGCTGTGAGAGCTTTACAACTAATGATCTCACATTCTGAGCCTATATGGTTAAACCGGACAATGCAATACGGGTAATCAGATACAATGAGCATATTATCAGGTGCGCTGCATTCGTACGTTGTACCATCCAGAATCAAAATTTCACGACGTGTTAATCCACCATGTTGTATGCGAATACCCCGAGATTCAGGCCAAACAGATAAAGAGGAGACGTCCGCATATTCCAAGCACCGTCTCACAAGCTGCGCGGCGGGGTTTCGTGCGTTTCGCACTACTCGCTTCTGGACGCCTATATAAGACTCAAATGGAAATGCGGAGAAATCATCAAGCGTTTCATGCACCTCCACATCCAATGTTAGATGGCTTAGGCAGTGAACGCTGAACGTCATCTGGTCTTTCCCGTACAGGCGGTAGTACCCGTGTATGAAATTGAGCATCAACCGCTTCGTGAAAACCCAGTAGTGCTTATGCAACAGCGGCTGACAGAGAATGTGTAGTCCTAGATAAATATGTAAAATGTTGTTGTAATAATCTCCTGGTAGCACGTTTAACAACATTGCAGGCGCGGCGTACAAAACAACCTGCCTAAATTCCGCAGCTTTCTAACCTTCAAACACAGATACACCACTGCAAAGTTTAGGGAAATCCCATGACCATACACTCCTCTTTCGTAGAAATAAGTAATTTATAGCAAGCAATGCCTCATTGGGCAATTTCAAGTTATTCCATGCCGGTGCCTCTATCCGAAAACCGATTGTACGTCGCACCATCCCTAAGCACACGCAATGCATGGAGTCAATGGGAAATTTCGAAACCATGTCAAGACCTAGGCATACAAAAGGGGATATTAAAGATCGTTACCTTTTCATAACCGATTTGTGAGACCTGAGGCGGCATGTGGCAGATGGGAAGGTCACCTTCCGGTTGACATAACCACCTCGCTGAATGCATTTGCCGAAACTGCTGTACGCTGTTTGCCCCTTCGTTCTCTTCATATATGCTCGAGCAGGCGCGTCAAACATAACAGACCTTAGTTCAATAGATATAGACCTGGAGTATGCAGGAACCGTGAAACCCGTTGACAACAGCACCCGCAAAGCAAGTATCAGCGGAGTTAAAAATTCAGTCGTACCCGGTTTCTCAGGACCAACGTAAGTACCGACAACGAATGGTATTGACTTCATGGAGTAAATAGGTCGACACTGAATCGGCCAGATCTGCATTTTCGAGGAGTTGAACGGAATAAAAGAACCTATGTGCAGATGGACTATAACCCTTTCCGACAGCTGAATGTCTCCAGCCTGGCACATACTGCATAGATCCCGCATAGCCCAATGTGCCCATATGCACCAACACCGATGCTAAGGGTCTGCACATTCCTTGGGGTTCTCATAAGTGTTCGGTAATCTTTCGGTATCTAAGACATGCGCTTGCGAAAAGCGGCAAGCAACTGGTTCACGGCAGAAATGCAGGGCGTGTGCTTCGCACCCATTCTCTTAAATCATCCATAACCTCAGTGGTTGCAATCCGATCGGCGTCCCTGCTGATAAGTGATTGGTCCACTTCCAAATCTGTCTAGGAAACGCATACCCCACTACCAACGGTTAGCACGGTCGTTGTACACCGCTGCGCTACGTCATCCTATAGGCTCCGTTGTACCTGTAAATCGCTTGTGCACAACCGCCCTGTGAGTTCTTATATGAGGTATTCAGCAATAACATAGGGAGGTTATAACTTACCGGTTTCTGGTAAGGGTTCACACATTGTGGGCGTTGGGATATCAGTTTCCGTACGCTCCAAAGGACAAGCAAGTTGATCAATTTGTCTGCGGCATCTTTCTGCGCGAAAAAACCGATCCCACAGTGTGCGGTCACCAGGCAGCATGAAAGGCTATTGTCGGTGTGTACACAGAGGCCTCAATAAAAATGTTGAGCATCAAGCTTTACGTTCAAGGTGGCAACGTACATATAAAAAACCTTGATGGGTAAATATAGACAAACGTCCTGCAATATCGCTGCCGACATTACTAAGCGAATGCGCCCTACAAAACATAAAAGCTCACAATGTGGATATCTACATAGAGCAGGAGTAATTGCGCAAGTGAAGATAACAATGCGTAACCTGTGCGTTAGGGCGATAGCAGCTAGGGCAAACCAACGCACAAGCTTGCGAAATTTAACCAAGCTGAACAATTTATGCTTGCAATATTATAATAAAAACACTTATGACGCTTCTTATATCTAACTCACGTCAAAACCCGCTTCTTACCAACTCAAATCTGGTCCAGAGCTGTCGATAATGCACAATGAAAAAAGAAGTCCAGTACAGCAAAGCATAATTGGTAACCCGACCGAGCAGTTCCAGAGCAAGCTGAAAATTTAAGGGCACGGCAAAATTCAAATAGTGGGAAGATGACGCTTGCTAAGAAATCTTCTAGGCTTTCGACAAACTAAAACGGCCAATCAATCTTATCTTTATTTATCAGTTAACGTAACCTACACACATATGTGCACCCGTCGCTGGAATACGGAGTAGATCAATTAGCCACCAATAATTTACTGAAGGACTTTGAAGGACTTTTGAAGGACTCTGATGACCGAAAAATTGACTTCATGTGCTAGTAGAGTAGTGATGTAACAGAGTTTTCGATGGAATCCGGTTATATAGTACCAGTTCTAATGAAATGTTTAGACCAGCGTATTGCACTTGCACAGGTTGCCGAACCTATCTCGGAAAACGCAGAAGGGAACCCATGCAGCAGTATCGTTCCAGAAAGTGAGATTGCGGCTAAAATTGCCATTGATATGTAGTCTACACAGCATCTGATATGTAACATCAGCTGGACTAGGTGGTTGTCTCCGGTGTATCCGACATAATGGACGAAACACTGCACAATTATCTGTCGCAGTGGATTATAAATGGTATATCAGTGTCAGGTGGAATGGATTACTGTCCATTCTGCAGCTATATCACCACGACTTGTCGCAGGACTATAGGACCCTGATGAAGACTTGTAGAGGAACCGGTAATGGAGAATATCCAGTCAATCAGGTTTACTTCACCTATAGAATATCCTGCTGCGCCTTAGCGTCGGACTACCGTAGATAGCGAGGTATGTCGAAGTGTACGTGTAGGTAGCTTCCGGTCGTAAATCGAACAGGCAGCGATGCGCACAACCACAACAATCAAGTGGCAACCAAGAGTGAAACACGGAAGACGATTTTGAAACCAACCGTTATGTATATCTAGTTAATCAAAACAACGTTGTACAAGTGCTAGAAAATAGGTACGCGTGAAAAGAAAAAAATAAGCAAATTATTTACAATCGCTACAGACTCTGTGCGAAACGGAAGCACCAGCTTGGAATCGGGGAAGTACAGTCACCTTGGCGTACCCCTTGGTTTGATGGCAGCGTGTCAGTGCCAAAACGTCAGCCAACCACAGGAGGTTAAAATCCAACTGCATACAGGCGAATTCCCCTTTCCAATTCGTCTCGACTGCGGGTGTGTCCAGTTCTGTGGAGAATCATTTCACCGTTCGTTTCAACCCCCTTGCAGTGGCGGTATGCCATGGTCAAGTTAAACTCACGGATGTGTCAATTTTTGGCTGCCTTAGTTATCGTATTGTATGAGGTCGGGGTGAAATTACCTGCTAAATCATGTGCAACAAAAGTATACGTATCCGGTGCAAAATACGGTGCCGCTGTATGGGCATTCGTGAAGAGAATCAGAAAACACTCCGAGGCAGCAGTTGTGACAATTGCTGTTAACCTAGTGGGTATGTAAACCGTCGGGTCACATTTCCACGGACCAGTTGCCGGCTTCGTACGAGTGAAACGTTTCGGCGTGCTAGCCGCAAGAAGCCATCACCTTGCGAATGCTTACCTGTAGAAATGATAGGCGCATTCCTGACTGACTATATGCACTCAGTATGCCTCGGTGTTATGCGTAGGATGATGTCATTAAGGATTTCGGCCCTTGCTAAGAAGAAGTGCCTCCTTACTCGGCGAAAAGTCAGGCAATTGCAGCGATTGATGGAGGCTTGTCAAAGGCGCTGGCCACGTGACTTTGTCAGACGTAGAGGTGTTCGGTGGTTTCTTTAGTGGTATGATACGGAATTTAGACAATTCTTATTGTACGCTGGACCAGCGGTGCTACGGAATATATTGCCAGGTGTCTACCGCAAGAACATGATCAAGTTCAGTTAGGTTCGTAACGATAGAATAATCCCGTGAATGTTCCTTCAGTTGCGTGTCGTCGGATCTGGGATTGATACATCCACTTGAGCTGTTGAAAAGTCTAAAACAGAAACCGCCTCACATCTTGTCCAACAAATTACTGCCCACATTTTCCTGCACAGCAGTCCTTGGCAGGCAGGTGTATGTGAAGTGAAAAAGTGAAGGGTAAGCCAAGAAAACAGAAGGAGGAATGTCGGCTAAACAATGATAATACCAGAGTGTGCAAAGACATAAAAAAGAAGGGAAAGTTGAAGATATAAGTTGGTTAGGAGAAGGGGAAGGTTTGATACTGCCACCCAAGAGCATCTAACTGACGCTCGAAAATCTCTACCGTAGACTTCCTAACGACGTGCTCCGGAGGCGAGTTCCAACGTTTAATAACTCAGCGCGACAAGCGAGTTTCCGTCTTTACCCGGTCAGAATGCAGTTTGTGCGGCTTCAACGGGTGACCTCGGAGACTAGGCAGCTTGGCGGGACTAAATAGCTAAGACAAGTCTGGACCGACCTTGCCCGTTAAGATAAGGTAAGTGAAGAGCAAGTCTCCTCTAATTCTGCGGTAGTGCATTGGGTCCATACCCAAGCTAAGCAAACGTTCGGGATACGTTTGCCCTCGTAATCCTTGCACTAACCTTATTCTTACTCACAAAACCCTCTCCGGTTCCATTTTGTCCTTTACAAAACAAGGTAGACAAGCCTGGATACAGTACTCTAAGTGGGGTCGTACAAAAGCTGAGAACAGCTTCACAAAACTATTGGCCGTTAGCACACCGAAGGAGCGGCGAATAAACCACATCGTACGGAACCCTCTACAAGCAGTCTTCCTCCAATTGTCCCCAGAGAGAAGCAATGAGGTGTGGGTGATACCTAGATCAACCTGCTGAGTGACAACAGGGAGTTCACTTCCACCAACCACATAACTCGTGGGAGCACTAGCACCTCCAATGAGGTGAACAGAACATTTCACCTGGTTTATAGGCATCGACCATAAGATTGACCAATCCCAGAGCTTATCCAAGACACTCTGAAGTGCCTCAGAACCACCAGGAATATCCACCATATTCCGGAGCTTGAAGTCATCAGCAAACAGCGACGGTACTTCAAACTCCTGAGGTAGGTCGTTGCTACAAATTGCGAAAAGCAACGGCCTTAGAATTAAGCCCTGCGGAACGCCACTAAGAACAGCTTGTCTAAACGAAAGGCTGTGCCGCACGCGTACACACTGTTCTCTGCCCTCTAGGAAAGCAGAGACCCATTTAAGGGCGGCTCCAGATATCCCATACGATTTCAACTTCAATGAGAGTCGTTGATGTGGGACAGTATCAAAGGCTTTCGAGAAGTCAACGAAAAGCACGTCGATAGCGTGACCGTTGTCTACTGTCTCAGCCCAGCTTTTACGAGCTACAAGTAAATTTGTCAGACATGAAAAGCCCTTACGGAATCCCTGCTGTGCCGCATTGAGAATGTTAAACTTAATCAGGTGGTTCTCCACCGAATCTCTGACCAATTTTTCAAACAACTTAATTACTACGCTTGTCAAGCTGACAGGCCGGTAGTTCGCGGGCAGAGCTGTGTCATCGCACTTAAAATCGGACAGATGATTGCTTTCTTCCATTCCGAAGGTAAGGCACAGCAGTCCAGCGATATTGTAAACATGCATGTCAGAGGGTCACTTAGCTCAGCGGCCAATCCATGCATCAGCTTCGGATCAATTGAATCAGCGCCAGAAACTTTGGAAGCATTTAGCCCTTGCAATAACCCGAAGACTTGTGTCTCCCTTATGCTGCTTACAGTTAGGCAAGAATCCTCCGGGACTTCTGTGACCAGCTTAACCTGCGGTAGAGGGGCCTCACGAGAACAGACACCGGTATACTGTTCGCTAAGTATACAAGCCTTATCATAGTCGGTATGCACATGGATCCCGTCTGCTCTTAGTAAAGCCGGTATATACGAGTTTGTACCGCTGCGTCTCTTTACGTACGCAAACCGCTTCTTTGGATTTGTTACGGCTGCGTTAACTAAATCCTCCTCGCCGAAGAGTTCTAACATGCTGCTTATATTTATTTCTAACCGCTCGATAGGTTTAATGGGTGCTGGTTGATGACGCCGCTTGATAAGTTCGCCAGCACTTAGAGCGCTTCTTGAGTAAGTATTTACCCGTATGATCTATCCAAGGGGACTGCGCCAGTGTCACCCATCTCCTAATGTGTGGGACGTGGGGAGCAGAGATCTCGGTGAGGTATGCCTTAAATTTCTCCTAGGCTGTCGCAACAGTGTCAGCCATAGTGGTCGCGCAACACAGAGCTAAAGCTTTGTCTCGCATTGCGTTAAAGTCTGACCGCCAAATATTTGGACATACCTCAGCGGTAGCTTGATGCCACTTGGTTGGAGAACATCGTAAGGATCTGCAGACGTGGTCACTGGCTCCTAGAGGACAGACGTAAGTAACATCACCTACGAAATCCTGTGACTTCGCAAAAATGAGATTCAAGATAGACGGAATTTGGTTGCGCACATATCTAGTTGGCAGGTCCACGAACTGATGCAAAGGCAGTTGCAATGTTAGCTCGAGGAGATCCAAACCGAAAGTGTCCACCGTCGAACTGCAAGATAGATCAGCCCTGCAGACTTCAGGGAGGTTGAAGTCACCCAGTATTAGACCTATTGGCAACCTGAGTACGAGTAAGTTCAATAAGCACCCTGGAGATACTTCCAGGACTTCGATATACCACTACAACTGTAAACTGAGCGCAAGAAGTGCACACAATAGTCAACCGGGCCTCAACAGTATGATCCGGCGACTGGAACACACGGGTTCTCAACACATCTAGTTTACGATGCACATAAAGAGCGACGCCCCACCTTGGCGGTCAACGAAGCGGTCACATCCAAGCAGTGGGTAGCCATGTAAACGTACTTCACCGTCGGTGATAGCCGGAGACAACCACGTTTTAGTGAAAGCAAGTATGTCGGGATGAGCTTTGTCTGCAAATAGACCCACCTCGTGTAAATTGTTCCATAGGCTATGCACATTACTAAGCACTACCAAAAGGAACCCGGCACGACCAGCGCTGGGTCGTACGCTACCAGGAGAGGTTCTGGTAGGGCAGAATTTGACTTCCGGCTGACCCACTGATTACCCACAAGACCAAGGCCTTGCTTACCAGCCGTCTGCATGCCCTTGGAGCTTTTGATGGCTACCTTTAACTTCAGCCCATCTGGCAGTGGAAGGTCCGACTGAATGCCGACATTAAAATCTTTGAGTATGAATGTAAAGCGCATTAATGCTTGGCGTTCCTCCGTGTTTTTGAGGACTAGACGAAGTAGTCTGGGTCGCGGATTTGGCGTACCTACAGGGACATTCCCCAACTTGGTTAGCTTCCTGCTAGTGACACGGGGAAACCAGGTGGAAGCATCTTGTTGACGCAGAGCTCGTACCACTGGAGGTCATCCAGCATGCGTTCCTTGGAAAAAGCTGCCGCGGATTCAGCAACCTTACGAAAGATAACACTACTCTCAGTAAAAGAACCACCTCGACCAGGCGTATTTAGTCCACGAGCCTTCGCTTCGGCCCCAGTTTCGATCTACACATGGGCATCTATTTATTATGTCACCCGAAGCGTCGCAGCACTCAATGTGATTTCGTTGAGTCAGCGCTGTAGGTTTTCCTTGAGGGCTACTTCCACTAGTATGGCGCGGATGAAATGACTTTCAATGTACACTCGCTGACGCATTTAGAGCAGGTTGCTCGCAACCACGGAGCTTTGAACTATTTCTCCGCTTTTCTGTTTGAGCCGCATATCTATTGGTCAAAAAGAATTTGGTCAACGCCGTAAATCCAGTTGCACAATTAACACGACATTGTATAGAGTGTATAAACTTGTCATTATGCCATCGTGAACCGGTCAAGTGTGCTGACCGTTCACATTTCGTGTTTATTAAACGGTAACTTACTTTTTCCATCAGTGGTGTGTTCTATGCTTCTAAGTCTCTGGGCAACGTGGTCAGTGTTCCCTGTAAACCATTTGTCATACGCAGCATACGTAAAGGGGCGTGGAACAGGATTTATAACGGGTCAAGCATTTGCTGGAATTACGGACCTCTAGGTACGTAAACTTCGGTCCAGTGATGTGGGTACATTCCGTGCAGAAGGATTGGACACCTACTTGCTCACTTAGTTCATAGCGGACATGGCATGTAAATGCGTTATGTTTAATGCCCTCGACTGCACTGTAATTGTCCCAGTGTTACACACTTTCTTGGACAACCCATGTCATGTTTGTACACGTTTGTGTACTTCATCCTGAACACCTACTGTGGCTTGCGATGTGCATCAACCTAATGTAAATTATGTGCTGTATGCCTTCAGAAATGAGCTATCTGTGTGACGTACGACTGTGATCTAACGTTTAGCTAATGAGTAAATGCTCGGTATCCGCGGACAATATGCAGTTCGTCCACTGTTAGATTTACTCACCTTTATCTTTGTTTTCATTAACAGCAGGGTGCATTTTAGGTGTCATCATAGCATGTGGTTCGCCTTAAACACAACGGTGTCAGTGAGGTGAGCATTATCAGCAGCACGTGGTTGTAAGCAAATGGCGTGACCGCACTCCTTCTAAGTGTGCCACATCACCAGTATCTCGCCTTTGTGCAGGTTCAAAGACATCCCAGTTTAACTGACAGGAAACAAAGAGTCGGCATTGTACGCGCTTCCGGAAAGGTTCATTGTGACATGCAGTGCGCAGACGACTTTGATTATGCTTGCTTTCTAGAACGGTCAATAGGAAGTCAAACGGATACGGAGGACACCGATGAAACCACTTTAATGAGAACTCCGCCCAAGCGTTTCGCGTAACTTTTCAGTCTACATGGTCATCATCTTACACAGCCGCCGTCCAAAACGACTGATTTCGGAGGATGAAAGGAGCCTCCCGTGGATGAAAAAATGAAGGCCGTCGGCTGCTGCTTACGCGGAGCCTGCGCCCGTCAATCTTTTCAATAGGTCGGCTACATCAACACCGATCTCCAACGCAGCGGAATCAAGTGCAGTGCCAATGGAGGACACAGAAGGTGGGTGTAACATGCACTGATTCATCCTCCCATGATTCCGTAGCTACCTTCCCTAACCTTTCTCCGGTCTCAAGTCTTGCTATCCTACGGGAAACAGGTATGTTGTGATTGCGCTTTACGTAATACGATCAGCTTTATCTGAGAATGTTCCCCAATCCATACCTCAGCCGGAACCGAAAACAGACGAATCGGAAAGTAAGTATTTCGCATTTCTCACAGGAATGCAGATTACTGCCCCACATGCCGCCGTGCGCAAACGATTGTTGACACTGAAATTCAAAAGGCTGTTAAACCTTTGAACGGTAACCTTTTACCATGCTTGACCACTCGTTCGCGTTTTGCATTTTGCATTTCGTCCCCCGCACTTTGAACTCATAAGGTGCTGTGCTTAATTCTATTGAGGATGCCGTAAGGCAGGCCATTCCACAAGCCCCAACTGGCATGCACATCCCTTTCACCACAGTGGAAAGCGTGTACGCCTTCGAAGCTTCCCTTGCAGACCAAGAGACACATGACAAATTCGTAAGTTGCTTCACGTGAGCACAAACGTGCGTTCACTTGCTTCATATCCATCAGGTGTCATTTTTGCAAGGAATACAAGGGGAAACGCTCTCCGAATGTACCAGAAACATGTGTGAGCGCGTATTCACACGCGCAGTCGCGTCGCAGGTGAAATTCTCAGGTGCCGGAAACCTGCTGGCAATCAGAACAACTACGATTTACGAGGCCATGCATGGTAAGTGCATGTACAGGAAAGTAACTAGACATATTGTTTAGGAAGTTTCACAGCACGGGCATCACGCCCAGTGACGTGGCGAAATGCATTAAAAACTGGCTGCATAACGTGCGCCATAGATCTGCAATTCATAGGTTACGGAGGCAGTTACTGCAACAGCGCGAGGTACTATTGCATTTCATCTCAAAGTTGCTTTACGATTACATTGCAGGTAGATACCAACACCCCCGACGAAATCGTGGATTTGAACATCTAAATGTTGTACACTTCATACACTTGTATAAATATAACGTCCTTTCTTCAGCTTGTGTCCTCTGCTGCTCGTCTAAGGAAACGCACCGGGTCGTCATTGCAGTGCGGACACAAGGACGCCAGGTAGGGGTTAGGAGCTGCGTCACTAGCATGTGCCTTCCCAATTTCGTTGAACCGGCAATTACTTAAGAAAGGGGGTGCGGTTGGTCTCAGATAAGTAGGATACCGCAATAGGTGAGGTGTTTCAAAGAGTGAAAGCGTGCATAGAGTCCCGTGCCGTGGTCCACGGTAGCGGTACAACTTGACTGCTTACCACTTATCAGCTGATTCAAGGTCACGCGTGGGCGGGGTCGAACATTGATTGGTCCAAAAACCGTCTCACTTGCTCGGGCCACGGTTTTTCAACGTCCACTATTTTGCAACCGCTCACTCCGGAGTCCCAATCGTCCGTGGTGATTTGAGTTATACTTGACACATATTAAGGGGCGATTTGGGGAAACAGGTGCAGCAATTCTTCCAGCTCAACACAGATTGTTCAACACGGGGCCACAGCTTGAAACCTTTTAACTCTCGGAGGAACTGTATCCGGTCCGATGTCGCGTTATCCCCACGGGTTGTGAATGAGTGGAACAATCTCCCCGGATGTGTGGTAAGTGCCCAGACAGAGGAATGTTTTAGAGAACGATTGGACAACTACATGCTGAGCATGCCTGGATTTCGCTGTTTTTAATGTAGCTGTGCCAATCCCTCGGGGAACACAGTTTAGCAACAACATGTGTTTTCCAGCTAATGAACGGGAGGTGATGGAGTTGACACGGGTTTTCCCTTCTGCTCGCTACAACTCTATGAATGCGCCCAGCCGTCGCACTGTAAGACATTGAGGTCGAATGCTGTCCATCGTGCAGTCAAGCGGCGATGAATCTCAGTCAGCCGTACCTGGCTTAATAGTCTGCGCAGCTTCCACATCCAACAGTGTAGCAGATTCAGATACTGTGCCAGACGTGCTGTGTACATTTGTTAGCTAGTAACAAGTTCGTAAGTGCGATTATCCCGACCTCAGAGACCCATGACTTAGTTGACGTTGGAAATACATCAAATAAAAGTGAGACTTGTTCCCTTACCCACATCTGTACAGGAGATGAGTCCTGCGAAACATATCCCTGTATTATGCAACTGAAAGGAAACAGTAGTTCGGGTTTTACAACCGACCAACTTCGAGAGAATCTTCAACAATGGGTCATACGATGCCGCATACCAGCTGCCTCTGTAAATACTCTACTGTCAAGGCTTCCACGGTGTAATCCAGACTTGGCCAGAGATTGTCGAACGCTGAGAAAAACCCCGATTTACAATAAAGGAACGCATGCTGCCCGGGACGTTCGGTCACCTAGGATTAGAGCTAAGTTTGTTAAAGACGATACAATGGAACAAGTTATAACGGGATGCAGTAGTGCGCACAAAACTGCATGTAACCGGTTTTCCACCATTCCGCTCGTCCCCAGTGCAGATATGGCACATTCTTTGCCGCGCCATTTCGCCAAATGTAAGCGACGTATTTCCTGCAGGCTTGTACTGTAGGCCAAAGAAGCCTGCCGATGATGACCACTATATGGCAGCACTTTTGCTAAAATTGACGGCGTTGTGTGAGAAAAAGTTGACCTTCCCATGCAACCCTTTTTCCAATCCAAATGAATTGCTTGTCGGACATGATGAATTCTTTTGGCGAACTGTTGAAGCAAACGATCACTGTCGTTTTAGCATGTCTGCCTATTTCGTTAACATCGGTGGAAGGACTGGCTACATTGGATGATTCCCTCATTGACGGCGCCCTGCAGGACAACTTTGTAAGTTGATGCGTAAACGACATCTATACATTGCACAGGCAAAATATTTGCAACGAATTCCCGGAAAAATCTCTGTCCGAGTGCAGGAAGAGCATGGCTGAACGCATACTCACGCCTCACTTGACCTCACAGATTAGTTTCTCAGGCTGCAGAAATATGCCGGCCTTCTGCCGGACTACCATTTATTCCCTGATGCATGGTAAGTGCAAAATACCGGGCAAAAACTTTGCAGGTACCCTTCTCAATCGCTTCGGTACGAGGCTCGCAAGTGTGGCGCAAGTTATCAAAAACTAGTTGCGCAATGTGCGCCTAAGAACAAGTGCACATGTCGTCAATAGAACCCTTCCTAGCAGCCAAGTACCATACACGAACACGTTTAACCATAATCGCATTCATTCGCAGACAACCAATTTACAGACGCTTGAAATAGTAGATGCGCCTTAACTCACAAGCATCTATGTACATCGCATCTGCTACTTTTACATTTAATATAGACTTCCTATTGCTTATTGCTCATTTTGTTTCTCTCATGGGGATGCTGTTGTAGCATTTTTAGGTTACCACTAGCAGATGCGGGTTAAACCAGCGCGTAAGCAGGACATATACCGCAACGCATAGGAGCCAGCCGCGCAACTGGCTTACGCCTTCAGCATAAGCGGAGCGGCGTGGTTCGCTAGTAAGCTGTAATCGGATTGGTTGGGTCGCTGCAATCTGATTGGTTGCTGTCTAGCAATAAGCCTTCAACTCTCATTGGCTGCCGATGAACGGCTCGCTTGCAGACCTGGCAGTTTTGGCAATTGAGCCGTTTGCTGAACCGATTCCCCCTGAGCCTAGATACGTCACAGATCTACACGGGAACGACTCACTGTGCTAGCAGGGGTGGAACCACCTCCCTGAATGTGTGGTAAGTGCCCAGACAGAGGAATGTTTTGAAGAGCGATTGGACAAATACATGCTGAGCAGGTCTGGCTTCCGCAGTTTTTGCTGCAGCTGTAACAATCCCTCGAGGAACAAATTTTAGCAACGTCACGTATCATCCAACCATTGAACGGGTGATGGAGCTGACACGGGTTTTCCCATCTGCTCTCTAAAACTCTGTTAACTATGCAGTTTGTTACGACCATGGCTTAATCCATCGGGGAGGGCAAGCGACACCTGTAAGTTTATAAACGAATCAGCACGGGGGCGATAGACGTCTTTCTAAGTTTTAGTAAATATGAGAGAACCAAGGGTTAAAGCTGGGAAAGAGCTGTGAGGAGTGCGACAGTGCCGATATCCATTGGAGCGCTTTAGTATAAGTAGTTGCGAGCACAGATAAGAGCTCCATTGCTTAGTCTGGACAAACAAAGCGTTTCATGACCAGTATCAAAAATAAAGGAACACTGGTATGTGATGGTGACTGGAGTGGGCCCAAGACAGCACATCAGTAAACTTTAAACAAACCCATTACGATTTATTCTCCACGTTGCGAGACACTATTTAACGGGCTTGATCATGCTAATACAAACGCGTAACATCAGTAATGGTACTGAAATGTTGCAAGTTAACCAGTACATACTGGATGTATGTGTGGTATATATATGACTTCACGTGTAAATCGTCCTGTTGAGTGAAATTGTGAGTTTGTTCGGTGAATTCGCTAATATAGGAATGGAACAGATGAAACCTTTGAACTGGCTGTCGTTCGAGAAATGGGTGAGATCCTCCGGTATGGCAAGTGTCAATGACTTTATTTCGTGGCGAGTCAGTGTTGTTAAGCAAACATGTGGCTTTTATAAACAGAACGCTTGCCAAGCGAAAACCCACCACGTCCTGGAACACTACCGCCAAATCATTAGCTATTGCGAGTTAACCCGAAGCCCCCGGCTGGCACCAGGTGGGGGTTGTTTGGCATGCTAGCCTACAGCTAGTTTAAATTTCCGAAACACTACTCGAATATGCTTCTCTTAAATCCGCACTCCCTTCTTACTAATTTTCGGCTGTGCTGCTGCAACTTGTGAACGCTGCCTTGGTGTCTGCTTGAAAGTTTCATATTTGATGTGCAATTACAAGTGAACGTCTGTTGTCATTATGTTCGGCGTCTTCGACAGGCATAGCGTTCACCGTAACAAGAAGTTAACTGTGCTTTGACTGTGACACTGATAACACCAGCAGTCACTCGAGCGCCCGATACAGGACACTCATCGGGCGTTCGTGAAATATGGCAAATGAAATCGGATTATAGCCATCTCCTGCACAACGTCGACAGAAAACATCCGTAGTCCTTCGATTAACTTCTTAGAATAAACACACTGCTTAATAAAACCTAGTAGAAGTGTTCACTTCGTGAATTCAGTATTCAACCAACATTACGCGTAACCTCATAAGTGTACGCTGCTTATTTCGGTTATGCGACATCTTTAGGTATCGCCCATAAAAGTGTGATAAGCGTACAGGATTGCACTCCCAGTATCTGAAACGTCGCGTCACCAGCAGATCCTTCCCACGCAATGTTATCTGTGAGTGATTAATGTCCGCTTAACGAAAGGCACAGATGCCATACAGTGAAAATTAGCCCTGAATTCAACGGAGGCGCTGCCAAGCCATGACTGATGGTAGATTCCGACGTTAGTTTCAACAGATAACAGGGATTGCGTGGATGTGACAAAAGCGGACTGTCCTGCTGGTCAGGATATGAGCAGTGAGTACCCGTTGCGGTAGTTCCACAGTGTAGAAGAATGGCGTTCCGTCTCGTAGTGTAGGTGGCCGGGGTTCGCGTCATGGCGGTGTCGGGGTTGGATTAGCCGGCATCGCTCGGTCAAGTGATTGAGCGGTGGTCCATTTTTCTATTTCTTTTTGATCAAAGGAGCATTATTAGGCATGTAAGCACTTTTCATACCCTTCATGACGAACTTGACGGAATCGCGTGCACCAGTTGTGTTGGTGGCTATGTTGAGGCCAAGATCATAGATAATCTAATGCCATGCGTTGAGGAATACGCAAAGGAGGGTAAAGGGGAAGTGCTGCTGAACATTTCTCTGACATTCCGAAACGTACCATTCGGAATTATTTTGGAATCTCAGCGGTCTGTCGGCGGAGTTTTGCGATGGTAGGGCACCCAGATGTGTGGAATTGCAAAAACGCAATCAGTGGTCGTGGCAGGTGAGGTAATGTGGGATATCACCAACGCCACAATCTTTACGGCGCGACGTTTGTCGAAGAAATGGCAGTTTGTAACGATTCTATCATCCCGAATTCACACTACGGAAAACTTATGCGTAGCACGTTATAAACAGTAAGTATCTCCAGCGGTTCAATTGCATTAAGGATGTTATATAACAGGGGTGTATTTTATTCTGTGGCGGCAGAGCCTAAATTGCGCTGCGGCTGGTTGTGACTATGATGATCTACCCACTGCTGCTTCTGTTGCGCCATTGGCTCATGTCCCGGAAGAATCCACATAGCGACCGCTGGGTGGGAGTTGGGTTTCGCCCTTCTCCCTGCTAAGATCCAGGACACCAATCCGCACGAGTCAGTGAACTGACCATGTGCTAAATCTTCTGCCTTTCGGGAGTACATTTAATCGAAGGCTTTGGCTGAGGATCCGAGTAGTTCTCCTGTCAGGTGTGGGCGCCCTGCCAGTATCCTAGTCCATCCTCTTTGGAGGTTAGCAAGTGGTCGATGGCCCAATTCCCGTAAAACCTAGCCATGGGAGACAACAGGTCTACGGGTTATAATCTCAAAGCTCGATTGGCGTAGAACACGAGCGCCACACATTGCCTCTGACGGTGGGAGGGCACCTCCGGGTTTGCTACTGCCCGCCTCAAGCCAGGCAGCCCCTGGTCAAATTGACGCAAACCCGCCAAAACCCACCTGCGTCTGGCCGTGGTCGCAGATGTATCCTACCTACTACGGTCGCAAAACATATATGAATCGTTCCAGTACCTCAAAGGCTGCGTGTGATGGCCGTCAAGCAGATCCCAATCTGTCTCTGCAATCACATTCCCCATCTGGATCTGCTCCCCACTGCCTTGTGGGTCAGGCTATTGAGTCAAAGGCTCCGGGCGAAGTCCCTCAAGCAAACCTCCGAAGCACGACAACCACCTCGCGTGCGATTGCCCACCAATGCAATCGTATGCCTGAGCGCAAAGCGCTCAGCATCGGGTGCTCGAACGTGCGCACACTACTGGACCGGAATTCCAGCGAGCGCCCGGAGCGACGCACTGCACTGGTCGGGATGGAGCTGGCGCGTTACCACATCGATATTGCGGCGCTCAGTGAAACTCGGCTGGCTGAGCAAGGTAAGTTGCATGACACAGGTGCTGGCTACACATTCTACTGGGTGAGAAACGCCGCCTCTGCTCCACGTGAACATGGGGTCGGATTTGCAATGGCCGATCGCCTCCATGGCCAGCTGGTGGGTGAACCAACAGGCATCAGCACGCGACTGATGACTGTTCGCCTACGACTCGGAAGAGGTAAGTTTGCAACTTTTATAAGAACGTACGGTCCGTATATGTGTTGTCCTGATGACACGCGTGACCAATTCTACACGCAGCTATCCTCCGTGATACGGTCTGTGCCGAGGAGCGACCGACTATTTCTGCTGGGTGATTTCAACGCGCGCGTTGGACGTGATGCATCGGTGTGGGCAGATGTTATCGGCTCGCATGACATTGGTTCATCGAATGCGAATGGTGACAGGCTACTCTCACTGTGTGCCACTCACGGTCTGACGATCACGAACACTCGGTTTGCACTGAGTGCGAGTGATATAGCAACTTGGACGCACCCACGGAGTGGGCAGGCTCACCTGCTCGAATATGTCATCGTACGTCAGCGTGATATGCGTGAAGTGCGCATGACAAGTGTACTGCGTAAAGCTGAGTGTGGCACTGATCACAAGTTGGTGCGGACCAAACTGTACGTATATTTTCGTAAATCTATGTATTGCACTCCCGCCGTGAATCGGCGTAAATCTAACATTCTCTCCCTGTGTAATGTGACGAAACGTACTGAGCTGGAGAAGGCGATGGCTGCACGCCTGTGTGATGATGTGGATTGCATAGCCACAGTGGGCGACCTGTGGCATCACATTCGCGACCAGGTGACAGCTGCAGCCGGGGAGACCATCGGGTGCGCAATCTGTAAGCGGCCTGATTGGTTTGATGAGAACAATGCGATGGTTGGCGCATTGGTGTCGGGGAAGAATGCAGCATTTGCTCCACATGTTGCAGACACCAGTGACTTGGGGAAGAAGATTCAGTTTCGCAGACTTCAACGATGACTGACCCTAGAGCTCCGTCGTATAAAAAATGCAAGGTGGACGGAGAAGGTGAAGCAGATGGAATGCTACGCCGAACGCCGCCAACACAAGGAATTATTTCACTCCTTGAAGGCGGTGTATGGACCGAGATTGGAGCCGCTGAGGACGCTGATCGATGGTAGTTCAGGCGCTAAATTCACACAGACTGCCGACATAATGCAGATCTGGTAAAAACACTTCGACTGTCTCTTGGACAACCGTTCAGAGATTGACTGGCCTACATTGAACGGCCTCAAGCAGCATGATGTGAAGACGAGTCTGGCGGACACGTCGACACTGGATGAGACACAGAGTGCACTTGCTTAGCTGCGTAACGGCAAGTGTGCTGGGCACGACGGGATTCCGCCTGAACTATTGAAACGCGGCGAACGCGAGTTGTTGACTGCGCTGCACCACTTGGTTCAACGCGTATGGATTGAAGAGGAGGTGCCTCCTGAGCTAAAGGATGCCCTTGTACTACCAATGTACAAGGGCAAAGGTAGCAAGCAACGTTGCACGAATTATCGTGGCATCAACTTGCGGAGTTGTGTGGGCAAGGTGATTGCCCGAATCCTGCTCAACCGCCTCGTCAGTCAGGTTATGCAACCTAACGTGGCGTAAAAAAATGCAGATTCCGTTTGGGTCGCAGCACTATAGATATGGTGTTTGTGGCTCGTCAGTTGCAGGAGAAGTGCAGAGAACGACACCAGCCATTGTACTCGCTTTTTGTTGATTTCACCAAGGCATTTGCTACGGTGAACCGCGAGGCATTGTGGCTGGTGTTGGGTAAGTTTGGTTGCCCGCGTAAGTTTGTAAGTTTATTCGAATATCTGCACAGCGGTATGCGAGCGAGGGTGCAGCTGAGTGGAGAGACCTCGGATGACTTTGCAGTTGTCTCCGGTGTGCAGCAAGGCTGTGTCTTAGCTCCTGCCCTGTTTAATTTATATCTTCATGCCATGATGTCTTGTGCTTTTGAATCGGCTTGTGCTTACGGTGTTCGTGTGGAGCACCGTATTGATGGTGGGTTGATGAATATCTATCGTTTCGGGGCGAGAACCCTAGTCTGTGAGACAAATATCTGTATGTTGCTGTTTGCTGAGGACTGTGCGTTGTTTGCGCACAGCGCGGATGAATTGCAGCACATGACTAGTGCTCTGGCTTCGACAGCGGCCAGATTCGGGCTCACCATCAACACAAGCAATACGGTCTGTCTCTTTCAGTCTTCAGCGGAGGTGCAATCTTCTATATTGCCACAAGTCAGCGTTGGTGATGAAACTTTGGACATCACGTCCAGCTTCCGCTACCTTGGGGTGTTTTCGACTAACTTTGAGCTGCGTATCCGCGTATCGAAGGCAGCGGCAGCGTTCGGGAAGCTAGAGTACCGAGTGTGGAACAACCATCAGCTTACCATTGGTATGAAGCTGATGGTGTACAAATCCATGGTGCTGTCCGTTCTTCTATACGGCAGTGAAACATGGACGATGTACCGGCGGAATGTGCGAAATCTCGAGCGGTTCCGTCAGCAGTGTTTGCGTCGGCTTTTGCGCATCAGTTGGGGCGACAGAGTTGCAGACACGGAAGTGTTGCGACAAGGTGGGATGTATGCAGTGGACTGCATACTTGTACTGAGACACCTGTGGTGGCTCGGTCATGTGAGCCGTATGGATTCGACGCGGATACCGAAACAACTCTTATACGGTGAGCTGAGTATTGGGAAGCGACATGTGTGGAAACCAAAGTTACGTTACCAGGACATGATCGAAGTGAGCCTCTCACGTTCTAATCTTGATTGCAAGTCATGGGAATCAAAGGCGGTTGATAGGCGTGCATAACGCGATCTACTCAGGAAGGCAGTTGCCGAAGTGCGGGAGAAAGGCCTCATACATGTAGAGTTGAAGCGGCAAGTGCGGAAGCGACAAGCACCGATGGGTTGTCCTCCATCGACATCAAGCGCATGGTGCTGTAGAACATGCGGTCGCGAGTGCCTGAGTCAGGCAGGTCTAGTCAGCCATGAGCGAGGCCACTCGGGACCACTACCGAAGCGACGATGGGTGCTGCAGAAAACGTAGGCAGAACCGGCGCAGCGTTTGTCGGTACGCTGCATTTGATTTACTAACCGCGTGCTTGCATGTTAAGTCTCTTTATTTCAGGTGGTGGATTTTCAGTTTTGTCCTAAAGCTTTTCTTTCTCATATAAATGCCTACCTATACTCTCTTCTATAAACTTGCACACGTCGCTTAAGCCAGTTGTAGTTAATTTCGATAACATTTTCGTGTTTGTGGCATTTGCGTGAAATATGCTTTCTGACCTCGTGAACTTATCTCCGATTCGTTTGTAAACAACTTATTTCATGTGCTCATTAATCTAAGATTTATGTCACCGTTTCCTTATACATTACTCGATTTATTTTCTTTGTTAGCTTTCTCTCAACTGATTGGTTGTTGCTTGATATCCCCGGTGTGGCTGCGCTTCATGTGCATGTTGACAAGGTGCCTACCTGTCTATTACCCACTACCTCGTCCATACTGGCTCTAGGAGACAGTTGGTCTTTGCTGAAGGGGACGGGGTGCACGGTCCTTGTGGCCGCATTAGGATCAAAGATTTGTTCTATGCACTCGGTTTCGAGTGGACTACGGTCCAGCCACCGCCTTGTGTGCGCTTGATTCTTCAAATACAGCGTGCTTGTGTTTGTCTGTGAAGGCGTGTGGGCCGGCTCCGTTGATGGAACTTGGCTACCATCCACATGCCTCCCGGTCTTATTCCTTCGGGTTTACACTGGATATATGGTGTGTGGATGGAGCTGTGGGTGGTGCAGTGCAAGCCACCCATGGTCCCTCTGTAGGCGCAGGCGTCCTGTGGCTGGCCACAGTGACAGGTAAATCCGAAACCGGGTGCAGCCAACCATAGCAAATCAAGAACTGGCAAAATGTTCCGTGCTACTTGCTGTACAGGTCAAAGTAACCACGCAGATGCTTTTACACGTAAAGCTTTGTAGTCTATGATCAAGCTATAGTGCTCTCTGGCATTTTGCGCAACACTGATATTGTGCGCATTGTTAACAGGGTACCGATGCAATCTCGTTGTTCAGCTTAATGCATCTGAGCGACTTAGACATTAACTTCTCTATGGTTTGCGCGTTCATCTGGCGTGGATAATCCGTTTCATACATGAGGACAATGGCCTCACATTAAGCTGGCTTCATTTCTCTGATATCCCGATATCTTCTTGTACTACGTCATGGGACGAGAGTAAACATGTTCACTAACCGCATATTATACATCACACAAACCTGATGCAAAGGATATAGCAGTGTTCCGTAGGTTGCGTGTACCTGGGTCGATGTTACAGTTCGGTGTGGTGCTAAATACTCACACAACTTAAATGTTCCATCGTACACGGTAAAGTGTTCTGTGGAAGAACATGTTGCTGGTGCTATTCCTGTCAACGAAATCAGCGCAGCTGATTTGCAGTGCGCTCTTTCACTGCCGCATTCATCTAATGTGCACATTTCACGCGTGGGAGCATCAAATCTCTCATACAAATATACATGATACATGTATATCAGGCTCCATAATTCGTCGCAATCATAAGATCAGCAGAACTAATTGCATGCAGTGTACGTGTCGTATTGTCAACGTCCCGTCGTCCGGTCTTCGGATTCCGCAGCAGTTGCATAACAAGACAGTGGTAGAGGCGCTTCTACTGCACTATCATCTTCAGATCTCAGGTTTTATAACTCAGGCAATGTAGCCGCAAGCAGTTTTGCTACTTGTATGAGGATAAATCCAACAGGTGCGCGAGGTAGGGTGTGTGCGCTTGCCGTATGTGACGGGCGGGGCCTGTCACCGCTAATCCCATAACAAAGGGGTTGGAACAAGATGGAGAGATTTGGGCAGCTCTAGCCGGATTGGCAATCATTTACATGGTGCACAGCGTGTTGGGTAACAAAGGCGCGGATAGTGTGGGTATGCTAGTTGACCGTTCAATGTGTTCAAGGCAGAAGCTGGAGCATGAGTGAAAGTGCGGTGTGAATAGATAGCATTAGGGCACGATAAGTTGGGTTAGTGTTGCTAACTTCTGCTGCGTTCGTCTAAAGGCGATGTGGAGCTAGCGAGTCGAGACAGTAAATTAGTTCCTTATAGAACAGTGCAGCCGACTCACACACAGAATCAGATATAAATAACTCATCCCCCTTAATTGATTTCATGAGTACGGCAAAGGTTGTCCAGTTAACGATGTGAATCGGACGGTAGACTATGACTGCATCTGCTGTTGCGGAATAGGCAGTAGGTCGCTTTAAATAAACCGAGCATTGCACTAATCTAATATCACTACCGTAGAACTCATGGCCAACCGACATTCGGGTTGATGGAATATCCAGAGTAAACATTAAGAATATACTACGTCCTAGTTGGAGCGGTTACATTTTGCCTCCAGCCGCCCAAATTGATACGTGCTAATAGACTTCCATACGTCGTTGCTGTAGCGGGTGGGATTCACTTTCACTTAGGCGGTTTGAAAGCTGCTGCAACCAGGTTGTATTTGCACAAAACCATTGACGACTGCTCACAAGTAACCCTACGTTTGGTGTCGCTATAAGATGAGGTAACGGGTGGTCTGTAAACACACCAAAATAGCTCCGTCGATCCCAGGATATCAGCCATTATCCATACTGAGTCCATGAGTACGGACAACTTTTCTTGGTTTGTATTTTTGTTATAAATGGCGGCTCACACCCCTCGTTTATGCACACCAGATTGCATGCAAAGCTGATAGTCAGGAGGTGAGTATACCTTCACTTTAGCGTAAGGGGAAAACCATGTTTTCATAACAGAAATTGCGTCCAGGTCGGCGAGGAAGGACAGTGGACGCAGGATGTACATTTTATTGTTTAGGGACCTAGTATTTATAATCGTCATTGAGGAAGAACAATTAGTGTCTACAAGTTTAACGGACAAGGCAGTGAAGCCATTGATAGATACTTGGTAATCTACAGCAATTGTAGGAAGTGGGTGAGAAGACATTGCAGGATGTATTTGCGCTTTTGCGTGTTTGGTGCTGGGATGAACCTGTAGTGGCTCATCCCCACCTGGTTTAAAAAATGCGCAACTTTCAGGGTAAGAAGCAATGTATCGTTTGGTCTAGGTATATGAACCGGCAGCATATGTTTGAAGCAAGTTGCAGTGCGTAATAACCTGGGTGCGCGTGAAGTTGAACGGATCTGTGTATATTGCCAAAGGAAACGCTAATGCGCTGTGCCACGTAAGGTGCGTAAGGGGTGTTAGGTTGTTATCGAGAGGGAGCAGGAGCGCGATAAGTATTATTAGGAGGCTAGTGGGAAACATGCATACAGGTGTGAGGCAAAATACCGGGGGTACCGTAAACGAGAAGCAATAACGTGAATCAATTAAAGGAACGTTAATACCCTGTGTCGCACAAGGTTCCTAAGTGTTGCTAAGTTGCTAGCAAGTGGGAGCAAGAGCACGATACCCATTGAGAGGGTAGTAGAAATGCAATGCCGTGATGCTGCCTCGTACAGGCTCTTTAGTATTCCTAGCTTGCTTTAGATTGGACGCCGCTCCTACCGTATTTTGCCGCATGTTGTCTAACTAAAATTGGTCAGGCCCCTGTTCGTACGACTGATCTACCGGCGTGTTACTTTTGAGAAGTAGCGTGACGAGCTCCGAGAATCATATTGTTAATGGTAGTCGGTTCCATGCGAACGCATACTTGCATAGGAAAATGTTACCTCGTATATTCCATTTGGCACTTTTGAGAATGAAGGAGTATGGTTTACTGAACAGGGGGATATCGATGATCAATGGTCGTTTGAGTGATCACTGCTTACCGCTTGGAAGCAGCTAGTAGAGGTCACTCTGTGTGGCTGCACCTGTTGTCACTTAGGGACAAATCCCCTTTATGTTGGGGTGCGCTCGATATATTTTATATCGGCAAACAGTCCAGGAATTTCCCCAAACCCATGGTTATCAGCTTTGAAGATTTGGGGATTTGAAACAAAACAACAAAATTATCATTCTGCGGCTTCCCCATAAAGGATTCCGCTGAAACTAGTTGCACTTGTTACGGCAATTTAGTGTGAAGAGGGCGATCGCTGTTTCGTAAAGGAACGCTGGTCCTATTCCACAGCACCTTTGTCCAATTTCTTTGTATTACATAGCACTATGGAGCAGTATTATAAAAGGGGGCGTGCACAGAGCTTGTAAAGTGTGGCTTTAAATTCTGCCACGGACATCGTTCTACAGATGTGTCCGATTAATAAACTAGCACTTGCAGTGCTGTAGCTCACTTGTTCTTTAAAGTAAAGTGGCGTTGAGTAGCGTACTCCGAGTTCTCTTACTACTTTGCAGTAGGCAGCATTTGTGGCACATGACACAGCATTCTTTCGGCGAAAGTTCCCGCTTCCAGGTTTTGCTACAGCTATGCAGTGCAGTGTGGTCACTATGGGTATCAGTGCGACCGCTCGATATATCCTACTGGTTGAATGCGATGCACGCCTGTGAAGGTATGAGCAAATGGGTACACTAGGTATATGCGTATAGCAATGGTTCAGGGGTATTACTGAAGACAGTAGGAATGCAGATGGTCTCTGATTTTACACATAGACAAATGTCGTGTAGTTATAGTATCGAACTCGGAGACGAGGCTGGTGCGCGGAAAAATTAGAGATAACTATGTCGACAAAGCCAGCGTTAGGTAAGGTTTTGCTATGCGAACATATCCGTGCATGTTAAATATAATAATTTGGTATGGTTGTTTCTGATTGAAGAATCAGTGTGCCACGCCAGGTACAGCTGGCGTACAAAGCGGGATCTACATGGGACTGGATGCTCGATGATAGCGAAATGAAATGGCTTTTGGTAGTCACAAAGCCACATAGATAGCAGAAGGCAAGCTTAGTGATTAGGTGTTCCCGCGTTGCCAACAGACGATTGATAAGTACGCTTATTAAAGGAAATCTTGAGCTAAATCTCCACGACTCTTTTTCGAAAATCAAGACGAATTCATGAAGAGAAGCATAATTGATCATCGATGCAAACGATTGCAGGGGCGTTTAGAGGGTCGCCTGTACCGGGAGCCCAGAGAGCGATTCGAGAAGACGGATCGAGTTGCAGGGAAACTTTTATTGGTAAAGTAAAACATTCCCTGTTACCTAGCTATAAAAGAACGACACCGTGGACGCTGTAGCTAGGGGAACGGAGCAAGTCAAGCATTCGAACTCAGCAATCAGTTCAACAAACCACACCGGTTGCCTAGGTGTACAATGAAATAATTTTAGTTAGAATTTTACACAGGCAAACCGGGGAATCTCCAGACTGCTACATAGCCCTCTCCCAGAAGGGACTGTGTAAGTAGTCCTTTGATCTACGTGAGGACTGTCCGTCGCGGGCCAGCTTTTGCGAGACCAGGTTGTGAAACCTGATGCAGCTGCTGGGGGAGAACCATGCAATCGGACCCTAGCGGGCTCCCACCCGTGTCCTCCCTACGGTGTCGAAACGGTAAAAAACTGTTTGTGGGGGGACAGTAAGTAAAGTTCACGTAGGCAGTTGAGCAGAAAGTTTGTTCCACTTCCAGTTGACGTGCGGGGATCCAGCGAAAAGTGAAACCGAGGTGCAACCAACCGACGGGGTGTATATGGAAAGCAAAATGAAAAAGCAGCGTAAATGCAAAGCAATACACAAAAGTGCGTAAAGCGAAAAACGTGCAAAGCTGTTTTTGGGTTTTCAAAAGGTTTTGTTCTTTTTTGGTAGTTTCAAAACGTTTTGATTTTTCTGTGGATTTTCAAAAACGTTTGGTAAGAGCAGAAAATTTCCAAGGCACGTTCTATGCAAAATAGTAAGTGCTAACGAAGTCCGAAAAACGAACTGGACGCTTTAGCTTCCTACCGCGTCGATTGATAGTAGGGCGAGTAGGAGTGCTGTCGGTTGAGGTAGTCGGTTCTGCTGGAGCGGACTGACTCGTCTGAGGTTGCGGTGCGAGCTGTGACGGCACAGGCTGTGAAGGTGCTTGCTGCACCGAAGAGTCAGACTTGTCGAGGAATGCTGGCTTGAGTCGATCAATGGTGATCGTCTCAGTGGTGTTGCGTCGTAGCTTGCCTATGTCGGGATCAGCTTGTTGGGCAGCAGCCATAGCGGCTAGATCAATGTTGCTGCCAGGCGATAAGCTGATCTGCTGAATGCGTGAAAGCGCATAAGCGACGGGATTGAGAGCACCTGAGACATGTCGTGCGTGTGTCGTAAATTGAGAAACGTAGTCTAGGTGTCTAGTTTCCAGCGGAGAATACTTGTCTGTTGCGCCATTAATTGCGTAGATCAATGGCTTGTGGTCAGTGAAGACTGTAAAATGTCGACCTTCGAGGTAGTGACGGAAATGTCGGATACCTAGGTAGATGGCTAACAGTTCCCTGCCGAAGGTGCTGTAACGCGATTCGGCAGGTCGTAAACATTTCGAGAAGAAACCTAGAGGTATCCATCGATGGTCGATGAGTTGTTGAAGAACTGTACCGACGGCAGTGTCGGATGCGTCGGTCGTCAGGAAGAGTGGTGCAGACGTGTCTGGATGGGCGAGAAGCGCTATGTTGGAGATAGCGTCTTTGAACTTATCGAAAGACAGTCTAGCGTCGTTTGTAAAATGAAAAGACCGTTGTTTACCGCGGAGCAAGTCAGTCATTGGTTGAACAATGCTCGCGCAGTTAGGTATAAAGCGTCTATAATAGATGACGAGGCCAATGATTCGGCGTAAGTGCTTGAAGGAACTGGGAACAGGATAGTCCTTCAGTGCCTGGATTTTGTCTGGCAGAGCTTCGATACCAGAGGCGGATATGCGGTGGCCAAGAAAGTCGATGGAACTTTGGCCAAGCTCGCATTTATCGGGGTTGACGGTAAACCCATGCTGTGTTAAGCGTTGGAAGAGTGCGTGGAGATGACGAAGATGTTCCTCATCAGAAGAGCTGGCGATAAGAATGTCATCTAGATAAGGGTAAACGCCTTCGAGTCCTCACGTTACCTCATGAATGAAACGCTGAAAAGTTTGGGCAGCGTTGCTAAGGCCAAAAGGCATGCTGAGGTACTCGAATAGGCCGAATGGCGTGATTACTGCTGTTTTAGCAATGTCGTCTGGCGCGACAGATATATGATGGTAGGCGCGAACTAGGTCGACCTTGCTTAAGATAGACTTGCCAGCTAGAGCTGAGGTCAAGTCGTGCATGTGTGGAATAGGGTATTTATCCGGGACGGTAACTTTGTTAAGTGTCCTGTAGTCACCACAGGGGCGCCAGTCACCGGATTTCTTCGGTACCATGTGTAATGCTGATGCCCATGGACTTTTGGAGGGGCGGATGATTCCCAGTTCGAGCATTTGCTCGAATTCCGCGTTAGCAGCTTTGAGCTTGTCCCGGGCTAATCGGCGAGGGCGGGCCGAAACAGGTGGGCCCTTAGTGCAAATATGATGCATGACGTCACAGGAGGCAAGTCGTTCAGGACGCGAACGAGTTTAGGATGCTTGCTGAAAACTTCTAGAAAAGGCTGTGAAGCTTGAGGTAGGACACGAATGGGAGTGATAGCAGCCACGTTAGCGCTAGTCCCGATAACACTGAGCTGTGTCCTGGAGTCGATAAGCTTCTTCCTTTTAGCGTCGACGATGAGGTCGAAGCGTTGGAGAAAATCTATGCCTATGATACCGAAAGGCACGGCTGTGACAATGAAAGGCCAGCGAAAGGTTCGCCGAAGGCCTAAATTGAGCGTTAGCAGCTTTTCGCCGAAAGTTGCGATTGGTGTGCCATTGGCGGCACGCAGCTTGGTCGGAGATGGTGAGACGACCTCATCTGGGTTACGAGGTCTAACGCTAACTTCCGCGCCAGTGTCGACCAGAAACTCGGTGCCAGAAGTTAAATCCCTAACGCGAATGAGGCGACTTTGGTGTTGGCCGGTCGCGTCCGTCGCCGAGAAGTTTCCCTGCTTCTCGGCGAAGTTGCAAGTCTTGACATATTTACGAGTAGCGGTACCAAAACGCTGATGGTACCAACAGCTAGCCTGCCTGTTGCTAGAATTAGAACGTTTGCAGGGCGATTTTGAGCGGCTATGACGACGACGGTTCATAGTAAGCTGCTGGACCTGGCGACTAAGTGTCGCAACTTGTGTTTGCAGGGCTTCGATAGTGGACTGTAAGACAGTAATAGAAGTGCGCTGGGATGCGACGGCGTTGACCTTGCTGGGGTTGGCTTGTGGCTGTGATCGTTCAATAACTCGATCCGCTAACTCTGCTAGTTGAGTGAGCGGAATGGAGCTCACTGTAGCGAGAATCGCTTGCGTGTTTTCCGGTAGCCGCTGTAGCCATAGTTCGCGAAGTAAAGTCTCGTCCATGGTTGAGGAACCAAGGAGTTGCTGCATCTCACGTAGCATGGTTGAGGGCAGTTTGTCGCCCAGCTGCAGATCCCTGAAAAGCTGCTGCAGGCGAACTTTCTCAGAGGGCATAACACGCTTGATCGTGGCTTCTTTGAGAGCCTCATAGCGATTTTCGGTCTGAGAGATGATAACGTCACGAACCTGCATTGATATCTCCTTGGGGAGGTAGGATAGGAGCTTGCAATACTTCGCGTAGTCGGAAGTGATTCTGTGGTTATAAAACAGCCTCAAGATGAACGAACCACAAAAGAGGATCCAAGTCCCAAAAAGGTGGAACTGAGAGAGATACAACGCTAAGTAGAGACTCTAACTTATGGTCTACAGATTCCATGGCTTGAATAAATTACGCAAAAATAAGCTACCGTATGCAAAAATAAACCGCAAAATATCAAAAATAAATGAAACAAGCTCACCGGAGAAAAGTTCGAAATATCCGACGTTGAGATAGTTCCGGATCCGGGGTCACCAATTTAGAGGGTCGCCTGTACCGGGAGCCCAGAGAGCGATTCGAGAAGACGGATCGAGTTGCAGGGAAACTTTTATTGGTAAAGTAAAAGATTCCCTGTTACCTAGCTATAAAAGAACGACACCGTGGACGCTGTAGCTAGGGGAACGGAGCAAGTCAAGCATTCGAACTCAGCAATCAGTTCAACAAACCACATCGGTTGCCTAGGTGTACAATGAAATAATTTTAGTTAGAATTTTACACAGGCAAACCGGGGAATCTCCAGACTGCTACAGGCGCTAAGCCGCGCAATGTGATTCAGTGCTCTTGGTTAATTAGGATATAGCAGCTATGCTTGACAACGTATTGGGATGCGGTTAGTGGGACTGGATATCCGATGCTGACGAAAAGATTAGGTTTCGAAATAAATGAATAATTTATTCTCAAATACTTGGAGGCACAAAATCTGGCATGATCAAGACTGTACAAGCGATCGTTTCGAAACAGGGACATTGCTTTGGATGAAATGCACTGTTCGCACTATATATATATATATATATATATATATATATATATATATATATATATATATATATATATCATGATGTGATGAAAGTCTGGGATCATAAATGTATGAAAGCGTAACAAATATAGTGGAGACGTAAGGTAGAAACGGGGAAGTGTCATTTTAGTGTACGTATCCTAAATATATTGAAGTGATGTGAAATGTCGCTCGGATTAACTTGTCAGTGTCAGTTTGTGTGATGGTGATAAAGCCGTGTAGATATCAGAAGCTACTAAGCTAAGGCGCTACTCCATGCTGCGTGCTAAATTGCTTCCGTATTGCTGGTAGACGAGGGCTGAAGCACACTGTGTAAAGGAACGCTTCCGTAATATATCTGCGACCCTTCACAGAAAAGCAAGAGACTAATTCATGGGGAAGAGCGTAAGTGAGCGTGGATGCAAACGATGCAAAGGCATTGGGTTGCGCAACGTGATTCGTTGGTCCTGAATAATTAGAGGATAGCAACTGCCTGACGAAGAAATAGGTAGTTCCAGTTCTGATTGAGTAAGGGAACTTGTAGGTGGAACTTGATTTCCAATGATAGCAAAATGCGTAGACATTTTTGGTGCTAATGTCATGTCGATATCATAAGTCTTTAGTGTACCTTTCCGAAGTCAGAAAGTCTTTAGTGTACACGCTAGCAAAGACCCCAGAGGAAGAATTTTTGATGAAGCCGCATAGACGTTTCGCAATGCTCAATGTTCCTTTTATCCCCTAGGAACGCAACTGTAACCCCCACCGGATTCAGCGCCACAGGCACCATCAGAATGATCAATCACGTGACAGCCACAGTTAGATTTCACACTACTGACAAGCTCGTTAGTAGGATGAATTAAAATACATTTGTATATTTACATGTTCATGGGTTGTGGCGATAGTAGCATCAGCCGATAATGTGGCTAGATTATTTCTACAGAGAGCAAAATCTGGGGAAAACCATTCGTTTGAAGAAGGAACTGCCCAATTTTTCTCAGCGAGCGCCCGATGAGTGATACAATTTTTGCCACTCGGGCACCCATCGTACTTCCAACGGGCGTTCATCGGACACTGCTGCTAATTGGTGAGCTAGCATTTTCTTGTTTTGTTTTTCGCAAGGGCCTTAAGCCTTTCCGTATTACACCTAGCACTAGACATTTGGACAAACTCACACTCAAGTTCGCCACTGTGTGGAGCAGCTACAGAGCAGTCTACTTTTTCTCTGTGGCAAACCTCCCTTAACCATTCGGTAAGTCTGCATTGCCATTTTACATCTAGCACCTTGACCGTGGACGAGCAACAGACCCAACTACTAGACTCCATCTACCAAGCTACCGTGCAACTGCAGCACGGAAATACATTCACACTCTGCCGACAAACCAGCCAAACACTTCGCTGTCCCAAAGAGACGGGAACCGTGTGACCTTACCTCAAGGTGACAGTGCATCGCTAACCTGACGCGAGGTCTAGGTCCCCGCCTTCACCTCAGACGAGTAGTCAAGTATGTGCTACTTCCACCACCTATTTGACCAACAAGTTTCGAGATCAGCCTGTGTAGTGTACCTGAAACACACACTTCATCATTTTACAATATTGGAGTTTACCATTGTTTAAACCTTCAAAACGTCCGCTTGTTTTACTGATGACACTTCCGTTGACACACATGTCTTTGGCAACGGAAGTTCGTAAGCTGTTACAAGGGCTGAACCATTCTACGGCCTCTGGACCTGATTTAATTCACCAGAAACTGTTGCATCTGTGGGCTGTGAAACTAAATGGACGGCGCGCTATCGTCTTTCAGAAATCGCTTAAAAGCTGTGCATTACCTTCCGAATGAAAGGAAGCTGTCATCTGTCCTATCTTCATAAATAGGGACAGGAGTCCGCCTGCAAATTACAGACCAGTTAGTCGTTTCTCCATGAATTTTATCGGGAGGCGCACCAAGCGTCTGCTCCGATTGGCAACTGATAGATTGCCTCACCGCTATATCAGGCAAGCCTATCAAGACGCACTGCATACCGAACTGTCTCGTTCTAATGACACTGAGCTTCAGTGAAATAGGATCTCGGCCACCATGCAGGAAGCAGGAGCATCTGCTTGTGGCACTTTCAATCTTCATCACAACAGTCACTGGATATCAGAGAGGTCGGTGAACCTCTTGGCTTGCTCTGAGCTCAGTGTGACAAGAAGGGCTATTAGGCTTCAACTATAGCAAAGCTTACGTGCTGACAAGGAAGCCTGGTGAACCTGTAGGGCTCAAAAAATGAAGGAGGCAGGAGCATTAGGCAATTACCGAAAGCTCTTCCAGCTAATCCGTACCACTGGTCCCAGGAAACCAGTCGTCAGTGAGATAATCAGAGACAGCACAGGTGCACTGATACACAATAAGGAGCGCAGTATGGCTCGTTGGGCGGAACACTCAGGCTCAGTTCAGCTAGCCCCCTGCTCCCGGACCTCTTCCTACTCAGGTGATGCAGGACGAGCCATGGACGGTTAGTTTGCAGCCTCCATCGGAGGCCGAGGTCGGAAACGCGATCACAGTCCACAATCGTTTTCATTCCGCTGGCCCGAATTCCCTCCCACTGGCACTATTTACGAATGGAAGTGAGGTCTTTAAAGCACTGACCTGCCTATTCGAAAGCATCTGGAAGGAAGAGACTGTCCCGGATGATTGGAGCGAATCGATTATAGTGGCAATACACAAGAAGGGCAGTTGCACAGATTTTGCTAACCACAGTGGTAATAGCCTAATGCAAGTTGTGACATAATTACTGGCATTGATTCTCGTTCGTCGCCTCACTGTGGAACGGGAATCTCAAAGTAAAGAAGAGCAGACTGGTTTCCGCCCAGGACGTGGCTGTATAGACCATATATTTACTTTGCGGCAGGTGCTAGAGCAGCGCCACGCATACCGCAGACCGACAATAGCTGTGTTCCTCGATTTCAAGAGTGCGTTCCATTCAGTCGATCGATCGATTCTGGTCGGAATACTTGCGCGAAAAATGTTCCCACGAAGTATGTGAACACCCTTCATGTGCTATGCTCAAACACTAAAGGTCACCTCAGGGTCTACGGTAGTCTGTCGGATAGCTTTCCGACCACAAGTGGCGTTCGTCAGGGTTGTCCGATTTCCCCGTTTTTGTTCAATTTCGTCGTGGATTCTATCATGGAGTGTTCCCTTGCGGAATCTCACGATGTAGGCGTTGAAGTGCTGCCTGGTGAAAGGTTAGTTGATCTTGATTATGCGGACGATATCGTCTTTCTTTTTGACCATTTCGCGACGGCACAGCCATCCCTGAATAACCTGTCTAGAGTGGTCCCATTATTTGGTATGCATTTCCCACCTTCAAAGTGCAGAGTTGCTGCAGGACCACCAGCCACATTATAACCCGTTGACTCTTGCTAACGAGGAACTCAAGGTGGTTGATCAATGCACTTATCTTAGCAGCTGCATCAGCAATGATGGCCACATAGAAATTGACGTGAGCTCATGCATTGCAAAAACCAGAGCTGCCTTCTTGAATCTGCGGCATCTTTGGCGACAGAAAGGAGTTTCCCTTCTTCTGAAAGCCTGTGTATACAAGGCCACAGTGGGGGCCGTTTTGCTCTATGGTAGTGAGAATTAGCCCCTTCGGTCTGAAGATCTGAGGCGCCTTCAAGTCTTTGATCATCGTTGTCTGCGAGCTATTGCTAGTGTTGAATCGCACCAGTGTGTCCGCAACCATGATATGCGTGGGTGAGTACTAGGTAGTGATAACCATGCTAGCTCCCTAGAACAACAGATAACACTGAATAACTTGCATTGGCTTGGGTACGTGCTACGTATATCTGGTCACCGATTACCTAGGGCTTTGTTTAGTCTACCAAATGTAGGATGGCGCAAAGTTCGAGTTGAACAGAAGTTGACTTGGCAGCAGGAAATGAAGTCACTGACGACCAAACTGGGTGCCGTTGATCCGTCTCGCCTTCCGGGTTGGAGTCCACGTGACTCGTCTTGTGCTTGGCTCGAGACTTTACAGAACATGGCTCGCAACCGACACCAGTGGCGCGTCTGCTGCCGTCTCCTAATCGGATTGCCCGTTTGAAGTGTGTTTGGTGCTGAGTTATCTGCGGGGTAGTGTCTGATTGCGACGCGGGGCAGTGAAAGCCGCAAGGAACCTGTCTCGCCGATGCCGCCTTATCTTTGCACGACAGCCAGCTGTTAGTGACGGTATGTTGTCTACACAAGGTGTAGGCGCCTTGACCCTGAATGTTTGCTTAGGGCGTTAAGGTTTTCCGGTAAGTCCCCCTTCTCTCCATCCTATTATTCTTCATTTCATAGGTCATCATGGTTGTATGGCAGCGAAGCATCAGTTCAAACGGATGATATACTGCTGTTTTTGATGATAGTCTGACTAGTGTAGTAGTCAAACCCCTCGAGCAACTGTTGAGATATGCATTGGAGAGTCATGCGAGTAGGTTTAATCTACTTAGTAATGTAAAACACGAATTCCGGAGGGAGTTTCGTGTCGGACAAATCCATTGGTGGCTCGCGAAAGTTATACGGATGCAGTGGATAACGGCCATGCACTGGTAGTTCTTATCGTCGACTATTCGAAAGCGTTGGACAAAGTACCCCATTAGAGGCACGCGCAAAAGCTGACCTCCTACGGAGTATTTGGCCACATCCTTCATTGGGTGACTGCCTTCTTGGATGGTAGAAAATTATGTGTACGGGTATACCGTGGCCTATCGTTTAGGCAGTCTGTTATCAGCTGCGTGCTGCAATGCTCGGTCTTTGGACCGCTGCTATTCTCTATCTTTGTGAATGACCTAACCGCGGAGCTTGAGGTACCATCGCTGCTGTTTACTGCTGACCTGACGCTGTGGAACATTGTCGATGTTCCTGGAGGTTCCGAAGCTATTCAGCGAGTTTTGGATAAGCTTTGGGACTGATGTACTTTATGGTTACTGGTTATAAATCAGGCAACGTGCTCTATGTTTCGAATGGGAGGAGGTTGTCCTCCTGCGAAGTACTTGGTCGTTGGGGAAGAACTTCCCTGTGTATCAAGCCAGGTTGATCTACGCGTCTTACACTCTTCGGCTTTACACTCAGGCGACAGCTGGAACAAGGCCGCATGCAGAGGTTTCCGCATGTTGTGGTTAATACGACGTTCTTTCGGAGTCTTGACGGGCGGCAATTTTACGAGACTGTTCTATAAATAAATAAATAATTTACTTTCGTTATTGCGAGGCACACCATCAAGGGCATGCTTGTGGTACTACAGGCAAGTGTGATCGGCAATTGCACAAATTATTACATTTTGACCAATAGCTTAGGAATTTATGTGGGTGTGTTGACATGCAGAAGTATGTTGAAGTGAGTATTCGGAATCAGCCATGCTGTGTGCGTATGTAAATGTGATTCTGTGTATACTTTTGTTCGCTGGGTTCGCCATCAAAGACAAGAATCAAAAGGAACGCTTCGAATCGGATGACGTTCGTGATGTGTGAATGGTCCACCGGAAAAGGAAAGAGACAGTGACTTTATTTAGTGGCGAGTCACATCGGTCACGTCACAGTGCTGTTAAACGGATATCTGTGGTTTTTACAAGGCGGACGCTTGCCAGGCCAAATCCCACCACATCCTGGAACACTGCCGCCGAACCATTTGATTTAACCGGATTAACCCAACCACCCAGCTAGCACCACGGGGAGGTTGTTCGGCTAGCCAGCCTCATCTGGAATACTGCGTCCAGACTTGTCCACCCTGTCTCGTCCTGGACAAAATGGAGCTAGAGAGGGTTTTACGGGTGGGTACTAGGTTAGTTGAGGGATCACGGGGACGCACGTACCCCGAGCGTCTACTTAGTTTGGAAAGACATTTAATGCACTACCGATGGTTTAGAGGAGACCTAATTCTAACCTACTGTATCTCAACTGGGAAGGTTGGTCCAGATTTAGCTTGGCTTCTCAATCCCGCTAGATTGTCTGTTCTACGCGGTCATAACTTGAAGCTGGACAAACCGCGGCCTGATCGGATTAGGGCGGAAATTCGGCTGTTACGCAGAGTCATCGAGCGCTGGAACATGCTTCCGGAAAGGGTTATCAGGAAATCTGCGGTTAAGGGGTTTGAGGGACAACCTGACCCTCTTGGGTGCAACACGAAACCTTTCTCTTTTCCCGGCTAAATTGTATATTCATACTTCGATTTGCTTTTCTCTACTTTTCTTCATGTATGTGTATTAACTTATTATTTCAAGTGCACTTCCTTATTCTGTACCTTCGAACTTTTTTCCTATCCTTTTCTTACCTTACGTGACTGCTGTAGCAGGGACTGCTAGGGCAGGAAACTTGGGCAATAACTGGTTGGCCAGGGTGCGATACGGGTGTTCTGTTTTAGATCCGTCAATAACACTGTGCAATTCAGCAAGTCCTGGCCCAGCAATCCACTTAAGATGGAAGACTCACGGGGCTCTCTCATCGTTCCAGTCCCAGCCGAACTTGAACTTGAACTAAGGTATCTTGCTGCACCGCTTCTTGCTCTAGTTGATACGATTTTCATTTTTGTAGCCTGTACAATGCACATTTGGCTCAGTCGCCTCCAACTTCTATACTGTCCCGTATGTGACACATCGCTTACTGTCATTATTTACCTACTAGTAGCCCAGGCGCCACCCAACAATCGGTGACCCCGGTCCAGAACACGCTGCAGCGCGACGCGCTATGTTGTTTTAATCCCCCACAGAACAAGCGCCTTTCCCGTTGTCGTGACCTTGGCTGCGGACTTCTCAACCTACGCTTGGTTGCCTCTCGGGTATTCGGCCACTTTCTGGTGTCGGATTGTCAGCACTATCGCTCACTCGAGCGCCCGACACAGAACATTCATCGGGCGTTCGTAAAATATGGCGCATGAAATCTGCTTATGGCCACATTAATTGCTCAACATCGACCGTCCTGCGATTAACTTCTTAAAATAAGCAAACTACTCATTAAAAGATAGTAGGGAGGTTCACTGCGTGAATTCGGTATTCACACCCACATTACGTATAACCTGACACATGTACGCTGCTCATATAGGTATCACCTGCAGGCGACCCAGCCAGGAGATAAAATGTGGTATCACCTAGGAATTAGCCGCCCTGCTTTGCGTGAGCCTTCTGTGTTTACACCCGGCGATGATTTTAACCTTTGAGAAGCTCGAATGCAAAACTACCTGACAGTGACCACCGGAAATATATTATGAGTTTCCTCAGCGACGAAGCTGCTCGCCAACTGCTGGCTTTTCGTCTCCCACAGGATGCCCCACCGGAAGACATTTGGTCCTGTCTACGAACTGTACGTGGGTAAAACTCCTTCGACCATGTTTCTTAAATCTTTTTATGCTCGCCAACAGTTGTCTTCGGAAAACCTTTAGAAATGCGCTGCGATCCTTCTGGCATTAGCCGCAAAGGCTTTTCCGGACACATCACAAGCAGAATTAGAAAAACAAATCCTTCACCGTCTTCGTCTCGGTCTGACGAACCACCAGCTGCTTTCTAAGTTCAGTAGCAAGTCTCCGCGAGGCCTGGCCGAAGCTGTCGATATTCCAACCAACTACGAAGGGATAGAACAACTGCATTCGCAATCGGAATCTAATCTGTTGCGTCCAAGTACTTAGGTCACTCAATCTGTCCTGGATACCTATCTCACTCATCGTCGTCTTCACTCAATGATCCTCACCGATCGCAAGAACGGCCCCTAGTCCCGAATGTCTAGTAAGAGTTCGGCGGATTGGTCATCATCCTCTTTTTCATCCGCGACAAGGAGGCCCGCAAGGCCACTGGTCTCAGGAGCCCGCTTACACGCATCTGCAGACCTCGCAGCGTCACCAGAAGGCTTACTATGTACGGAAAGCTTTCGGGTATCCATTCTAGCTTGGTGATATTGTCTGGCTCAAAGTAACAGTAACACCACCAGGCCTCTCCCTGTGAAGCTCCGTCGAAACTAGGAAGGACCGTTCGTTGTGGAAGAAGTGTTGTCAGATATAACTTATGAAATCATGAAGCCAGGCGTTTCTGGTTCCACAACGGTTGTACACTTCAACTGGCTGAAGCCAGCTAAGAGACTCGCAGGCGCTGAGGACAGTGCCTGTTAGTGGGGGGAGGGGAGCAATGTAACGCGACGCGCCATGTCGTTTTAACCCCTTGCGGAACCAGCATCTTTCCTGCTGTCGTGACTTTGACTGCGGACTGCTCAACCTACGCTTGGTTGCGTCTCGGGTATTCGGCCACTTTCTGGTATCGGTTTGTCAGCAGACACTCGATAGGTTATTCGTCGATATTCGCCTTTACAAAGTGGTTGGGTTTAACTTCCGGCCACCTACGTTCCCTTTGTTTTCCATTGCATGTCATCGGGTCCATCGCGACCTACTGCGTGTCGGTTACGGAAGAACCTGGAACCCCCAACCCGGACGAATATTACAGTGCCGTCCGCCATTATGAATTTTCATTCTAGGGAGCCCGTTCCAGTGACTTTTTCTCATTACTCGCCATCGTTTTGTTTTCTCACCCGCCGCATATACTTCTTTATTTCTCACGATGAATAGTTCAGATGATAAACCATCTGCGTACGTCGTAGGTGTCATAGAGCTGGCCTCCCCACCTTTTTCGGATAATGACCCGATCTTATGGTTTGCACGTTTAGGATCCACTTTTAAAATTGTAGCATTTCTTCTGCTAATGCTAAACATCATTAACTTATATCTCGGCGACCGCAGGATATCCTCCTAGGTGAGAGACATCATAGCTTGCCCCCTCCCGATGCGAAATATGAGACTTCAGACAGGGGAGCATCCAGCGCATCACCTCCTCCAACTAGGTCTGACAGCAGCAACTGTAGAGATCTGCAGCTAAGGGACAGAATGCCTTCAGCCTTGTTGCGACAGATGCAACAGCTCCTAGGCACATCATTTGGACGCTGGGATTCTCCCCGAAATGTGTATGTGAAGTCACCTGTAAAACACACAGGCCATCTTCGTCGTGGCAAGCGCCCTGCGTCTCGCAGCATTTGCAGAAATAACTGACCGTGTCGTCAGATGACACCAGCCAATAAACGAATCTGGGGCACTCACTCGACTTAGCATCGTCGCGGCTGCAGCGACAACCGCCAATAGTGAGCTGCCAGCAATATACGCTTTATCAGCACAAATAGCGTCACTACAACGCCAAGTCGGGAAACACTCCCTAGACCGTAAGCAGCGCAGCCGCTCTAGCTCATCACCCCGTCGCACGAAGCATAACGATTCAGGCTTTTGCCTTTAGCACTCGCGTTTTGGTAACGAAATCCGCAAGTGCGAGAAACTAGGCACTTTCTCTGCCGCGAAGCAAGGAAACTTTTAGGCCTGCCGTTAATAACGACTAACGGTGTCGGAAAGCCCAAAATCGTCTTATGTACACTAGGGATTATGATTTTGAAACGCATTTCTTACTTGATACCACAGAGAAAGTCAGCGTCATTCCCCCTATGTCAGGTGAGCCTACCGCTTCATTGTCGACAAGCCTAAGTGCAGCCAGTGGCACGCCAATAGCCACCTACGGTCATCGGTCGATTACCCTAGAATTAGGTCTTCGGCACACGTTCCGATAGGTATTCACGGCCACTACAGTCCCTTTTGCTATCATCTGCATTGACTTTCTCAGGCATTTCGACCTCTTGAACGATGCGAAACGCCAGATGATAGTCGACACTGCAACGAAACTCAGTGTACTTGGCATCACCGCCGATATTGCTGTTATAACAGCAATCTACGCCTTCCCTCAGACCACGCCAGATTCCGCCAACCACTTTTATCAGTATTCCAAGTGCGTTCAGCCAATGAACGCAGCTTTGCCCGTGGCATCCAAAGTCACACACCACATACGAACGAATGGACCATCTGTCTCATGCCGTCCACACCGACTATCACCCGCGAAACTCAAAGTAGTTAGGGCGGAGTTGGAGCACTTGCTCCAACTTGGAATAATCCGTACTTCTGACAACTCTTGGTACTCTCCCTTGCAGATGGTTCCAAAGAAATCTAGTGACTGGTGCCCTTGCAGTGATTCTCGCGCAATCAACCGATTAACCGTCCCAGACAGGTATCCCATCCCACACATGCAGGACCTTAACGCATGCCTCACAGGTAAGAAGATCTTCAGCAAGATCGATCTGGTTCGCGCCTATCACCAGATACCTGTAGAAGAAAAGGACATCCCTAAAGCAGCAAGTAACGCCTCTTTGGCTTGTTGGAATTTTCAGCTTGGCATTTGGATTGCGCAAAGCCGCTAAACGTTCCAAGGCTTCATCCACGACGTCACTCGTGGCCTATACTCCGCTTATTCCTACCTTGATGATACTTTAGTAGCCAGTTCAACGAAACAAGAGCACCTCCACCACCTTCGAACTCTCTTCCAGCGCTTGACCTAACCTGGTATCACGATCAACCTGACTAAGTGCGAACTCGGCAAATCAACGGTAGAATTCCTAGGCCATCTCGTTTCATCGTCTGATATCAGAGTCCTTCCTAACAAGATTCAGGCTATCAAAGAGTTACTAGCTCCGCTGTCATTCGAGCACCTCCATCGATTTCGTGGTTTGGTCAACTACTATTGACGCTTCATTCCGCGCTGCGTTAAGCTCATGCAGCCTCTGCCCGTCCTACTCAGAGGGAATGAACGTAAGTTCGCTTTCCCTGATACAGCACAGGCAGCTTTCGCAGGGCTTAAGGATGATATCTCCAACATAGCTCACATCGCTCATTCCGAATCGACTGCACGGGTTTTTAGCACGACCGATGCCTCCAACGTCGTGGTTGGAGCCGTCCTCCAACAAGACGTTGGTGGGCAATGGCAACCCCTTGGGCTCTTTTCCAAAACCCTGCAGCCAGCGGAATCCCACTACAGCACGTTTGGCAGAGAACTGCTCACCATTTACCTAGCCATTCATCACTTCCGGCAAACACTCGAAAGCCGCGCTTTCACGGTCTTCACTGACCACAAGCCCCTCATCTTCGCCTTCAACTCTGCTTGCGACAAATATTCACCAAGGGAAACAAGACACCTAGACTTTGTCACGCAGTTCACTGCTGACATTCGTCATGACTCAGGTGTCGGCAATCCCGTTGCCGATGCTCTCTCACGTGTTAACCTCACTCTCCAATCTTTGCCTATCGTCGACCTTGCCGCCATGGCATCGGCTCAGGCTCAAGATGATGACATACAACGCACTCTGCAGTCCACCTCGCTGCATGTGCAATCTGTTCTTCTCGAAGCCACGGAAGGAAGCATTCTCTGTGACACTTTCACAAGTTGTCTTAGACCTCTCGTCCCTGTCTCCTTCAGACGCACAGTCGTTGACGCATTGCACTAGCCATCACATCCTGGTATCCGCGTTTCTTTGAAACTGGTCACCGAAAGTTTCGTTTTACCACGAGTAGCCAAAGAGATTAGCTAGTAGCGTAAGCGGAGCAGGTAAGCTCTCCGCTACATGCATAGGTCATCAGCACGGTCACGCCACGAGCTCTCATCTTTCCACTGAAATTGTGAATCGAGTGAGAACTGATCGGCCAGCACATACCAGCTCGCCTCAAGGGGATCAAATCATTCCGTCAATATGATAAACTCGTGGAGCGGAATTCACTAACATCGATTGAAAACCAGACGCAGAATAATGGAAATATTTGGGTGTTGCTCCTCGCAACACAGAACAGCATATATTATATATTATATTATGCACAATCCGTGGTATAGATATTGTGCCATCGAAATAATGGTTGAATAGGAAAACAATATAAATAATAAGAAAATAACAACAAAAGCTGTTTTGTCCAGTTTACCACTCACAGTTTTAGAAATTTTTTCAGTTTTTTAGGGGGTGGAAGGCGGGACACCGCAACACACCGATGCTCACTTCCGGCACTGATATCCATCTTGAGCTAGAGCTTTTAAGGTCTTCAGCAAGTATTCGCATCTCTCGGACCCCAACCAGGTAGTCGACAACAACCGGCCGAGGCCAACAGGTTCGCCAGCTCTTTCATGCGACTTCTGCAAGTCGCAGGCTGTCCACCAGACCGTCTCTTCCAGCCCTGTCCAGCAACCGTAAACAACGCACGACGCGGGTAACGCTGGACAGGCTTGCGTAATACCTGTCCCAGCGACCGCTGTTGTTGCAGTGAGACGAGCTCTTCGAGCGAGTGACCTCCTCTTCCCAAGACACACTGTCTAACCTTCACATTGCTTACGTGATGCTGCCATCACACACGGGCAATGGACCGCAGACAGCGATGCTCGAAGACGGATAGCCTGCGCAAGTAATCTTTACGAATGAGCCAGGTCTCGCATCCGTACAATGATACAGCACGAACAGTTGCACAATAGACCAGCTTTTGATGGAGGCATGAATGTCGAGGCGCTGCCACAAGTTCCTCATCTTAGAAGAAGCGAGGCGTGCTCTCGAGGTACGCATCGAAATCTCGTCTCCAACAGCTGCGCCAGCAGTGATGCAACTTCCCAAGTAGACAAAGCTCTCCACAACCTCTAGTGTCTTACCATCAAGAGTAAGTGCAGGCAGAAGCACCTGCCAGTCTTGGGAGAGGACCTAGCATTTGAATGGCGAAAACTACATACCATACTTCGATGCTTCAATCGCCAAGCGGTTTAGTGCAAGTTGGACGACGTGTGGATCGTCACCCGGCATGACAATATTATCAGCATAACCCAAATCAACAAGATGACCACCTGTGTGGAGTTCAACGCCAGCATTCAACAAACCGCCCAGAGAGTTCCTCAAGATATCTTAAATGGCAAAGTTGAATAGGAACGGAGAAATAGGGAATCCTTGTCGAACTCCACTGGAGAACACAAAGGTAGGCGAAAGCTTGCCACAAGCCCTAACCCTGCCCGAGGTCAGACTATATAGAGTGCGCAGTATGGAGACAAACTTCTCGGGGGCGCCATTCCTCAGCACGCATTGCAGCAGTACTGTACGATCGACAGAATCGAAGGCTGCACGGATGTCCAGGAACATAGCAATCGTTGGCCTCTGACACACATGGCGGATTGTGAAGATTTGATCGATGACGCCGCGACCAGGGCGAAGCCCAGCTTGTTCTTCTAGCTACAACGATTCGTGCGTTGGGGATAGCCTGCGAAGTGTGATGGAGACCGGCAGCTTGCAAACGACGGGAACTAAGCTTCTGCCTTAGTAATTCGAGCAGATCGTACGCAGGCCCGTTTTGAAGATGGGGACGACTATCGATTCACTCCAAGCTATTGGAACTTCCTCTTACGAGCAAACTTCCGAGAACAAAGCCGTGAGTTTACGAACCAGCGAAGCGACACCATAGAGGTGGAGGAAGACCATCAGCGACAGGTGCTTTATAAGGCTTCATTTGGTGGAGCTCCTGCTCGATTTCCTGGTAAGAGGGAGGATCTGTGGGGGTAGATCACTCGGCCCCAGTGCGCGAGCCAGTAGTAGCAGATGGAACTGGGGGCCAACGAAACTACGAGCCAAAATAGTTGGCCCATCGGTCCGACCGTCGTTGAAGGTTAATGATTAAGATGCTATCCTTTTCGCATATTGTTTCATATTTACCAGATCGAACACCGGTGATTCGGATGAGATGAAAAAATGTTCTTGTATTATCAGAGAGATTGGCAAGCTGCATCTCCTTAGCAGGTCACCAAGCTTCGCAGTCCATTTGCAGACTCCTGCGCAACTCTCGATCCAGGGATTAGCGTTCTTCACTCTGTCTGGAATCCGACGGGATCAAGTGGCTTTTGTCCATCAGTGACAAGGAGACGGCGGTAATCCAATGCTTCGGTGCGTAACGGGCAATTCCACAAGTGTAGATACTGGCGGAAACTAAGGCGTTTTTGATCTGCGCCCACTGCAAATCTAGGTTACAGTCAGTAGTTGAGCCAAGCAAGGTTGACAGTGAAGCTTGATACATGGTTAGCATCTCAGGGTTTTTTAGATTTACGACGTCCGGTCGGTAGTGAGCCCGCTTAGGTGATTCTCCGAAACGCTTGCAAATCTTAGCACGAACCAATGCGTGATCAGAGTCTAGATAAGTTGACCGATGCCATCGGCAGTCCGTTACGCTTCCGCGCTATTTGTAGCCGATTGCTGTGTTCAAGCTGGAGCACTCGCGTTTGTGAGCGCGGACGTCAGGTAGCAGCGTGTCTCCTCGAGTGCCGAAAACTGGTGCTCGAAAGAAACAAACGATGATCAGAACAAAGAGCAAGCAGTCTGTTTCCATTGTCTGATCGACTGCCACCAAGGCCAAAACTACCCCCAAGGTGGTGCTCGCTTGGTGGAAGGCGGCCCACCCGTGCGTTAAAGTCCCTGGCAAGAATAAGTATATCAGTCCTTTTGGAGGAACTCAGTTCATGTAGCTGCTGGTAACAGCTATCCTTGAATGCATCCGGGCTGCAGTCTGTAGGGGCGTAGGCGGAGACGACAAACAAGGTACGCTTAACGTCTCGACGCCTGCTTACGTTACATGAACCTCTTAGTCTGACTGCACATAGTCGGCTGTTGATTGGGATCCAGTCAAGCAGAGCTGATTCAGCCCTGGCACTCAGTACAACCCCAGCACCAGCTTGACCAGTGGCGGCAGCTTCTGGGTTTCCGGAAAGCCGCAAGTAGTATTTGGCGTCAGAGTTTACCGGAGAGGCCATTCTGATGACGGCACTAGAGTCTTGTAATCTGGTCTCTGAAAGACAACAGATGTCTACCGAGAGCTTTTCAAGAGTACGGGTCAGACGTGCTTGTCGTCCGATCTGCATCGAAATTCGAACACTAAACGCTGCGAGGATGAATGAAGAACCAGGTCGAAAAAGAGATGGAGCTTCGGTTAAATGATAGGCGGTTGCGATCGCAGGACATTGAAAACCGCGAGTTTGGTTGTTACCGCCATCAGTTGCGAGACGTGGGTCGTTTGTTACAGTGACCGAAGAAGACATGAGTACATATAGGTGAAGGACGGAAAGCAGTGTGATTTGTGCTTGGAGGTTGAGGAGTTGTTAGCACAGAAGACAGGCATGGCAATAGAAGTAGTAACCAGTGTGGTCCATGATTCGCAGAAGAGTGAGTGACCTATACCTCCTAAACTAGCATGTTTCCTCTACCGATAAATAGGGTTAACCCATCTTGTAGATACTCCTGCTTTCTACCCAGTTCTGGCCTTTCGTATTTCTTCGGTTGGCTGGGCGCGTGATTGAGCAGTCAGACAGTCACAGACAATCAATACGACAGTTGTCACTGACAGAGAGCAGAGGGAAAGAAGCAGCGTAACAACAGTGTTCGTACCTCGGCTCGCGTCTGTCTTCAATGCCAGCACTCTAAAATACGTCGGCACTCGCAGTTTTCTTGGCTCATTTCCTGCCCTGGACTCTCGGTTCTTGCATGTACCCTTACATCTGATAGGTCCCTTGCGTCCTTCCTACGGATTCGTATACATTATTACATGTGTCGATCGCTTCACCAGATGGCAAGAAGCCATTCCCTTAACAGCCTACACAGCTGAGACTGTTACCTGGGTCTTTTGAGATCGGTGGGTCTCGCACCACGGATCTCCATTCACCATTACAGCTGACCGAGGAACGCCTTCCGAATCTTCACAAGTCGATACGTTCTGCGACATTCTAGGCTGCCGCCGCATTCATGTCACAGTGGATCACCCAGCAGCCAACGGGTTAGCTGAACGGTTCCATAGACAGCTTAAAGCCTCGCTCTGCGCCTCCTCCGACTCTAACGAGCGAAAACATTTCTTAGACATTCGCTGCAACATCAAAGCTGACTTGCAATATGCACCAGCTGAACTAGTTTACGGCACAACACTCAAGTTGCCTGGAGAATGCGTTTCGCCTCCGGCATTGTTGCATATACCTCCGTCTAACTTTGCACCCTCCTTAGCTCAACGCATGCGTTCACTAGGCCCGACTCCGCCCCATGAGCAGACTAGGGATGAGCAAATGTACAGCGGACTCTCTCCTTGCACTCACGTCTTCCTCCGCATCGACGCAGTGCGGCGCCCTCTCCAGCCTCCCTACACTGGCCCTTTCAGTCTTGCAACAGACTCCGAAACATTGCACTTTAGACCAGAATGGTCACCGAACGAACGTGTCCATGGACCGCCTCAAAGTGGCTTTCTTTGATGAACAACTTGCAATCCATCCTTAGGTTATCACACAAACACCCGCACCTACATAACTTCTCGAACAATGGGTACCCCGAAACCCTCCGTTCCCCTTGACCCTCAACCTACCCCGTCTCAAGCCCAGGCAACGGACCGACGCGGTAGACAGGTCAAACGCCTGGTCCATGTTACAGATTTTGTAAACGTTTGCTATTTTCATTAACGCGCCTATTTTGTCTGTATTGGTAATCGTGCGTCGTACACAAGCGTTTTGCAACATCTACAAAAAAGCCAAAACATTTTGAAAACCTAGGAAACGTATTTGCTTTTATCATGCATGCAATGTTCCCTCTCCGGTGTCAAGCCACTTCCCCGACCCTTGCCCACTCCCTCTGAGTTCTAGCTTCTAGAATCTAAGCAACCGGAACTGCCAAAGCAACCCCCGAGTGACTCGTCAGCCGACCCAAGACCCCTTCCTGACCCAAGGAACAGTCAGTCAATCTAGACTAAGGAGGGCTACGACCGGATTAGTCCTCAAACGCCTGGCTACGCGTTGCCGACGAGAACGCCTGGATTTCTTCGTAGGACGAGGACCGTGGACTAAAGTGCGGTGGGGAAATGACACCTCCCAGCGCACCGTCGGATCTGCAGCTGAGAGAATGTCCTGTCGGCCTTTTCGCTAGACTACCCAATATTTTGCAGTCCAACCAGCCGGCCGCGACGGCCCACCGATGATGCACTCTAGTCCACACGATCATCATAAATAAGTAATAACAAATGCCCGGACCTAGCGAACTCTGCTACACACCTTAGCTTGGAAGCCCGTGTTCACGCACATGCTACTCTTCGCACCCATCCAAACCTCCTGTATTTCCACACTAACATGTCCATCGAAGACTTCCATCCTTCAGCCTTCTAGTGGGAGATCCTTGTAGTGTACCGGAAAACCGACTCTTTCAGTATTTTGCGACATTAGATTTTACCGTTGTTTTAACCTTCAAAAAGTCTACTTGTTTTACAGATGACAATTCCGTTGGCACAAATTTTTGGTTATCATGCTGTACCGCCTCTCGCTCTGGTTGATTCGCTTTCCATTTTTCTACCTTGTACAACGCACGTTTGGTTCAGTCGCATCCAACTTCTATACTGTCCCGTATTTGACAAAGTTACATGTCACTGATTACAGACTAGTATCCCAGGCGTCACCCAACAAGTGTCGATCAATACCACGGACTGTTACGGAAGGCTTTCGGCATGTTAGAGCTATCAGTTCTTCGACAAATTTCGTGCTTCTACGTGAGACGTGTGAAATACACGATTCAAGCTTGGCCTCCCTGACATAAGCGTTATGCTGATACACTTGAAGCTCCCCGACGTAGAGCGACCCAACTCGTTTGGGGGGTTGTTCCATCTTTCCTATCAACAAAGACTACAAGCCATTGGATAGCACAGCGGCGAATTTCGGTCTTTGCGAGGTGAACTCATCATGACTTACTTAATAATGAGGAACCCAAATTACACCGCCCGCGACCTGCTGCAAATGAATCAAAATACTCTCCCGAGAGACCACCAAGTCAAAATGGCCACACAATAAAGTCGACTTGATTGCCGAAAAACGTTTTTCTGCTTTCGGGTGTCCCGAACATGGAACGCCGTTCCAACCCATGTCATCTCTGCCCTTAAATAAAAGCTCTTTTAAAGTCGCCTTGGGAATGCGCTTTCTTACTTACATTGGTTGTTATAGTGCGTTTCACTCGGAGGACAGAATAGCGAGAACCAAACTATGCGCTTATCAGTCCTCTCCGCAACGTGGCGGTGAGGATACATGTGTTGGTGTCCAGTTGAATAGCTTGGATGTACTTAAACTGGATTAATCTAACACATAGCTGTGCTCTGAAGTCTGTCGACAACACGAACAGACTGTACGTAAAAGGACTACGCCTGCTTTGGCCGCTTAAACGCAGCTTCTGCACTTGGTCCGAATTGATAGTCACCCGTCTTTGCTCTTCCGTGATAAGACCGGTGCTTGAGTACGGCTCACCCGCCTATTGTCCGATCACGATAGGTATGGTGCAGAGACTGGAACGGGTTCAGCATGTGGCGACCCGGCTCATCCCCAGTTTATGGAGTATGTCGTACGAAGACCGATGTAGGAGACTAGATATATATAACATATCATATCATCGGCTTCGAGTTTATCTCATAATGACGCACCGCATATTACGCCTGGGCCACTTCCCTATGTTGAGGCCGCTACTGCATCTTCGCGCACCAAGCAGAACACGCGGACGCCGGTACAAACTAGTGGTACCGGATTTAAAAGGCATCGCTCACCCTCTATGCTTCGAATGTCGAGTGGTGAAATATTGGCACAAGTTGCCTGAGACAATAGTCGAGACGAAATTGGTGTCGGAATTTAAGAGATTCGTTGATGCCCACTGCGGTCTACAGATATAGGGAGCGCATCGCGCCCGGATAAGATGTAGTGCCGTTGCAACTTGCTACAACCGCGCAGGAATCAGGGACGTGATTACGCGCATGTGTCCGACCTACCTACGAAGGACCAACACAACTTTTTATCTTTTCGCTCGCTATTCGTAGTATTCAGTATTGAAGCAAGGAGTACGTGACGTATAACTGTTCCCCATATTACTTTGTATAGTCACATTCAATTCCCATTTTAAATGACGGTTACGCAGCGGTGCAGTTTGATCGGTAAACGCTTAAACTGACGATTCACTTCTCCTTTGATTCTTTCCATGTTAAATTTTACTTCAACCATCTTATGGGTCATGCGAAGCGCCTGCAATTTTGCGCGTGATAACTCATTGTATTGTGTGCTTACACTCGATTCCCAGTTCGCACTATCATTTTGCGACAGCGCATCTAAATCGATAGACACTTAAACTGACGATTCACGTATCTTTTGAGTTCGTAAATTCCCCCCCCACCCCAAACCATCCTACGGGACTCGTCAAGCAACTGTTATTTCACCGGCAATAGATCATTGTTCGCTACGTTAAGTGTATCTTCCTCTACGACGATACCTAGAAGTTACTAGACTTTAGCCGCAAGATATCAACACTAATTTTTATGGGTCCAATGTGGTAATATCTGCTTTGTTCTTGCGTGCTCCCTCTGTACTGTGAGCTTGTTTTTAGAACCTCTCCATGGATCCAGTACGTTTCAAAGAGAAATATATATTAAACCAGTATGAACGTTTAAGTACTCGCTTCTGGTTGTATATAAGGATACTAGTTGGTGTGGCTGTGGTAGAAGGTTGCGTACTTGTAATTTTAGAAGTAGTTGGATCAAATCTTTTGTAACAAGGGATGGTGAAAGCACCTGTCCCATTTGTAATACGTCTAGTGAGGAGAATCTCAGAAGTGTTCAGTACATTTGGGGGAAATGGTGAGTTACAAGAAAAAAGGTGAAGCAAATTAAATTCGTTTTCCATTGACTAGTAAATGAAGAAATAAGGGAGCATGACTTAATAGGGGTTTTGACAAGAGGTTTGCATAAATAGTCAAATAATGATCCAGCCATCAGTAAACAATGAGTTTTGAAATCAGGCGAAAAGACCTGCATTGTTGCTTCACACAGATATCCTTCCCGAATTTTGGCATCATCCAATTCACAAGTCGCCAAGTTTGCCAAATAGTTCGATGTTGCTCCGATTGAAAATATTTTTTAGAAACATCTGCTAGTCCGCTAGACCGCAGCAACCATTTCACTGTTCAGCATGAATGTGTAGGGAAACGGACTGGAGGCCCAGTGAACTCCTGACAGCAAGGCGCAGCCGACCAATACTGCAAATGTGGTGTTCTGAGGGCGAAGTAGACGATTTTCAATATGGGGCATCTCTACCTAATCTGGACAGATGCAGAACGCCGCAGACAAAAATAAACACAAGAAGCTTGTTTGGAAACTTCAGCTCACAAATGTCGTATGAGCAGAAGAATCATTGGGTTTTGAAGGATGAACCAGTGCGAAAAGCATTGTACCTAAAGAACAAACTATTTGAAGCTAGATGGATAAACATCGCCAGCCATCTTGGAAAAGGGAATTTTGGCAACGGAGTAGATGAACCAAGGGTCAGAACTGAGAGAGCAGGACGGGGAAAATGCAAGCAGTCTTCGTCGGTGGTAGGTGCAAAATTAACCGTCGTTTGGGATAGGTGAGATTTACATGATACTGGTCGCGCGCGCTCCTCTTGAAGACATCACAGAGAGCTCCCGCATGACCGAGCCAGCACGACCTCCACCGACACGCTTAATTGTGATGGTGCGTTCCGCCATGTCTGCGCGATGCTCGGCCTCCTCTATCTGCTGTTGCGCCTTGCGATATTTGTTCATTGTGAGCTGAGAAACTTCCTCCTGTTTAGTAAGCAAAAGCGACGGATATCAGGATGAGATTCGAGGACACACAAGTCCTCTTGCTATTCAGTAGATAAAGGGGTCGTTATAGAGGTACAACATCATTTTACATAAGCTACCGACTCCTTTACAGCAATCACCTAAATGGTGTACTATAGTTATCAGTCACAGATTATACTACCGCGACTTTCATGCTGCAAAGAATTGTTACTCACGGCTTCCTCCAGTTGACGCTTGTAGCCTTTCATTTTGATCTGGGTTTTATCCAATAGGTCTTGAAGCTCGAGAACCATACGGCGGTCGTCTTCGGCCTGTGTTTGCAATTCCCGGAATTGGCGTTCAAACTTGCGGGCAGAAGCGAGTGCCTCCTTGCATCGCCGTGATTCAGCATCAAATTCCGCCTCCAGTTCACGAACTCGAGCCTTAATTGTAGATAAGAAGGAGTTTGTTTGGCTGGCGTCCACACGGAACGTAGCACCATATTCGTACACATTTACAGAACCTAACATCATTAATGCATCCGTATTAGCCATGTATATCTACTCTTCTGCGAGCGCAAGATTACGGTATACAACCACGAAGAGGCCAAAATTTAGTTCGCGATGCACTGGACAGCAACATCTCGTATGTCACCACACCGACTTGCGAGATAGGGGATAGAATAAAATTGAATCTCTTTAACTTGCCTGAAGCTTCTGCACCATGCGTCTCCCTTCACGGGCGGAAAATGCTTCGGCCTCCTCAAGTTTCACCGTTATTTCGCGGATCTCAATTTCCAGCTGTTTTCTTAACGCCTCCGCATGCTTATAATTCTCTTGTTCTTGGCGCAGCTCATCCGCCAGGCGGAGGACTTCGGTATTTAGTCTTGTTGCTCGGTCTTCTGCTGCCTGTTAAGAAGATAACACTGAATGCTTAAGAGGACATTTGTAAATATACTTACAATGACATCGATTAGCGACTAGGGAGAACAGAAACATGCGAAAGTAAAGGAGCATTTTGGTAAAGTTCGCATAATCTGCTAGAGTTGGATTATTTGGAAGCTGGTTATGGCTGATAGTTTTCGGTGCTTGAGGTTGTCCAGCTTTTGGACTGAAAGCAAACTAATAAGATAAAGAGAGCTGGAAAGTGGCGACAATAATCTGGTACTTGGTACTGAGATTTTGATGCTGTAAAAGGGTAATATATTGGACAGCGGGTGGGATCTTTCAAAGGTGCTCAAAATTGAGTGGGAGGCAACGACTAGAATCAGGTAGATTGGGGTTATAACTTAGATGCCCTGATCAAATCGTTAAATAGTTGAAGATAATGCTCAAAAAATAATCTTTCTCAGCCCAAAAAGTAGGGGCTGAACGCATCTAATTTAGCGGGACAAGACACGTGTCTTGCTGATTCTGAAGGCCCAAAAGGCCAAACACTAAAGATGGAGCTAGCTGACAGCTGAGCGGGGGTGGGTTTTCTTACCTGCTTCGCATTCACCGCTTCATCCATATCCGCTTGCATCACACCAATATCGCCCTCCAACCGACGCTTGTCGTTGCTCAGAGTGTTCACTTGCATTGTCAGCTCGCTCACGCGGGTTTGTGCTTCGGTCATCTCATTCTCCGCGTGTTTTCTTGCCCGATCTGCATTTTCAAGCGCACCGCGCAACTCCTCAGTTTCACTGGCCAACTGAATCCGTTTGCGCTCACTGGCCTAATAATTGTAAACCAAAGCGAAACACCTTAAAAAGGTGCTCATTTTTGTTATTATTATTGTATAGGCCACCGAGCACTACAATTTTACACAACTCCTAGGTGCCAGTGTTGGGATGTGCAACACCAAAATATTTCCATTCACATTCAATCCTTGTGATCGGAATGACCGAGGTCCACCACAAGTGAACCGAGGTCTCAATAGAGGTTGTTCGTAGCAACCCAAATACACAGCGGGTTCTCCAAGTCCAACTTTGAACTCCTAGGTATTTTAAGGTAGTACTCTGAAATCACTAATAAATCCTTTCGCATGGGAATAACAGCCCTGGGAAGGCACCTCGGTAAGACACAATCAGTGAGCCGATAAGACCCATGAAACGTCATGGAGAAATGCACTAAGCAGTGAGAAATTACCTGCAGATTTGATTCAGCTGCTTCACGTGCTCTGCGCTCCTCTTCGAGAATCATCTCCAAATCCTTTACTCTTTGGGCCAGACCCTTGTTTTCTTTCATAAGATTAGCATTTGCCTTATTGGCTGTGTCCAGTTGCAGCTCCAACTCTGCAATGTTGGATTCATATCGCTTTTTGAGGCGTGAAATCTCTGACTTGTATTTCACTTCCATCTCCGTGATCGTGACCGTTAGCTCCTCGATGGTACGAGTGGTGGACTTGCTACCATGTTTCGGAAAAAAGATCGGTTAAGCGGGATGCACACATATTGCAAGATGAAAAATTCCAGGGGGCAAGAGCACAACAGTTTTACAGAGATGACCTACTGTGTTTTTAATGAGCACAATCGAAACTGGTGATTTTATTTTCGTGGTAAATTACTTTTTAGTAAATATATGTTAGTTCTTATCCAGATAATCAGAAAATGTCAAAGAGATTACCGTAGGTTTTCAAGTTCGTCGTCCTTTTCACGCAGCCGCTGTTCCATTTCCGACTTCAAGTGATTTAATGCGGACTGTGCGGCTTGGTATTTTTGGTCCATGTCTCGTAAGGCCTCCTCGGCATCGTGCAGAGCAGAAGCAAGATTGTCTCTCTCTGCTTCTAGCTGAGACCGAAGTGCTTCCAAGTCAGTCAGTCTACGATTTGCATCACGGAGGGTGGTTTTAAGCTCTTTAACTTGATCTATAAATAGGTGGAAGAGAAACATGAGGGATCTCAATGTTTCCACGATAGTAAGGCCGGACGTTTCGTTGACTCTAAGCGACTACATATTCATTGAGAGACGGGCTGGCTAAACGGGTTGATATGTGTTGCAGTATACATGCAGCAGATAAGTAGAAAAGTCGGACTTCACGAAGCCCGTGGTTCTTACCCACAAGTTGACGGTTTTCGCGGTCCAAAGCTGCGTTCTTGTCCAGCAGATCATTTACCTGACTTTTGAGCCGCATGTTCTCCGATTCAAGCTGGCTGTTCTGAGAATGCAGATTATTAATTTCCACGGTGAGCTCATCAACGCGGCGCTGCAAATCATTCGCCAATGTCTCGGCTGCCTTGGCTCGACGAGCAAGTTCAGCGTTCTCCGCAGAAAGCTAGAAAAAAGAAGCGGTTATCATTGGAACGTGCATTATAATGGCCGCGACTGAAGGCTGCCACCTAGCCAAGGTCCACCGGCTAGATAAGTAATTATAAGACATCTAAGCACGTAGAGTAGGTTAAGTATTCCCCATATTATGAACTTGATCACACAAGGCTACCATTTGGTTGAATTGCTTGAAATGCTTTGACACTGGTGCCCTGGCTGACTGGAACGCAGCAGCAGGTAAGGATACATGGCGGTCTCTCTGACCGTAATTTATGGTATAGGTAGATAAACGTCACATCTAGACTCACTCAGACAGCCATCATACGCCCGGAAAAGCACTGTACGCGTGGTTCATCCTTTCGGGAACCGTCAACAGTGCGCATTCCATCGGACCCTGCTATGGCTCGAACCAGCAACTCGACTGTTGCCAGTCCGTGGTTGAGACCACTGAGCTACGGGGGACGGCAACGACCATCGTGAATAAGTTATTAGATGTAATATAGCGCCGCTCACTATCCAAGGACTTGCACGTTACTGCCGTGCAGGGGACAGGGTAGTCCCCTCACAAAGCGACGAACTTACCAAACTTAAGCCGCCAATTAACCTGGTGAGCAACGCTATATCACATCTAGTAAGTTACTCACGATGGTCATTGCCGTCCTCCGTAGCTCAGTGCTCTCAACCACGGACTGGTTACAGTCGAGTTGCGGGTTCGAGCCCTACCAGGGTCCGATGGAATGCGTACTGCTGACGATTCCCGAAAGGATGAAACACGCGTACAGTGCTTTTCCGGGCGTGTGGTGGCTGTCTGAGTGAGTCAAGATGTGACGGATTTCTACCTATACCATTCAACTCCCCTACTATTCCTGTGCGATCGTAATTTAATCAAGCTCTACCGGGCCCCTGTGCATTCCGAACCGAAGCTACAAGCAGTGCTTTCAGTCCGATTTAGTGGGTACGATATTCCCGAATTGCTACTCAAATAAAGGTGCACAAACCAGGAGTAAGACAGTTCGTGGAAGTGGTGCTCGAAGTGAGTACTACCAGCCCTTCTAGTGCTATGCAGTTTTAAGGCTTATTGTGCAAAACGCACTGTCAAACTTTATGTGTGAGGGGCTCGGTAATGAGTTTTCTTGAGAGGAATTCCTTTTATCTCTGAAATCGCGGTTATACACAGAACAGCTGAACAACATGACTGGTCAAGCTAAAGCCGACATCAGTAGCCATTGAAAACTAGCCTATCACAGACACAGTTTTCGCATTCCACGTACTAAATTTTCGGCCACGATTTTCAGGTGTTGTCAGTAGTATGTGAAACAGTATGAACGGATACCCAACGAGTGTATTTGAACTTACTAGCAATACAGTTCGACTCTTGCCACAGATGCAAAGCAGTTCCTAAACGCCACCTGGTAACTGGAACGCCAGACGTACTCAACCAGCTAGCGTCCCCGAAGAATGACGCTAGCGGATTGTCCACACCACCGTTCCGGTTGTTCAACAGAAATCACAAGCCTATCTCTTGTGAAATGTTGGCTGTACACGTAGTTCCACGAAACATTCGAGACCCCGGTCGACCACTGATTGGTGGTGTTTCAGCAGGCGTTGGTATCGTGTGCTTCACTGCATACTACATCGTCATAGTGGTGAAGTCTAGTGATAAGGGTCATCATAGCTGTTATTTTGAGGTCTCTAAGCGCTGACCAGTCGTGAGTATTAGCTGAACTGTTTTCCATGGCTATTTCGTACGTTAAACAATACAGTTCTTGCTACCGGTCAAGAGGGGAAATAAAACCCAACTCAGAGGAGTCTGTAATGAAAGTAACAACTTTTTCCAAACCCGGTAGAAAATGGTTATGGCAGCATAAAAATTGCGGAGGTCACTACAAGTACCACTGGTCATTGAGCTTTACCTTACACAAAAGCACAGTGCTTTCGATTTAGCACATGGATAACCAGTTCAGGCTTACATTGTACCACACGAGAATGTTGACGTTTGTGTTAACCATGAATAAACTCACGCTATCAACTTCATTTTGCAAATCCTTGATCTCCATGGTCAGCTTAGTCTTAATTTTTTCCAGATTAGAAGCACGAGCCCGTTCACGTTCCGCAGTGTCCTCTAACTCATTGATGCGAGCTGTCATCTTCCGTCTAAAAAGTAACCGGAGATCTCGTTATTCAAGTTTCGCCAAACATCAAGCAGCAACTCGACGGTTTTCGCGTATATTGCTTAGATACTTTTCCAGCATACAATAAAACCAACCGCCCAATCTGGTGTCTTTATGAAATGCACACAGCGGATAACTGCATCGTTTAAGCAATGGATGTATAATAATTGCTGCGACAAATCGTACCATGGCCGGTACTCCGAGGCTGCCTTTTGCTATAAAGCAGCGGATTTTACTCTGGTGTTCATTTTGATATACCTTTGTGGCACAAATAATGCTGGCTCGGCAATGTATGCTCACAGTGTCTGCATGGATAGTAAATTATGGACTGCAGCTTTGACATGTAATAACAACCTCGTTCGTTCTTTCTCTGAGCTGTATTGTATACTAACGACACAAAGACTGTCCAGACACACAAATTCATCTTCAGGCGCATCAAGAGCCATTACAAGATGCATTGCAAGGCAGCATGAACAAGCACATATGGCCAGACTGAACAAACTGCCCGTTTCTAGTGTACCTTAGACATTTTTCTGCACCACAAGGTTGAGAGCTATACGCCATGACAGTAGAGATGTCATTTGGAACTCACTTCAACTCTTCATATTCCTCTGTCTTGGTCATCAGCTCACGCTCAAATTTGGACTTTAGGGCTGCCATATCTGTGTTGAACTTCGAGATTTGATTTCGCAAGTTACTAGCCTCTTCGCTCTCCTCCTCGTATTTGGCTTGCAAGTTGTCGTAATCCACTTGGAGAGAGGCGAGTTGGGATTGCAAGTTGAATCGAGTCTAAAGGTCAATTGTAAAACAGAGTTCGTAAATAAGTTTATGGATTAACCGCTTCCTAAAATGGTTTATTCCATATTGCCAGTGTTGGCGTTGTTGGAAAGGAAAAAGCCACCTGTGTAGCGGCTACAAGCTGACTCAACTCTTATTACTCTCTGCCTACAAGAAATGATATTCCAATAAATCGATCTAATGCATCAGGGGAGTAACGGTTTAGAACACTTAAAGTATGACCGCACGACAAATGCGGTTCATTCCAATTTCAAAGGCTTAAAAGAATATCCTATCATCCATCTCGATAAGAAAATCCAATCACTGAGCTTAAAACCCTAAACTCACCTTGGCCTCGTCATCTAAGGAACGCTTGAGATCGTCGGCAACGCTCTCTAACGAAGACTTTGCCTTGGACAAATTGAGAACTTGTGCTTCGTATTCTTGGTTAGCATGAAGTAATTCAAAATTTTCTGAAGTAAGCCTTGCCTTGGTGGCGTTTAGGTCGTTCAGTTGTCTTTGGAGATCGTCGGTGAGGTTCTTTAACCGTTGCAGCTGACTGTCCAACCCCTCTAACTTTGATTCAGCAGATTGCTAGATAAACGGATGGATAAAACGTTTACTCTGACTTCCGTTAGCAAATTAGTGGTCAGTATCACTGTGCTTAGATTAGAATAAAACGAAGTAAAAGATATCGTCCAAATTTTGAAGTAAGGATCTCTCGTAAACTAAACATGACGGACAATACAGCAGGCTTGGGCAACTCAGCGCTGGAATTCCAAGGTATGAAGAAAGAACATGCTCTGGATGTCGAATAGCTGGCTGTATTGACCATCTTATGATGTAGATTCTTTGTTGTCCGCTAGTAAAAGTCAACTGATCAGTTATA